>JAMPIV010002299.1:0-650016 GCA_024509875.1 Oreohelix idahoensis
AAAACGCGGATGTCCAAGAGAGGGGTAAACGCGGATGTCCAAGAGAGGGGTAAAACGCGGATGTCCAAGAGAGGGTAAAATGCGGATGTCCAAGAGAGGGTAAAACGCGATGTCCAAAAGGGTGCGGATGTCCAAGAGAGTGGTAAAACGCCGAGGTCCAAGAGAGCGATAAACGCGGATGTCCACGAGAGGGGTAAAAGGCGGATGTCCAAGAGAGGGGTAAAATGCGGATGTCCAAGATAGTGGTTGTTGTTGTTGTTGATTAACTAGGGCTGCTGAGCTCGTCGCTCTTTGGCAGCCAATGCCAAGCCGAAGAACCTGCATGTGTTCTGTAGCTGTTGAGTGGTGCTGTATAGTGTTTGTGATTGTTGGTAAGCCCGGCAATAGCTGTCGTCTCTCTGTGGAGAGTCCTCGGCAAGTGAGCAGCACATGCTGAACTGTCTCATACGGATGAGTACAGTTGCGGCAATTAGGCTCATGTGTGGGGTTTGATTTGTTTAAGTGCTTGTTGAGTCTGGTGTGTTCTGTTCTTAGTTGGAAGATTGTGCTCTGCTCCTTACGTCGTAAGTTGTTAATGTTGTCATTTTTGTTGGGATGGGCCATTTCTTTATACAAGGCGCGTCCAGTAGACCCTTTTGCCCATCGGTTCAGCCATTCCTCTTTGAAGTTGTTTTGGAGTATTCGTTTGGCTGTCTGCATGTTTGCTGGAGTGTTTGTTTGGATCATGCTTGCTGCTAGTTTTGCTAGTCTGTCTGCTTTATCGTTGCCTGGTATATCTGTGTGTCCTGGTATCCACTGGAAAGTGACTCTGATGTATTTTGTTAGCAGACTGTCAATTGTTTCGGCCAGCTGTATTATTTCTTTATTTTCAGTTTGGAGGCATTCTTCTAAAGCCTGAAGTGCTGATTTTGAATCAGTGAAGATTATGATATCTGATGGCATATGGACTTCTTGTTTGAATTGGCTGTCTATTGTTGTGAGTGTAATCTGGTGTTGGTAGTTGGTACAGAATTCTCCACACGGTTCGTATATTTCTAGTGTGCTGCCATTTGGATATTTCACATACGCTCCAAGTCCAGCATTTATGGTGGCCTTGAATGATGAGCCATCTGTGTATGCATGTATTGCAGCTCTAGGGTAGCTATCTATAGTCTCTAAAGTAGCTGTATTAAGTATTGTTGGGTTCGTGTCTCTTGTCAGTGTGCTATCCATGAGTGTGGTTTTTATTACTGGAAGTTTTAACTACTTTCCGGGATAAATGACTGGGTACTGTTCGATTATTTCTCGTGTCTGTGGGAGGTGGTGTTGTTCTGCTGTAGTTGTTGCTACATGCAGTGGTGATTTTTGTTTTAGTCTGCCAATGGGCTTCCAGTTCTCAACCAGTTGTCGGTTTGGGTGGTCTTTTCTCATTCTTCTATAGCGCTCTGTGGCTTCCAGAACAGCACGTTTACGTAGTAGGTCCATTGGTTCTACGTTTGCATCAATTTCACAAGCAGCTGTTGGTGTGGTTCTCATTCCTCCGCATATGAACCTTAGAGCTTGGTTTTGGACTTTGTCCAACTCTGCTTGAGTGGTTTTGCTCATTGCCGACTGCAGCGAAAGGTTGTTATCCATGACGGGATCGGACATATCCCAGGTACAGCTGTCTAAGATTTCCTTTGTCTGCTCCCCAGCTAGTGCTTGCAAGATGTTTAACTAGGTTCAATCGTCTACTGGCCTTATCTTTCATTTTGTGTGTGAAGGCATTGAGGAGTAGCTGTCTGTCAAGCTCCACTCCTAAGTAAGCTGGATTTTCTTCTCTGGACAGCAGTTGTCCATCGAGTTTTAGTTAGTATACTTCTTGCTTTCCTTGATGCTCCTGGTGAAAGTTGTGTATACAGTCTTCTGGGTGTTTATTTTTTAGTTTCCAGAGCCTGCAATACACAGCTATTGTGGCTAGGGCTCTGTTTAGTTTTGCTTGTGCCAGTTTTTTGTATTTTTCAACTGTCCAAATGAGCAGGTCATCTGCATACAGTGTTTTTGATACCTTCAAGTAGGGAGGAAGGTCATTTATGAAGATAAGGAAGAGGGTGCAACGTAGTGCTGACCCTTGCGGCAATCCTTCCTCCAGTGTTTTCTGGGAGGATTTAGTGCCTTCTACTGTTGTTTGTATTGTTCTGTTACTTAGGAAGGCTTTAATCCAGAGATACATTTTTTCCATGTATGCCCATTTTTGTCATTTTGGAGAAGAGCCCCTGTCTCCATACTGTGTCGTATGCTTGCTGCAGATCAATGAATACAGCTGTTGTGTGCTTACCCTCTTGGAATGCATCTAAGGTTTTTTGCACAAAATGAAAGAGTTGGTTATCTGTTCTGCAACCTTTTCTGAAGCCTGCCTGACTATCATTAATGACTTTATTACTTTCCAGCCACCAGTAGAGCCTGTGATTAACCATTTTCTCTGCAAGTTTTCCAATTGCTGAGGTCAGTGAGACTGGTCTGTAGCTTCCAGGTTCTTCCGGTGACTTGTTTTTCTTTAGAATTGGTTTGATATTTGCAGTCAGCCATGCTTTAGGGGGTGTGCTTTCTTTCCATGTTCTGTTAATGACGTTTAAGAGTACTAACTTTGCAACTGGGCCTAGGTTTAGTATCATTTCATTGGTAATTTTGTCTGGTCCTGGAGCTTTCTTGGTCTTTAATTTTTGTAGTGCGCTGTTCATTTCCTGGATAGTGAACTCAGTTTCAAATAGTGGAATGCTTGCGCTAGCAGCTCTCTGTTCTGTTTTTGTTATGTTTTGTAAGGTAAAACGCGGATGTCCAAGAGAGGGGTACACCGCGGATGTCCAAGAGAGGGGTAAAACGCGGATGTCCAAGAGAGGGGTAAAACGCGGATGTCCAAGAGAGGGGTAAAATGCGGATGTCCAAGAGAGGGGTAAAATGCGGATGTCCAAGAGAGGGGTAAAACGCGGATGTCCAAGAGAGGGGTAAAATGCGGATGTCCAAGAGAGGGGTAAAACGCGGATGTCCAAGAGAGGGGTAAAATGCGGATGTCCAAGAGAGGGGTAAAACGCGGATGTCCAAGAGAGTGGTAAAACGCGGAGGTCGAAGAGAGCGTTAAATGCGGATGTCCAGGAAAGGGGTAAAACGCGAATGTCCAAGAGAGGGTAAAACGCGGATGTCCACGAGAGGGGTAAAAGGCGGATGTCCAAGAGAGGGGTAAAATGCGGATGTCCAAGATAGTGGTTGTTGTTGTTGTTGATTAACTAGGGCTGCTGAGCTCGTCGCTCTTTGGCAGCCAATGCCAAGCCGAAGAACCTGCATGTGTTCTGTAGCTGTTGAGTGGTGCTGTATAGTGTTTGTGATTGTTGGTAAGCCCGGCAATAGCTGTCGTCTCTCTGTGGAGAGTCCTCGGCAAGTGAGCAACACATGCTGAACTGTCTCATACGGATGAGTACAGTTGCGGCAATTAGGCTCATGTGTGGGGTTTGATTTGTTTAAGTGCTTGTTGAGTCTGGTGTGTTCTGTTCTTAGTTGGAAGATTGTGCTCTGCTCCTTACGTCGTAAGTTGTTAATGTTGTCATTTTTGTTGGGATGGGCCATTTCTTTATACAAGGCGCGTCCAGTAGACCCTTTTGCCCATCGGTTCAGCCATTCCTCTTTGAAGTTGTTTTGGAGTATTCGTTTGGCTGTCTGCATGTTTGCTGGAGTGTTTGTTTGGATCATGCTTGCTGCTAGTTTTGCTAGTCTGTCTGCTTTATCGTTGCCTGGTATATCTGTGTGTCCTGGTATCCACTGGAAAGTGACTCTGATGTATTTTGTTAGCAGACTGTCAATTGTTTCGGCCAGCTGTATTATTTCTTTATTTTCAGTTTGGAGGCATTCTTCTAAAGCCTGAAGTGCTGATTTTGAATCAGTGAAGATTATGATATCTGATGGCATATGGACTTCTTGTTTGAATTGGCTGTCTATTGTTGTGAGTGTGGTGTTGGTAGTTGGTACAGAATTCTCCACACGGTTCGTATATTTCTAGTGTGCTGCCATTTGGATATTTCACATACGCTCCAAGTCCAGCATTTATGGTGGCCTTGAATGATGAGCCATCTGTGTATGCATGTATTGCAGCTCTAGGGTAGCTATCTATAGTCTCTAAAGTAGCTGTATTAAGTATTGTTGGGTTCGTGTCTCTTGTCAGTGTGCTATCCATGAGTGTGGTTTTTATTACTGGAAGTTTTAACTACTTTCCGGGATAAATGACTGGGTACTGTTCGATTATTTCTCGTGTCTGTGGGAGGTGGTGTTGTTCTGCTGTAGTTGTTGCTACATGCAGTGGTGATTTTTGTTTTAGTCTGCCAATGGGCTTCCAGTTCTCAACCAGTTGTCGGTTGGGTGGTCTTTTCTCATTCTTCTATAGCGCTCTGTGGCTTCCAGAACAGCACGTTTACGTAGTAGGTCCATTGGTTCTACGTTTGCATCAATTTCACAAGCAGCTGTTGGTGTGGTTCTCATTCCTCCGCATATGAACCTTAGAGCTTGGTTTTGGACTTTGTCCAACTCTGCTTGAGTGGTTTTGCTCATTGCTGACTGCATCGAAAGGTTGTTATCCATGACGGGTCGGACATATCCCATGTACAGCTGTCTAAGATTTCCTTTGTCTGCTCCCCAGCTAGTGCTTGCAAGATGTTTAACTAGGTTCAATCGTCTACTGGCCTTATCTTTCATTTTGTGTGTGAAGGCATTGAGGCGTAGCTGTCTGTCAAGCTCCACTCCTAAGTAAGCTGGATTTTCTTCTCTGGACAGCAGTTGTCCATCGAGTTTTAGTTAGTATACTTTTTTGCTTTCATTGTTGCTCCTGGTGAAAGTTGTGTATACAGTCTTCTGGGTGTTTATTTTTTAGTTTCCAGAGCCTGCAATACACAGCTATTGTGGCTAGGGCTCTGTTTAGTTTTGCTTGTGCCAGTTTTTTGTATTTTTCAACTGTCCAAATGAGCAGGTCATCTGCATACAGTGTTTTTGATACCTTCAAGTAGGGAGGAAGGTCATTTATGAAGATAAGGAAGAGGGTGCAACTTAGTGCTGACCCTTGCGGCAATCCTTCCTCCAGTGTTTTCTGGGAGGATTTAGTGCCTTCTACTGTTGTTTGTATTGTTCTGTTACTTAGGAAGGCTTTAATCCAGAGATACATTTTTCCATTATGCCCATTTTTGTCATTTTGGAGAAGAGCCCCTGTCTCCATACTGTGTCGTATGCTTGCTGCAGATCAATGAATACAGCTGTTGTGTGCTTACCCTCTTGGAATGCATCTAAGGTTTTTTGCACAAAATGAAAGAGTTGGTTATCTGTTCTGCAACCTTTTCTGAAGCCTGCCTGACTATCATTAATGACTTTATTACTTTCCAGCCACCAGTAGAACCTGTGATTAACCATTTTCTCTGCAAGTTTTCCAATTGCTGAGGTCAGTGAGACTGGTCTGTAGCTTCCAGGTTCTTCCGGTGACTTGTTTTTCTTTAGAATTGGTTTGATATTTCCAGTCAGCCATGCTTTAGGGGGTGTGCTTTCTTTCCATGTTCTGTTAATGACGTTTAAGAGTACTAACTTTGCAACTGGGCCTAGGTTTAGTATCATTTCATTGGTAATTTTGTCTGGTCCTGGAGCTTTCTTGGTCTTTAATTTTTGTAGTGCGCTGTTCATTTCCTGGATAGTGTACTCAGTTTCAAATAGTGGAATGCTTGCGCTAGCAGCTCTCTGTTCTGTTTTTGTTATGTTTTGTAAGGTAAAACGCGGATGTCCAAGAGAGGGGTACACCGCGGATGTCCAAGAGAGGGGTAAAACGTGGATGTCCAAGAGAGGGGTAAAACGCGGATGTCCAAGAGAGGGGTAAAATGCGGATGTCCAAGAGAGGGGTAAAACGCGGATGTCCAAGAGAGGGGTAAAACGCGGATGTCCAAGAGAGGGGTAAAACGCAGATGTCCAAGAGAGGGGTAAAACGCGGATGTCCAAGAGAGGGGTAAAACGCGGATGTCCAAGAGAGGGGTAAAATGCGGATGTCCAAGAGAGGGTAAAACGCGGATGTCCAAGAGAGGGGTAAAACGCGGATGTCCAAGACAGGGGTAAAATGCGGATGTCCAAGAGAGGGGTAAAATGCGGATGTCCAAGAGAGGGGTAAAACGCGGATGTCCAAGAGAGGGGTAAAAAGCGGATGTCCAAGAGAGGGGTAAAATGTGGATGTCCAAGAGAGGGGTAAAACGCGGATGTCCAAGAGAGGGGTAAAACGCAGATGTCCAAGAGAGAGTAAAACGCGGAGGTCCAACAGAGGGTTAAACGCGGATGTCCATGAAAGGGGTAAAACGCGGATGTCCAGGGGGGTTAAACGCAAATGTCCATGAGAGGGGTAAAATACGGATGTCCAAGAGATGGTAAAACGCGGATGTCCAAGCGAGGGTAAAACGCGGATGTCCAAGAGAAGGGTAAAACGCGGATGTCCAAGACAGGGGTAAAATGCGGATGTCCAAGAGAGGGGTAAAATGCGGATGTCCAAGAGAGAGGTAAAATACGGATGTCCAAGAGGGGGGTAAAATGCGGATGTCCAAGAGAAGGGTAAGACGCGGATGTCCAAGAGAGGGGTAAAACGCGGATGTCCAAGAGAGGGGTAAAAAGCGGATGTCCAAGAGAGGGGTAAAACGCGGATGTCCAAGAGAGGGGTAAAACGCGGATGTCCAAGAGAGGGGTAAAACGCGGATGTCCAAGACAGAGGTAAAATACGGATGTCCAACAGGGGTGCACAATGTGGATGTCCAAGATAAGGATAAGATGCGGATGTCCAAGAGAGGGGTAAAACGCGGATGTCCAAGAGAGGGGTAAAACGCGGATGTCCAAGAGAGGGGTAAAACGCGGATGTCCAAGAGAGGGTAAAACGCAGATGTCCAAGAGAGGGGTAAAACGCAGATGTCCAAGAGAGGGTAAAACGCAGATGTCCAACAGAGGGTTAAACGCAGATTTCCATGAAAGGGATAAAACGCGGATGTCCAGGGGGTTTAACGCGGATGTCCATGAGAGGGGTAAAATACGGATGTCCAAGAGATGGTAAAACGCGGATGTCCAAGAGAGGGTAAAACGCGGATGTCCAAGAGAGGGGTAAAACGCGGATGTCCAAGAGAGGTGTAAAACGCGGATGTCCAAGAGAGGGGTAAAATGCGGATGTCTAAGACAGAGGTAAAATACGGATGTCCAACAGGGGGTAAAATGCGGATGTCCAAGAGAAGGGTAAAACGCGGATGTCCAAGAGAGGGGTAAAACGCGGATGTCCAAGAGAGGGGTAAAAAGCGGATGTCCAAGAGAGGGGTAAAACGCGGATGTCCAAGAGAGGGGTAAAACGCGGATGTCCAAGACAGAGGTAAAATACGGATGTCCAACAGGGGGGTAAAATGCGGATGTCCAAGAGAAGGGTAAGACACGGATGTCCAAGAGAGGGTAAAATGCAGACGTCCAAGAGAGCGTTAAACGCGGATGTCCAGGGAAGGAATAAAACGCGGATGTCCAAGAGAGGGTAAAACGCGGATGTCCACGAGAGGGGTAAAATGCGGATGTCCAAGAGAGGGGTAAAACGCGGATGTCCAAGAGAGGGGTAAAATGCGGATGTCCAAGAGAGGGGTAAAACGCGGATGTCCAAGAGAGGGGTAAAATGCGGATGTACAAGAGAGGGGTAAAATGCGGATGTCCAAGAGAGGGGTAAAACGCAGATGTCCAAGAGAGGGTAAAACGCGGATGTCCAAGAGAGGGGTAAAACGCGGATGTCCAAGAGAGGGGTAAAATACGGATGTCCAAGAGAGGGGTAAAATGCGGATGTCCAAGATAGTGGTTGTTGTTGTTGTTGATTAACTAGGGCTGCTGAGCTCGTCGCTCTTTGGCAGCCAATGCCAAGCCGAAGAACCTGCATGTGTTCTGTAGCTGTTGAGTGGTGCTGTATAGTGTTTGTGATTGTTGGTAAGCCCGGCAATAGCTGTCGTCTCTCTGTGGAGAGTCCTCGGCAAGTGAGCAGCACATGCTGAACTGTCTCATACGGATGAGTACAGTTGCGGCAATTAGGCTCATGTGTGGGGTTTGATTTGTTTAAGTGCTTGTTGAGTCTGGTGTGTTCTGTTCTTAGTTGGAAGATTGTGCTCTGCTCCTTACGTCGTAAGTTGTTAATGTTGTCATTTTTGTTGGGATGGGCCATTTCTTTATACAAGGCGCGTCCAGTAGACCCTTTTGCCCATCGGTTCAGCCATTCCTCTTTGAAGTTGTTTTGGAGTATTCGTTTGGCTGTCTGCATGTTTGCTGGAGTGTTTGTTTGGATCATGCTTGCTGCTAGTTTTGCTAGTCTGTCTGCTTTATCGTTGCCTGGTATATCTGTGTGTCCTGGTATCCACTGGAAAGTGACTCTGATGTATTTTGTTAGCAGACTGTCAATTGTTTCGGCCAGCTGTATTATTTCTTTATTTTCAGTTTGGAGGCATTCTTCTAAAGCCTGAAGTGCTGATTTTGAATCAATGAAGATTATGATATCTGATGGCATATGGACTTCTTGTTTGAATTGGCTGTCTATTGTTGTGAGTGTGGTGTTGGTAGTTGGTACAGAATTCTCCACACGGTTCGTATATTTCTAGTGTGCTGCCATTTGGATATTTCACATACGCTCCAAGTCCAGCATTTATGGTGGCCTTGAATGATGAGCCATCTGTGTATGCATGTATTGCAGCTCTAGGGTAGCTATCTATTGTTGGGTTCGTGTCTCTTTTCAGTGTGCTATCCATGAGTGTGGTTTTTATTACTGGAAGTTTTAACTACTTTCCGGGATAAATGACTGGGTACTGTTCGATTATTTCTCGTGTCTGTGGGAGGTGGTGTTGTTCTGCTGTAGTTGTTGCTACATGCAGTGGTGATTTTTGTTTTAGTCTGCCAATGGGCTTCCAGTTCTCAACCAGTTGTCGGTTTGGGTGGTCTTTTCTCATTCTTCTATAGCGCTCTGTGGCTTCCAGAACAGCACGTTTACGTAGTAGGTCCATTGGTTCTACGTTTGCATCAATTTCACAAGCAGCTGTTGGTGTGGTTCTCATTCCTCCGCATATGAACCTTAGAGCTTGGTTTTGGACTTTGTCCAACTCTGCTTGAGTGGTTTTGCTCATTGCTGACTGCATCGAAAGGTTGTTATCCATGACGGATCGGACATATCCCAGGTACAGCTGTCTAAGATTTCCTTTGTCTGCTCCCCAGCTAGTGCTTGCAAGATGTTTAACTAGGTTCAATCGTCTACTGGCCTTATCTTTCATTTTGTGTGTGAAGGCATTGAGGCGTAGCTGTCTGTCAAGCTCCACTCCTAAGTAAGCTGGATTTTCTTCTCTGGACAGCAGTTGTCCATCGAGTTTTAGTTAGTATACTTTTTTGCTTTCATTGTTGCTCCTGGTGAAAGTTGTGTATACAGTCTTCTGGGTGTTTATTTTTTAGTTTCCAGAGCCTGCAATACACAGCTATTGTGGCTAGGGCTCTGTTTAATTTTGCTTGTGCCAGTTTTTTTTGTATTTTTCAACTGTCCAAATGAGCCGGTCATCTGCATACAGTGTTTTTGATACCTTCAAGTAGGGAGGAAGGTCATTTATGAAGATAAGGAAGAGGGTGCAACTTAGTGCTGACCCTTGCGGCAATCCTTCCTCCAGTGTTTTCTGGGAGGATTTAGTGCCTTCTACTGTTGTTTGTATTGTTCTGTTACTTAGGAAGGCTTTAATCCAGAGATACATTTTTTCCATTATGCCCATTTTTGTCATTTTGGAGAAGAGCCCCTGTCTCCATACTGTGTCGTATGCTTGCTGCAGATCAATGAATACAGCTGTTGTGTGCTTACCCTCTTGGAATGCATCTAAGGTTTTTTGCACAAAATGAAAGAGTTGGTTATCTGTTCTGCAACCTTTTCTGAAGCCTGCCTGACTATCATTAATGACTTTATTACTTTCCAGCCACCAGTAGAGCCTGTGATTAACCATTTTCTCTGCAAGTTTTCCAATTGCTGAGGTCAGTGAGACTGGTCTGTAGCTTCCAGGTTCTTCCGGTGACTTGTTTTTCTTTAGAATTGGTTTGATATTTGCAGTCAGCCATGCTTTAGGGGGTGTGCTTTCTTTCCATGTTCTGTTAATGACGTTTAAGAGTACTAACTTTGCAACTGGGCCTAGGTTTAGTATCATTTCATTGGTAATTTTGTCTGGTCCTGGAGCTTTCTTGGTCTTTAATTTTTGTAGTGCGCTGTTCATTTCCTGGATAGTGTACTCAGTTTCAAATAGTGGAATGCTTGCGCTAGCAGCTCTCTGTTCTGTTTTTGTTATGTTTTGTAAGGTAAAACGCGGATGTCCAAGAGAGGAGTACACCGCGGATGTCCAAGAGAGGGGTAAAACGTGGATGTCCAAGAGAGGGGTAAAACGCGGATGTCCAAGAGAGGGGTAAAACGCGGATGTCCAAGAGAGGAGTAAAACATGGATGTCCAAGAGAGGGGTAACACGCGGAGGTCCAAGAGAGGGTAAAACGCGAATGTCCAAGAGAAGGTAAGATGCGGATGTCCAAGAGAGGGTAAAACGCGGATGTCCAAGAGAAGGGTAAAACGTGGATGTCCAAGAGAGGGGTAAAATGCGGATGTCCAAGAGAGGGGTAAAATGCGGATGTCCAAGAGAGGGGTAAAACGCGGATGTCCAAGAGAGGGTAAAATGCGGATGTCCAAGAGAGGGGTAAAACGCGGATGTCCAAGAGAGGGTAAAACGCGGATGTCCAAGAGAGGGTAAAACGCGGATGTCCAAGAGAGGGGTAAAATGCGGATGTCCAAGAGAGGGGTAAAACGCGGATGTCCAAGAGAGGGGTAAAATGCGGATGTCCAAGAGAGGGGTAAAACGCGGATGTCCAAGAGAGGGGTAAAACGCGGATGTCCAAGAGAGGGGTAAAACGCGGATGTCCAAGAGAGGGTAAAACGCGGATGTCCAAGAGAGGGTAAAATGCGGATGTCCAAGAGAGGGGTAAAACGCGGATGTCCAAGAGAGGGGTAAAATGCGGATGTCCAAGAGAGGGGTAAAATGCGGATGTCCAAGAGAGGGGTAAAATGCGGATGTCCAAGAGAGGGTAAAACACGGATGTTCAAGAGAGGGGTAAAATGCGGATGTCCAAGAGAGGGTAAAATGCGGATGTCCAAGAGAGGGTAAAACGCGGATGTCCAAGAGAGGGGTAAAACGCGGATGTCCAAGAGAGGGGTAAAATGCGGATGTCCAAGAGAAGGGTAAAACGCGGATGTCCAAGAGAGGGGTAAAAAGCGGATGTCCAAGAGAGGGGTAAAATGCAGATGTCCAAGAGAGAGGTAAAATACGGATGTCCAAGAGAGGGGTAAAATGCGGATGTCCAAGAGAGGGGTAAAATGCGGATGTCCAAGAGAGGGGTAAAACGCGGATGTCCAAGAGAGGGGTAAAATGCGGATGTCCAAGAGAAGGGTAAAATGCGGATGTCCAAGAGAGGGGTAAAATGCGGATGTCCAAGAGAGGGGTAAAATGCGGATGTCCAAGAGAGGGTAAAATGCGGATGTCCAAGAGAGGGGTAAAATGCGGATGTCCAAGAAAAGGGTAAAACGTGGGTGTCCAAGAGAGGGTAAAACGCGGATGTCCACGAGAGGGGTAAAATGCGGATGTCCAAGAGAGGGGTAAATCGCGGATGTCCAAGAGAGGGGTAAAATGCGGATGTCCAAGAGAGGGGTAAACTCGGATGTCCAAGAGAGTGGTAAAACGCGGAGGTCCAAGAGAGCGTTAAACACGGATATCCATTAGAGGGGTAAAACACGGATGTCCAAGTGTCATGGAATATTCTAATCCACATATATAAATTATCAAGTAAATATAAAGCCTAATAAATACATATAATAAATAAAGAGAAGAGCAATGGTAAAGAACAGTGCTGTCACAATGACTGTACTCGAAATCCCCCTTGTTTTATGCTTCGTCTGCAAATTGTAACGCTTTCACGTTGATATAAAAGCTTACTGTATTATTACCCGCCTTCTTCAATGAAACGTGTGCTGCATTTCTAAGAAAAACATTGAGAGGCCCTGCGTAATGACCTAAATTAATCCTAACATTAATTATATTACGTTACCAAAACGAACGAACAGATGGACAAAAGGATAAAGAGAGAGGGGAGGGCTGAAAATCAAGAGAACGCATGCAACACGCTTCGCGCGATACACAAATGCTGCCATCACGCGTGTAAGACTACAAGCACTAATATTTTTTCAGACGGACAGTGATAAAATACACTACCCTTTCCCAGAGTTAGGTTTATAAATCATAAAAAACTCTTATTAGAAAAGATAACATTAGATGGGTTTACGGTTGAAAACATAACAGTACCCAGACAGCACATCTTCGAAACAGGAGGTAGAAGAAATTGCATATTTTGAACGCAGCCACGTAGCTCCTTTAAATTTGTATTTTTGGGTTCCTTAGGGCTTGCTGACAAATAATATGTAAAACGTTACGCAAATAGTCCAGGAATTAATAAATTATACCCAAAATAAAATATTGAGGATGCCTGACAGCATGGAATCATTTCTGCTCATAAAATTTTTTTTATAACGTGTTTGAAAAAACCTTACGTTACATAAATAGCCTACCATGTAAACTCCAAATTGATTGGAGCGCAACAAATGAAAGCCTAACCACGATTGGTCGGGCTATAAATACTATCTTGGTTGTTAGGGGAAACGGGGAAAGGTAACATTTTTTCAAACACTTGTCGAAACGGGGATCATTGGTCAGACTCGCTGATATACACACTTGGGAGCGTTAGTTCGAAACCACTTGTTTAAATAAGATTGATAAAGCATCAGTGCGTTGAAGCCAGCTTATATTTGGCTAAATAAAAGCCTGGAAGATAAGCAGATGGGAATTTGTGCCAGTTTGTGCCAGAATTCATTGCTAATCAACGTATCTGTGTTTATTCGTATGAATTGTGGTAAGCTTGAACCATTCAATATCTTTTAATGAAAATTGAATGTGAATTGTTGATTTATGCCTGTATATATATGTGTAGTTCAGTGGCCAACGTGAGGTAAAGCCTGTAATGCTCCAGCCTGAACAGAGGGTGTCGGAGAGAAGTAAAACGGCATGGAATGGCCAAACAGTACACTGACACCTGGATGATTGAATAGAAAGAAATAATGCTGGAATTGCAGAGGCGTAGTAACCATTAAGAAGGGTAATACTGGAATAAAGTATTTCAAATGAAGCTGACAGTTGGCCTAATGCTCTGAACTCAATGTTTGTGCCTGTGTTGTGATCAGTGTAACAAGAGAGTTTAAGTTAGTTATGAAGTAGAAGGTACATCCTTCTTGATTTCAGGGACAGTGGTCTTGATGGTACTGAGCAGCACCTAGTCAGAGCTTTGCTGAATCCAGTGTCGGACAGCATACTCCTTGGTCCTTTTAGCTATCAGTGAGGTGTCTCCAGAGCCCAGAGGAGAATTCGAGCAGAGGAGTCCTTTCCTGCCGCCATCACGCCAGATAAGCTAACTTGGCCAGCTGAGCTCAACATTATGTCCCCTCATCTTGAACTGACTTTGTAAAATTAACATTAAGAGGGGAATTTACTTGTCTTAAAATCAGGAACTGTGAACATCTCCAATACTAGTCCCTAAAGACAAACTATTGAAGTCATGATGACAAATACCAACAGAGCTTGAACAAAACAAAACCAGTATTACCTCATTTTACTACTACACAACTGACACACATAGAACATTTGTAATAATATATGTCACTACAATATTCATATTAAATACATTCTGTACATAACTTGTAATTTAAATTGATTGTGATTCCTGGTTCCCTTGTAGTTGAATCAGGACACATATTCATTCATGCCAGTAATGAATACATATTGTTATTTGAAAAGTTACGAGTGACTTCTTTAAGATATTCTCATAGAGTGTTATATGTATGTGAGTGTCACAGTGTTGTTAAGAGTAGTGGATTAAATTAAATTGTTTATCTGTCTGTTGTTGTGACTTACACTTCACCATACTCATACCCTAGACACATAACGTAGCATCACACTATTCCAGAATAATTCTGACTGAGATATATAGATATGTGGTAGCAAGTAAGGTGATATATAATACACTACTCTTATTAGATATATATATACCTTCACAGCTGATCTCAGTCAGTACACTAAATCCCCTATAAATATTTATAACATCCCACTTCACCACACCAAGAGAGGGTAAAATGTGGACGTCCAAGAGAGCGTTAAACGCGAATGTCCAGGGAAGGAATAAAACGCGGATGTCCAAGAGAGGGTAAAACGCGGATGTCCACGAGAGGGGTAAAATGCGGATGTCCAAGAGAGGGGTAAAACGCGGATGTCCAAGAGAGTGGTAAAACGCGGAGGTCCAAGAGAGCATTAAACGCGGATGTCCAGGAAAGGGGTAAAACGCAAATGTCCAAGAGAGGGTAAAACGCGGATGTCCACGAGAGGGGTAAAAGGCGGATGTCCAACAGAGGGGTAAAATGCGGATGTCCAAGATAGTGGTTGTTGTTGTTGTTGATTAACTAGGGCTGCTGAGCTCGTCGCTCTTTGGCAGCCAATGCCAAGCCGAAGAACCTGCATGTGTTCTGTAGCTGTTGAGTGGTGCTGTATAGTGTTTGTGATTGTTGGTAAGCCCGGCAATAGCTGTCGTCTCTCTGTGGAGAGTCCTCGGCAAGTGAGCAGCACATGCTGAACTGTCTCATACGGATGAGTACAGTTGCGGCAATTAGGCTCATGTGTGGGGTTTGATTTGTTTAAGTGCTTGTTGAGTCTGGTGTGTTCTGTTCTTAGTTGGAAGATTGTGCTCTGCTCCTTACGTCGTAAGTTGTTAATGTTGTCATTTTTGTTGGGATGGGCCATTTCTTTATACAAGGCGCGTCCAGTAGACCCTTTTGCCCATCGGTTCAGCCATTCCTCTTTGAAGTTGTTTTGGAGTATTCGTTTGGCTGTCTGCATGTTTGCTGGAGTGTTTGTTTGGATCATGCTTGCTGCTAGTTTTGCTAGTCTGTCTGCTTTATCGTTGCCTGGTATATCTGTGTGTCCTGGTATCCACTGGAAAGTGACTCTGATGTATTTTGTTAGCAGACTGTCAATTGTTTCGGCCAGCTGTATTATTTCTTTATTTTCAGTTTGGAGGCATTCTTCTAAAGCCTGAAGTGCTGATTTTGAATCAGTGAAGATTATGATATCTGATGGCATATGGACTTCTTGTTTGAATTGGCTGTCTATTGTTGTGAGTGTGGTGTTGGTAGTTGGTACAGAATTCTCCACACGGTTCGTATATTTCTAGTGTGCTGCCATTTGGATATTTCACATACGCTCCAAGTCCAGCATTTATGGTGGCCTTGAATGATGAGCCATCTGGGTATGCATGTATTGCAGCTCTAGGGTAGCTATCTAGTCTCTAAAGTAGCTGTTTTAAGTATTGTTGGGTTCGTGTCTCTTGTCAGTGTGCTATCCATGAGTGTGGTTTTTATTACTGGAAGTTTTAACTACTTTCCGGGATAAATGACTGGGTACTGTTCGATTATTTCTCGTGTCTGTGGGAGGTGGTGTTGTTCTGCTGTAGTTGTTGCTACATGCAGTGGGGATTTTTGTTTTAGTCTGCCAATGGGCTTCCAGTTCTCAACCAGTTGTCGGTTTGGGTGGTCTTTTCTCATTCTTCTATAGCGCTCTGTGGCTTCCAGAACAGCACGTTTACGTAGTAGGTCCATTGGTTCTACGTTTGCATCAATTTCACAAGCAGCTGTTGGTGTGGTTCTCATTCCTCCGCATATGAACCTTAGAGCTTGGTTTTGGACTTTGTCCAACTCTGCTTGAGTGGTTTTGCTCATTGCTGACTGCATCGAAAGGTTGTTATCCATGACGGGTCGGACATATCCCAGGTACAGCTGTCTAAGATTTCCTTTGTCTGCTCCCCAGCTAGTGCTTGCAAGATGTTTAACTAGGTTCAATCGTCTACTGGCCTTATCTTTCATTTTGTGTGTGAAGGCATTGAGGCGTAGCTGTCTGTCAAGCTCCACTCCTAAGTAAGCTGGATTTTCTTCTCTGGACAGCAGTTGTCCATCGAGTTTTAGTTAGTATACTTTCTTGCTTTCATTGTTGCTCCTGGTGAAAGTTGTGTATACAGTCTTCTGGGTGTTTATTTTTTAGTTTCCAGAGCCTGCAATACACAGCTATTGTGGCTAGGGCTCTGTTTAGTTTTGCTTGTGCCAGTTTTTTGTATTTTTCAACTGTCCAAATGAGCAGGTCATCTGCATACAGTGTTTTTGATACCTTCAAGTAGGGAGGAAGGTCATTTATGAAGATAAGGAAGAGGGTGCAACTTAGTGCTGACCCTTGCGGCAATCCTTCCTCCAGTGTTTTCTGGGAGGATTTAGTGCCTTCTACTGTTGTTTGTATTGTTCTGTTACTTAGGAAGGCTTTAATCCAGAGATACATTTTTCCATTATGGCCATTTTTGTCATTGTGGAGAAGAGCCCCTGTCTCCATACTGTGTCGTATGCTTGCTGCAGATCAATGAATACAGTTGTTGTGTGCTTACCCTCTTGGAATGAATCTAAGGTTTTTTGAACAAAATGAAAGAGTTGGTTATCTGTTCTGCAACCTTTTCTGAAGCCTGCCTGACTATCTGATAAAGTATTGTTAGTAAAACGTATGTTGCTGGTCGTTTTAATGATAACGACTATGTGTGTTTCCGTGATCAAGGCGTAAATGGGTTCTCTTTATAGGCCACGCCCACCCAGGGCTATTTGTAAATATGTCACTACTGATAAAGTAATGTTTGTTGTCTATATATTAAAGTCGATTGCCAACACTGATACGAGTAGGTGTGTACTGGTACATTCATCCATCACAGTGACACACATAGGAGTCATGTATCGTTGAACGCTGAGTAACGTTTAAAGGACAGTTTATTTACGTATCAACACAGACGACGACACAGACGAAATACAGCATAGAGTACAAAGTATGAAATAAAGGTATTCATGAAGCTCCGACACCCCATTGGGCTCCATTACAGCGCCTAGTGGCGCACATCTCATATAAGGTACACATTAACAATGTTCCTTAATAAACTGCATCCACCGCATTTATAAATATGGCCTCATACATATGGCCTCATCCAGAAAGACTGCTCACATCGCAGTACTATTAAATCCATCAAAATACTGGCCTTATCATACTTTCTCCATATAACTCCATTATAGCATAATGGTGCACTTCTCATAGAAGATGACCATAACGATTTTCCTCAAAAGACTATATCTCCCTTCTCAACAAAGGCTGCTCCCCGGCAGTTGAATAATCATCGTCCTCGCTATCCCTTCTTAAGGCCCAATAATAAATAGTGGTGCACATCCACAATATTCCTCAAAGGAAAGCCTGCGCACACAGCAGTCTGCAGTAATATAACCTGCACAATATATATGGCCTAATCTCCTTCACAAAAATGTCTATGGCTTATAAAGTAAT
Organism: Oreohelix idahoensis; assembly: GCA_024509875.1. NCBI lineage: Eukaryota > Metazoa > Mollusca > Gastropoda > Stylommatophora > Oreohelicidae > Oreohelix > Oreohelix idahoensis. Next base: position 17,535 of record JAMPIV010002299.1, read on the forward strand.
CTCTCTACCTCTCAGACTCTTCATAGCGCCTAATTGTAGACTAGTGGTGCACTTCTCATGGAACGTGCCCAATAACAAAATCTCTCATAAGCTGCATCCACTACAGTTATAGATATCAAAGTAGATTCATCACATAATCTAACACATGAAAGAATATTCAATACAGGCCTGTGCAAAAAGTCTCCACCGAGACACACATTGTGAAAAACACTATACATCTTCACCGAACACTGGTCGGGAACCCACACTTAGAGAAAACACCAGGGTTGACTTCACTCCATCAACGCCTTTCCCCGAATGCTAGCGGTCACAAAACTCCAGCCTAAACAGTCACGGGACTTCGCTGTTCAACGCAGCTCAGTCCCTTCACGGACTAGCCGTGAGAACTATTTACAGTTCTACAATACAGAACAGCGCTCACGACGCTATCTGTACACTATGACTTCTTTCATATATTTGTTAACCCAATTCACCGTTAATCAAGTCTACAAGCGATGTAACCCTTAATTTACTCTGTCAAACCCGTATACAAAGGATCACCTCCCTTTTTGACCTTAACATACTACCACCACCCCCGGAGAAAAAAATGATTTATCATTTTTTTGACAAGAACTACATCAAAGAAAAATGAGGGGTCAGCTAAGCTCTAAAATACTCATACAAAAATTAGCTTATGTTAAGGTTATAATAATACATTGACAAAAAATATAAGCAAGTGTACAATAAAACAAATTACACACAATAATCTGCTAAGTACACTAAATAATCAGTTTCAACCAAAGTAAAGTATGATCACTGTAGACCAAATAGTATACAATAACTAGAAAATAACAGACAAGATCAAGCAAAAAAGCATGATCAACACTGAAAATCAGCAATGAAATCAATATAGTAACAAAGATCAATAATACTTAATAGCAACAATTAAGAAAATCAATTCTTTACATCAAACTAGATACAACCGACATAAATAGCTACCTTAAACCAAACCATATATCCAGCATAACACTAGTAAGGAAGGAAGTATAAGAAGTGTAAGTAGTAAACGATATGGAAATAGATTTAAGTGACACCTAGATGAAACATAGAAGCATCACCAAAGTATAAACTGCTTCAAAAGAAATGAAGTGAAACGAAGAAACATCCAAAAAGAAAGAAGAAAATTCAAGAAATGAATGTATAGAATAAGGTAGTAATACATCCCAATAACTATCTAAACAAACAATGTATTGTAAAACAAATACAATCATGACAGAAAATCATAGAACAGAAAAACAAAGCATATATCTATACTAAACACGAACGAAGGATATAACTACATAATGTATAATAAATAATTTAGCCAAATTACAAAACTTATTCATAACTAAAATGGATTATCACAGACATCACACAAAAAAGTGCGATATGTAAAAACACAAATATCACAATCTCAGAAAAAAAAATTATTATTATTTTTTCTCTTTTTTTTTAAATGTGGAAATATCAATATATTATTACACCTAGCGTACAATTAAGCACTGGACACACAAAAAATACAATACTTTCACAAAGAAAAACAAATACATTTTGAAAAATTACAATACAAAAAAGTTTCTTAACATTAAGTTAAATAAAAATAGTATTTTAAAGTTTTACAAGTTTCAACCACTAATTAATAAATCAAAAGTGACATAAACTTTAACAAAATGTGAGACATTAAAAAAAAAATATTCCCATCTCTAAGTAGATACAAATGAGCATCCATAAAAAACCACACTATTAACAATATACCAACTTGCAAATATAAACATAACATTATTTCTCATAAACAAGTGTTTAAGTCAGATTACTAAATTCTTCAAACAAACAATAGTATCTGCTATCTCTGACAATTCTACCTATAAAGTTTTCATTCATTCATAACCCTCCACTCCCAAAGGAGCATAGGCCTTCAACAAACACATGCCAAGTCCTCCTGTCACGTGCCATCATCTCAAGTTCTTTCCATGTTCTCCTCATCATTTTCACCTCTGTTTCCAACTCTCTTCTCCATGTACTTCTTGGTCTTCCTCTGCCTCTCTTGCCCTGGGGGTTCCAGAACAAGGACTGCCTTGTAATGCTATCAACAGGTTTCCTCAGTGTGTGTCCTATCAATCGCCATCGTCTTCTTCTCATCTCTTGTTCCACTGGCACTTGTCTAGTTCTTGTCATCAGTTCCACGTTGGTAACCTTGTCATACCATTTTAATCCCTCTATTCTACGCAAGCACCCATTTATGAAAGTCTGTAGCTTTATAAAGTTTTAGATCCAAAATAACATTCCATAACACAACAATTAATTCATACAACCTTTGTATAAGGTAATATATTAACTAACCATGGAGACAGATACGAAAAAAAACAAATTTAGTAACCAAAAACTCTCTGAAAGCGACTAACGCATATTCATAACTAATGAGTTTGTGCTTAGGGCTGGCAATCTCATCATGTAAAAAACTATTCTACCAATTACTGATGCAAAATCATATCAATGTTTTGATGTATCAGCTAACATAGCTCCACTTGACAACAGAGTACATACGGACAATAATAATATGAGCAAATGGAATAGTATTCAGACTAGTGTATGTAAATACAAACAATCCATAATTTCAAAACAACAAAAAATAACAATCAAAGACAAGTCACTACAAAATGAAATGTTACAATTCATTGCATTGATAATACATACAATGTTTATCAACAATACAATCATGTAAACAATAACATGATGTTGAAATAGTATATAAATATAAACATACTCAATATCTAATACATCATCATACAATGCACCATCTATACAATAGACTAATACATTATCCTAAAAAAAAATTAAGTATAAGAAACACTGTAGTAATCTTGAAGCAATTCATAAAGAAAAAAAAAATCAAATATAGGGCACAACTCCGGTTGATAGTATCCCACAAACCGCACGGGGTAACATCAAATAATACTGGGTCAACATGTTGGCTGGGTTACGCTTGATTGAGCACACGGTCGAAAGGTAACAAACATTTCTGTCACAGCTAAAGAAAACCAGGCACGCTGACCTTTATCGCATAGCTGCTACTGTTGAAAAATACAAATGAAAATCTCCATTTTAATCAACTGTAAGATTATAATGAAAAACGGATAGGTTAACTACACAATTACCTAAACCGTGGTTCTGAAAACATCTGGTTTCTATATGATGTCACCAACTCTTCCTTCATCCCATAGTATACAACCCAGGAGGCTTGGGTCAACCTGACCGAAAATGACGGTCATCACACCAATAGTAGGCTGAAATAAAGTTACATACACAACAACGAGATACTCTCTCGTAATCCAAAAAACATAACAGCAGTAGTAATTGAGACATCAATAGTTATTGTTACTTTGTTTACCATCAATAACTTTGGGCTTTTGTTGCGCAAAATGTGTAGTAATATTTAGAGAGTTATTATCTCTATTACTATTTCCCTTATTGTTCCATTTGTTCTGCCTAGAACTGCAGTTAGCATTGTTATGCTTAACATCTATCCTATGATAGAAATATCTGGTAAATGAATCTTGTTGACTCCTAGAACAACTATTATCAGATTGGTAATCTTTAATGTAATTATTCCTACCATAATTTCTCAACTCTTCAAAATCAAACTTTTGAGACTTGTTAGACTGTCTGGAAAAACTACCATTTAATGGGATTCCTTGGTACTGTCTAACATTATGGTTTTTCTTTTACCAAAACTGTTTTTATTCTTTTCTGTAGCAATATGCTTATTCGCTGTATCACACTGCCTATATTGGGTATGACAAGCAGTGGAACTGATCGAATCCTTATGGTTACCAACATGATGTTTGTTATCTTTATTACCAGAACTGGATATTACACATGAAGTATCTTTACTGGTCTGACGCCAATAGTCATTAATCTTAGACGCAGCGTCTTCCGTTCGTGGGAAATTGTATTTGCCACGCCGGGATTTACGTCCATCATGTTCAATTTTCGTATTCGCAAAGAGTGTATAGGGCTGGCTCTTCGCTTGTTTTACTTGGTGATAAACACCCTTCTGTTTACTATTGTCAACCTTGACAGTAGACAATCCTTTGATGCCTAAAACAACATCTACTAAACCATTCACTCTTCTCCTTAGTTCAGTAATTTCATTAATATTAAGAGAGATCTCTTGATTTAGTTTCTTATTTAAGTTATCACATGTCATAATTTTGCGTCTCTCTTCTGTAAGTAACTTCTCAATCTTAATCATTTTCCTTCTCTGCACCTTTAACTCCTCTAATCTCTCCCATCATCCTTTTCCTTAATTGTTCTCCTCTGTGGTTCCAATTTTATTAATCTCTTCTTTTGCACCTCTTCTATCTGTGGCTGAAGTAGGGCCACCTGAGCCTGAAGTCCCTCAACTTTAGCAGCTTGTTGCTTCAACTCATTAATCTTCTCCGGAATTATAGTATTCTTCTCCTCAAGTTTACCAAAACATACATCATGTAGCATCTCTATGTATAATTTTTCTCGTTCATTGGTCTCCACTTTCAATTTGTTATACATGTCTTTCTTTTCTTGGATTTCTTGAGTAAGATTTCTAACTACCCGTTGCTTATCTTTTATCTGGACTTCCATGTCCTTTACTTTACTGCATTCAGAGTCTAATGATGTTTTTACACTAGAAAGCTCCAAGTTTGATTTAAGTAAATCACTAGTGAGTTTAGACATTGTTTCTTGTATTTTATTCCTTCCAATATCAAGTCAAGCCTTCCAATATTATTATTTATGCTATTGAGTATTTCATGTTGATAGCGTATTGTTATGAGATTTAGTGCATAATTGATTGATGGCTATGTAATATAATCTTATTAGAATTATAAGTGGTTTATAAATCTAGTGCACTTAGTGATTGAATCACCATGGATTTTGATGAGTTCGATCCAGAGGATATGAGGCCTATGCTAGAGTATTTAGCTAATGAAGGAGAATATGGTGAGCGATTACTAGGCCCAGCACTTGATAGATACGTGCTGGATGGTGTTTTGTTTAATGCAGTAGCAGCCATAAAGTTTTTTACTGATGATAACCCTCATTCAAATCCTGAAATGATCATGCTAGAGATTTGGCAAAGTTGTTAGAATGCCTATGTCCAATGGTGTACGATTATACTCGGGCTAGACACAATTATATGCATAAGATTATACACAATATAATCTGCAACGACATGCAGGATGATAACAAAGAGGAGTTAGAAGAGAAGGAGCGATTAGAAGTAATCAAACAGTGTGCTCTTCATGAAAGGGCGAATTTTTTGCAGGATATTGCTATCATTAATGACTTTATTACTTTCCAGCCACCAGTAGAGCCTGTGATTAACCATTTTCTCTGCAAGTTTTCCAATTGCTGAGGTCAGTGAGACTGGTCTGTAGCTTCCAGGTTCTTCAGGTGGCTTGTTTTTCTTTAGAATTGGTTTGATATTTGCAGTCAGCCATGCTTTAGGGAGTGTGCTTTCTTTCCATGTTCTGTTAATGATGTTTAAGAGTACTAACTTTGCAACTGGGCCTAGGTTTAGTATCATTTCATTGGTAATTTTGTCTGGTCCTGGAGCTTTCTTGGTCTTTAATTTTTGTAGTGCGCTGTTCATTTCCTGGATAGTGTACTCAGTTTCAAATAGTGGAATGCTTGCGCTAGCAGCTCTCTGTCTGTTTTTGTTATGTTTTGTAAGGTAAAAAGCGTATGTCGAAGAGACGGGTAAAACGCGAATGCCCAAGAGACGGGTACACCGCGGATGTCCAAGAGAGGGGTAAAACGCGGATGTCCAAGAGAGGGGTAAAACACGGATGTCCAAGAGAGGGGTAAAATGCAAATGTCCAAGATAGGGGTAAAACGCAGATGTCCAAGATAGGGGTAAAACGCTATTGTCCAAGAGAGGGGTAAAACACGGATGTCCAAGAGAGGGGTAAAATGCGGATGTCCAAGAGAGGGGTAAAATGCGGATGTCCAAGAAAGAGGTAAAATATGGATTCCAAGAGAGGGGTAAAATGTGGATGTCCAAGAGAAGGGTAAGACGCGGATGTCCAAGAGAGGGGTAAAAAGCGGATGTCCATGAGAGGGGTAAAAAGCGGATGTCCATGAGAGGGGTAAAATGAGGATGTCCAAGAGAGGGGTAAAAAGCAGATGTCTAAGAGAGGGGTAAAATGCAGATGTCCAAGAGAGGGGTAAAATGCAGATATCCAAGAGAGGGGTAAAATGTGGATGTCCAAGAGAGGGTAAAACACGGAGGTCCAAGAGAGGGTTAAATGCGGATGTCCAGGAAAGGGGTAAAATGCAGATGTCCAAGAGAGGGTAAAACGCGGATGTCCAAGAGAGGGGTAAAATGCGGATGTCCAAGAGAGGGGTAAAACGCAGATGTCCAAGAGAGGGTAAAACGCGGATGTCCAAGAGAGGGGTAAAATGCGGATGTCCAAGAGAGGGGTTGTTGTTGTTGTTGATTAACTAGGGCTGCTGAGCTCGTCGCTCTTTGGCAGCCAATGCCAAGCCGAAGAACCTGCATGTGTTCTGTAGCTGTTCAGTGGTGCTGTATAGTGTTTGTGATTGTTCGTAAGCCCGGCAATAGCTGTCGTCTCTCTGTGGAGGTTCCTCGGCAAGTGAGCAGCACATGCTGAACTGTCTTATACGGATGAGTACAGTTGCGGCAATTAGGCTCATGTGTGGGGTTTGATTTGTTTAAGTGCTTGTTGAGTCTGGTGTTCTGTTCTTAGTTGGAAGATTGTGCTCTGCTCCTTACGTCGTAAGTTGTTAATGTTGTCATTTTTGTTGGGATGGGCCATTTCTTTATACAAGGCGCGTCCAGTAGACCCTTTTGCCCATCGGTTCAGCCATTCCTCTTTGAAGTTGTTTTGGAGTATTCGTTTGGCTGTCTGCATGTTTGCTGGAGTGTTTGTTTGGATCATGCTTGCTCCTAGTTTTGCTAGTCTGTCTGCTTTATCGTTGCCTGGTATATCTGTGTGTCCTGGTATCCACTGGAAAGTGACTCTGATGTATTTTGTTAGCAGACTGTCAATTGTTTCGGCCAGCTGTATTATTTCTTTATTTTCAGTTTGGAGGCATTCTTCTAAAGCCTGAAGTGCTGATTTTGAATCAGTGAAGATTATGATATCTGATGGCATATGGACTTCTTGTTTGAATTGGCTGTCTATTGTTGTGAGTGTGGTGATTATTGCTGTAATCTCTGCTTGGTAGTTGGTACAGAATTCTCCACACAGTTCGTATATTTCTAGTGTGCTGCCATTTGGATATTTCACATACGCTCCAAGTCCAGCATTTATGGTGGCCTTGAATGATGAGCTATCTGTGTATGCATGTATTGCAGCTCTAGGGTAGCTATCTATAGTCTCCAAAGTAGCTGTTTTAAGTATTGTTGGATTCGTGTCTCTTGTCAATGTGCTATCCATGAGTGTGGTTTTTATTACTGGAAGTTTTAACTACTTTCCGGGATAAATGACTGGGTACTGTTCGATTATTTCTCGTGTCTGTGGGAGGTGGTGTTGTTCTGCTGTAGTTGTTGCTACATGCAGTGGTGATTTTTGTTTTAGTCTGCCAATGGGCTTCCAGTTCTCAACCAGTTGTCGGTTACGGTGGTCTTTTCTCATTCTTCTATAGCGCTCTGTGGCTTCCAGAACAGCACGTTTACGTAGTAGATACATTGGTTCTACGTTTGCATCAATTTCACAAGCAGCTGTTGGTGTGGTTCTCATTCCTCCGCATATGAACCTTAGAGCTTGGTTTTGGACTTTGTCCAACTCTGCTTGAGTGGTTTTGCTCATTGCCGACTGCAGCGAAAGGTTGTTATCCATGACGGATCAGACATATCCCAGGTACAGCTGTCTAAGATTTCCTTTGTCTGCTCCCCAGCTAGTGCTTGCAAGATGTTTAACTAGGTTCAATCGTCTACTGGCCTTATCTTTCATTTTGTGTGTGAAGGCATTGAGGAGTAGCTGTCTGTCAAGCTCCACTCCTAAGTAAGCTGGATTTTCTTCTCTGGACCGCAATTGTCCATCGAGTTTTAGTTGGTATACCTTCTTGCTTTCCTTGATGCTCCTGGTAAAAGTTGTGTATACAGTCTTCTGGGTGTTTATTTTTTAGTTTCCAGAGCCTGCAATACACAGCTATTGTGGCTAGGGCTCTGTTTAGTTTTGCTTGTGCCAGTTTTTTGTATTTTTCAACTGTCCAAATGAGCAGGTCATCTGCATACAGTGTTTTTGATACCTTCAAGTAGGGAGGAAGGTCATTTATGAAGATAAGGAAGAGGGTGCAACTTAGTGCTGACCCTTGCGGCAATCCTTCCTCCAGTGTTTTCGGTCCCCTCTATAGGATTTTTAGTGGCGTGTTATTAGCATGTGTTAGTTTTCGGACATTTCGCTCCCCTCTTTAAGATTTGTAGTGGCGTGTTATTAGCGTGTGTTAGTTTTCAGACATTTCGGTCCCCTCTATAGGATATTTAGTGGCGTGTTATTAGCGTGTGTTAGTTTTCGGACATTTCGCTCCCCTCTTTAAGATTCGTAGTGGCGTGTTATTAGCGTGTGTTAGTTTTCGGACATTTTGGTCCCCTCTATAGGATTTTTACGTGTTATTAGCGTGTGTTAGTTTTCGGACATTTCGGTCCCCTCTATAGGAATTTTAGTGGCGTGTTATTAGCGTGTGTTAGTTTTCGGACATTTCGCTCCCCTCTTTAAGATTTGTAGTGGCGTGTTATTAGCGTGTGTTAGTTTTCAGACATTTCGGTCCCCTCTATAGGATTTTTAGTGGCGTGTTATTAGCGTGTGTTAGTTTTCGGACATTTCGGTCCCCTCTATAGGATTTTTAGTGGCGTGTTATTAGCGTGTGTTAGTTTTTGGACATTTCGGTCCCCTCTATAGGATTTTTAGTGGCGTGTTTTTAGCGTGTGTTAGTTTTCGGACATTTCGGTCCCCTCTATAGGATTTTTAGTGACGTGTTATTAGAGTGTGTTAGTTTTCGGACATTTCGGTTCCCTCTATAGGATTTTTAGTGACATGTTATTAGCGTGTGTTAGTTTTCGGACATTTCGGTCCCCTCTATAGGATTTTTAGTGGCGTGTTATTAGCGTGTGTTAGTTTTCGGACATTTCGGTCCCCTCTATAGGATTTTTAGTGGCGTGTTATTAGCGTGTGTTAGTTTTCGGACATTTCGGTCCCCTCTATAGGATTTTTAGTGGCGTGTTATTAGCGTGTGTTAGTTTTCGGACATTTCGGTCCCCTCTATAGGATTTTTAGTGGCGTGTTATTAGCGTGTGTTAGTTTTTCGGACATTTCGGTCCCCTCTATAGGATTTTTAGTGGCGTGTTATTAGCGTGTGTTAGTTTTCGGACATTTCGGTCCCCTCTATAGGATTTTTAGTGGCGTTTTATTAGCGTGTGTTAGTTTTCGGACATTTCGGTCCCCTCTATAGGATTTTTAGTGGCGTGTTAATAGCGTGTGTTAGTTTTCGGACATTTCGGTCCCCTCTATAGGATTTTTAGTGGCGTGTTATTAGCGTGTGTTAGTTTTCGGACATTTTGGTCCCCTCTATAGGATTTTTAGTGGCGTGTTAATAGCGTGTGTTAGTTTTCTGACATTTCGGTCCATTCTATAGGATTTTTAGTGGCGTGTTATTAGCGTGTGTTAGTTTTCGGACATTTCGGTCCCCTCTATAGGATTTTTAGTGGCGTGTTAATAGCGTGTGTTAGTTTTCTGACATTTCGGTCCATTCTATAGGATTTTTAGTCGCGTGTTATTAGCGTGTGTTAGTTTTCGGACATTTCGGTCCCCTCCATAGGATTTTTAGTGGCGTGTTATTAGCGTGTGTTAGTTTTCGGACATTTCGGTCCCCTCTATAGGATTTTTAGTGGCGTGTTAATAGCGTGTGTTAGTTTTCTGACATTTCGGTCCCCTCTATAGGATTTTTAGTGGCGTGTTATTAGCGTGTGTTAGTTTTCGGACATTTCGGTCCCCTCTATAGGATTTTTAGTGGCGTGTTATTAGCGTGTGTTAGTTTTCGGACATTTCGGTCCCCTCTATAGGATTTTTAGTGGCGTGTTATTAGCGTGTGTTAGTTTTCGGACATTTCGGTCCCTCTATAGGATTTTTAGTGGCGTGTTATTAGCTTGTGTTAGTTTTCTGACATTTCGGTCCCCTCTATAGGATTTTTAGTGGTGTTTTATTAGCGTGTGTTAGTTTTCGGACATTTCGGTCCCCTCTATAGGATTTTTAGTGGCGTGTTAATAGCGTGTGTTAGTTTTCGGACATTTCGGTCCCCTCTATAGGATTTTTAGTGGCGTGTTATTAGCGTGTGTTAGTTTTCGGACATTTCGGTCCCCTCTATAGGATTTTTAGTCTCGTGTTAATAGCGTGTGTTAGTTTTCTGACATTTCGGTCCCCTCTATAGGATTTTTAGTGGCGTGTTATTAGCGTGTGTTAGTTTTCGGACATTTCGGTCCCCTCTATAGGATTTTTAGTGGCGTGTTATTAGCGTGTGTTAGTTTTCGGACATTTCGGTCCCCTCTATAGGATTTTTAGTGGCGTGTTATTAGAGTGTGTTAGTTTTCGGACATTTCGGTCCCCTCTATAGGATTTTTAGTGGCGTGTTATTAGCGTGTGTTAGTTTTCGGACATTTCGGTCCCCTCTATAGGATTTTTAGTGGCGTGTTATTAGCGTGTGTTAGTTTTCGGACATTTCGGTCCCCTCTATAGGATTTTTAGTGGCGTGTTAATAGCGTGTGTTAGTTTTCTGACATTTCGGTCCCCTCTATAGGATTTTTAGTGGCGTGTTATTAGCGTGTGTTAGTTTTCGGACATTTCGGTCCCCACTGTAGGATTTTTAGTGGCGTGTTATTAGCGTGTGTTAGTTTTCGGTCATTTCGGTCCCCTCTATAGGATTTTTAGTGGCGTGTTAATAGCGTGTGTTAGTTTTCTGACATTTCGGTCCCCTCTATAGGATTTTTAGTGGCGTGTTATTAGCGTGTGTTAGTTTTCGGACATTTCGGTCCCCTCTATAGGATTTTTAGTGGCGTGTTATTAGCGTGTGTTAGTTTTCGGACATTTCGGTCCCCTCTATAGGATTTTTAGTGGCGTGTTATTAGCGTGTGTTAGTTTTCGGACATTTCCGGACCCTCTATAGGATTTTTAGTGGCGTGTTATTAACGTGTGTTAGTTTTCGGACATTTCGGTCCCCACTGTAGGATTTTTAGTGGCGTGTTATTAGCGTGTGTTAGTTTTCGGACATTTCGGTCCCCTCTATAGGATTTTTACTGGCGTGTTATTAGCGTGTGTTAGTTTTCGTACATTTCGGACCCTCTATAGGATTTTTAGTGGCATGTTATTAGCGTGTGTTAGTTTTCGTACATTTCGGTCCCGACCATAGGATTTTTAGTGGCGTGTTATTAGCGCATACATGCCACACTTAAAGGTTTACCCATAATCTGTACGGGGTGTTTGCGTTTTCAGATGTGTACGGGCCGTACACGGGTCTGTACGGGTTTTTTCGCCTAATTATTAAATATACATATAAATCTTGTGCCAGTACACAATTTGCGTCATGAGATTCGGCGAGATTTTAAGCCAAGTGGATTTAAAAAAAAAATAACCAATGAAAATCAAGCTGCCTATTTTTCAATTGCCGCGGGATGTGCGTGGCGTGTTCATTCACAATTTTTCGCTAAAGCTAGCGCGAGGTTACTGATTATTTGAACGATTACGCAGCACTGAAATCTTTTTTGAGTCGAGCCTATTGTTTAGGATTAATTTCCAGTTTAGTATTGGTAAGTAATTCATTTTTAAAAAAATATTACAATAACATTGTTTAGATGAAGTTAGATTTAACTGTCAGATAACTTAGGCCTATGCTTTCTTTTCCCCTAAGGTTTAGCATAATTTATTATTTACGGCTGGTAAAAAAAAAAAAAGGCTGATACCACTACATATTATTTGATTTCACTAAAACTTGTAGAAAGTGCGTAAGAAATGTAAATTTGAAAAATAATACAATAGCCTACAAATTATGGGTAGCCTAATATCGTAATGACGGTCGCCGAATGCTCCGCATGTATTTTCGTACCATTTAGAGTTATAATTAGGGTTACAGCTAGGGTTAACCCTAAATCTAAATGGTACGAAAATACACGCGGAGCATTCGGCGAACGTCATTCCGATATTACCAAATTATGAAACTGAAAAAAAAAAAAAAACCACAATAGCGTGGAAAATTTACATCTTAACTCGATCAGAGAAAAGTTTATTTGGAGTTAGCCTACTTCTCTTCTTAGTTTTAATTTCGTTTCTTTAAAAAACAATGTTATTTTGCCTTTGGTGGTCATCATTACGGTCATTCAATGATTTATAATTATTAAATAATTAATTAGCCTACTATCAATGTTTGATTGACACTAAAATTTGTATGGGAAGGTCTATTTAAAACTACCAGTTGGGCTTTAACGGCTATTCCAATTTTTGAAGTTCGGTAGAAAATATACAGGCTAATATTACGCCAGCGCTAGTTTATATTTTCATTACCAGCTTTAGCAAAAAAATTTATTAGATTTTAAATTTAAGATTCCTAACCCATAATGCTTATTACTGGTCTCTTTAGGCCTGTACTTTTATAAGGCACTATAGAAAACACAGCAACTGTTCTTCATTTCAACCATAAATTGTATTAATTTTTTTCCAAGATTCTATTTCATTATATAATATTAAAATTACAAATAATTATATTTTTCAAATTGATTATTAATATTTGTATTTACTATGCAAAATAAATTCTAACTCTTGTTGTTTAGGTTTTAAAGCAAGTGAAGACATGCTTAAAAAGGCAAAGGCCGCATGTCACTATGATGGTGCAGAACCATCTAATTGAATATACTTTTACATGAATAAACTCTTTTGTTACGTTTTTCAGTCTTTGTACAGGTTTTGCGGGTCTTTGTACAGGTTTTGCGGGTCTTTGTACAGGTTTTTTTAATTTTTTGTACAGGTTTTTCATCTCTGAGGTGTGGCATGTATGTTAGCGTGTGTTAGTTTTCAGACATTTCGGTCCCCTCCATAGGATTTTTAGTGGCGTGTTATTAGCGTGTGTTAGTTTTTGGACATTTCGGTCCCCTCTATAGGATTTATAGTGGCGTGTTATTAGCGTGTGTTAGTTTTCGGACATTTCGGTCCCCTCTATAGGATTTTTAGTGGCGTGTTATTAGCGTGTGTTAGTTTTCGGACATTTCGGTCCCCTCTATAGGATTTTTACTGGCGTGTTATTAGCGTGTGTTAGTTTTCGGACATTTCGGTCCCCTCTATAGGATTTTTAGTGGCGTGTTATTAGCGTGTGTTAGTTTTCGGACATTTCGGTCCCCTCTATAGGATTTTTAGTGGTGTGTTATTAGCGTGTGTTAGTTTTCTGACATTTTGGTCCCCTCTATAGGATTTTTAGTGGCGTGTTATTAGCGTGTGTTAGTTTTCGGACATTTCGGTCCCCTCTATAGGATTTTTAGTGGCGTGTTATTAGCGTGTGTTAGTTTTTGGACATTTCGGTCCCCTCTATAGGATTTTTAGTGGCGTGTTATTAGCGTGTGTTAGTTTTCAGACATTTCGGTCCCCTCTATAGGATTTTTAGTGACGTGTTATTAGCGTGTGTTAGTTTTCGGACATTTCGGTCCCCTCTATAGGATTTTTAGTGGTGTTTTATTAGCGTGTGTTAGTTTTCGGAGATTTCGGTCCCCTCTATAGGATTTTTAGTGGCGTGTTATTAGCGTGTGTTAGTTTTCGGACATTTCGGTCCCTTCTATAGGATTTTTACTGGTGTGTTATTAGCGTGTGTTAGTTTTCGTAAATTTCGGACCCTCTATAGGATTTTTAGTGGCGTGTTATTAGCGTGTTAGTTTTCGGACATTTCGGTCCCCTCTATAGGATTTTTAGTGGCGTGTTATTAACGTGTGTTAGTTTTCTGACATTTCGGTCCCCACTGTAGGATTTTTAGTGGCGTGTTATTAGCGTGTGTTAGTTTTCGGTCATTTCGGTCCCCTCTATAGGATGTTTAGTGGAGTGTTATTAGCGTGTGTTAGTTTTCGGACATTTCGGTCCCCTCTATAGGTTTTTTTTGGAGACATAAAGAAGAGAACTGAAGACATAAAAAAGAAAACTGGGGACATAAAGAAGAGTACTGGAGACAAAGAAGAGATCTGGAGACATAAAGAAGAGAACTGGAGACATAAAGAAGAGAACAGAAGACATAAGAAGAGAACTGAAGACATAAAGAACAGAACTGGAGACATAAAGAAGAGAACTGAAGACAAAGATGAGAACTGCAGACATAAAGAAGAGAACTGCAGACATGAAGAAGAGAATTGGAGACATAAAGAAGAGAACTGGAGACATAAAAAAGAGAACTTTAGACATAAATAAGAGAACTGCGGACATAAAGAAGAGAACTGAAGACATAAAGAAGAGAACTTTAGACATAAAGAACAGAACTGGAGACATAAATAAGAGAACTGAAGTCATAAAGTAGAGAACTGAGTACATAAAGAAGAGAACTGGAGACATAAAGAAGAGAACTGAAGACATAAAGAAGAAAACTTTAGACATAAAGAACAGAACTGGAGACATAAATAAGAGAACTGAAGACATAAATAAGAGAACTGCGGACATAAAGAAGAGAACTGGAGACATAAAGAAGAGAACTGGAGACATAAAGAAGAGAACTGGAGACATAAAGAAGAGAACTGGGGACATAAAGAAGAGAACTGGGGACATAAAGAAGAGAACTGGAGACATAAAGAAGAGAACTGGAGACATAAAGAAGAGAACTGGAGACATAAAGAAGAGAACTGGAGACATAAAGAAGAGAACTGGAGACATAAAGAAGAGAACGGGAGACATAAAGAAGAGAACTGGTGACACAAAGAAGAGAACTGAAGACATAAAGAAGAGAACTGGAGACATAAGGAACATAACTGGAGACATAAAGAAGATAACTGGAGACATAAATAAGAGAACTAAAGACATAAAGAAGATAACTGGAGACATAAAGAAGAGAACTGGAGACATAAAGAAGAGAACTGGAGACATAAAGAAGAGAACTGGAGACATAAAGAAGAGAAGTGTTTTAAAAAAAAAACGTTTGTTATTCTTTTCCTTTTTCACTCCTTGTGGAAGACTCCACAACTACAGATGGTGTCCTTACAGGAAGCCTGTATCAAAGCACTCATACTATTGCAGTAGCAATCTGTATTGCATGCTGCCAGCCTCAGGAACATACATCAGACGTCTGCTACGACTTGCCTGAGATAGCGGTAGCTCAAGTCCTACACAGGGCAAACATTTCTTTCCATGGAGGAGGAGGAGGAGAGAGAAAGAAGACTGCCTAATAGGAATACAATCCATGACACAGCTAAATAACATCTGCAATACTGAAAATGTTCAAACAGGATAAAACAAAAACAAAGAACATCACATCCGATTAGAAAGTTATCTTTAAATATCAGAGCTTCTTGACATGATTGGTTCATGTTTTTAATGGCTTTAGTTTTTACACGATGAGGCAGCCAGGTCTAGGCTCAACCCTCATTGGTTTTGCAGGGAAGAAATTTTGTATACCTTGCAAAGCCGTTCAGGTCTTGGAAACCCATAGAGGAAGACAGAAAAAACATGGAGAGGACAAGTGAAAACAGACATATAAAGGACCCAGAAGACAAGGAAATAACTTTATGGATGGCACAGGACAAAATTAGTTATGCTTCACTGGGAACTGGAGGGTAGTGAATGAGTGAGTGAATGAAATTCTGGCACAAAACTTTGAAATGGACAGTCATCTAATATATGTTGGGTCACAAAATATAGAAAATGTAGACACTGCCCAAACCCGTTGGAGACAAAAGAACACCATCTACTACTGTGCCCTGTGATACAGACGATCCGGTTAGCATTGTAGGTCTGTGATCAGAATATTATGGAAGTTGCTGAATGCCGTTAAATATTGATTTAGTAAAGAATGTTTGTAATCTATGTCCATGACTTGAGTGTTCTGGTTCTCATTCATTAGTAACAATCGTGCTTTAATTATCTGATGTGCGAATGCGTGGTAAGTGTAGCCAACAAGTGATTCTCTCAATGATTAATTTGATAAGTCCGTCTTATTTGAGTCCACAAGGAAAAACAGTTTATTTACGTAAGACAGACATACTTGACGATATTAATTAATGTAGTTCATAGTAAGCATACGTGATAAATCAAATACTTGCAAACATCCTATTATGGGTCCATGTCGTACTTGAACAAACTGTCAAATGAACATCATAGCTATATATTCGCGCTGCTGGGTTTCAGACAACCGGTAGTGAGCGCATGTGTCTTGACGAGATTGAATCAATTACCTTATCATTTTTCTCTTCATTAATTACCATGGACTGACCCGTGTCCGTACTTGGCTAAAACATATATATGTGCAGTAGCATCATGCACAACCTTTGAAGAGTAAGAAAAATCCGTCTTCACTACTTGACGGTCAATACAAAAAGGGTACGGTAACCTAGTCACCAAGCGTGACCATATCGACGCTTACACGTCACGACTTGACCGTGCATTTCGCGTTCATAACCACGTAAAGTATAAAGATCAATTTATATTAATTCCATTGAACCTAATCATGCGCACTGCCAATTTCTAGCAGACGCCATCAATAAAACTACCGTAACAATATTCCCTTCCCGCCGTGGGGAAAAAAAATCTATTAGATAGATTTTTTTACTATCTTATTCAATTATATGAAAAATTTAATAAAAACCCGACATATGGCCTACGATGTTCTTGTCTGGAACAGTGTCGTGGTCATGTCAATAATACATAAGTCATATAACATTATTATATTAAACAAAGTTATGTCAACTGTCGCTAATAATTAGCTATTGAACTATTGAAGACTGTTGTGAGTGAGTAATAAAGTGTTAAGTTAACAAAATTAATCTAACTAATTAAAATTAAACTAATTTGTGATATTAAGTATGTAATGTATTAAATAATTAACATCTAATTAAAGAAACTAATAGATAATGTCACAATAAAGACATAAGAAGTAAGGACAAATAAAGTAAAGAAAGAGAAAATTAGTTTAGTTATGTGTGTTTACAATGAATTAATAGTGTCGTGTAATTACAACCTAATTAACTTAATGATATGATTAGAGAAAATAACATATTAATAAATTTCATATGAACATCTTAAATAAAGCTATCTAATTTATACATAAAATGTTTAGAGTACATGCTTGTGTGATTTTTTTCTTTTTCATCATTTCTTTCTTTGACATATTTTCTTCTCTTTTTATTTTTTTCTCATTATTTTTAATCACACTTCAATTTTTTTTATTATACTCCTCATTAATTTAATAAATATTAAACTTAATGTCGGATGTGATGATCCATCCGTCGTTATGTCCATTGTGAATCCGTGGAAATGTCATTAGAAATTTAATACTGTTCAACTAAACTTCATTCTTGATTGAATATAAACTGGATAGTTTTGAGTTAGTCAATTTCTGTAACCAAATGTTATATGTCCAGCTTGGATTCATATCGTATTCAAGAACCTATTGTATTGAGTTAGAAAACGATTGGACACTAACCAAAGTCCAAAAGTTAGAATCATACCATCGAAATTTGTTTCTTGTTATAACGAATTTCCTTTTTGAAAATTGAATACCTTGAATGATCGATTTCGAATTATTTGTAACGTCTTTCCATATAAAAGTGGTTCGTATCAATTTTGTAGCAGGAATCAGTTAGAGTTCCAAAGTCGCTCTTGTTTAGCTGTTAATCTTTTAACTTGTAGACAATGCGTCTTCGACTTCCGTTGGGTGTCTGGAAAGAGCATCTGCTAGAATGTTTTCTTTTCTGGGTATAGCTTCGATAACAAAGTCATACGGCTGAAGAAGAATCGCAAATCTGGCAAGTTTGGGGCTTTTGTGGTTTGAGCGTCGTAATGAAGCAACCGGCCTTTGGTCTGTTTGGATGGTAAAAGGCGCTCCCAACAAGAATTTTTCTAATCTTGTGATTGCCCAAACAACGGCCAGTAGTTCCCTGTCTACAGTGGAGTATTTCGTTTCAGGGGATTTCAGTTTCCTTGAAATATACATAGTTGGATGAAGAATATCGTTGTGATATTGCAGTAGGCAAGCTCCGATACCGTAATTACTGGCATCTGTTCGAAGAAAGAATTTTTTGTGAATATCTGGCAACCGTAAAATTGGTGGCCTAGAGAAGATTGTCAAAATGTTATTAAATGTTTTGTCACAATCTGTTGTCCACGTAATTTTATTTGGTTTGTCTTTTTGCAATAGTGAAGATAAGACAGCAGTGATTGAAGACAAATTGGGGACAAATCTGCTATAATATTGGACAAGACCCAGTAGACTTCGAACTTGTTTCTTATTTTGTGGGACTGTTAACTTCAAAATTTTTGATACATTGTGGGGAATGGTTTTGATACATCCAGACCCTATAATATGTCCCAGAAAAGATATCTCATGCAAAGCTAGTTGCATTTTACTTGGTCTAGCTGTTAAGTTGTTAGATCTTAAAATCTCTAATACTGAAGTTAATCCTAACATGTGTTCATCAAATGAAGGACTAAATAGACAAATATCATCAATATATGTGATAATGTCCGATCTATCCGCCAAAATTTTTCGCATCATGCGAATGAACGTGGCTGGAGCATTCATTAGCCCAAAAGGCATCACATTCCACTGGAAAAGACCTTGTGGAGTCGAGAATGCTGTATAGTATTTGGCTTGTTCTGTTAAGGGAATCTGCCAATATCCCTTGGTTAAATCGATTTTTGTAAAATATGTTGCTGTAGAAAGACGAGTAAGTAGATCGTCAATAAGAGGATGGGGTTCACTGTCTGCGATAGTCTGTGCATTAAGTTTTCTGTAGTCAACGCAAAGACGTATATTATTGTCTTTTTTTCTAACGATAACTAACGGTGATGAAAAAGGTGAGTTACTGTTTTCTATTATTCGTAATGCCAACATCTGATTAAGTTCCTGTGAAGTTTTATCTTGATAGTGAATAGGAACTGAATAAGGACGGAGTTTGATAGGTGTGTCGTCCTTCAGTATAATGTCATGAGAAATGACTGATGTACGACCCGGTATATCAGTCAAGACATCAGAATATGTCTCTAAGATTTTACAAACTGTAGTATGTTCTTGAGATGTTAATGACGAAGAAATAGTGACATCTCTCCATGATTCAGAAGATTGTAATTCAGGTATAGGAAATGACATTTGGATTTCAGGAAATAATGATTCCTCTTCCTGAATCACCGAAAGCTTAGAATATAGGCAAGAACTAGTAACTTGATTGTCTAAATCATGAAAAATAGATTGTAGATGTTGAGGACGAGTGAAGAACTCTTTCAGCATGTTTATGTGGTAAATTTTTTTCTGACCTTTAATGTCTAGTATGTAATCGACGTCAGAAATTCTGTCTACAACCTTATATGGACCGTTCCAAGTGATTAACAGTCTATTGTCCTTTTTTGGAAGTAAAACGAAAGCTTCGTCACCAGGAAATAACTGGCGTAATCGTCTATTTTTATTTTGGAATTGTTTTTATTTTGGAATTGCTCTTTGACAAGCATCTATTTGACGTTTATAACGTATTCATAAGATGACTGGGTTTCCTGAGTCATCTTAGAGTCTGTAGTAAGAAGAGGTATGGCCTCTGGCCATCGTGTACATAAGTCGATACACGTTAATATATATCTGTGACCTCTTGCAGTTGGTAGAAGTGGACCAATAATGTCCATTGCCATTTTATCAAAAGGCTGCACCGATATATCACATGCCTGAATGGGAGCATTATGGAACGCTCCACGAGACTTGACTTCCTGGCAAATTACACAGGAACGTACATACGATGATATGTCTCGTGATAGTCCCGGCCAGAAAAAAGATGACAACACTCGAGACCTTGTGCGAGTGTAGCCCATATGACCCACGCATTGGGAGTCATGTGCATGCCGTAATATGTATGTTCGTAAAGGAGATGGTACCATAACTTGTTGTTTCAATTTATCCTGGTCCATACAATTTCTAAGTAAGATACCGTTTTTTATAGTGAACCAGTGCTTAACCTTATTGTTGACAGCAATGTCATCATACTTGTTTACCAATGTAAAAAATTTTTTTAAAGAATTATCTTCCCTTTGTTTGAGAGCAAACGTGTCTCTGTCAATTACTGATTTAGGTTCATTGTCAGTACAATCATCCACTTTGATACTTGGAGTATTCTCTTTTATTAATTCCTGAGCCTGAGCTCGTGTTGTTACAGCATTGGCCGTAGCCAAGTTAACTCTTTCCCATTGTGAGATTTCCTCAGGTGAGCAGTCCTTGCTGCCGTGGATGCGTCCGATTGTGAGATCAGCAATAGGATTCTGAAGTAAACATCCTTTAACTTGACCTGAAAAAAATGGGGTGTTAATGTCAATTATTGCTGTGGGATAATATTCAATGGTCCCACCAAAAGTTATGCAACGTACAAACTCATTAGTAGCATAGCGATGATGTACTAGTGATTGCCGGATGCCGATCGTGGTTGAACCGGAGTCTCTTAAAACTGAAATTATGCTTCCATTGAACAGTCCTTTATTAAAAATCAGTGTCCCAGTTCCATCATTTGCAGTGAGACTAATTGCAGGAATAGTCTGTGTAATTCTCATAGGCAATTGGCTGGACTTCTGAAAAATAGAATGGCATTGTGGACAAACATTTGCCACATTATTATCAATAGCACAACATGACGAAGATGAGTGTGTTGGAATATCACTATTATGAACAATTGGGGTTGCATTGTTAGTCAGTGCTGCCCCTGCAGTATGATCAAATTTATTTTGATTTCTGGAGGTAGGACGTTGTCTGTTATGACTACCTGAATGATCATTATTATTATTATTACCTCTGCCATTAAAACTCTTATTTCTTGGTCTGTAATTGTTATTACCATTATTATGCCACTTGTTATTATTATGGTTGGCATTACCATTAAATGATTTATTCCAATTTGATTTGTTTTGATAACCATTGTTATATCTAAATTGAGGTGACTGGTTTCTAAACTGTTGTCTACCCCGGTTAAAATTCCCATTATTGTAAGAGTTATTTAGTCCTTGATAATTATTGTAATTATCTCTTCTATTAGAAAAATTTCTGTCAAGGCTCTGAGCTCTTGATCTTTCAAAACCATGATATGCCATGTTGGAGGCAACTGAAAGTGGTTCCCTTACTTGTGTATTGGATATGCTACTATTGGGATGAGCAGTGCAGTAATTTAATGCCATTTTTTCTAGCTCCTCTAAAGTCGAAGGTTTACGTTCCTGTAAGAACGAAAAGAATGGTGAACTTACAGAAGATAAGACCTTATCCCTAAGGATTAAATCAACCAACTTGTCATAAGATTTTTCCACACCAGCAAGTTCGACCCATCTGTTGAATGTATTGCGTATATTCGCAACGAACCCTGTAAAGTCTCTATTTGATTCTGGCAGGAGAGTTTTAAATTTAATCCTACATCCCTCCTCGTCCAAATGAAATCGACGTAGTAATAAAGCCTTAATGGCATCATAATTTCCAGCTATTGTTGGATCAACATTCTGAACTGCGCTTGCAGGTGCACCATCTAAAAATTCACTAAGTTTTAGTACCCATGTAGTCTTATCTAATTTATTAACCTCACAAATTTTCTCAAAACGTAAAAGCCAGGCTGATAAATCATCAACATTCAATCTGAATGTCGGTAATTTGAAGTGATAATTGCTTCTAGTTTGGTTAGGTGCAGACATATTTTGGGAATTATCACTATGGCTAACAGTAGCAGTTTGTGCCTGCAATTTCGCTGTTTCCAACTTAAGACGTTGTAATTCAATTTCTTGTTGCCGTACAATTTCATCTTGCTTCCTTTTATTTTCCTCTATTTCTCTTATTCTGTTCTCTTTTTCAATCTCTTCCCTTTCCTGTTTTGCTATCCTTCTTGCTTCTTTTGCCTCAAGTTCTTCTTCTTGACGCTTCAATTCAGTTTTTCTCTTAAGTTCCTTTGCCTCAAGTTCTTCTTCTTGACGTTTCAATTCAGCTTTCTGTTCTTCTTCTTGACGTTTCAATTCAGCTTTATATTTTTCAAGTTCCGCCACCGCGAATGCTTCTAGAACTTCCCCTCGTTTTCCAAAATCTTTGCCAATTTTAACAAAATGGTCTAACGTAAGCATTTTGTAATTTAATAATCTATTTATTTAATCAACTATCTGTATTAATCAACAATATATATTACCACCAATTACCTGTGTGTGCCCAATGGCCAACGTAGTATTATTAATAGATGAACGTACCAAGTATTATACCCTAGGCCTATTATATTCAAGGCAAACCCTCACTTTATAAATATTTATCCATATATAATGCTATCATGCCCTAATCATGATGCATAAAGTGCATAAGCAATCTTAAATTGGACTAATACTGCAAATTATTGCAATTAATTCATCAAGTCCATTTTTTTTTTAAATTAATTAAAATATTTATATGGTATTATTACCTAATTAATTTACATCATTATTATTACACGCTCAGTTTATAAGTTAATAAATACAAGACAATTAGCCAACTAAAATGTTACAAGACATTAGCACATCACAATTGACAAATGCAAACGAAAAAATGATTATATTGAAACAAGCAAAATCGGAAATACATGCTAAGAAGAAAAAATTAAATCTAGGTTACTACACATACGCGTTAAATGATGACGTCACAGGACTCATAACTGACAAATATTTTACAATTATAAAATAAATGATAGGCAGATGAGAATGAACAGGATAGTTTACGAACAAGTTACGAAATGAATAAAATGAAACTCAATACAGCAAAATTACTACAAATATAACATTACTTTACAACTAAAACATCTACGGTCGAACAACTTCAGGAGCAAACACAGTATGCTGTCGGCAAATCTCAACAGATGCTTTGCAAATGCAGTTACCCAACTAATCCCTATCAGAACGGTTTTTAGATCTACTGACCATCTGAAAAGAGGTATTAGTCGATCTAAAAACTCCCAAATCCAACCGCCCGCTTATACAAATAACAAATAGACAATCAATGACGAATGAAACATAGAACAATTAATTACAAATAACATGCCCGAATAAAATGAAGTGGACTACAACTAGTTTTGATGAACCGACAAAGGTTTCAATTTTCACTTATCTTTTTGCGCCCAGTAACCTTCTTCAGTTAACACCAGTATTCGTCAACGGCCAATTAGGTACAGTGAGCTGAACTTCAACGTTTTGATGGGGTTTCCACTTGATATTCTTCTGGCAGCAATGCTTGTAGAAGGACATTAGGTTTGACTTTCGTAAGGCTGCTAACGGTTGTCATTGACTCGATCGAAAAGGATGATGACGTATATTTGACCTCTAGTCACGTGCAGTGTCTCGTAAAGTCATGTGAACGTATTGTAACCGTAAACAATCGTGTTGCGAAGAAATTTGTCGCTAGATCTAACCTGATAAAGGAGAAGATTTTCGTATCCCCGAACTTGGCCTACCAGTTCTCTGATACAGACGATCCGGTTAGCATTGTAGGTCTGTGATCAGAATATTATGGAAGTTGCTGAATGCCGTTAAATATTGATTTAGTAAAGAATGTTTGTAATCTATGTCCATGACTTGAGTGTTCTGGTTCTCATTCATTAGTAACAATCGTGCTTTAATTATCTGATGTGCGAATGCGTGGTAAGTGTAGCCAACAAGTGATTCTCTCAATGATTAATTTGATAAGTCCGTCTTATTTGAGTCCACAAGGAAAAACAGTTTATTTACGTAAGACAGACATACTTGACGATATTAATTAATGTAGTTCATAGTAAGCATACGTGATAAATCAAATACTTGCAAACATCCTATTATGGGTCCATGTCGTACTTGAACAAACTGTCAAACGAACATCATGGCTATATACTCGCGCTGCTGGGTTTCAGACAACCGGTAGTGAGCGCATGTGTCTTGACGAGATTGAATCAATTACCTTATCATTTTTCTCTTCATTAATTACCATGGACTGACCCGTGTCCGTACTTGGCTAAAACATATATATGTGCAGTAGCATCATGCACAACCTTTGAAGAGTAAGAAAAATCCGTCTTCACTACTTGACGGTCAATACAAAAAGGGTACGGTAACCTAGTCACCAAGCGTGACCATATCGACGCTTACACGTCACGACTTGACCGTGCATTTCGCGTTCATAACCACGTAAAGTATAAAGATCAATTTATATTAATTCCATTGAACCTAATCATGCGCACTGCCAATTTCTAGCAGACGCCATCAATAAAACTACCGTAACACCCTGCACTCCGAGGAATGAGACAACCACCACACTACACATCCACAGACAATACACTTTATGGCAGCCCAAAACAGCTTATACAAACTGCACAGTAGCACATAATGGCATCAAGGTCACCAAGAGCTGACGCTACATGACAATGGATCAAAGTCATGTCTAGTCAATATATGTTGGTGTTGTCTGTTTGGAAAATGCAGAGAACAATAGCTTTTCTGATTTAGAGATGACATGTTGGAATGATGCTATTGATGACCTCATTCATTAGGAGATGATGAACAGAAAAAAATCAAGAAGGGAGAATAGCATGGTACCTTAAAATTAATCAACAAAATATAATGTATAGACCTGTCTCCTTTTATCTGAAATCGATTAGATGTTGTTAGAAAAATAGCCCACACGTTGATCAAAAATAGTTATAAAGCACCCACATGGTGATAAAAACAGTAGCCCACAGAAACTTTCAATTTCCTAATAAACGGAATCAGACATGTATTTGTATCAAAATAAGAGGAGAAAAGAGGGATGGTTTCACTGTCTTTGGAAATATGTGGAAAACAAACAAAATTGTCCTCTTTCCACACAATCTGCCTAAGGAAAAGTCTCCAAATCTTTTGGTTGAATATCATTACCAAGAACTGCTTACTCGGAGCAACCAAGAGGACATGCACACCATCATAGCTGTCAGATGCTGGAATTTGGTTGGTGACATCCTCAGAAGAGACCCCGATGCCATCATAAGAACAGCTATGCTATGGACCCTGAAGGAAAGCGAAGGAGGCAGACCAAAAACAACTTCATGGAGAACTGTGGATGCATAGATGCAAAGAATGAACCAGAGCTGGGGCACTGCGCAAAGGATGGCCGCCGACCGAGCAAAGTTGAAGCAGTTTGTTGCTGCCCTACAAGACGCCACCAGGCATGAAGACCACTGACTGCTTTGACAGTCGGCGGCTAAGGATCAAAGGAGAAGGAACAAAATCAAGCCCAAATAACAAATAAACACATGAGAAAAAAAAAACCAACTCAAATGTTAAAGCTGTGTCTTATTTCTTATTGTATGGCTCTGAAACATGGCGAACAAAAAAAAAAAAAAAAAAGATAACCAGAAAAATATAGGCTTTCATAAATGGTTTTTGTGCATAACAGGCCATGAAATGGTATGAGAACACCAATGTGGAACTGACCAACAGAACCAGACAAGAGGCATAACAGGCCATGAAATGGTATGAGAACACCAAATGTGGAACTGACCAACAGAACCAGACAAGAGGCATAACAGGCCATGAAATGGTATGAGAACACCAAATGTGGAACTGACCAACAGAACCAGACAAGAGGCATAACAGGCCATGAAATGGTATGAGAACACCAAATGTGGAACTGACCAACAGAACCAGACAAGAGGCATAACAGGCCCAAATGTGGAACTGACCAACAGAACCAGACAAGAGGCATAACAGGCCATGAAATGGTATGAGAACACCAAATGTGGAACTGACCAACAGAACCAGACAAGAGCCAATGGAACACGACATGAGGACATGATGCTGAAACTGGAGAGGACATACACCAGAAAAACTCAGCTGAAGGTCGGTTCTCTATGGATAGCTAAAAGGTAATGATTACATGGAATGAGAACAATAAAGAATGAACTGAAAGGAAAACATAAATTACTTTAAGGGGGAACATGGGAACCTTGTGCAGAATAGAAGGATTGAAGTGGTATGACAAGATCACTATTGTGGAATTGATAACAAGATTCAGACAAGCGCCAGTGGAATAAGGGATGAGAATAAGATACTGGCGATGGATGGGACACTTACTGACGAAACCTGTTCTGAAATCCCCAGGGTAACAGAGGTAGAGGGAGACCAAAGAACACATGGAGAAGAGAACTGGAGACACACATGAAGGAACTTGGAAAGACTTATAGCTGATCACACATGACAGGAAGGCTTCGCATAAGTCTGTTGAAGGCCTGTGATGAATAAATGAATTGAACCTGCTGTATTGGCTGATTGGAAGGGGGTGGGGGTGGAGAGACTCAACAAACACAACACAACCAGAAATCAACTCTGCCTGCCACCTACCTGCCTGCACAACAGCCTGTGTTTGAGCAGGTGTGCCGGATGCGATATTTGTTAGTGCCCACGCAGCCTCAAACTGCAACACAGGGTTGTCATCCTTTGCTAAGCAATTGACCAGGATCAGAAGAATACCAGATGCAATAAGATCAATGGGAGGGTTGCGGTCACTGGATAATAATTTTCTGAAAGGCAATCAAGACTTTTGTTGAAGGTGTCCAATTGTGTTTGTCAATCTAGTTACAGTTACTGAAAACATAGTTACCGTAATCCCTAAATAAATATTAGACAAACATAAAGGTATGTTTTCAGGCCCTCATAAGAAATAAAGAAGTAGAAAACTAGACAACAGACGTGAGTGGTGAACCCAGGACTCGAACCCAGGACCATCGGTGCGACAACCCCTCCTAGCTATGCAAGCGAATCACACTATCCTCCCTGCCATCTAGGCATCACCAAAAAATGATGCTTTAATCCCTATATACTCTAATTGCCTAAGCCTTTCACTTTTTCTTTAGTCCTTGGCCGCTGACTGACAAAGTAATCAGTGACCATCTTGCCTGGTGGTGTCTTGTAGGGCAGCAACAAACAGTCTCCACTTTGCTCTGTCGACAGCAATCCTTCGTGTGGTGCCTCAGTTCTGGTTCATGATTACCATCTCTGCTTCCACAGTCCTCCGCCCGGTGGCTATTGGCTGGGCCTTGCTTTTGCTTTCCTTCTGGAGTTCATAGCATAGCAGTTCTGGTGACCGTGTCAGGGTCTCTTCTGAGTTTTTCATTGTGCATTGACCATAAGTCATGATAAGTTTGACTACAAAGATTCAATGAAGTTGAAATGGAATGAAAAGGATTTATGTGACCAAAGGAGAGTTAGTGCTGTTAGGACATGCAGCAAAAAAAGGCACAATTCAACTGTTTCCCATAATGTTTTGTGGGTTACTTGCTCGCCACAATAATAGTTATTTAAAAAAAAAAAAAAAAAAAGCAAGAAAAAATGTTACTTTCCACAAATAAATGCATTGTTAAAAATAAAAATTTTCATATTGACATTTTGACAAAGGATGACGTGATCTATAAATGGTTTTGTACCAAAACCTGAGAATTTCCTGAGTCTGAATTAACTGCATTAGGAGTGTATTATTTATGTTACATACTTTCAATGCCAAATCATTGAGAAACAGTAGAAATAGTTTTCCCAAGCAAGCAAAAGTCGTGACATGTAATGAAAGCTGTATGTAGGATGAGAATCTGTCATGTTAACTTGAGGAAAAAAACCACATTAATATACAGGAAGTAAAAAAGTGACTCATATGGTTCAAAAAGCAGTATGGATAAAACCTAATAACACAAAGAAAAGGGAATAGGAAATATACTTAAACTTTAACAGGTGAAGAGGATTTAGGAAAACCTGAATGGATGGCACAAGTCTAATATAGGGGCTATTGAGTGAACTAAGTATTCCCGAACTGAGCAATTCAAAACATAGCAGAAGCTTCTAAATAAGGCTGAACTTACCTGGCAGCTTGCACTGCATTCAACTGAACCTCTGGTTCTGTGCTGTTGGCGTTGGCAACGATTGTTTCTAGGGACTGAGTGGATGGCTTCTCATTGTCTTCAGAGTCTGTGCTGTTGGCGTTGGCAACGATTGTTTCTAGGGACTGAGTGGATGGCTTCTCATTGTCTTCAGAGTCTGTGCTGTTGGCATTGGCAACGATTGTTTCTAGGGACTGAGTGGATGGCTTCTCATTGTCTTCAGAGTCTGTGCTGTTGGTGTTGGCAACGATTGCTTCTAGGGACTGAGTGGATGGCTTCTCATTGTCTTCAGAGTCTGTGCTGTTGGTGTTGGCAACGATTGTTTCTAGGGACTGAGTGGATGGCTTCTCATTGTCTTCAGAGTCTGTGCTGTTGGTGTTGGCAACGATTGTTTCTACGGACTGAGTGGATGGCTTCTCATTGTCTTCAGAGTCTGTGCTGTTGGCAACGATTGTTTCTAGGGACTGAGTGGATGGCTTCTCATTGTCTTCAGAGTCTGTGCTGTTGGTGTTGGCAACGATTGTTTCTAGGGACTGAGTGGATGGCTTCTCATTGTCTTCAGAGCCTGTGCTGTTGGTGTTGGCAACAATTGTTTCTAGGGACTGAGTGGACGGCTTCTCATTGTCTTCAGAGTCTGTGCTGTTGGTGTTGGCAACGATTGTTTCTAGGGACTGAGTGGATGGCTTCTCATTGTCTTCAGAGTCTGTGCTGATGGTGTTGGCAACGATTGTTTCTAGGGACTGAGTGGATGGCTTCTCATTGTCTTCAGAGTCTGTGCTGTTGGTGTTGGCAACGATTGTTTCTAGGGACTGAGTGGATGGCTTCTCATTGTCTTCAGAGTCTGTGCTGTTGGTGTTGGCAACGATTGTTTCTAGGGACTGAGTGGATGGCTTCTCATTGTCTTCAGAGCCTGTGCTGTTGGTGTTGGCAACAATTGTTTCTAGGGACTGAGTGGACGGCTTCTCATTGTCTTCAGAGTCTGTGCTGTTGGTGTTGGCAACGATTGTTTCTAGGGACTGAGTGGATGGCTTCTCATTGTCTTCAGAGTCTGTGCTGATGGTGTTGGCAATGATTGTTTCTAGGGACTGAGTGGATGGCTTCTCATTGTCTTCAGAGTCTGTGCTGTTGGTGTTGGCAACGATTGTTTCTAGGGACTGAGTGGATGGCTTCTCATTGTCTTCAGAGTCTGTGCTGTTGGTGTTGGCAACGATTGTTTCTAGGGACTGAGTGGATGGCTTCTCATTGTCTTCAGAGCCTGTGCTGTTGGTGTTGGCAACAATTGTTTCTAGGGACTGAGTGGATGGCTTCTCATTGTCTTCAGAGTCTGTGCTGTTGGTGTTGGCAACGATTGTTTCTAGGGACTGAGTGGATGGCTTCTCATTGTCTTCAGAGTCTGTGCTGATGGTGTTGGCAACGATTGTTTCTAGGGACTGAGTGGATGGCTTCTCATTGTCTTCAGAGTCTGTGCTGTTGGTGTTGGCAACGATTGTTTCTAGGGACTGAGTGGATGGCTTCTCATTGTCTTCAGAGTCTGTGCTGTTGGCGTTGGCAACGATTGTTTCTAGGGACTGAGTGGATGGCTTCTCATTGTCTTCAGAGTCTGTGCTGTTGGCATTGGCAACGATTGTTTCTAGGGACTGAGTGGATGGCTTCTCATTGTCTTCAGAGTCTGTGCTGTTGGTGTTGGCAACGATTGTTTCTAGGGACTGAGTGGATGGCTTCTCATTGTCTTCAGAGTCTGTGCTGTTGGTGTTGGCAACGATTGTTTCTAGGGACTGAGTGGATGGCTTCTCATTGTCTTCAGAGTCTGTGCTGTTGGTGTTGGCAACGATTGTTTCTACAGACTGAGTGGATGGCTTCTCATTGTCTTCAGAGTCTGTGCTGTTGGCAACGATTGTTTCTAGGGACTGAGTGGATGGCTTCTCATTGTCTTCAGAGTCTGTGCTGTTGGTGTTGGCAACGATTGTTTCTAGGGACTGAGTGGATGGCTTCTCATTGTCTTCAGAGCCTGTGCTGTTGGTGTTGGCAACAATTGTTTCTAGGGACTGAGTGGACGGCTTCTCATTGTCTTCAGAGTCTGTGCTGTTGGTGTTGGCAACGATTGTTTCTAGGGACTGAGTGGATGGCTTCTCATTGTCTTCAGAGTCTGTGCTGATGGTGTTGGCAACGATTGTTTCTAGGGACTGAGTGGATGGCTTCTCATTGTCTTCAGAGTCTGTGCTGTTGGTGTTGGCAATGATTGTTTCTAGGGACTGAGTGGATGGCTTCTCATTGTCTTCAGAGTCTGTGCTGTTGGTGTTGGCAACGATTGTTTCTAGGGACTGAGTGGATGGCTTCTCATTGTCTTCAGAGCCTGTGCTGTTGGTGTTGGCAACAATTGTTTCTAGGGACTGAGTGGACGGCTTCTCATTGTCTTCAGAGTCTGTGCTGTTGGTGTTGGCAACGATTGTTTCTAGGGACTGAGTGGATGGCTTCTCATTGTCTTCAGAGTCTGTGCTGATGGTGTTGGCAATGATTGTTTCTAGGGACTGAGTGGATGGCCTCTCATTGTCTTCAGAGTCTGTGCTGTTGGTGTTGGCAACGATTGTTTCTAGGGACTGAGTGGATGGCTTCTCATTGTCTTCAGAGTCTGTGCTGTTGGTGTTGGCAACGATTGTTT
Organism: Oreohelix idahoensis; assembly: GCA_024509875.1. NCBI lineage: Eukaryota > Metazoa > Mollusca > Gastropoda > Stylommatophora > Oreohelicidae > Oreohelix > Oreohelix idahoensis. The sequence goes on from JAMPIV010002299.1 coordinate 48,263, forward strand.
CTAGGGACTGAGTGGATGGCTTCTCATTGTCTTCAGAGCCTGTGCTGTTGGTGTTGGCAACAATTGTTTCTAGGGACTGAGTGGATGGCTTCTCATTGTCTTCAGAGTCTGTGCTGTTGGTGTTGGCAACGATTGTTTCTAGGGACTGAGTGGATGGCTTCTCATTGTCTTCAGAGTCTGTGCTGATGGTGTTGGCAACGATTGTTTCTAGGGACTGAGTGGATGGCTTCTCATTGTCTTCAGAGTCTGTGCTGTTGGTGTTGGCAACGATTGTTTCTAGGGACTGAGTGGATGGCTTCTCATTGTCTTCAGAGTCTGTGCTGTTGGTGTTGGCAACGATTGTTTCTAGGGACTGAGTGGATGGCTTCTCATTGTCTTCAGAGTCTGTGCTGTTGGTGTTGGCAACGATTGTTTCTAGGGACTGAGTGGATGGCTTCTCATTGTCTTCAGAGTCTGTGCTGTTGGTGTTGGCAACGATTGTTTCTAGGGACTGAGTGGATGGCTTCTCATTGTCTTCAGAGTCTGTGCTGTTGGCGTTGGCAACGATTGTTTCTAGGGACTGAGTGGATGGCTTCTCATTGTCTTCAGAGTCTGTGCTGTTGGTGTTGGCAACGATTGTTTCTAGGGACTGAGTGGATAGCTTCTCATTGTCTTCAGAGTCTGTGCTGTTGGTGTTGGCAACGATTGTTTCTAGGGACTGAGTGGATGGCTTCTCATTGTCTTCAGAGTCTGTGCTGTTGGTGTTGGCAACGATTGTTTCTACGGACTGAGTGGATGGCTTCTCATTGTCTTCAGAGTCTGTGCTGTTGGCAACGATTGTTTCTAGGGACTGAGTGGATGGCTTCTCATTGTCTTCAGAGTCTGTGCTGTTGGTGTTGGCAACGATTGTTTCTAGGGACTGAGTGGATGGCTTCTCATTGTCTTCAGAGCCTGTGCTGTTGGTGTTGGCAACAATTGTTTCTAGGGACTGAGTCGACGGCTTCTCATTGTCTTCAGAGTCTGTGCTGTTGGTGTTGGCAACGATTGTTTCTAGGGACTGAGTGGATGGCTTCTCATTGTCTTCAGAGTCTGTGCTGCTGGTGTTGGCAACGATTGTTTCTAGGGACTGAGTGGATGGCTTCTCATTGTCTTCAGAGTCTGTGCTGATGGTGTTGGCAACGATTGTTTCTAGGGACTGAGTGGATGGCTTCTCATTGTCTTCAGAGTCTGTGCTGTTGGTGTTGGCAACGATTGTTTCTAGGGACTGAGTGGATGGCTTCTCATTGTCTTCAGAGTCTGTGCTGTTGGTGTTGGCAACGATTGTTTCTAGGGACTGAGTGGATGGCTTCTCATTGTCTTCAGAGTCTGTGCTGTTGGCAACGATTGTTTCTAGGGACTGAGTGGATGGCTTCTCATTGTCTTCAGAGTCTGTGCTGTTGGTGTTGGCAACGATTGTTTCTAGGGACTGAGTGGATGGCTTCTCATTGTCTTCAGAGTCTGTGCTGTTGGTGTTGGCAACGATTGTTTCTAGGGACTGAGTGGACGGCTTCTCATTGTCTTCAGAGTCTGTGCTGTTGGTGTTGGCAACGATTGTTTCTAGGGACTGAGTGGATGGCTTCTCATTGTCTTCAGAGTCTGTGCTGTTGGCATTGGCAACGATTGTTTCTAGGGACTGAGTGGATGGCTTCTCATTGTCTTCAGAGTCTGTGCTGTTGGTGTTGGCAACGATTGTTTCTAGGGACTGAGTGGATGGCTTCTCATTGTCTTCAGAGTCTGTGCTGTTGGTGTTGGCAACGATTGTTTCTAGGGACTGAGTGGATGGCTTCTCATTGTCTTCAGAGTCTGTGCTGTTGGTGTTGGCAACGATTGTTTCTAGGGACTGAGTGGATGGCTTCTCATTGTCTTCAGAGTCTGTGCTGTTGGTGTTGGCAACGATTGTTTCTAGGGACTGAGTGGATGGCTTCTCATTGTCTTCAGAGTCTGTGCTGTTGGTGTTGGCAACGATTGTTTCTAGGGACTGAGTGGATGGCTTCTCATTGTCTGCAGAGTCTGTGCTGTTGGCATTGGCAACGATTGTTTCTAGGGACTGAGTGGATGGCTTCTCATTGTCTTCAGAGTCTGTGCTGTCTTGTGTTGGCAATGATTGTTTCTAGGGACTGAGTGGATGGCTTCTCATTGTCTTCAGAGTCTGTGCTGTCTTGTGTGGGCACATTTCTCTTCTTCAGCATGTGCTCTTCTTTCTTGCTCTGATTACATCAAGTTCAAGAAGAAATTGAAACAAGATAATATTTTCTCTTACAATAGTGCTTCTCAAAATGACAAGTCTTCAGGCCTCAAGGAATCTGAACAGTTATAACATTTTAAGTTCAGCTTATCTCTCACATCACCTTTGAAAGGGAATTTGAAATCGACAGCACTTATTAGGAAGATATTCACAGGGTGCTGCTCCAACTGCCATCATCTTTTAATTTCCTATGATCTTCTGGGTCTTGAAATGGCTAGGTAACTAATCTCTGCCCATGCCAGGTAGATGCTGGAACTGGGTTGGCCATGTCCTCAGAAGGGACCCTGACACCATCACCAGAACTGCTATGATATGGATCCCAGAAGCACGGCAAAAGAGAAGCAGACCAAAGTCAACCTGGAGGAGAACAGTAGAGGCTGAGATGGATGTCATGAAGGATGGCCACCGACTGAGCAAAATGGGGACAGTTTGTTGCTGCCCTATAAGACACCACTAAGTGTGGATGGCCACTGACTGCTTTGTCAGTCAAGTGCTGAGAGGATTCAAGAAAGAGAAGACACCTCGTAGTCAGTTTGTCAAAGTATTTCCAGCTAAATTTATCAGATGTTGCCACATACATTGTCTCTTCTAATGGCATGTCTAAAGAACAATGCACCTTACCAAATTCATTTGCGTGGCTTTAAAGGATTTTTATTTACCCTTTTTAAGACATATTAAGTAAAATAGGTAACTTTTTTTCTGGTTGGATCCATGGTACGTAAATTATTTCCTATTATTATATCTAACTTACGATTGAAATATCAAGCAAAAACATGAAAACACTTTTCTGTAAATAAATTGCAATGAGAACATGGTTACACATTTAACAACAGAGCGCACAATTTCCTATCACAATTGGTGACAACTAACCTCTATATTTTTCACCTGGAGACAAGAAAGCTCCTCTTGCTTTTTGTATTCTTATTTTGATATCACTGTCTGTCCCCCCAACTTTGTCTATATTGCTGCCAAGATATGTGTACGATTCTACATCTTGTATTGGTGCTTCTTCGAGTTCAACCCTGTTATCATTACCTGCATTTATTCTCATTATCTTTGTCTTTTCCCTGTGTATTTTCAGACCCAATTGCTGTTACCTCTCATCGAGTGTTTTCAATTTGTCCTGCATCTGATTACGGTTATGGGACAGAAGAGCTAAGTCATCAGCAAAATCCAGATCATCCAACTGCTTAGTCAGAGTCCACTGGATTCCAATTCTGTTGTGTGTTGTCGATGTTCTCGTAACCCAGTCTATTGCTAGTAAGAAAAGAAATGGAGACAAGAGGCATCCCTGTCGCACTCCTGTTCTTATCCCAAACAGTTCTGTAAGCTGTCTTTCATGAAGAACTCTGCATGTCATGTCTTCATATGTTTTCTTTATTAAATTAATGATCTGCAGTGATAAAGGTAAAAGTAATTCACTAGTCTTTGATTGAAGTGATCTATACCGGCCATATTGTGATTATAAACATCTGAAATGACAGGTTTTTCCACTGTCCTAAATCCCCCTCAAATTGTCCTCTTTCCACTCAATCTCCCTACGGAAAATTCTCCAAATCTGTTGGCTGAATATGATCATCAATCAAGAACTGCTTACTCAGAGCACCCAAGAGAACATGCACACCATCATAGCCGGCAGATACTGAAGTTGGGTTGGCCACATCCTCAGAACAGACCCAGATGCCGTCACAAGAACAGCTATGCTATGGACCCCTGAAGGAAAACGAAAGAGACAGACCAAAAACAACTTGGCAGAGAGCTGTGGAGGCTGAGATGCAAAGAATGAACCAGAGCTGGGGTACTGCATGAAGAATGACCAAGCAAAGTGTAAGCAGTTTGTTGCTGCCCTACATGTTGCCACCAGGCATGATGGCCACTAACTACTTTGACAGTCAGCATCTAAGGATCAAAGAAGAAGAAACCCCCCTCATGGTGTCTGAATCTGACACGTTTGTCAACATCATTGTTTCTATGGACTATGCTGAGCAAATTTGTGCATTTTGTATCATGCCATGTACAGGCAACCATGTTTCCTGACCTAGCAAAAACAGGTGAACTGGCATGCTTCATCTTCATGTTTTTTTAAAACTCTAAACTACAGGAAACCCCCTTCTGCTTTCTGTAACAGTTCCACAGGCACCTGGGTGAAAATTCAGGCAGCCAGTCACTCACATAGGGGTCATCGAAGTCATACAAGTCCCACTGACATTCACCTGCTGTTTTTCTGCCACACCCTCTCCTAGCAATAAGGTACTTAAATAGCAAATACTGCCATGGGGGAGTGAAGTGTTTGAGACTTCACCACACTAGGTCCAGCATCAAGAGGGGGTGACCAGTTCCCTTCCTCGCTGCCTTTTCCTTCCCTGACTCAAACAGCAAAGTCAGGTTACCCATTTACAGCTGGGTAGACTGAAACATGTAGGCACCAAGATTCTAACCTGGCACCTTTGCCGCGAGAGACCAGTGCTCTAACCACTCTCTCAATCATAATAGCAGGTCTTTTTCAACGCCCGACTCACACCATGACCCTGAAAATCATCACCACCTCTCACCCCTTCATGAATACTAGAATTAGGGCTGTCACTGTCCATTTCACTAGTTCCAGGCAGCCCTGCATTAAAACTAGACCAACGGCTGTCACTTTCAAAGACAAGCTGAGTCAGAATTCAAATAATGGCAACATTCAACAGTTTCACTCATTAAAAAAAAAAAAAAACTCCTCAAAATCTGAATAAAAACATGTAAAAACATTTTCAAACTGCCTTCAACCATTCCTCAACAAAGGAGAGTAACTTCATTTGGCTTGTGTCTATTTAGATAGCTGCCATGATCACTGTGCTAATGCTATATGGATGCCAAATGGCAACAATGGTACTCTTATGAAAAATAGACTGTCACCAAAAGGGTGTCATGGTACTCAAAGTATTATAATAATAATAGCCCCTTCAGTCATAACTGACCATGGGAATGTGCCCCTGAGGTGACAGCCTTCAGCTGCTTATTTTCCTGGTGTTAAGATCATTCAAATCAGCTAGTTATGAAAAACAGAGCCTGTCCCCAAAAGGCTACCATGGTACTCAAAGTGTTAAGATCATACAAATCAGCTAGTTATGAAAAACCATCATTTTCCTTCTCACTTCTTATAGGGCTTGAAGCCAACCACTGCAGCCGACACTCTTGCAGACGCCTTCATCGTCATCAGTTTTCCAGCGAAAATGATGATCAATATTACCACATGATGACACCTTACCTTTCTCAACTCGACTGTTACTTCTGTTCGGCGATGGCGCATTTCCTGGAGACAATATAAAACAGCATCATTATAAAGAGGTTGTGAATTACGACGGTCTCACTAATGGTGGTCTGAAATCTAGTGGCCATAAATGGAGCAATAATAATATAAAGCAAGTGACAATGTGGAACCACCAACACTTCATTCACTGCTGCACACTATCATAGGACATTCTTCACATCTGGCTTTTCGCTTTCAGTTTCTGCTAACTATGTTGTTAGTAAACATGTTAAGTTCACTTACGTCTACCAACTAATCAATAAACATTAATATCTTCCTTTCCTTCACATCAGTAATGTGGTAAGTTGGAATTTTGTTGTTTAAGATTGGTTATTTTCTTTGTGTGTGGCCTGAATCCTTTTCACACATAATGTTTTTTTTTTTTTTAAAGCTGGAAACAGGGTCAGAGTTAGAATTACAGGGTATTTTTTTTCTCTTTGCATTTTAACTCTTTCCGTACGTAATTATTTTCAGCTCTGGACGGAATTATTTTTAAGCCCCAAAAATTTACACATACATAATTTACGTTTACTGACAATGTGTGTCTAATCATGAGTTAAGTATAACATATTATATATCAAATTAAAGTACATTGGATGAACAATATAAATCCATATGCCTTTCTAGCTAATTTTATGTTATGTTTATGTTATAACAGATAACATGTACACGGAAAAAAGATAACTTGAAATTTTGAACAAAAATTTTCGACTTACGTAAGGCTTGTAACATAAATTGTTATCACAATACAGTTTCACTGCTCTCTTTGTGCAGGTAATCCATTTAGAAACACAGAAAAAGTAAGAAAGTTATGGTTGATCACACAGTTTGTTCACTGTTCACATATTAGTAACATATCCTGTGTGTTTTTAGGCCATTATGGCAATACGACAAAACACGATTAAAGATGAAGATAAATGTGAAAAAATCCGTTCAAACGCAAATAAAAGACGTTGAAGCTTGTTGAAATTTGCCCAGTTTTGTGTTTACTTCCTCCCCCCCCCCCCCCCCCCCCCCCCCCCCCCCCCCCCCCCCCCCCCCCCCCCCCCCCCCCCCCCCCCCCCCCCCCCCCCCCCCCCCCCCCCCCCCCCCCCCCCCCCCCCCCCCCCCCCCCCCCCCCCCCCCCCCCCCCCCCCCCCCCCCCCCCCCCCCCCCCCCCCCCCCCCCCCCCCCCCCCCCCCCCCCCCCCCCCCCCCCCCCCCCCCCCCCCCCCCCCCCCCCCCCCCCCCCCCCCCCCCCCCCCCCCCCCCCCCCCCCCCCCCCCCCCCCCCCCCCCCCCCCCCCCCCCCCCCCCCCCCCCCCCCCCCCCCCCCCCCCCCCCCCCCCCCCCCCCCCCCCCCCCCCCCCCCCCCCCCCCCCCCCCCCCCCCCCCCCCCCCCCCCCCCCCCCCCCCCCCCCCCCCCCCCCCCCCCCCCCCCCCCCCCCCCCCCCCCCCCCCCCCCCCCCCCCCCCCCCCCCCCCCCCCCCCCCCCCCCCCCCCCCCCCCCCCCCCCCCCCCCCCCCCCCCCCCCCCCCCCCCCCCCCCCCCCCCCCCCCCCCCCCCCCCCCCCCCCCCCCCCCCCCCCCCCCCCCCCCCCCCCCCCCCCCCCCCCCCCCCCCCCCCCCCCCCCCCCCCCCCCCCCCCCCCCCCCCCCCCCCCCCCCCCCCCCCCCCCCCCCCCCCCCCCCCCCCCCCCCCCCCCCCCCCCCCCCCCCCCCCCCCCCCCCCCCCCCCCCCCCCCCCCCCCCCCCCCCCCCCCCCCCCCCCCCCCCCCCCCCCCCCCCCCCCCCCCCCCCCCCCCCCCCCCCCCCCCCCCCCCCCCCCCCCCCCCCCCCCCCCCCCCCCCCCCCCCCCCCCCCCCCCCCCCCCCCCCCCCCCCCCCCCCCCCCCCCCCCCCCCCCCCCCCCCCCCCCCCCCCCCCCCCCCCCCCCCCCCCCCCCCCCCCCCCCCCCCCCCCCCCCCCCCCCCCCCCCCCCCCCCCCCCCCCCCCCCCCCCCCCCCCCCCCCCCCCCCCCCCCCCCCCCCCCCCCCCCCCCCCCCCCCCCCCCCCCCCCCCCCCCCCCCCCCCCCCCCCCCCCCCCCCCCCCCCCCCCCCCCCCCCCCCCCCCCCCCCCCCCCCCCCCCCCCCCCCCCCCCCCCCCCCCCCCCCCCCCCCCCCCCCCCCCCCCCCCCCCCCCCCCCCCCCCCCCCCCCCCCCCCCCCCCCCCCCCCCCCCCCCCCCCCCCCCCCCCCCCCCCCCCCCCCCCCCCCCCCCCCCCCCCCCCCCCCCCCCCCCCCCCCCCCCCCCCCCCCCCCCCCCCCCCCCCCCCCCCCCCCCCCCCCCCCCCCCCCCCCCCCCCCCCCCCCCCCCCCCCCCCCCCCCCCCCCCCCCCCCCCCCCCCCCCCCCCCCCCCCCCCCCCCCCCCCCCCCCCCCCCCCCCCCCCCCCCCCCCCCCCCCCCCCCCCCCCCCCCCCCCCCCCCCCCCCCCCCCCCCCCCCCCCCCCCCCCCCCCCCCCCCCCCCCCCCCCCCCCCCCCCCCCCCCCCCCCCCCCCCCCCCCCCCCCCCCCCCCCCCCCCCCCCCCCCCCCCCCCCCCCCCCCCCCCCCCCCCCCCCCCCCCCCCCCCCCCCCCCCCCCCCCCCCCCCCCCCCCCCCCCCCCCCCCCCCCCCCCCCCCCCCCCCCCCCCCCCCCCCCCCCCCCCCCCCCCCCCCCCCCCCCCCCCCCCCCCCCCCCCCCCCCCCCCCCCCCCCCCCCCCCCCCCCCCCCCCCCCCCCCCCCCCCCCCCCCCCCCCCCCCCCCCCCCCCCCCCCCCCCCCCCCCCCCCCCCCCCCCCCCCCCCCCCCCCCCCCCCCCCCCCCCCCCCCCCCCCCCCCCCCCCCCCCCCCCCCCCCCCCCCCCCCCCCCCCCCCCCCCCCCCCCCCCCCCCCCCCCCCCCCCCCCCCCCCCCCCCCCCCCCCCCCCCCCCCCCCCCCCCCCCCCCCCCCCCCCCCCCCCCCCCCCCCCCCCCCCCCCCCCCCCCCCCCCCCCCCCCCCCCCCCCCCCCCCCCCCCCCCCCCCCCCCCCCCCCCCCCCCCCCCCCCCCCCCCCCCCCCCCCCCCCCCCCCCCCCCCCCCCCCCCCCCCCCCCCCCCCCCCCCCCCCCCCCCCCCCCCCCCCCCCCCCCCCCCCCCCCCCCCCCCCCCCCCCCCCCCCCCCCCCCCCCCCCCCCCCCCCCCCCCCCCCCCCCCCCCCCCCCCCCCCCCCCCCCCCCCCCCCCCCCCCCCCCCCCCCCCCCCCCCCCCCCCCCCCCCCCCCCCCCCCCCCCCCCCCCCCCCCCCCCCCCCCCCCCCCCCCCCCCCCCCCCCCCCCCCCCCCCCCCCCCCCCCCCCCCCCCCCCCCCCCCCCCCCCCCCCCCCCCCCCCCCCCCCCCCCCCCCCCCCCCCCCCCCCCCCCCCCCCCCCCCCCCCCCCCCCCCCCCCCCCCCCCCCCCCCCCCCCCCCCCCCCCCCCCCCCCCCCCCCCCCCCCCCCCCCCCCCCCCCCCCCCCCCCCCCCCCCCCCCCCCCCCCCCCCCCCCCCCCCCCCCCCCCCCCCCCCCCCCCCCCCCCCCCCCCCCCCCCCCCCCCCCCCCCCCCCCCCCCCCCCCCCCCCCCCCCCCCCCCCCCCCCCCCCCCCCCCCCCCCCCCCCCCCCCCCCCCCCCCCCCCCCCCCCCCCCCCCCCCCCCCCCCCCCCCCCCCCCCCCCCCCCCCCCCCCCCCCCCCCCCCCCCCCCCCCCCCCCCCCCCCCCCCCCCCCCCCCCCCCCCCCCCCCCCCCCCCCCCCCCCCCCCCCCCCCCCCCCCCCCCCCCCCCCCCCCCCCCCCCCCCCCCCCCCCCCCCCCCCCCCCCCCCCCCCCCCCCCCCCCCCCCCCCCCCCCCCCCCCCCCCCCCCCCCCCCCCCCCCCCCCCCCCCCCCCCCCCCCCCCCCCCCCCCCCCCCCCCCCCCCCCCCCCCCCCCCCCCCCCCCCCCCCCCCCCCCCCCCCCCCCCCCCCCCCCCCCCCCCCCCCCCCCCCCCCCCCCCCCCCCCCCCCCCCCCCCCCCCCCCCCCCCCCCCCCCCCCCCCCCCCCCCCCCCCCCCCCCCCCCCCCCCCCCCCCCCCCCCCCCCCCCCCCCCCCCCCCCCCCCCCCCCCCCCCCCCCCCCCCCCCCCCCCCCCCCCCCCCCCCCCCCCCCCCCCCCCCCCCCCCCCCCCCCCCCCCCCCCCCCCCCCCCCCCCCCCCCCCCCCCCCCCCCCCCCCCCCCCCCCCCCCCCCCCCCCCCCCCCCCCCCCCCCCCCCCCCCCCCCCCCCCCCCCCCCCCCCCCCCCCCCCCCCCCCCCCCCCCCCCCCCCCCCCCCCCCCCCCCCCCCCCCCCCCCCCCCCCCCCCCCCCCCCCCCCCCCCCCCCCCCCCCCCCCCCCCCCCCCCCCCCCCCCCCCCCCCCCCCCCCCCCCCCCCCCCCCCCCCCCCCCCCCCCCCCCCCCCCCCCCCCCCCCCCCCCCCCCCCCCCCCCCCCCCCCCCCCCCCCCCCCCCCCCCCCCCCCCCCCCCCCCCCCCCCCCCCCCCCCCCCCCCCCCCCCCCCCCCCCCCCCCCCCCCCCCCCCCCCCCCCCCCCCCCCCCCCCCCCCCCCCCCCCCCCCCCCCCCCCCCCCCCCCCCCCCCCCCCCCCCCCCCCCCCCCCCCCCCCCCCCCCCCCCCCCCCCCCCCCCCCCCCCCCCCCCCCCCCCCCCCCCCCCCCCCCCCCCCCCCCCCCCCCCCCCCCCCCCCCCCCCCCCCCCCCCCCCCCCCCCCCCCCCCCCCCCCCCCCCCCCCCCCCCCCCCCCCCCCCCCCCCCCCCCCCCCCCCCCCCCCCCCCCCCCCCCCCCCCCCCCCCCCCCCCCCCCCCCCCCCCCCCCCCCCCCCCCCCCCCCCCCCCCCCCCCCCCCCCCCCCCCCCCCCCCCCCCCCCCCCCCCCCCCCCCCCCCCCCCCCCCCCCCCCCCCCCCCCCCCCCCCCCCCCCCCCCCCCCCCCCCCCCCCCCCCCCCCCCCCCCCCCCCCCCCCCCCCCCCCCCCCCCCCCCCCCCCCCCCCCCCCCCCCCCCCCCCCCCCCCCCCCCCCCCCCCCCCCCCCCCCCCCCCCCCCCCCCCCCCCCCCCCCCCCCCCCCCCCCCCCCCCCCCCCCCCCCCCCCCCCCCCCCCCCCCCCCCCCCCCCCCCCCCCCCCCCCCCCCCCCCCCCCCCCCCCCCCCCCCCCCCCCCCCCCCCCCCCCCCCCCCCCCCCCCCCCCCCCCCCCCCCCCCCCCCCCCCCCCCCCCCCCCCCCCCCCCCCCCCCCCCCCCCCCCCCCCCCCCCCCCCCCCCCCCCCCCCCCCCCCCCCCCCCCCCCCCCCCCCCCCCCCCCCCCCCCCCCCCCCCCCCCCCCCCCCCCCCCCCCCCCCCCCCCCCCCCCCCCCCCCCCCCCCCCCCCCCCCCCCCCCCCCCCCCCCCCCCCCCCCCCCCCCCCCCCCCCCCCCCCCCCCCCCCCCCCCCCCCCCCCCCCCCCCCCCCCCCCCCCCCCCCCCCCCCCCCCCCCCCCCCCCCCCCCCCCCCCCCCCCCCCCCCCCCCCCCCCCCCCCCCCCCCCCCCCCCCCCCCCCCCCCCCCCCCCCCCCCCCCCCCCCCCCCCCCCCCCCCCCCCCCCCCCCCCCCCCCCCCCCCCCCCCCCCCCCCCCCCCCCCCCCCCCCCCCCCCCCCCCCCCCCCCCCCCCCCCCCCCCCCCCCCCCCCCCCCCCCCCCCCCCCCCCCCCCCCCCCCCCCCCCCCCCCCCCCCCCCCCCCCCCCCCCCCCCCCCCCCCCCCCCCCCCCCCCCCCCCCCCCCCCCCCCCCCCCCCCCCCCCCCCCCCCCCCCCCCCCCCCCCCCCCCCCCCCCCCCCCCCCCCCCCCCCCCCCCCCCCCCCCCCCCCCCCCCCCCCCCCCCCCCCCCCCCCCCCCCCCCCCCCCCCCCCCCCCCCCCCCCCCCCCCCCCCCCCCCCCCCCCCCCCCCCCCCCCCCCCCCCCCCCCCCCCCCCCCCCCCCCCCCCCCCCCCCCCCCCCCCCCCCCCCCCCCCCCCCCCCCCCCCCCCCCCCCCCCCCCCCCCCCCCCCCCCCCCCCCCCCCCCCCCCCCCCCCCCCCCCCCCCCCCCCCCCCCCCCCCCCCCCCCCCCCCCCCCCCCCCCCCCCCCCCCCCCCCCCCCCCCCCCCCCCCCCCCCCCCCCCCCCCCCCCCCCCCCCCCCCCCCCCCCCCCCCCCCCCCCCCCCCCCCCCCCCCCCCCCCCCCCCCCCCCCCCCCCCCCCCCCCCCCCCCCCCCCCCCCCCCCCCCCCCCCCCCCCCCCCCCCCCCCCCCCCCCCCCCCCCCCCCCCCCCCCCCCCCCCCCCCCCCCCCCCCCCCCCCCCCCCCCCCCCCCCCCCCCCCCCCCCCCCCCCCCCCCCCCCCCCCCCCCCCCCCCCCCCCCCCCCCCCCCCCCCCCCCCCCCCCCCCCCCCCCCCCCCCCCCCCCCCCCCCCCCCCCCCCCCCCCCCCCCCCCCCCCCCCCCCCCCCCCCCCCCCCCCCCCCCCCCCCCCCCCCCCCCCCCCCCCCCCCCCCCCCCCCCCCCCCCCCCCCCCCCCCCCCCCCCCCCCCCCCCCCCCCCCCCCCCCCCCCCCCCCCCCCCCCCCCCCCCCCCCCCCCCCCCCCCCCCCCCCCCCCCCCCCCCCCCCCCCCCCCCCCCCCCCCCCCCCAAAAAAACACCCCCACCCTTCGAGATAAATTCCGGGCAGTATAAAATATCAGAATAGAAAGAAACAATGAAATAAATCAGCGTCTTTTAAAAGATCTTACGTCTACAGCGTTCGGTCTTTGCGTCTATTATTAGATCTTGCGTACGGAATCAGTTAAGAGATCATAAGGGAGAACAAATACTTGTAATTCTGTTCCAGTGTTTTGTTTTCTTATTTGAAACAATCAATGACTATAAATCTCAAAACAAAATCATCCCACGGTAGTATTTACCCTCTTTCAAAAATGATTACTGACAGGAAAAACAAAGGATTAGGGATCCTAATGCTAACATGGTAATCATTATGCTTTTCGGAAGCTGCAACTGCAGATGAAAAAGAGCATGAACGCCTAAAACCGGCTTCGAAAATAAATATAACCTATAAGGATTAGTGAGGGTATGGCTGGAAAATAAAGGTCTAGTAAGTTCTCGTAATAGTCTATATATTGATAAATACAAATAGTTAATTAGGTACCATCCTGAACACCCCAGGCTTTTCTGCCCTCCCCCTTATTAACACCAGTACAGGTGGGAGGACAGTACCATTTTAGGACAAAGGAAATCACACATCTACACAATTTGACACTTTTAATTTACTAGGCCTATATTTACAATAAACTAGAAATTATACCATGACCAGGTTATCAGCAATTAAAATTATCTGGAAATATACACTAGGCCTATATATCCTAACTACACCCATCAGAGGTGAAAAAAACCTTTGGCTAGGATAACTTGGTGATCGTAACATTGTATCGCGAGTTGTAACTGCAAACAAAAAAAACTTGCAATTGCAAAGCTGACTGACTAGCCTACATATCACATACTGATAGCCATTAGGGTAAATCAGGAAGTGTGTCCCACTCAACTAAGTTCAAATTGGGTTACGCTTAGAGACAGTTTTCTGTATGCATATCCAATCCATGCCCACTAATGTTTTATCAAACTAGGCCAAGTAGATCTGAAACCAAACCTGGAATGACAGGCTCAAAGGAATAACAATGGGCATCGTGCTCAATACAGCCTCAAAAAAATAATTCAGAGACACAGTTATTAGGTGCATGCGTTAGCTTTAGGAATCCCAGACCTAATCCTAACAATGTGGGAGACTTATCTGGATGACTTTGTTGAACACGACCCACTGTGCTTCATTTCAGCCTAACAGTTGCAACCTACAAGCATTTTTTTAAAAACTATGGAGGAAGCAAATCAAAATAATAAAATTCGATGCGTATTATATATGACTTTAAAAAGAATTCAGAGATGCAGTAATATGGGTATGGTTTTAAAATCCTAACCTTAAGGCGACGTAGGTCTATTCCGATGGCACCGGAAATTAATAGGCCTACCACTCTTAATTTCAGCCCTTCGTAGGCCCGTTTAAAAAAAGAGGTAAGCTAACAGTGAAACTGAACCTGCACACTTCTCACGTCCACGATCGTCTTTTGAAAATTTACTGTCAACCAACAGTAGCTGTACACAAATCATTGACTGGCTGTAAGAATCAGTCGCTTAATGAAACAAAACGAAACAGGACAAATTGCAGCACAACGAAAGGGAAAAAGAAATACTACGCACAAAAATACACAGTTCAGTTTCAAAACAAATTAAAAACAAGTAATACGTATCTTTAATACAGATAAACTAGTCTCGTTGATCTCGATAGACTGGGTAATGTTCACATTTGGCGCCACCAATGTCCTATTGTAACTTTTCGTTTGCTTTGTACATTGACTTTAAGCACACATTCGTACCATATCGACGTTTTAACCAAGATTTAACACGGGAAACGCTATGAATTTTGCGTTTCTGTCGCTGCAGCGTACTTGTTTATACAACTAATATTTCGCACAGCACTAAAGTTGAATATTTCGCAACACCATAAATTAGTAAGTACAGTATCATAAGATTATGATCGTTATTGAACTTTATTTATTGCGACGTGTTAACACAGTGACATGATAATTCTGTCATATTTCACAAAGATGGGTTACATGACAAAATACAAGATAAATTAAAGGCCTTATATGTGCGTCTGTTTCATTTATTTTTTGACAATTTAGATAGATTGCATGTATAAACATTAATAACACATAAGGAAGGGAAACCCGAGGCCTGTAAACAGTAAATTAATATTAGACAAATATAAAGGTATGTTTTCAGCTGGCCGGGAGGATAGTGTGATTCGCTTGTATAGCTAGGCGGTGTTGTCGTACGGAAGGTACGGGGTTCGAACCCTGGGTAAGCCACTCACGTCTGTTGTTTTTCTGTTGTCTAAGTGTTCTACTTCTTTATTTCTTACGAGTGCCTGAAAACATACCTTTATGTTTGTCTAATATTAATAGATTGAATGTACCGTATGCTTTATTTCTGTATTATGCAGCTCTGATCTGACATTGCCGCGTTACCGGATAAGAGTATTCATTACATATTTCCAAACGTCAACAATTAGTAAGCGCTTACTTACTTAGTCGTTCCCCTTCTACCGTGAGGTGTAGAGGTTTGGAAGAGAGAGCGCCAGACTATCCTATCGGCTGTCTTCCTCCTGGCGTGGTTCCATTCTAGTCCTCGGTCTTTCAAAGATTGTCTTATGTTGTCCTCCCAGCGGGTCGTCCTCGGGGTCTGGATCCTTGGCTCTTTGTTTCCCATGCTTGTCGTGGTAGCCGATCTTCTCCCATTCTGCAGACATGGCCAAACCATCTTAATTGGCAATTAGTAAGCACCGCATCATAATATTGTAATCATTAATGCGCCGTTAATAATTATTGATGCACTTTATTGCGAGTGTATTGTACCTTTACTTTTTAAAACAGTCTTCCTCTTCTTTTTACACTCTCGTACGTCTGCTTGAATGTACACTCTCATACGTCTGCTTGAATGTACACTCTTATACGTCTGCTTGAATGTGTCCTCGAAGGTTATGCTTGCATCAGACTGAGGTAGCTTTCCACCTTCCTTTGCCAATCTGTCAGCCTCTTCGTTGCCGGTGATGGTACAATGAGATGGGGGGTTTACCGAGATGGAATCCATTAGATCACAACTCTTTTCAATCGTTGACATAGTTTGTGCAGCACCCCTTATAGATCATGCAGGTCTGCATTATTTTAACATTTAAAAGTTGCAATTACTGACAAGGCATAAGCTAAGAAAGTCTGTCTGTCTGTGCTTTCCTCTGTCATTATCACCTCATCTGCAGTTTTCAAGGTATCTGCCTCTGCTGTGACAGTGACTTTTGAACATTGTGTTACAATTAACAATGTAAAGAACGAATGAGCATTCACACACACACACACACACACACACACACACGCACGCACGCACGCACACTCACGCACACAACTAATTTATTTGTGAGAGCAGCGAGTTAAGAGTAAGAGAAAGTAAATCAAGTAAAGCTGATGTGCATGCATATATTAAATATAAAATTAGAAAGAAGATGACAATTCTGATAAATGATATGTCCTTTTATTTCATTTATTTATTGAAAATTCTGATATCTTGAATGTATGCTTTATTTCTATATTCTACAGGTCTTTTGTGTGCTATGGCTGCACAAACAAAAATTGTTGGTGCAAACACTGTTTTAAATGATGGCTAAATACGGGCGGAACGGTGGAATATGCTTAGCCTTTGTGATGAAATAAGAGACACAGGGAGCTGCCTAAAATGGCTGGCAAGCAGGCATATGATAAGAAATTCAGTGCAGTGTAATAGCTGTTCCCAACCAGCAGTTTTGAGTAACAATGCGAGAGGCGTTGATGGAAAACACTGGAGGTGCAGGCGATGCAATAAATCTTTCAGTGTCCGGAGTGACTCTTGTTTTGCCAGGAGTCATCGCAAATTGAAACAGATAGTGCTAATTATATATTTGTGGGCATTTGATACATCCAGCAAACAGATAACGCGGGAAGTGAATGCTTCCTTTTTTTATGTAGGAATATTTTTGTGAGGGAAATTTGAACATTACACTGCTGTACACGACACTTTTATGTGGTACATAGTCATTATGTCTTGGAAGAACAATTGTGTGTTAAAATAATTCGCAGCTTCATCTCCACATCGAAGGTTGGCTGAAATGGATCTCCAACTTTCTGTATCTATCTCTTGTCTTGATGGTAGACCCTTATATAACGAAATCTGTCAATCTCTTGATATCTACATTTTCTAGGACTTCTTTGTTATCGTCTCCTTACATGAGTAGAACGAAAAACTTTGCTGCGGGATGGACATTCGGAGTCTGTGGCTCGTATGACTGTCAGTGGTGAAAGCCGAAAGGAAGCCACTGACATGAAAACGGATGTCCTAACCGCAAAACAGGATACAAGAATAGGTTTTTGGAATGTCAGGACAATGTACGAGACAGGTAAACTGAGACAGGTCACGGCAGAAATGAGAAACTATAGGTTACACATTCTAGGGATAAGCGAGAGCAGATGGACAGGGGCAGGAAAAGTTAAAACAGCAACAGGAGAAACAGTACTTTACTCTGGAAGAGAGGATGGACAACACAATGAAGGCGTAGCCATTATTCTACAGAAAGGAATAGAAAGGACATTACTGGAATGGAAACCCATCAACAACAGACTGTTAAGATTAAGACTGAGAGGGAGATTCACCAACACTACAATAATACAATGCTACGCACCAACGAATGATAGCGATGAGGAGGTCAAGGATGAATTCTATCAACAACTGCAGAAAGAAATGGAAGACACACCTAGATATGATCTTGTTATAGTAATGGGAGACCTCAATGCGAAAGTTGGTACACACAATACATATAATGAAAGAACAATGGGGAAATGCGGCAGCGGAACAGCAAACGAAAACGGGGATAGACTAATAAGTTTCTGTAGCATTAATAACCTGGTCATTGGAGGAACACTCTTCCCACATAAAGAAATTCATAAATTAACATGGGAGTCACCAAATGGTCGGGACAGAAACCAGATAGACCACATCATGGTTGATGGTAGATGGAGACATGCATTACAAGATGTGAAGGTAAGAAGAGGGGCAGATGTGGGAAGTGATCACCATTTAGTAGTAGCACAACTGAAAGTGAAACTAAGAAGGGCTGGACCAACTGTAACTACACAGAAAAGGTTTGACATCAGCAAATTGAAGGACTCCCTTACCAGAAAAGCTTTTACGGCCGACATTAAGAAACGATATCAATTTGCCAAAAGTCAGGAAAAGACATTGACTGATGATATAGACCAGAATTTCAACACCATTTCAACAATATACAAAGAAAGCAGCAAATCATGTTTGGGATTCCAGGAAAGGAAGAAGCAAGACTGGATAACACCAGAAACTTTAAACACCATAACGATGAGAAAGGAAATGAAAAGAAAGAAAACAGAAGCGAAGTCCCCCAGGTTAAAGCAACTATATAGCGAACAGTACAGTCAGCTGGACAAGGAAGTTAAACGCCAAACCCGAGCCAACAAAAGGAATTTCCTAGACGATCTTGCAAGACAGGCAGAAGAGGCAGCACTGAGAAATGAACAAAGCACAGTATACAAATAACTAAATTCATCAGCGGAAAACGAGGTGCAAACAATATTACATTAGTAAGAGATAAGCAAGGTAATCTCATCACGACAGCAGAGGGACAAGAAACAAGATGGGCAGAGCACTTCAGAGAAACTCTGAACAAGGAACCACCAGAGACACAATTGAATGTTCCTGAAGCTGAAAACGATCTAGATGTGAATACAGACATTCCACGAAAAGAAGAAATCATCACAGCAATCAAAGGGTTAAAGAACGGCAAAGCTCCGGGCCATGATAACTTAAATGCAGAGCTATTTAAGACAGACCCTGAGCTAGCAGCAGAACTATTAGAACCACTATTTGCACAAGTCTGGAAAACGGGGACAACACCATCAGAGTGGAACAAAGGAATAATTGTCAAATTGCACAAGAAGGGAGATCTTGCAGACTGCAATAATTGGAGAGGAATCACTCTTCTCTCAGTTCCCAGCAAAATACTAGGCAGGAAGGGAGCCGCGCTAGCGTAGTGGTTACAACACCGCTCTGGCGACCGGGTGATTCAGGATCAAACCCGGGCGACGGCATTTGAGGATTTTTCGTCGACCGGGAATTGGACTGGATTAACTCGAGACCTGGCGACGACATTTGAAGGAGTGTCGTCGACCAGGGATTGGCGGCTCCTGAGCCGACCCAGCTGCAATGGGTACCTCCGAAATCGGAGAGTATTTGCCTGAAGGGCGAGGGACACCTGTCTCTGTACAAGTAAAAAGGGATACTCACGTAAAATCAATGTCAGGTTAGACATAGTAATAACCTGAGATTTCGCCTCGAGTATTAGCGGGCGTACGAAAACAAAAAAAAAAAAAAAAAAAAAAACTAGGCAGGATAATTATACAGAGAATTTCAAAGGCAGTAGATCACAAACTGAGGAAAGAACAAGCAGGATTTAGAAAGAACAGGAGATGTGTAGATCATATATTCACTTTCAGGAACATTATAGAACAGTGCTCAGAATGGCAAAGACAGCTTTACATTAATTTCGTTGATTTTGAAAAGGCTTTTGACAGCATTCATAGGGACAGTTTATGGAAAATACTGAGGGCTTATGGAATTCCAAGCTGCATAGTGTCAATCATAAAAAGCCTCTATGCAAACTTTACGTGCAGTGTTGGGCAGAGCAACCTAACCTTTGAGGTGAAGACAGGAGTACGACAGGGATGCCCCTTATCAACCACTCTATTTTTAACAGTCATAGACTGGGTGATGCGCCAGACAACAGAGGGCAGTCCAAGAGGAATAAGATGGACAACATTTTCTACATTAGAAGATCTGGAATATGCAGATGACATTGCACTACTAGCACATTCACATCAACACATCCAGGAAAAAACGGATAGACTTAATAAGTTTAGCCAGCAGGTGGGCTTGAACATCAATTTAAAGAAGTCTGAGGTCATGACGCTCAATGTGAGCAACCCTGAGCCCATATCAGTAAGGAATAAGCAATTGGTACAGACAGATACCTTCACATACCTAGGAAGCATAGTAACACCAGACGGCGGGGCAGGCAAAGACATCAACATCAGAATGAATAAGGCAAGAACAGCCTTCTTTAGCCTAAACAACATCTGGAAGTCCTCCCAATACAGCACAAGCACAAAATTAAGATTATATCAGAGCTGTGTGCTTTCTGTGCTTCTCTATGGTGCGGAATGCTGGAGAGTTACAGAGAAGGAAATGTCGAAATTGTCCTCTTTTCACACAACATGCCTAAGAAAAATTCACCGAATCTTTTGGCCGAATACCATCACTAACCAAGATCTGCTTACTCGTAGCAAGCAAGAGGACATGCACACCATCATAGCTGGCAGACGCTGGAACTGGGTTGGTCATGTCCTCAGAAGAGACCCCGACGCCATCACAAGAACAGCTATGCTTTGGACTCCTGAAGGAAAACGAAAGAGAGGCCGACCAAAAACAACCTGGCGGAGGACTGTGGAGGCTGAGATGCAAAGAATGAACCAGAGTTGGGGCACTGTACGAAGGATGGCCACCGACCGAGCAAAGTGGAATCAATTTGTTGTTGCCCTACAAGACGCCACTAGGCGTGATGGCCACTGACTGCTTTGACGGTCGGCGGCTAAGGATCAAAGAAGAAGAAGATAGTTTGCTCATTGTCTATGTTTCAACAACACACAATAATGAAATATACACAAGGGGATTGACATAAGTCTTGAGCCTGACCATGAAGGAGTCACAGGAGGAAGATGAAACTTGGCACATTTAAACTTCATCATATTTGCACTGAATGTGTAAAGTACGCGTTTGTTTCTTCAATGGGTTTTCCCGCTATGGTGCACGGCACAATGTACCCTATTGACCGGATCTGCTGCTCCAAAGATTTGACAAAACAATGGAAAAGAAGGAGGCCAGAGCTGTGATAAAATTTCTGATGTTTCACGGAAAAACACCTACAGAAATACACATGGAGATGGCACCAGTGTTTAGTGATTCTTGTCCTTCATATACTTCGGTAAAAAACTAGTGTCAACAATTTAAGTGCGGCAGCTCAAATGTTGCTGATCTGCCAAGATCTAGTAGACCAGCCTCAGAGTGCAGCGATGAAAATGCAACAAGAGTGAAGAAAATCATTGACCAGAATCGAAAAATGACAATTGTGGAGTGTCGTGAAATATTCTAATCCACATATATAAATTATCAGGTAAATATAAAGCCTAATAAATACATATAATAAAGAAAGGAAGAAGAATGGTAAAGAACAGTGCTGTCACAATGACAGTACTCGAAATCCCCTTTGTTTTATGCTTCGTCTGCAAATTGTAACGTTTCCACGTTAAATAAAAGCCACTGCATAAATACAAGCGTTTCCACAACACATTAAAACGGGTATTGCATTTCTAAGAAAAACATTGAGAGGCACACTGCGTAATGACCTAAATTAATCCTAACATTAATTATACTACGTTACCAAAACGAACGAACAGATGGACTCAAATAGAAAGAAGGGAGGGCTGAAAATCAGGAACGCATGCAAAATTAAACACGCGTCTCGCTATTAATGCCACCCCCAACAAGCGTAACGCGATACACAATTACTACTATCACGCGTGTAAGGCCACATGCACTAACTTTTTCGGACGGACAGTGATAAAAACACTAACCTTCCCAGAGTTAGGTTTTAAAATCCTGAAAAACGCTTATTAGAAAAGATGACATTAGATGGGTTTACGTTTGAAAACATTACAGTACCCAGACAGCACATCTTCGAAACAGGAGGTAGAAGAAATTGCATATTTTGAACGCAGCCACTTGGCTCTTTTAAATTTGTATATTTGGGTTCCTTAGGGCTTGCTGACAAAGAATATGTAAAACGTTATGCAAATAGTCTAGGAATTAACAAGTTATAGCCAAAATAAAATGATGGTGCTGTCAGACAACACCCAAAATCAGAATCGCTCAGTGGTAGATTTTTTAAACCACCATTGTACGGAAAATGGGCCACAAGTTACATTTGAACTGATTGGCTGGAATGATATGTAAGGCTAAACACGATTAGTCGGACTATAAATGCTATCCTTGGTTGTTAGGGGAGACGTAGGAAGGTAAAATTTTTTCAAACACTTGTCGAAACGTGGCTCCATTGGCCAGACTCGCTGATATAATCACTTAGGAGCGTTAGTTCGAGACCACTAGTTCAAATAAGCTTGATAAAGCAACAGTGCGTTGAAGCCAGCTCATATTTTTGCTAAATAAAAGCCTGGAACATAAGCAGATGGGAATTTGTGCCAGTATTTGTGCCAGAATTCATTGCTAGTCAACGTATCTGTGTTTATTCTATGAATTGTGGTAAGCTTGAAACATTCAGTATCTTTTAATGAAAATTGAATGTGAATTGTTAATTTATGCCTGTATATATGTGTAGTTCAGTAGCAAACATGATGTAAAGCCTATAATGCTCCAGCCTGAACAGAAGGTGTCGGAGGAAAGTAAAACGGCTTGGAATGGCCAAACCGTACACAGACACCTAGATTATTGATTAGACAGAAATAATGCTGGAATTGCAGAGGCGTAGTAACCATTAGGGAGGGAAATACTGGTATAAAGTATTTCAGATGAAGCTGACAGTTGGCCTAACGCTCTGAACTCAATGTTTGTGATGTATTGTGCTCAGTGTAGGACTAGAGTATCAATTAGTTATGAAGTAGAAGGTACATCCTTCTTGTTTTCAGGGACCGTGGTCTTGATGGTATTGAGCAGCACCTGGTCAGAGCTTTGCTGAATCCAAAGACGGACTGCATACTCCTTGGTCCATTTAGCTATCAGTGAGGTGTCTCCAGAGCCCAGGGGAGAAATCGAGCAGAGGAGTCTTTTCCTGCCGCCATCACGCAAGATAAGCTGATGTGGCCAGCTGAGCTCAACATTATGTACCCCCATCTTAAAATGACAGTGTAAAATACAATTAAGAGGGGAATTTAATTGTTTTAATATCAGGAACTGAGAACATCTCCAATACTATTTCCAATAAAGACAAACTATTGAAGTCATGATGACAAATACCAACAGAGCTTGAACAAAACAAAACCAGTATTACCTCATATTACTACTACACAACTGACACACATAGGATACTTTTAATAATATATGTCACTACAATATTCATATTGATAAATTCTGTACATATAACTTGTAATTAAAATTGATTGTGATTCCTGGTTCCCTTTGTATTTGAATCAGGACACATATATATTCATGATAGCAATGAATACATATTGTTATTTGAAAAGTTATCAGTGACTCCTTTAAGATATCCTTGTAGAGTGTTTTATGTATGTGAGTGTCACAGTGTTGTCAAGTGTAGTGGAATAAATTAAATTGTTTATCTGTCTGTTGTTGTTTTGACTTACACTTCATCATACACATACCCTAGACATATAACGTAGTCATCACACTATTCCAGAATAATTCTGACTGAGGTATACATATGTGGCAGCAAGTAAGGTTATATATAATACACTACTCTTATTAGATATATATATACCTTCACAGCTGATCTTAGTCAGTACACTAAGTCCCCTATAAATATTTATAACATCTCACTTCACCACATATATTGGGGTCTCGCTCTTGGGATTTTGAATCTTTCCCTATTAAAAATATTGGGGGTAATTCACTTCAGGGAATATAAGAATTAAAAGGTATCCTTGGGTGGAATTAAATAAGGTTGAGCTCTCGGTGCCTGTGTTGTCCATTAGATATATATTTAGAGATTGAATTGTTAGTTAGACATTGTATAAACTTACCTGATAGACAATGGCGGACCTAGCCAAATTTCGATCTGCTGCTGTTCAGACTGCAAAAGAGTTAGGATTAGATGGGCAAGTTATGGTTGCCTATGTCACTACGGAATGTGACAAATTTATTGAACGCGAAGAAAGAAGGTTTGAAGCCGAAAGAAAGTTAGAGGCTGAAAGGGAAATTAAGAAGTTACAATTTGAGGCTGAGGCTGAGACTAAGAGGTTGCAGATTGAGGCTGAGGCTAAGAAATTGGAGGCAGAAAGAGAAGACAAAAGATTGGCTGCAGAAAGGGAAGAGAAGAAATTAGCTGCAGAAAGGGAAGCAGAAGAAAGAAGATTGACTGCAGAAAGGGAAGAGAAGAAATTAGCTGCAGAAAGGGAAGCAGAAGATAAAAGATTACAAAGGGAACATGAGTTACGACTAAGGGAGTTTGAGTTTCAGGGCCATGCTCCTGAAAATGGTGCCAGTCCCTTTGCCTCTGATGCCACTGCTAGCCAAGGAGCCTCAACCTCAGCTATGAATTTTCATTTAGATCATTTTGTTGAGAAAGACGATGATATAGAGAGCTATCTAAATAGGTATAAACTATTAGCTACCACGTATGGGTTAGAGAGAGAAAGGTGGAGCTTAAAGTTATCTCAAGGACTTCGTGGGGCAGCTTATGAAGTTTTTGCAAAAATGAGCAGAGGTGATCAGGAAAATTATGACATGCTAAAGCAGGCTCTTTTGTTAAGATATGAAAAGAATGCAGAATTTTATAGGAAAAAATTTAGGAATGCTAAACTACTGTCAGGTGAAACCTATCACCAGTTCTCTGCACGAATAGAGACATACTTGGAGAAATGGACTTCTCTGGGAAAAACCCAAGATCTTAAGGAAATGGTCCTTATAGAGCAATTAAGAGAGTCCATGGCTCCAGACCTGAGAAAGTTTCTCATGGAACAAGGTGCAGAGAGGCTGGGTGAGTTGCTAAATGTTGCTGAAAGGTATCAAGCAGCTCAAGCAGAGGTAACAGGTAATAAAAAGAAACAAGTGGATAACTTTAGGGCACCACAGAACTTTAATAAATTTGATCCTAGGGATCAAAACAAAGGTAATCACCAGTTTGATAGGCCACGGTATGAAAATAAAAATAAATTCCCACAATTCGATGAAAGGAAATATGATGAAAGAAAATCTTTCAACCAAGGAAAAAAGGTGGTGTAAAAATTGTCAGATGGACAATCATGACACTGACCGTTGCAGAAGGAAACCTGTGTATATGGCCACCCTTCAGGTCAGGTCGACCTCAAGACAGGAGGAGGATATTATGTTAGATACCACTCCAGAAGAGATGAGGAAGGCACAGGCTGGGGATAAAACACTCAAGCCTTGTTTCAGAAAATTGTCAACTTGTCATACAACTCCAGGCAAGGGAGATTTTTACATGAAAAACAAGTTGATGTATAGGAAGACTGGAGCTAGATCCAAAGGTCAGGGACAGCTGGTACTTCCTAAAAGATATAGGGCAGACTTAATAAGGAGCCTACATGTGAAACCAGATGGGGACCATGAGAAGATAGGTACCATCATTCAAAAGGTGGCTCACAATTATTATTGGCCCAAGCAAGATGGGACATTGAGAATTTTGTAGAAAGGTGTAGCATAGCACATGAGGGAACACCCACAAGTGGGAACATTGATCAGGACCTGGACACGCCACGGGGCAAAATTAGGCCTGATAATAAAAAGAAAAATAGATTTGATAAAGTGGACCAAATGGAATGGGAAGCCCCTTTTCACGGACAAGCTTCACTTAACTGTTTTACAATGGCCACTATGCGGAGAGTGCAAAAGGATGTCTTACCCTAGGATAAGCCGAAAATCCCTCAATCGGACTTAAACAAACTGGAGGAAGAGGAGGTAGAGAGGAAATCTCTCATCAAGAATTTTAAGTGGGGAGACAGCCCCAAGAGAAAAATTGGTAGCGGTCGTTTTGTGCATGATAATTCTGGGAAGAAAAATCATCACTATAGAGCTTCGGGTGGAAGAGACCATACCGGTGCATGGACAAATAGGTCCACAAAATTAAAGGTCCATATGTAGCTTTGTTAAGAACGTGGACTGATGAAAAGGCAGAGGAAAACATTACATCTTCATACCAATATGTGAATGAGCTGACCACTCGTTTAAAAACTGGCTGGAAACTTGCCAATGAAAATTTGAAACAAGCCAGGAAGAAACATGCTGCCTATTATAACAGGAAGGCGAAAGACAGAAATTTGGCTGTGGGAGAGAAAGTACTGCTTCTTTTGCCCGGGAGTCAGAATAAGTTACAAATTGGATGGCAGGGTCCATATACAGTTTTAGAGAAGGTGTCTAGAACAAATTATAAGATAGATAAGAAGGGGAAAGAAAAAATCTATCATGTGAATCTCCTGAAGAAATATTTGGAAAGAGAACATCAGGAAGAGACACACTTATTGACCTTGTCCATCGCCATGGAGATGAAAAAGGAACCACTTTCATCATTTGAATATCCATTACACCCCTGTGAGACAGCAGCACAGGTGAAAATCAGTACACATTTAACGAAAACTCAGAAAGAGAGAGTGCAACAGGTTCTAAATAATCATGCAGAGGTGTTAACAGACCGACCAGGGCATACAAACCCATTGGAATATGATACGAAACTGATAGACCCCACACCTGTCTGTATGAAACCATATTCGATTCCGTTTGCTAAGGAGAAAGCTTTGAAGGAAGAGATAGACTATCTATTGAAGGAAGGAATTATTTCGCACAGTGAATCTTCGTATAGTTCCGGTGTTGTACTCTTAAGGAAGCCCTCTGAAGAACATAGACTCTGTATAGATTACAGGAGACTGAATGCTATTACAGAAGGACAGGTGGATCCATTGCCGGATACAAATCAGCTGTTTGCCAGACTAAATAAAGCTAAATATTTCTCAAAAGTGGATCTGAGTAAAGGATACTATCAGATTCCAGTAAAGCCTGAGGTTAGACCATACCTAGCTTTTAGTACATCAGAAGGACACTATGAGTTTAATAGATTGCCATTTGGATTGAAGAATGCGCCTAGTGTCTTCTCTAGAATGATGAGAAAATTGTTGGATGTAAACATTTCGGAGGAACGTAATGAATCCCTGAGTTGCCTCTTTGATTGAGGATATTCCGAATGTTTCATACAGGATAATAAGAAGATTATGGGATCCAATACGAAAACTCTGCTATCACCAGGTATATGTTATCTCCTCATAACGTACATTTTGAGGGAAATATAATGTTCTCTGGACATGTCATTGCGCAGACTCAGAGAAGAGAAATGGTGAATACGGGTTGCGAAGCAGCATTACGACAAGCACTCACACTTGCGGCTGTTCAGTAACATAACCGAAATATATTATTGGTTGTAGAAGTCTGAGGCAGATTTCATGAGTAGTGCCTACTCTGAATGGACCCAACTACATAAAACCATGATAGCACCACAGCAGAGTAAAGTCAAGTTGACTTACATTTATCTATGTGTATATAGAATAAAGGACTGACATGGGATGTCTGTTTTAAGAGGGGAGGTGTCGTGAAATATTCTAATCCACATATATAAATTATCAGGTAAATATAAAGCCTAATAAATACATATAATAAAGAAAGGAAGAAGAATGGTAAAGAACAGTGCTGTCACAATGACAGTACTCGAAATCCCCTTTGTTTTATGCTTCGTCTGCAAATTGTAACGTTTCCACGTTAAATAAAAGCCACTGCATAAATACAAGCGTTTCCACAACACATTAAAACGGGTATTGCATTTCTAAGAAAAACATTGAGAGGCACACTGCGTAATGACCTAAATTAATCCTAACATTAATTATACTACGTTACCAAAACGAACGAACAGATGGACTCAAATAGAAAGAAGGGAGGGCTGAAAATCAGGAACGCATGCAAAATTAAACACGCGTCTCGCTATTAATGCCACCCCCAACAAGCGTAACGCGATACACAATTACTACTATCACGCGTGTAAGGCCACATGCACTAACTTTTTTCGGACGGACAGTGATAAAAACACTAACCTTCCCAGAGTTAGGTTTTAAAATCCTGAAAAACGCTTATTAGAAAAGATGACATTAGATGGGTTTACGTTTGAAAACATTACAGTACCCAGACAGCACATCTTCGAAACAGGAGGTAGAAGAAATTGCATATTTTGAACGCAGCCACTTGGCTCTTTTAAATTTGTATATTTGGGTTCCTTAGGGCTTGCTGACAAAGAATATGTAAAACGTTATGCAAATAGTCTAGGAATTAACAAGTTATAGCCAAAATAAAATGATGGTGCTGTCAGACAACACCCAAAATCAGAATCGCTCAGTGGTAGATTTTTTAAACCACCATTGTACGGAAAATGGGCCACAAGTTACATTTGAACTGATTGGCTGGAATGATATGTAAGGCTAAACACGATTAGTCGGACTATAAATGCTATCCTTGGTTGTTAGGGGAGACGTAGGAAGGTAAAATTTTTTCAAACACTTGTCGAAACGTGGCTCCATTGGCCAGACTCGCTGATATAATCACTTAGGAGCGTTAGTTCGAGACCACTAGTTCAAATAAGCTTGATAAAGCAACAGTGCGTTGAAGCCAGCTCATATTTTTGCTAAATAAAAGCCTGGAACATAAGCAGATGGGAATTTGTGCCAGTATTTGTGCCAGAATTCATTGCTAGTCAACGTATCTGTGTTTATTCTATGAATTGTGGTAAGCTTGAAACATTCAGTATCTTTTAATGAAAATTGAATGTGAATTGTTAATTTATGCCTGTATATATGTGTAGTTCAGTAGCAAACATGATGTAAAGCCTATAATGCTCCAGCCTGAACAGTAGGTGTCGGAGGAAAGTAAAACGGCATGGAATGGCCAAACAGTACACTGACACCTAGATTATTGATTAGACAGAAATAATGCTGGAATTGCAGAGGCGTAGTAACCATTAGGGAGGGAAATACTGGTATAAAGTATTTCAGATGAAGCTGACAGTTGGCCTAACGCTCTGAACTCAATGTTTGTGATGTATTGTGCTCAGTGTAGAACTAGAGTATCAATTAGTTATGAAGTAGAAGGTACATCCTTCTTGTTTTCAGGGACCGTGGTCTTGATGGTATTGAGCAGCACCTGGTCAGAGCTTTGCTGAATCCAGAGTCGGACAGCATACTCCTTGGTCCATTTAGCTATCAGTGAGGTGTCTCCAGAGCCCAGGGGAGAAATCGAGCAGAGGAGTCTTTTCCTGCCGCCATCACGCAAGATAAGCTGATGTGGCCAGCTGAGCTCAACATTATGTACCCCCATCTTAAAATGACAGTGTAAAATACAATTAAGAGGGGAATTTAATTGTTTTAATATCAGGAACTGAGAACATCTCCAATACTATTTCCAATAAAGACAAACTATTGAAGTCATGATGACAAATACCAACAGAGCTTGAACAAAACAAAACCAGTATTACCTCATATTACTACTACACAACTGACACACATAGGATACTTTTAATAATATATGTCACTACAATATTCATATTGATAAATTCTGTACATATAACTTGTAATTAAAATTGATTGTGATTCCTGGTTCCCTTTGTATTTGAATCAGGACACATATATATTCATGATAGCAATGAATACATATTGTTATTTGAAAAGTTATCAGTGACTCCTTTAAGATATCCTTGTAGAGTGTTTTATGTATGTGAGTGTCACAGTGTTGTCAAGTGTAGTGGAATAAATTAAATTGTTTATCTGTCTGTTGTTGTTTTGACTTACACTTCATCATACACATACCCTAGACATATAACGTAGTCATCACACTATTCCAGAATAATTCTGACTGAGGTATACATATGTGGCAGCAAGTAAGGTTATATATAATACACTACTCTTATTAGATATATATATACCTTCACAGCTGATCTCAGTCAGTACACTAAGTCCCCTATAAATATTTATAACATCTCACTTCACCACATGGAGATAGCTAGTAGAGTAAAACTAAATGAAAGAACAGTTTATAGAATTTTACACAACAGACTGAACATGAGAAAAGTGTGTGCACGCTGGGTTCCGCGACTGTTGACACGTGAACAGAAGCAAACGAGGGTAAATTGCTGTCAACAGTTGCTCAAAAAGTGTCAGTCAAAAAATTTTTGGGAGACCATGGTGACAGTAGATGAGACTTGGGTACACCATTATGACCCAGAATCCAAAATTGCCAGCATGCAATGGAAAACCCTGGGCTCCCAACACCTGTCAAGCCGAGGGCGCAGAAATCTGCAGGAAAAGTGATGCTGACTGTTTTTTGGGACGGCAAAGGTGTCCTTTTGAAAGGTTATCTGCCTCGTGGCAACACAGTTAATGGACAGTACTATGCAGATCTTCTCACAAAACTAAGAAAGGTTGTGACCAGGAAACGAGGGATAACGCGCATTCAAAATCTTCCTTTGCTTCAAGACAACGCACCCTCTCACAAAGCATGGCTTGTGCAGCTAGCAGCCAACGATTTGAATATTGAAATTCTTCCACACCCACCATATTCTCCAGATTTGGCTCCATCAGACTTTTTTCTATTCCCAAATCTTAAAAAAAAAAAAGCTAAAAGGAAATCATTTTGACAGCGATGAAGAGGTTATACTGGCATGTGATGACTGGTTTGGTTTGAAAAATAGGGTGTTCTACTCCCAAGGTCTTTTCAAGGTCAAGCAAAGATAGCAGAAGTGTGTCAATTCAGACGGTGGCTATATTGAAAAGGAATAAACACTGTACAAAATTTCAGCTCTCTGTGACATGTCCTTCATGGTCAGGCCCAAGACTTATGTCAATCCCCTTGTATATATATATATAATATAGCTTTTGGTGATTTTCAATTGTAAAATGTAAATTACTTGTTCAGATGTTAGCATCTGTCTCATGTTGCTTAATGTCGCTTTTCCCTGCCTATTACATGCTTCATTTCTGTTTTGCATCTGCAATCATCTATTTCTCTGTGATCAAGATATGAGAAACTCTTGATTGGGTCCAGTATTTCCCCATTTATGAAGATGTAATTTGATAAATTCAGGTGCTACAATAAATTACTTCACAACATATTATTACTTATTTTTTGTTTTGTCAGGTAAACTGTTCACTAAATCGCTTTACAACTAAGTTGTTGCTTTTTATAATATAATGTAAGTATGTATTGTATAGACAAGTATGGATTACAGTAATTCAAAGCTTAATTTGTATATGCCATACAAAGTCCTTATGGTTTGATAATTGCAAGTGCTAAATCAAATAACTTTGCTACATACTGCTGCTTTATTTCGGTTTTCAATTGTAGCGGGAGGTTATTTAAAATTATTTATTTAGGTAAGAAGAGGGTTGGCAGATGGATATCCAGGTGTATCATATGATACTCGGATAGTATGCCAGAAAAGAGTTCTGGTCTTACAAGTAATACCCCAGTCTTAGAAATAAGCACTGGTGTATTGATATCATAGAAATAGTCAGACTGTGAAAACCCTGGCCAGTTGGTAAGAAGTTGTACCAGGATTTAAGGGGTCTCCTCCCTGTGACTATCTTATGATTACTTAATGTCTAGGGGATAAATAAAATGAACATTCACTTTAAACACCAGGGTAAAAAGTGAATAAGTCCTCAGGTGCAATTTAAAACTTTTAATAATTACACTGATCTTCTATTTCTGCTATTTGGAAATGAGCATTAATATATATATATATATATATATATATATATATATATATATATATATATATATATATATATATATATATATATATATATATATATATATATATATATATATATATATATATATATATATATATATAGGTTGGTTTGGTTGTTCGTCCATCACGGGTGATGAAGACCACTCTGTTCATCCAATTATTTAAGAATATGTTAGGTTAGTCTATGGGTACGAAGGTGACTGAAGGGCCCGATGCGGGCCTGGAAAGATCTTGGACAGTGTGGGCAGGGAATGTTTGCTTCATGTGAAGGTTTTATTTCACGGTCCTTTCTAGCTTGTCTCCGCTGTTCTGCTGCTGCTCTTCTGGATGATTCGCATGCTGCTGCACCTTTACGAAGAGATGTGCGCCAAGCAGTTCGGTCTTGCGCAGCAGCTTCCCATGTGTCTGGGTTTATGTCAAAGGTTTTCAATGACGTTTTTAACGTGTCTTTGAAGCGCTTCTTTTGGCCACCATGGGAGCGTTTACCCTTCTGCATCTCACCATAAAAGAGTATCTTTGGCAGTCGATGGTCTGGCATGCGGACTACATGACCTGCCCAGCGAATTTGTGACTGCATCAGAATAGTATCAATACTAGGGATACCAGCTCTGTCAAGAACGGCGGTATCCGGGATCTTGTCTTGCCATTTGATGTTCATTATCTTCCTGAGACAGACTGTATGGAAGTGGTTTAGCTTCTTTACGTGGCGCCTGTATACAGTCCATGTTTCACATGCATATAGCAGCACTGGAAGCACCGCAGCTCTGTATACCTTCAGCTTTGTCTGTAGACTAATGCCACTTCGATGCCAAACGTTGGTGTATAGTCTGCCAAATGTGCTGCTGGCTTTGGAGATCCTGGTGTTCACCTCATCATCAATGACAATGTTCTGGGATAGTGTGCTACCAAGGTATGTGAATCTGTTCACAACATTCAGTTTCTCACCATTAACCTTGATGACTGGCTCAGTATAAACTGTGCCAGGAGCTGGTTGGTACATGATTTCTGTTTTCTTCGTGTTGATGGTAAGCCCAAAGTTGGCGCAGGCTTCGGAGAATCTATCCACACTATGCTGCAGATCAGCCTCTGAGAAGGAATTGAGGGCACAATCATCAGCAAACAGAAGATCTCTGATGGTGTGTGATTTGACCTTGGTTTTTGCTTGAAGCCTCCTAAGGTTAAACAATTTTCCATCAATACGATAACTAATGTCGATTCCTGTGTCCCCGTCCCTAAAAGCATCAGTCAGCATAGCAGAAAACATGATACTGAACAGAGTCGGTGCAAGTACGCACCCTTGTTTAACTCCATTTGAGACGGGAAAGGCTCTGATAGCTCACCGTTTTCCTGAACTCTAGCCTGCATTCCATCATGCAGTTGCTGCACTATTGTGATAAATTTCTTTGGGCAGCCGTATTTTGCCATGATCTTCCATAGACCCTCTCTACTGACCGTGTCGAACGCCTTTGTCAAGTCGATGAAAGCTGTGTACAGGTCACAGTGCTGTTCTTGGCATTTTTCTTGTAGCTGTCTTGCAGCGAACACCATATCTGTGGTTCCACGTTCTTTCCGGAATCCACACTGACTTTCAGGTAAAAGACCTTTGTCAAGATGAGCCGTAAGGCGATTCAAAAGGATTCTGGCGAATATCTTCCCAGCGATTGATAAAAGAGAGATGCCTCGATGATTGTTGCAGTCTTGGCGATTACCTTTACGTTTATATAGATGTATAATTGAGGCATCTTTGAGATCGTGTGGGATGGTTTCACTCTGCCACATTTGCTGGAAGATCATATGAAGTTTCTCTATCAGAACTGCACCGCCATCTTTATAAACCTCAACAGGAATTGAATCGGAGCCAGGGGCCTTTCCACTAGACAGTTGACGAATCGCTTTTTTAGTTTCCTCCAGAGTTGGTACATCATCTAATGCTTCATGATATGTATATATATGTATATACAGTACTTTGCAAAAAAAATGGCAGTCATATTGCTCAGCTAAATAAGCTGAAATCTAATTAAATATGCATGTTCTGCCCCAAATTTGCACTCCACTTAAGTGAGCAAACACTACCAAAAGTAAAAAAAAAATTAGCGTAGAGTAACGTCCCTTGATATAGGAGCAGACGACAATTTCTAATGCTAGTGGCAGAAAATGGATGCAAAGTCAAAGTGTATGTTAATTTCACAGCTTTGGAATGAAGGAAATCAAACATGTTCCAACATTTCTAAAACCTTGAACATTCCTGGGCGGACTGTCTACAGAGTTGTGAGTAAATTAAAAGCAGGTAATGGAATCGAGCGAAAAGAAGGTAGTGGGACGCGAAGAATTTTGGTCACAAAGGACCATCGGTGTCTCGCCCAGATCGTTCGGGCTGGGCCAATGAAGAGTGTAGAAAACATACGGCAGCGCATGATGGAGTTGGGAAGCCCAGATGTATCTAATGCTATTGTCAACCGGGAGCTACACAGGGTGAATTACACAAAAAAGCGGGTAATTTTGTCACCATTGCTCACAGAGACTCACAAACAGATGCGCTTGAACTGGTGCCACGAACACCAAAATTTGTCATGGGACAATGTGATTTTTTCAGATGAATGTTCTCTTTGGTCTTATCCTGCTCAAATAAATATTTGGACGAAAGGCTCTGTAACGCCTGTGTACCAGCGACCAAAACATACCTAGAAATTTCATCTTTGGGGAGGGGTGTCAGCAAGAGGTGCCACCCCACTGTGTGTTTTCACAGGAATTCTCACGAAAGAAAGGTACATCGACATACTAGAGGGACACCTTCTGCCATTTATGCAGGTCATGTACCCCGATGGGTGCACATTTCAACATGACAATGACCCAAATCATACAGCTCATACCCCCAAAGCATGGCTGCAAGAGAAGAATGTGATAGTGCTGAAGTGGCCCAGCCACAGTCCCGATCAAAACCCAATTGAAAACGTTTGGGCACTACTCAAGAATCATTTAAAAAAGAGTGGACTCAGAGACGTTGAACAATTGAAGAAGGTAGCTGAAAAATACTGCGACAGTCTGACTCTCAATTACCTACAAAACATTTGTGGGAAGTATGCCTCGCCGCATCCAGGCTTGCCTTGCTGGAAGGCGACATTATATTGTACTGAAACCACTGTTAATAGATAGGGGAGATACCAATCTTCCTCTGGACATACAGTTTTTATTATTTATTGCTTCTATGAGGGTGCGGTGTTGCGAAAATATGACTGCCATTTTTTTTGCAAAGTACTGTATATATATATATATATATATATATATATATATATATATATATATATATATATATATATATATATATATATATATATATATATATATATATATATATATATATATATATATATATATATATTTATATTTATTTATATTTATATATATTTATATATATCAAAAAAAAAGGTAAAGGAACCCGTTACACGCCCATTGAGGCATATTGGGAATATGGTGTTAGGCCCATATTATCTTGACCGTCGGCACACGAGGGGTGATGTGGTCGGCATCACGCCGGCCGCCTTAACCTTCCCAGAGTAGCTCTGGTACCCATTTGGGGCTGGGTCGACCCAGGAGCCGTTTGTGGCCTAAACATTTTCCGCCTCATCTGGGGATCGAACCATAGACCACTGCGCTAGGAAACCAGTGCACTAACCACTATGCTACCGCGGCTCCATATATATATATATACACATATATATATGTGTATATATATATATATATATATATATATATATATATATATATATATATATATATATATAAAATATTCACCCAATTACTAATATTTCTAAACTAATGTTTTGATAGGATTGTCTGTCCTTGTAGAAAATGTATTTACTAGAAACCGTCACTCAGCAATGTTAATAATTAGGCTTGTCTGTTTAGACTTCAGGATCTTGAACAATAAAGTTAATGAAAACTGGAATCACTTTTACTGTATCACTGTTCTTTTAGTCCTCTGACTTTACACATTACTGTCATCATTTGACTGACTTCTTTAATGGTTTGAATACTGTTTTCATATCACAACTATTGGCTGTTGGTTCATATATAGGTGGTCATTGTCTTAAATGACACTTATCTTTTCAACTTGACAATGCTGACACTGAACTGTCCTTTGTAGATATCAGACTTGGTAGACCCAGCTATAGGAATATCAATGACCAGCTGTGGTTCACTTGTTGGGGTCCTGCACTTTTGTGGGATTGCCTCTGATGAACAACACAAGCTTCTGACACTTGACAGTCTGGTTGGAGTTATTTCATGGAACCTGAAACATCATATCAGCCTTGGCTAGTATCTGGCTAGACTTGTAACTGACTAGCACAGATGTCAGACCAGTCAGTCATCAGATGTCACAGTTATACACTCATGATAAGTAAGGACATCATTTCAGTGATACAGAAATATTAACATTTCAGTTAATTGTAACAGACTAGCACATATGTCAGACTAGTCAGTCATCAGATGTCACAGTTATACACTCATAATAAATAAGGACATCATTTCAGTCATACAGAAATATTAACATTTCAATCAATTGTAACTGACTAGCACATATGTCAGACTAGTCAGTCATCAGATGTCAAGGTTATACAGTCACAGTAAGTAACATCCTTTCAACGATACAGGATTAGTATTAACATTCTCAGTAATAATCATCATCTGGTTTATTCCTCTCCTGTACATCCTTTAATTTTTTATAACTTGATCTTTCCAACTACATCAGGTACAAATTTACATACTGATGCCACTCTTAGTATCTACACAAAATTAATACATATTTAGATAAAGTGAGTGACCGACTGACCAAGCGATCAGGTTGCTTTCTTAAGTAGCACAACTACATAGTTTTGGAATTTAAATCTGGCCGTGGAACACTCCAGTTTACCAGCTGTAAATGGGCACTCAGTTGTGCTCTCGAGCTAGGGAAGGAAAAGGCAGCAAGGAAGGGGACTGGTCACCTAACCTCGTAAAAGCGGTATCTTCCATGATGAAGCTTCTAACACTTCATTTGCCTATGACAATCTCTGCCCTGGGACTGCCTTTATCTTCGTAAGCGATAAAGCAATTAATATGATAGATGTTATCTTCATTTGGCTGTGGGGCTAGTTGTGATTCGTTTTTGTACAAGCAACAATCATCCACATAGCACATGTTTATATCATATAAAAGTAGCAATACATTTATACCAAGAACTATTCTACGTACATATTTTGTGAAGTCTATACGAACCTGCAATAATAATAAAAATATTATACATGATAGTTATCATAATTTCGCTTACCCTCAGATTCCAGACACTGGACTGAAAATTTCTGGCGATCCGCTCACAATTCAGATGGAATATGTGTAGTGGCGAGCTCTGCCTCTCTTCACCCGTGTGTTACCGGGGCCCGAAAGGGGAGCAAAGAATAGTAACACTGCACCCTACCACGCATGTCGTAAACAGCGACTAAGGAGGGTATGGGCATGGGGCTGTTTACCCCATCCCGTAAAAACTTCGCACAGTGGGCTGATCACCTGCTTGCCAAACAATCTGATTACGGAAACAATGATAGATTGTTTGGTCTGTTTTTGTTCCACAAAGACGCCACTAGGCGTGGTGGAAACAGCGATAGATTGATCAATTTGTTGTTGCCCTAAGACGCCACTAGGCGTACTGGCCACATACTGCTTTGCCGGTTGGTGGCTAAGGATGGAAGAGAAGAGCTCTGCCTCCAGTCTGTCTCAAACCTACTTTCAGTGTGTCTTTTCTGTTTAGCGCTCCGCCTTTTATAAGGATCTGGCGGACGTATCGAAGGGCACTGACGTCACAGCCTAAAACTCGGGCTGAAATTTCTTCCTGAAGCCGTGATTTCACAGGATCTGTGCGTTGCCTGAAACTTTCCCTTTCTCATCCTCGGCTTATATATGATTCATCCTGTTCCATCCTATCTTGTTTTATACTGCCGATAAATCTCTATTTTCCTATCCATGTAATTTCACAAACTGTTATTTGTTGATTTTTGTATTAGAACAGAAGGGAATTTACAGGCTTTCAGCTTAACTGTGGACAGCTGTAATACGCATTGATCTCCGAAAATAGTAACTTCCTACCGTTTTTCCTTATATACAGTTATACACAATCCTCTCCTGGAATAAAAGGTGAAATCCTTTTCACAAGAATTCCATTTAGCTCCTATATATCATTGCCGATTGCCGATGTCTCATCGACAGTTTATCGATAATAATAATAATAAATTCTTTAAGCACCAAACACGGCGCATAAGGCAGAAACCAGTGCTCTCCAGGTTGTTCGTTGTGACGCCACTCCTCTTAGCTCTTGCACATTATTTAGGCCCAATGTTCTTCCTTCTCTTATTATTGTTCTTCTGAGTGTTTCTTTTGGTCTTCCTTTTTTCCTCTTACCCTCAGGAACCCAAGTGAGCGCCTGTAGTGGTATTCTGTTGTTTTGCATTCGTAGGACATGACCGATATAAGACCATCGTCTTTTCCTTATATAGTCGGAGACATATTTCTGCCTAGAGTCTTCTCTTATTTGTCGATTACACCGCCATTTTGTAAGCGGCCGGTCCCGTGATAAGCGAGAGGTGAATGGTCTGTAAAACTATGCGAAGCCACGTTTGCAATGTATTTGAGCCAATTTTGCGACATCAATAAATCTGTTTTATGGAGAAATCTGTATTTTGTCATTGCTTCAAAACTAAGTTTGTTTATTTTTTAAACAGTGTATGTTAAGTTTTATGTGCAAAATTGACCCTTTCCCTTCTTTTAATTTTTATATTCGGTCACTTTGTCAATTTTGTGATGAAAAGTGTACATGAAATAAATTCACAGCTCACTTTCTTTCTTTTGTTCCTGAAAGGTCAACATAATGCCCTTTGTAGAGCAGAAAGGTTGAGCAGGAAGAGAAGGAAGACTCGAAGGGATAGGGAAAGATTCTTTAGGGAGCCCTTCAAGTTTGCCAAAGAACTGTTTGAGCAGCCACGGTCGGGTGCGCTAAACATCAGGAAAGAAGACCTGGAAGAACACCTTAGAATCACATATTCAGATGGTCGCAAAGATGAGCCGCTCAGCAGCATGGCAGGCCTTAAATGACCGAGTAAGCCAGGAGCTGAATTTAACACCTAGCCCCCAACGGTGCAAGAGGTAGAAAACATTGTCCAGAAAGCTCGGTGCAAGTCAGCTCCAGGTCCTAATGGTGTTCCATATGTAGTGTATAAGAAATGCCATGAGGTGCTCAAACGACTGCTCCGTTTACTGAAGAATGCGTGGGAAACCCAGCTTGTAAGCAAGAAATGGAGAAAGGCGAACGGAGTCTACATCCCGAAGGAGCAAAATTCCACAGACATCAGTCAGTTGAGGCCAATCTCACTACTCAATGTGGAACGGAAGATATTCTTCTCAGTGATGGCGAAAAGACTAACTACATACCTCCTGGCAAATGGGTACATTGACACTACCATTCAGAAAGGAGGTATCCCAGGTACACCAGGATGTCTAGAGCACGCCACAATGATCTGGGAAGCAATCCAGAAGGCAAAGTCTGACAGAACAAACCTCCATATAATCTGGTTGGATCTAGCGAATGCTTATGGATCCGTTCCACACCAGAAGTTGTGGCAGGCCCTAGAAATGTATCATGATCCACCAGAGATTGCAGCAATGCTGAAGCTGTATTTCGCAGGGTTTGCCTTCAGATTTTCAACCAGAGAATACACAACGAAGTGGATTGGCCTTGAAGTTGGAATTGCGATGGGATGTACCATGTCTCCGATACTATTCGTGATGGCTATGCAGGTAATCCTCAAAGCGGCTGAAGGAATGGCTATAGGTCCAAAGCTCGGTGGAATGTGTCACATGCCACCGCTCAAAGCATTCATGGATGACACAACAATTCTGACATCAGATGAACATCATGCCTGGAGGATGTTAGCACGCCTAGATGAACTAGTCAGCTGGTTGCAGAATGAGATACAAGCCCAAGAAGTCTAGAAGCCTATCAGTCAAGAAAGGGAAGATAGCAGAGGCCATGTTTATGGTCTCCAACCAAAGAATCCCTACTGTCATTGAGGAACCTGTTAAACGTCTTGGCAGGGTGTACGATGTCTCTTTAAAAGACTCGAAGGCAGTGCAACAGACAATAGAAATGGCAAACAGAGGGCTACAGATCATAGACCAAAGCAGACTCCTGGGATAGTTCAAACTGTGGTGCCTCCAGTTCATGTTGATACCGAAATTGCAGTGGCCACTGCTTATATATGAAATAAGCACAAGTACAGTGGAAGCTATAGAGCAGAAGGTCAACAAGTTCATGAGAAAATGACTAGGAGTACCACCAGGTCTGTCAGATGTCGCACTGTACTGCAAAAAGTCAAAACTTCTGCTTAATTTCAAGTCAGTTGTTGAAGAGTACAAAGTTAGAAAGGCAAGGGTTGCAATGATTGCAAAAAGCAGTGCAGCAGGTCCAACGAGGCCAATGGACTACATGGGAAGTAGCCCTGCAGAGGTCCTTGACATGGAATGATATATGGCATATGGCACCTCTTAGGCTCAGCTTCGGTGTTAGATCACTGTATGACCAGCTGCCGTCGGCCACCAACCTTGTGAAATGGGGAAAGTCGGATGATGAGCAGAGCCCCCTGTGCCAGGGGAAGCAGACACTTGAACACGTGCTCTCAGCGTGTAATGTGTCATTAGGGCAAGGGCGATACGCGTGGCGCAATAACAAAGTGCTAAATGAGCTTGCTGCGACAATAGATCTGGCAAGGATGAAGGCGAATAGTAAACCCAGGCCGAGCACCACAAATACATACTTTCTGAGGGCAGGAAAGTCAGCACACCTCAAACCGAGTAAACCTGGTAGCAGATTACCATCTCTTCTTGACTGTGCAAACGACTGGGAGATGGCGGTAGACCTACCTGGACGAGGGACATATCCAGAGAGTATCAGAAAATCGCGGAGACGGCGGGATATAGTGCTTCATTCTTCAGCAACGCTTCAGGTCATACTGATTGAACTGACCGTGCCATTTGAATCCAGATTAGACGAGCAACATTCGTTCAAAGCTGCCAAGTATAGTGATCTGGCCGCGGATCTGAGACACGATGGGTTCACTGCAAGGGTCATGGCTGTTGAAGTGGGCGCAAGAGGGCTTGTGGCTGCATCAGTGTATGATCTATTGAAACTGTTGGAGCTGAGGGGACAGTCGAGAAGAAGGGCACTGAAGAGGCTTAATGAAACAGCTGAAAAGGCATCAGGCTGGCTGTGGAACAACCGCAATGGGCAATGGAAATCGTGACAATAAACGCTGCGGTACAGACAACACCAAAAATTTTTTCTAAGTCCACAATACGCTGAGTTTTTTGGTGTACTAAGTGAACGGGCTGTGACTGAGGGGCGACACGCGGTGTATATTATAAGAGGTGTCAGTGGCAGAATTTCAGTGGCGAACGCGCAGTGGCTAGACTCGTCGGCTTCGCGATGGTGTCTCATTGTGTGCGACGGAACGAACGGAATAATTTGTCTTCTCTTTGTTACTTTCACAATTGCCTCCACGGCTGGCGGAGTTGTGGATTTTAAAGTTGCTACCATAAGTGACATGGGTTCATTTTCGATACAAGACAACAGGAGGCTGAGACGCTTGGGAGTCATGACCCAAGTGGGCCCGCCCCCCTTAGAGTGTAAAGGAGTATAGGGCCGAAACACTTGTCGGACGGGGGACTCCTTCTGATGATCAGATTGCTTCCTGTTGTATCGCTCTGTAAAGAGTTTCCTATCATAATATTTGTTGTGAGGACAAATGTACATTAAATCCTTTAAAATGGCTTTGTTATGTCTTATTTTGTGTGTTTAGTTTTCCGCTGTGCCATTTGCCTGTATTTTATTTTGTTCCATGATACTCAAAAGTTTCATTCTTAAAAATGTTGCATCTGAGTAATACTACTATTAACAACAATGTGGTTTTATAGAACAATGTTAAGAATACCAATAAACACTAATTTTGGATGATGAAATGTCGCATATTTCATAATGATAATACTAACAGTCAGGCATCTCACAATGATACTACCAGCATAAGGAACCGATATTAACCAGCAACAGTTAAGAATCTCAATTATGTTGCTACCAGCAGCAGTTAAGAATCTCATAATGAAACTACCAGCAAAAAGTTAAGAATCTCATAATGATATTACCAGCAACAGTTAAGAATCTCAATATTGTTGCTACCAGTAACAGTTAAGAATCTCATAATGAAACAACCAGCAAAAAGTTAAGAATCACTATCACAGAAGAAGAAACCAATGGTAGCAAAGATGACAAGATGGAAGAACTGAAGAAAATCAAGATGGGCAAAGCAGCAGGATATGATGGTATAACACCAGAGATGGTTAAGTACACAGGAGTAGCAGGCAATCTATTACTCCTGAGGGCCATACAGGCAACCTGGTTCCACAAAACCAAACCAACGGATTGGGAGATAGCCATCATAACACCCATTTTCATTAGTGGTGACAACTGACAATGTGGAAATCATAGATACATATGTCTTCTCAGTGTCCGTGGTAAAATCTACTCAAGAATCCAGAGACCAAGACACACGTAGATGAGCCACAAACTGACGAGGTCTTATGTGCCTTCCGATTAAACCAAAGTACTCAAGACCTTATCTTGACACTCAGACAGCTGAGGGAAAAGGCCCTTGAGTGTAAGGGGAGATGCATCTTTGTTTATTGGATCTGAAAAAGGCGTTTACTAGGTCCCATGGAGCAAACCTTGGGACTGCTTGGCAAGGAAGAACACTCCAGAATCTTTGACTCATGCAATACAGACCTTCTACAAGTTTTGCAGAAATTAAGTGAGGATGGCAAACCATAAGGTAGAAGAATTCAGGGGTACCACCGGTGTAAAACAAGGTGATATTCTGCCACCTTATCTTTTAATACTCCACAAGGACGATGTCATCAAAGCATTTAAGGACAGGATGTGACGGTATTTGTCACCCCTACTCTGCGGTAGTGGTCCAACAATGGCCAACTTTGATTGCAATGATGACGGTTTTCACCATTCTGGGTGTCAAGGCTATTGCATTCCGTACAATCTATCAGAGGCCGCTTGGGCGTGCTCTCTCATCTGTCGACCTTAAGTTATGTGAAGGATTCCCTAGGAAGACATATTTCATCGACAGGATCAGAGGATAGACTAAATCATCTAAAACTGCAGCTTTAATTTTTCCTCCTTATAAACCGGTTGTAAACTTCAACTTCCACAACAGGAAAAATGATGGACGCTATAATCTTCACGGGCTCCTGCATGTCTACAATTTCACTAGGTTACTGGTGGGCACTCACCAAAGATGTCGAGATTGCAGCTTTGAATTCAAGACCCATGTCATATAAATAATATACTGTTTGGTTACCAACAGTTACGTGCTCTTTTTGGGCATATCGGGTTGTCATGATTCCTTGTTCATCTAATTAGCAAGTGTGCAACTTTTTAAGAGCCTGTTTTTGGCCTCTTACAGTCCGATATTAAATGTGTTATTTTGGGGTGAACTACACAATCACCTTCCAGTTACCGGCGCTTGACTGCTCTGTTTCTGCTTGGTGATGTCCTTTGGTTGTGTCGTTTTATGAGTTGTTTTATTCGTAGCTTGCACATACAAATATGGGTGATCCGTTTTGTGGGTGTAATTATCGTTGCCTCGCTTCCTGTTAGGGTTAATTTCTGCCTGGGCGCTTTCATACTTTTCTGCGAAGGTTACCACCTGCTCAAGAGTTTCGACTCTCTACTCCACCATGAACCGTCTCGTATCTGGGGTGATCGAGTCCTTAAGGGGGCATATACACCCAGAAATAGACAAAAAAGGCTATTTTTGATTTACATATAATAATTGTTTTTTAAATATTTATAAGCCTTTTTACTTCGATATTCTTTTTGAATTATGTGTTTATCTGTAATAGTTTATGAGTTATCAATGTTCAAAGAGAATGAGTGTGTTCCAAAAATCGTTGACTTTTAGTCCCAAAATAGGCTTTTTTGCTAACCTTCATATTGGAAGTAAAGTAAACAGCGAAATCCAAGAAGAACAGTTTGGTTTTAGACGGAACAGTGGAACAAGAGAGGCAATATTTTGCCTAAGAATATTAGCAGAAAAATATAGAGGTCCAAAAAAGTATGTATTTGTGCTTCATTGACTATAAGAAGGCTTTTGACAGAGTCCATCATGAGAAAATAATTGAATGCCTCAAAGACATAGGTATTGATGGAAAAGATATAAAAATATTCAGTAACCTTTATTGGGAGCAAACTGCCACAGTAAGATCGGGAAGGAATTATTCACCATACATAGACATAAAAAGAGGTGTCAGACAAGGTTGTGTGCTGTCCCCCTGCCTATTTAATTTAT
Source organism: Oreohelix idahoensis (assembly GCA_024509875.1). Lineage (NCBI taxonomy): Eukaryota > Metazoa > Mollusca > Gastropoda > Stylommatophora > Oreohelicidae > Oreohelix > Oreohelix idahoensis. Next base: position 91,546 of record JAMPIV010002299.1, read on the forward strand.
ACACAGAAAAAATTTTCAAACAGATACAGGAAATACCAGGATTGAACATCAGTGGAAGGTCAATAAACAACCTTAGATATGCAGATGATACCGTGTTGTTAGCTGAAAGCTAACAGGAGTTACAAGAACTAGTGAAGCAAGTGAACAGTATAAGTCATGAATATGGACTCGACATTAATACTGAGAAAACAAAAACTATGATAATTAGCAAAACAGACGATAAACCCACATTAAATATAAGCGTAAATGGAAAAATCCTGGAACAAGTCAAGAGCTACGTATATCTTAGTCATATAATAACAGAAGATGGCAGATGTGAAACAGAAATCAAGAAGAGAATAGGAATGGCCAAAATTACATTCAACAACATGAAACATATACTGACATCCAAACAGTTATCTCACAAATTAAAACTGAGAATCATAAAGTGTTATATATATTCTGCATTTCTGTATGGTGCAGAAACATGGACGACGAATAAGCATTTGGAAGAAAGAATTGAGGCTCTTGAAATGTGGATATATAGAAGAATGGGGCGTATCTCATGGAAAGAGATGAAAACAAATAAGGAGGTCCTAGAAAATCTAGGTATGAAAAGAGAACTAATGAGAGAGGTCAAAGTTCGGCAGCTAAAATACTTTGGCCACATAAAAAGGCATAACACCTTGCAGAAGACCATAACAGAAGGGAGAGTTGAAGGCAAACGTGCAAGGGGAAGACAGCGCTATAAGTGGGAAGATAACATCAAGAGATGGACAGGAAAGAGTCTATCAGAGTGCACCACCAAGACAAGAGACAGAAGACGTTGGAGATCCATTACAGCCAACCTTCGTTGTGGAAACGGCAACTGATGATGATGATATTCGAAGGTATACCAAATAATAAACACTCCCTAGAAAAAATATACTCAATACAACGAATACAATGAATACTCCTTTTTCATCCATCATGGCGGTAAAAAATAAAAACATAAATGTGATTGAAACTTTTAGTTAATTTGTGGAAATACGTGAATATATTTGTGATAATTATGCCTTCAGACAAAAAGTTCGGTAAAGGTATATCAAAGAAGCGTAAATTTCATGGCAATCAACATAGGACTGAACGAAATGAAAGGAAAACAATCCTACAGAATGCACCGACATTCGGTACTGAGCCATGCGTTCATAGTTCAACACCATCGATGCAGACTGAATGTTTTGATATTGGAATGAAACGAAATGCCACTCCCCTTTCACGATCAATGCAGAAAATTCTGGACATTAGCAACCTAACACATGACTCTGATGAGGATATGATTGAGCGAAGCTGTGACACGATTCTGCAGAAACTGACGAGGAAGGTAACTATAATGTTAATGATACTGATTTGCTTGAGAGGCACAGAATTGTTGACACGGGTCTTCTTGGTCAGAACATTGCTGAAAAATTGTTGTGTACCTTTTGCCAAAGTTCTGTACAATTAGTTGAAGTCAAAAGGCAAGGACTTGGGAGTGAATTTGTATGTCATTGTAACAGTCATGAACAAAAACATTTCCCTTCAAGTAGTCAGCTCTCAGTATGGAATGCAAAGATAAATCTTATCAATCGGCGTGCAGCTTTTGCCATGCGCTGTATTGGCTGCAGTCACACCGACTTAAACACTTTCTGTGTTATAATGGATTTACCACCCCAGTTAGACACAGCAGCAATGCTATTATACAGAAAGGAATGGAGGATGCTGCTACTAGGGTGCAAATTATTAGCATGAAAAATGCTGCTGTTCAAGAGTATGGGAGGGCAGAAGAAGGTGACAACAAGTTCCGAGACATTGATGTATCTTGGGATGGTACCTGGATGACCAGAGGCCATTCATCTATTGCTGGTGGCACAACTGTGATTGGTTTTCAAACTGGAAAGGCAATAGATACTCAGACAAAGAGTAAAAAGTGCAAATCTTGTCAGTACTGGGAGAAACAAGACCACAACACAGCTAAATTTCAACAATGGAAACAAAGTCATGCTGAGGTTTGTACGATGACCCATCACGGATCCTCAAGGTCAATGGAAGCAGCAGCAGCTTGTAACATTTTTTCTTGCTCAGCAGACAAGTATAATCTCAGGTATACAAAGTTCATTGGGGATGGAGACACTAACAGTTTCAAAAAGGTATTTGAATCCAAGCCTTATGGAGAGGATTGTCTGATAGAAAAAAAATTGAATGTGTGGGTCATGTTCAGAAAAGAATGGGTACTCGGCTGAGAAATCTTAAGAATCTTTCTAAAGGGAAGTCTTTGCCTGATGGTAAATCCATAGGTGGTAAGGGTAGATTAACAGATAGTGTCATTGATAAGCTACAGGTATACTATGGAAATGCCATACGACCTAACAAAAACAACCTTTGCAAACTGCGAGAAGAGGTTTGGGCGGTGTATTTCCATAAGGCATCAACAGATGATAATCATGTTCATAACTTTTGCAACATTGACTGGTGTCCCTACAAACAGACTGTCAGAGATGGCATAGTGAATGACTTTAAGCACAAGGGAAACCTTCCAATTGCTGTCATGGAGGCTATTAAGCCCATATTCAAAGACCTCTCCAAGACAGAATTAATGAGAAAGTGCCTGCAAGGCTACACCCAAAATTCTAATGAATCATTGAACAGTTTAATATGGAAATAAAAATTCAAGGACTTTCAACTGTAAATACAGCTGTTGCAATTGCTGTGTGCATCTTTAATGATGGAGCTAACAGCCTGAAAACAATCCTTCAGCAATGGGACATTCAGCCGGGAAAATGTATGCATACATTCTGTGTAGAAAAAGACAGTCTTCGCATAAAACATTCACAAAGGAAAGTTAAAGCTGCTTCTCTTGAAGCAAGAAGAGCCAAGAGACGTTGGAGGCTTGTCCTGGATGAAGAGCAGACACAAAGAGAGGATCACCCGTATCTTCCAGGGGGAGACTGAGCTCTTATCAGATAAGTGTTTTAACATTTTAAAAACTAAACTTTAACGAAAACAGGGGCCTGCGTTTCACAATTCCGGTGATATTTTCTACAATTTTAAAGCTATAGCCTTCACATTTTGCACAATTATAGCCCATGTTATTCTTTATGGCATGAATTTCCACTTTCTTCTTACATGGTATAGAAACAGAGATAGTGCTATACACAGTTCTAAATTTTTGCTTTTTAAAAGGGTCATATTGCAAGAGCCATATCTACAAAGCTCATTGGGGTAGACATGTTTGGGTGGTTCACGCCATAGGTAGGGATGTTATGCACATCATCTGCTGGTTTGGCATTCTTTGCACTTTTTATGCGAGTGAAATTCATTCCCAGGAGCACTGGGGGTTTTCCTTTCATTTTTTTCATCACTTCATGTTAATTAATTATTTTCACATAAAACATTAAAATTTATAAAGTAAACTTTATTCATCATAAATATAATATCTCTTGTAACATGTGGCCAAATTTTATGTCAACAAGTTTGTTAGTTATTTTTCTGTTAATTTTTTAAAAAGATAACCAATTTTTGGCTGGGTGTGACCCCTTCAATTTCTCCACGATTATCATTTTATGCAGCCCTTCAGAAGAATCTTCAAAGGTGCTGAGGGACCCCCACTTTTCCAGGTACGCTTCTATTGTGGCAGCGAAATGTCTAAATAATTTATGAGTTTGTCGTTTAGCCTCACGAAACTTGCTGCAAAAAAAGTAGTTGCGTTATGTTGGAAACGCTGAAGGAAAGCTTAATTCAAAATTTCCTAGTTGTTTTTCTCCTCCATCGATGTGAAGTACAATGGAAATATAGTCTACAGTATCTGACAGCCTTTCATGACTTCGTTGGCGTTCTTTGGTTCGCTAGCAAAGCCACGCATTTTAGTCTGCGTTTACTCATTTTTCATCCACACATATTTTCCTTAAACATAAACATACGAAGTTGTTTACCAACTTTAGCAACCTGCCAGTCATAACAGGGAGCGTATCTGGTTTGTTTACCTGAGTTTTTCACGCGAGCCGATCTGTCAATCATCGGATATCAGACAGACTGCACTTGGGATAATACCAGACCTTTTGAAGTGAGACGCTCGGGGAAAAAATAATTCCCTGAGTATCCTTTGATGTTCGTATACACTGGGGGAGTCAACGCTATGATCTCCAGAAGCGGGCTAAATCTCCGGAGAACCCGTTACACGGTTTAAGTCTCTGTTGTCGATTATCAACGCCGACAGAGCGACCGTGAAAAAAACTTTTTATCTGTGGAACTAGTTTCTGATTTCTGCTATGCACAAAAGTGTGAAAATTAGCATCCCCTAGATATTATAAATCCATGACGATATATAAACAGTGTATTCCCAAACCAGGTATCAGTGTCGCTCAGAACTTTGCGGATAATCTAAGCATGCAGTAGCTAGAACCATTTTCGCTAGATGTGTTAATAATATTCGTGAGGATTGTCATTCTGATGTTTTGGTAAGAAAATGTGTGCTTAAGTGTTGAAGTGTTAAAGTGTTACCATTATAATTCACATAATTATAGCTGTTAAGAGCAGTGAAAAAACAATAACGCTTAGATATTTTTACCAGTTGTTCATTTTAATATGAATGTTATCACTCGCTTTCTCACACAAGAAGAGACGCTTTTAGCTGACTAATTAATATGCTAGGCGCAACGGATAGGGACAATGGAATTACAGTTATATTTCATTTTGTGTAAATATAGTAAGTGACTATTGTTTAATATCATGCGACTAAACAAACGGACACCGACAATCATATAGCTTTAACGACAGGCAATATTAGTTAAGTGCGCGTATGGATAATTAAATAATAATGGACATCGTACGCTGATTGTTAAAGCACGCGCAAAGGGGCGGGGAGGGCGCATACCTTCACCCGACCTAGAGACGCCGCGCTAGCGAAAACTGACCGGATAGGAATAGGCTAAAGAAACCGTGTGCCTTTTAACTTTAATCAGGACTGACAGAGTGGGGAAGAGATCGTTTTGTCCCCTTCCGTGTGTATGTATAGAATAGTGGCATTTTTCTATGATATGTTTCTCTATTCCTAAGCAGACTTGATCACAAGAGCGACCATCGGTCTATTTTGGTCTTTTTCGTCATTTATTGAATGGTTAATGTTACTTTTTTCTTGGTTGTGCATCCGCAAGTTCATTTGTGAACAGGATTGGTCAAAGATATACCATAAACATTGTAACCTGTAAATTTAACTGGACTTATCAATACCCAGATATTTTTTTCAATGTATCAGCCCACGGGGGTTGTGAAAACTATAACTGTCTCCTGACTTTTGACAGTCGTATTAGTGGATCTATCCAGAAAATTACGCTGTTTCAAAATCGGCACTCACCACAGAGGCAGCCGATAGGATTTACCCCCCATTTAACAATTCTAACAGTTTTTAGCAACCAGATGTTTCCAAGTACGGGAAGTATGTCCCTCTGTTGACTGTGAACCACAAGATCTCGGGTTTTCCTACACTAATTATTCGAAGTGACATTTGTTCATCCAGGAATACACCACCAAATTGGGCGTCCCCCTCATAAAATTTGATTTACTAGAGAACGGACCTGAGCCAAGTTGGATAAATAACTTGTCATTGTGTATATTCAAGAACTATTGTAATTCCAACGGGATATCACCAAGAATAGGGTAAGCTGGATTGAGTGGTCACGTATGACAGAGAGAGAGAGAATATTTTCTTGTTACGGTAACATCTACCATCCGTTATTTTGCGTAAATCTGTTTACTTTACTGAGTAGCATTTTGTTGTAACTTTGTTTACCTTACTGTCTATTCTGTACCTAGTGCTAACATTTGACCTTTGGGTTATTTACTTTTGGGTTCTTTTCTCAATAAAGAGGAGGGCACATTTATTCTGTTATTTCCTATGTATGAAATTCTGATTTTATTTGATCTTTCTATAGATGTTTGATGTTGTCAAGTTTAAATGATAATAAGCAACAAAGAAAACTTACTTTGTGTGTTTGTCAGACCCATACCCAATTTACCGTAGTTTTTCACGTTTGTGTGTCTTGTTGTCACATAGCGGTGTGTGTGTGTGTGTGTGTGTGTGTGTGTGTGTGTGTGTGTGTGTGTGTGTATAGTTAAACTTATATTTCTATGTAAGAAGGGAAAGATTGTCTGGTACTAACTTATAGTCGTATAGATAGGCTGGACTAGAGAAATTTACTCATTCCAGAGACAGATCTTCTCCTTAGACTATTCACCCTTTAAAATCTATTTCTCACACCTTTATTTCTCACATACTTATAGCCATCCACTCTACAGGCGGGACCATAAATAACTCTCAAACCTATCCGTACGACAATCGGCACCTTTAAAACTACACCATAAACTGATCCACAGACACTCTAAGATTGCTTCATGTTATTTTTCTCCCTCTATAAGCCCTAGGTAGCTGCTAAATATTCAAATCTATAGGGATATACATCAAGTTCTTCTGAGGCCTCGGAGTAGATATCTAACCCAAAAAGCCGCACTAGACGCTGCCGCGTGAGAGATGATTTCCTTGTCGCTGCCTTTGAAATTTTCGGGCCGATTATCACTATCTCAGAGACATGGTAATTCAGAAAATACAAGGAGCTAAGAATGAAACGAGTGTGCAAAAAGCGGTGAGGCAGGCCCAACAAGGCCAAAGGGCTACATGGGAAAGAGCCCGGCAAAGGTCCTTGACATGGAATGTTATATGCATATATAGACTCAGCTTCATTATTAGATCAATGTATGACCTCTTGCCATCGTTAGCAAATCGTTTGAGATGGGAAAAGTCAGATGATGCAGAGTGCCCCCTGTACCATGAAAGGCATACACTTAAACACGTGCTCTCAGCTTGAACAGTGTCATTACGGTAAGGGCAATACACATGCCGCCACAACAAAGTACCAAATGAGCTGCCTGCTACAACAGACGTGGCAAGGGTGAAGGCGAACAGCAAAGTCAGACCGGGCACCGCAAATACATACTTTCTGAGAGCTGGAAAGACAGCACATCCCAAAACCAAGTAAATCAAGTAACAGTTTACCATCGCTTCTTGACTGTGAAATTACTGGGAGATGGCAGTAGACCTATCTGGGTTATGGGCATACCCAGAGAGTATCAGATGATCTCGAAGACGTCCAGATATAGTGCTGCATTCCTCATCATCGCACCGGATTATAATGATTGAACTGACCGTGCCATTTGAATCGACACTGGACGAACAACACTCGTTCACAGTGGCCAAGTCATATGATATTGCCACGGACTTCAGACACGAGGAGTTCACGACAAGGGTGTTGAGAAGGGTGCAAGAGGTCTCGTGGCGGTCTCAGTGTATGATCAACTGAAGCTGTTCAGTTTGAGGGGACAGTCAAGAACAAGGTCGTTACTACTATTATTATTGTTACTTTGATTATTAATAACCTGGGGCTCCTGTTGAGCAGAGTTAGCATGGCGATGCGATCTATCATTTGGAGATCTACCGGCATATCGCGATCTATCGCGACTATTATCTCTATTGGGAGCATTGTTATTCGCTCTATTGAAACTATTGTTCTGATTTGAACCCCTGTTAGCATTGTTGCGATTACTATTTCCTCTTTGGTCAAAATATCTATTAGATGGATTTTGTTTTCTGCGAGAAAAATTATTGTATGGTTGATAAACTCTAATGTAGTTATCCCTACCATAATTTACAGAATTGTTGGAAACAAAATGTTGCAGTCCGTTAAATTGTCTCCAATTTCTCGGAGAAGGAAAATTACTATGTGATGGACCCCATTGGTACTATCTAAAATCACGATAATCTCTCCTATCAAAATTGCTTGCATTTTTGCATGTGGGAATGTGCTTAACAGGTGCATCATTCTGACTGTGCTGAGTATGATGATTAACAGCATCAGCGAAACCACTGTGCACAGGAATGATAGAATCCTTATAGTTACCAACATAATGGGTATTATTTTGGGAACGAGTACTAATAGTTTTGTCCCCTGTTATGAATTTATCAGAAAGTTTAACAGTAGATGCATGGTTGGTCTGTGGAGCCTTGACATGAAATTTATCAGAGTTTGTACCGTGATCTAAAGGACTGACTGTTACAATAGGATTACTTTTGTTGGCCTGACGCCAAGAATCACTACCATTAGAGACAGTATCGTTATTACGTGGGAAATTGTATTTGCCACGAAAAGATTTGTTTACACCATGTTTAATTTATAGTTAGCATTGAGTGCATATGGCTGACTCTTTGCATTTGTGAAGTGTTGATCATCAACTTTATCTCAAAGGCTGAACTGAAGTCATAGCCTGTATGTCAGCTTGGCTTGAATTCTTTTTTAAAAAAATGGACCCACTTACAAGTAATAGTTAATTTTTATCAACCACCGCCGACCAATCAGAAGAAGCGTCAAGAAAATTTTACCTTTTCCTAAACCTATAAACTTGATCGATTTTTAATCATGAGCGTCGAATTGATCAACTTTATTTATTTAATATTATCGTTATTTGTGAACGGATTTTACTGATCCAACGTGATAATAAAACGGCCCATTCTCCTCTACCGTTCTATATAATTTTCCTTTGGATATTCCTTAACAGTTTCATCTGGGTAATTTTTGTAATTAAATAGAGCTCTACCCTGATCTGAAAATATTACTAAAATAAATTTTTCTAAGACAAGATAATTTTATTATGGGGCAATCTTTATGTTTAATTGTTAAGCAATATTAGCGCTATAATTCCGGATATCCCTTTCATTTGGATTCCCTTTAGTTATGAAGAAATAAATTATTTAACTTTTGTCAAAAACACAGATTTGGCTTGATTTCCATTTTAACCAAACTTTGCTCTCCTCTACAAAACGAGGTAACAATTTGATTGGTTGTTAATTTTTACTACGTTCGTTAATAAATATTGGGAAGGGTAGAGTGTGTGTGTGTTTGGGGTAGTAACTTTTAACGCGTGGTAGTAGAAAAATTCAAATTCTCTTGTTAAAATGTTGGCGGTTGATTTGACTGTGGCCTACACACAAATTTCAAATATGTAGTTAGTAATGGATTTTAAAATGCGTTATCTAGTTTTTAAGCGGGGAATTTTTGAGCGTGTTGTCATACAGGTTCATTTCACGACATATCTCCCCCGTTAGAAAAGCGTGAACCAATAGTGAAGCTTTCACATCTGTACGACAATCACGTTCAAATAATGTCAAATTGATTCTACTCTGCTTTTGTATGATCGTGGATTACTGCAGGTGGGTCATTCAAAGTAGGCACTACTCAAGAAACCTGCCTCAGACATCTGCAATCCAAATTTCTATTGTAGTTTGTGTTAATAAGACAGCTGCAGGTGCTACTGCCTGTCAAATGCTGATTATCAATCAATATTCAACATTAATCTTCTCTGTGTCTCTCCCATGACATGTCCAGAGATTTTTAGATGTTCCTCAAGGTTGCAATATCTATAAAATTGGTGATGGTAGAGTTTTGTAGGGGATCCAGTAATTTCCTCATCAGCCTGGATAAAATACTCGGAGTAATTTCCAATCCAAAAGCAACATATAAATTTAATGTTCCACTCCGAAATGTTCACAGCCAACACTTGGTCTGAGCTCAGGCTTGACTTGAATTTGGAAAACCCTTTAATACTATTCAAATATAATTCCATAATTTGCCACTCAAGTGGAGGCCATATTCACCAGTTGGATTCTTAGCCCAACGGCAATTGGTGATATAATATAATGTGGGGAAATGAATTCCGGCATCCAGAATCAATTCGCCCTTTAGCATTGCTATGTAATAGGTGTGATCTCAATCCAATGTCCGTACAATACTTCCAATGGACTGTGTAGGGGCGGTCAACTACCACTGTCACCGGTGCCCTTATAATGCTAAGTTAATATCCATATTGAGAAGCGAGCTGAACATTTGCCCAATTGCTCAAGCGTCCGCTCCCCACTTTTCTAAGGTTAACATTTAGTTTCGGTTTCAATGTTGGCCGATTAACCTCATTTCTATTTTTAGACCGTTCCAAGAATTCCGATTCATTTTGGGCCGGGGTGGACTGGGCTGTGTTTATGTTTTCTCTCGATACTGTCCGAAGAGTTGCCATAGTCACTGGCTTTTTGGAAGACTGGGTGTGAGAAGGTGCATGCCTATTCACGTTATCTACCTTATCATTTTTATTTCTCCTTTTATTTTTAGGCCCGTTTTCTTCACAATGCGTTTCTAGCACGTGATTATTATTTTCTTTCCAACATGTGGAATGTACCTTGCTGCACTGGTCACAGGCATCCACAAATTTTGCAATGTCTGCAGCTACGCCTGGCCAGAAATATTTCACAGATGTCCTTTGACGGGTGGTGCCAATCCTCTGATGTCCACCGTCTAGATCAACATGTGCTTATGCCATAACTTGTTCCCTATAACTTCATGGCAGTACTAACTGTCCATATCCTTTGTGTCCTGCTCCAGCTTTCCTGTAGAGCAGTCCCTCCTTCAAGTAGAATTGTCCTTTCTTAAGGGTTTGATGGCTATATGGCAATTTGCCAAAGCAAGGTTTTAATGATTTGTCTTTTGCCTGGGCCTTCTTCATCTTTTTAGGATGAATATTAAGTGGTGGTTCCTCATCCTGACTAGGGGCCGACCTGAACTGGAGCGTCGCCATGATCACAGGATTTATAGGGCTCTCTAGAAACATACGTTTCTTTCCTAACACCAGCGGGTACCTAGTCTTGACATTGATCTGGGCTACGGGAAGTGTCATGGTGGCTGTTTCTTTTAATGCCCCTTGTATCTCCACTTTGTCTGTGGTATACTGGTCAGGGTGCACCAGGGTTGCACTCACAACAGAGTCATATGCCAAACCTGAATCGTAAAGGCACGACTTTCGCACCATTACATACTACTTCTTCACAGATGGGGATGATGGAGACCTATCTGACTGTCTGTCAGTTTCTTCCTTCCCTTGTCCACTGTTATCATGCATGCAGCGTGATATGGAGGAACTTTCCTACCACATTCAATTGTATTATGATTATGCATCCTACAAATTTTACACCATTTTCCTTCTGGTCTGTAGGGTTTTCTTTCATTTACTTGAGGGTTTTTATCTGTTTTGGTCATACCTTGGCCTGTCATAATTTGGTTTAAACCTATGGGCTTGATCTCTATTATTATACTCATCTTGGTCTTGTGGGGTTCTATTACTCTCTGTTTGCTTCTTTTTAATACCAGCTACTTCTTTCTGGGCTGCCTGATATCTCTCAGCAACATTGAGAACCTCCCCCAATCTCTCCGCACCTTGTTCCCTGAGAAAATTTCTCAAGTCTGGAGCCATGGACTCTTTTAATTGCTCCATCATAATCATTTCCTTCAAATCTTGGATTTTCCCCAGAGCAGTCCATTTCTCCAAAAAGGTTTCTAATCTGACAGAGAATTGGTGGTAAATCTCCCCAGACAGTAGCTTAGCAGTTCTAAATTTCTTCCTATAAAATTCACTATTCTTCTCGTTTCTGACTAATAAAGCTTGTTTTAGAATATCATAATCTTCTTGCTCTTCTCTGCTCAATTTGGAGAAGACTTCATAAGATGTTCCCCTAAGCCCTTGGGATAATTTTAAAATCCACTTCTTCTTCTCTAACCCATAATTAGTAGCTAGTCTCTCATATCTATTTAGGAATGACTCAATGTCATCCTCTTTCTCTACAAAAGGATCTAAGTGAAAATTCATGGCTGAATATGAGGCCCCCTGACTTGCAGTAGTATCAGAGGTAGATGGGCTGCTTCCATTTTCTGGAATATGTCCTTGCAATTCCATCTCTTTTAGTCTCAACTCATGTTCTCTTCGTAATCTCCTTTCCTCCTTTTCAGCCTCCATCTGCAATCTTTTTTCCTCCTTTTCAGACTCCATCTGCAATATTTTAGCCTCTACCTCCATCTGCAGTCTCTTTTCTTCGGCCTCCCTTTGCAACCTCTTTTTTTCTTTTTCAGCCTTTAATTGTAATCTCTTGATTTCAGCCTCCCTATCAGCCTCTAATTTCCTAGACTCCCATTCAGCTTCTAACTTTAATCTTTTCTCTTCATCTAATCTCCTTTCTTCCCTATCAATAAATTTATCACATTCCGTAGTTACGTACTGAATCAGAGTTTCCCCACTCATGCCCAAGTCTTTCGCCATCTGCACTGTAGCAGATCTAAATTTAGCCAAGTCAGCCATCCTTTCTCTCATACACAAACTATTAATACTTATATGATAAATTAGCAAATTTTTCTAACTAAATTACTATAGGCACTGACAGCTCATCAAATTCCACAACTTTATTTATTGTATTTTATTTTTATTTATTGCTACTATCAGAGTACCCGGGGTCTATGGTGGTAAAATAATCCCGGACAGGACCCAATATGTGGTAAGAGCCTACAGCAGTAGTGATCTAGAAAAGATATATGGAAAATTCAAATCCCGAACGAGCGTCCCACTATGTCATAAGAGATTTTGATGTACAAAATATAGGCTATCCTGGACAAATAGATGTATCAGAGGATACCAGGATAGTGCCAGATAAGAGACTGGTCTTATAAGAAATACCCCCTTCTCTGAAGAGAGTAAGGGTGTATGGACAATCAAGGTGAGGTCAGACTATGTAAGTTCCCAGAGTAAAAATGATGATGATGTCTGGGTCCCTAGCTGTCACCTCTTTAGATCTCACCCCGAGTAAAGAATACGTGTGGTGCTATATGGCAAGGTGTCTAGGGTAATGTGTTTAATATACTAAAATTCCAAACAGAACTGTAACTCAATGAAAATAAGTGAATAAGGGTGTTGGTAAAAGTTATATAATTTTGTACAATTTAATCTTCCTGTACCTCAATCTTTTGGGACAGGAATTGTCAAACTCAAGAAAACTTTTATTTACAGGATGGAAATAAATAGATTGGAACTCTGTCCATGTCTTTTGTTTATAAAAAAAATAGATCACTGTAATAAATACACCCTCTGTTTTGGTTTCTATACTTGCTATTATCACTGTTATGATATTGGAAAGTCTGTCTCTATCATCACGCCCAAGTGATGTCTTTATTAATTTTTGTGGAATTGTGTTGATGATATATCAGTGCCTTTTTAAAGGACTTATCTTGTATGGATTTATGAAAACCGTTGGCCCATAGGTCCTCAGAATCACCCAACTGGATGCCTCCTGGATGAAGATAAGAGTTAGATGCAACTAGACTGCTGAGCATTCACTCTCCAGTGTTCTTCTTTCCACCAGGTTTCTACACATTAGGTACTCTGGCATATAACCTGGATTAAGAGGAAAATGTCCTCCCATGTATATCTTATCTATACCAATTCCACATATAATCACTGTACAACTCACCTGGGTCAGTCACATGTTCTGACCATTTGCACCAGACTCTAATTACCTTGTCTACCATCAATTCAGTGTAAACATTCTTCTTCAGTGACAATACAAGGCCCCTGTTCATCATACAGGGTCTGTCTTCCATACGATAGGCAGGAGTGTACAATACACAGCTTGTGACCTCTTAATTATTTTTTATAGCATTCTATTCATGGTTTCCCATGTTATTTGAACAATGTGTCACTCCCAACAGACAATATCAATTTATTTTCTACTGCCTTAGCATTCGCAAACTTTGTAAAGCCACTAGGCAAATATTTTAAGCATTTATTTCACTCAGAAAGCCTGCATTCCTACTTAGGTCATCGTAATATTAACCTTTCCCAATAGGCCATATCCGAAACATGGCTATAGGCATGCATAGCCTGTGTAGTGAAAATGCTAATCCCCATATATAAATTAGAATATATATATATATATATATATATATATATATATATATATATATATATATATTAGATAATAACTGTCAAAGCAGAAAGCAAATATACGAAAGAAAGAAGAATGGTGAAAGACCAGTGCTTTCCCAATAGCGTACGCCTGCGTTGTAGAACGCCATAATGGCTGAACAAGAAACCCCCTTTTTCTACTTTGTCTGCATGAACTGTAACGTACGATAGTAAATATTACCCGCATTTCTAAAAATAAAACTGGTACTGTATTTATTAGATGACCTTGATAGGCAATCGGCATAATGACCTAGATACCACATTAATGAATTATACACAACTTCTTCTTCTTTCTTTGATCCATAACCGCCAACCGTCAAAGCAGTCAGCGGCCATCACGCCTGGTGGCGTCTTGTAGGGCAGCAACAAATTGATTCCACTTTGCTCGGTCGGCGGCCATCCTTCGTACAGTGCCCCAACTGTGGTTCATTCTTTGCATCTCAGCTTCCACAGTTCTCCGCCAAGTTGTTTTTGGTCGGCCTCTCTTTCGCTTTCCCTCGGGGGTCCATAGCATAGCTGTTCTTGCGATGGTATCAGGGTCCCTTCTGAGGACATGGCCAACCCAACTCCAGCGTCTGCCAGCTATGATGGTGTGCATGTCCTCCTGGTTACTCCGAATAAGTAGTTCTTGGTTGCTGATGGTGTTTGGCCAAAAGATTCGGAGAATTTTCCTTAGGCAGATTGTGTGGAAGGAGGACAGTTTCGACATTTCCTTCTCTGTTACTCTCCAACATTCCGCACCATAGAGAAGCACAGAAAGTACGCAGCTCTCATACAGTCTTAATTTGGTGTTTGTGCTGTACTGGGAAGACTTCCAAATGTTGTTGAGAATAGCAAAGGCTGTTCTCGCTTTATTCATTCTGTTGTTAATGTCCTTGCTTGTTCCGCCGTCAGGTGTTACTATGCTTCCTAGGTAAGTAAATGTGTCTGTCTGTTCTAACTTCTGGTTCCTTACTGTTATTGGCTCAGGATTGCCCACATTTAGTGTCATGACCTCCGTCTTCTTCAGATTGATGTTCAGGCCAACCTGCTGGCCATACTTATTCAGTCTATCAGTTTTGTCTTGAATGTGTTGGTGTGAATGCGCGAGCAGTGCAATGTCATCTGCATATTCCAAATCTTCCAGTGTAGAAAACATTGTCCATCTAATTCCTCTTGGACTGCCCTCTGTTGTCTGGCGCATCACCCAATCTATGACTGTCAAAAATAATGTTGTTGATAAGGGGCATCCCTGTCGTACTCCTGTTTTCACTTCGAAAGTTACATTACTCGATCCAACACTGCACGTAAAGTTAGAATAGAGGCTTTTTATAATGGAAACAATGCGGCTGGGAATTCCATAAGCCCTCAGAATTTTCCATAGGCTGTCCCTGTGTATGCTGTCGAAAGCCTTTTCAAAATCAACAAAGTTAATGTACAGCTGTCTCTGCCATTCTGAGCACTGCTCTATAATGTTCCTGAGGGCAAATATATGATCTGCACATCTTCTGTTCTTTCTGAAGCCCGCTTGTTCTTTCCTCAGTTTATGGTCAACTGCTTTTGAAATTCTCTGGATGATTATCCTGCCTAGTATTTTGCTGGGAACTGAGAGGAGGGTAATTCCTCTCCAGTTGTTGCAGTCTGCAAGGTCGCCCTTCTTGGGCAATTTGACAATTGTTCCTTTACTCCACTCTATTGGTGTTGTCTCAGTTTCCCAGACTTGTGCAAATAGTGGTTCTAATAGTTCTGCTGCTAGTTCAGGGTCTGTCTTGAATAGCTCAGCATTCAGATTGTCGTGACCAGGCGCTTTTCCATTTTTTAGCCCTTTGATAGCTGTGATAATTTCTTCTTTTCGTGGAATATCTGTATTTACGTCTAAGTCACTTTCAGCCTCAGGAACATTCAGCTGAGTCTCTGGTGGTTCCTTATTCAGTGTTTCTCTGAAGTGCTCTGCCCACCTTGTTTCCTGCCCCTGTGCTGTGGTGATGAGATTTCCTTGCTTGTCTCTTACTAACGTTATGTTGTTTGCACCTCGTTTTCCACTGATAGCTTTAGTTATTTTATAAACTGTGCTTTGTTCATTTCTCAGTGCTGCCTCTTCTGCCTGTCTTGCAAGGTCATCCAGAAATGTCCTTTTGTTAGCACGGGTTTGACGTTTTACTTCCTTGTCCAGCTGACTGTACTGTTCACTATATATTGCCTTTAACCTGGGAGACTTAGCTTCTGTTTTCTTCCTTTTCATTTCCTTTCTCTTCGCTATGGTGTTTAGCGTTTCTGGTGTTATCCAGTCTTGGCTCTTTCTTTCCTGGAATCCCAAGCATGACTTGCTGCTTTCTTTATATATTGTTGAGATGGTGTTGAATTTCTGGTCCACATCGTCGGTCTCTGTTCTTTCCTGGCTTTTGGTAATCAGATATCGTCTCTTTACGTCGACCACAAACGCTTTTCTGGTGAGGGGGTCCTTAAGTTTCGTGATGTTGTATCTTTTCTGTTTGACTGCAACTGGTCCAGCAGCTCTGAGTTTCACCTTCAGTCTTGCTACTACTAGGTGATGATCACTTCCCACATCTGCGCCTCTTCTTACTTTCACGTCTTGTAGTGCATGTCTCCATCTGCCATTGATCATTATGTGATCTATCTGGTTTTTGTCTCGTCCGTTTGGTGATTCCCATGTTAACTTGTGCACTTCTTTGTGTTGAAAAAGTGTTCCTCCGATGACCAGGTTGTTAATACTGCAGAAGCTTATTAATTTGTCCCCATTCTCATTTACTGTTCCACTGCCGCATTTCCCCATTACTCTTTCGTTATAATTATTGTGTGTTCCAACTTTCGCATTTAGGTCTCCCATTACTATAATAAGATCGTACCTGGGTACAGTTTCCATTTCCTTTTGTACCTGTTGATAGAACTCGTCCTTGATCTCTTCGTCGCTGTCATTTGTTGGTGCATAACATTGTATAATTGTGGTGTTGGTGAATCTCCCTCTCAGTCTTGCTCTTATTAGTCTGTTGTTAATGGGTTTCCATTCCAGTAGAGACCTTTCCATTCATTTCTTAAGGATAATGGCTACACCTTCGTTGTGCTGACCGTCCTCTCTACCAGAATAAAGTACTGTTTCCCCTGTAGCTGTTTTTATTCTCCCCATCCCTGTCCATCTGCTCTCGCTTATTCCCAGGATATGTAGTTTGTAATTCCTCATCTCTGCTGTAATCTGTCTCAGCTTTCCTGCCTCGTTCATAGTTCTGACATTCCAAAAACCAATTCTGGTTTCGTGTTTTGCGGTCTGGGCATCCGTTTTCATGCCAGTGGCTTCCTTTCGGCTTTCACCACTGTCAGTCATACGAGCCTGAGACTCCGGATGTCCGTCCCGCATCAAAGTATTTCCATTTATTGCTGTTTCCGTAACGTGTGTGATTTTTTACACAGACAGGGGTGTCGGCCCTGTGCTAAAACCCCCAACCTGGAGGAAAAGGGTACCAGCTTTTGTCTGACCCCTACCCACGCAGACCAGTCCAGCATGGTTGACCCTACCAGGAGTAAAACTCCCACTGGCATAGCTCTGGGGATTGTCAGGGTACACAAGCTGCCATACCGCTACAAGGTATAGGTACCATTGATGGCAGTTATACACAACGTTTACCTAAAAAAAAGACAGACGGAATAAGCAGAGACGCGAACGGATAGACGCAGCGAAGCAATTAGTACTACGTCGTTTCGCGATTCAAAAGTGGACGCTAATCACACGCGAAGCGCATGAGGGCAATATCAAATAAACAGTGATAAAAACACTAACGATACGAGGTTAGGTTTTGAAAACTGGTTTAAAGTCTTATTGGGAAACCTGACATTCTACTGTTTATGTCTAAGCTCCTGACTTTATCCTGACAGTACAGAAGACATCCCATGATATGGAAGAGAACGGGTGGTAAAAACAATGACACGACTATCTTCGAAAAATACATATTTTGAACCACGCCACTTAGCTTCTTTAAACTTATATATTCGGGTACCTTAGGACTTGCTGACAAAGAATATGTTATGTGTTACGCAAATAGTCTATTAATTGACAAATTATAGCCAAAATACTATAGTGGGGTTGTCTGACAGCACAAGATCATTTCTGCTTATATTTTTTTTAATGACATGTTTGAAAAACACTGCTTTAGGGAAATGAGGCCAAAAAGTTAGATACGATTTGATTGGCTGTAGTAATATGTAAGGCGAAACCTTATTAGTCGAACTACAAATACTATTTTGGTTGTTAAGGGAAACGGCATGATGGGTAAATTTTTTCAAAAGGCTCTTGTAAACATGGTCTCATTGGGTAGAACCTTAGATATACTCAACTAGAAGCGTCAGTTCATCGCCAGTTTTGAAAATACAGTTGTGAGAATCAAGTGCGTTGTGAACAAGCTAATTCTTTTCTAAATAAAGGAAAAAGCCTGGGATAAGGCAGATCAAAATTGTGCCAGAATTCATCGCCAGACAACGTTACTTGTGTAAATATTTCCATTGAAATTGTGGTAAGCTAGACATATTTCTTATATATAGATTATATGAAAATTGAATGTGAAATGATAAATTGTGTCTGTGTGTGTATGTCGTTCAGTAGCGAACATGAGGCAAGGCCTAGATATTGCTCCACCATGTAAAGGCCTGCCCGAGAGGAGTATAATTGATTATATAAATATAATGGATTGCCATATAGTAACATGACACCTATACTATCATATGGAAGGGATTAACGCTGGAATTGCAGAGGCGTTGTAACCATTAGGGAGAGGAATACTGGTGCATATATTTTGTCACATGAAAAGCTAGCAGTTGGCCTACAGCGCTGAACTCTATGTTTGTACTGTCATGTAACTATGTGTGGAGATAGATTGTGTTCTAGTTATGAAGAAGGAGACAAAACCTTCTCCATTTCAGGGACCGTGGTACTGAAGTTAACATAGCAGCACATGGTCTGAGCTTGGCTTGATCCAGGACTCTGGTGGCAGACTCCTTGTCCAAGATATCGTCCAGTGTGGATATTATAGCCAAATAAGAAGCAAGCGAGCATAGGATACAGTTCTACTGCAGCAGATATTGGAGATAAGAATCTGTAGCACGCCCAGAGCTCACCTTTGACTAAAAATCCCCTTGAATTGACTTTTGCATAATAAAGGGGATATAGACTTTAACACCGAATCGGTGAATCCCTTAATAATATTTCCACCAGTGCAAACATATGAAGTCATGATGACAAACAACAACCTAGCTATAAAAACCAGTATTACCTCATAACATTACTTCACAACACTACACTCATATTGTGATAATATTAGATGTTTGGACAAAGATCCTTTGTATAACTTTTGTATATTGTCGTAGATTTTGATAGGAGAATTTAAGACTTGGGTTGGTCCCTTCTGAATAGGTTGGAATGAGTGGGAGTCACAGTGTGAGGTAGTAAAAGAAATAGATTCCATGAGTGAGATGATAGAATGTGATATAGAGGCTGTCTCTGAGATGCGAGAAATCTTCTCTCTCTCTCTCACCTATCTTCTACGACAGATTTTAAGCAGTCAGACAGTCTACCACATATACATATATTACATATATTTCTATCTACTCACGGGCACGCACATACACGTGACGACAGTTACACACACAGACGTGGGAAATCTATAACAATGAATATATATATATATATATACTGGAACGAGCTGACCAACGCACTGATTTAGTTCAAGAGAGATTTTTTTATTATCATTTTAAAAAAATCATCTCACAACACCTAGAAAAAAATGCATCAAGGAAAACATATACAAATAGTCATAAAATTCAAGAAAAGATAGCCCCGTGTTACGGTATATGATATTAACGCCGTCTGCTAAAGGTTAGCAGACGTGCAATTGTAAAGGTTAAGACATTTAATATATTGCGATAGATGTTTCAATTATTGAACGCTCCATACACGATCGATTATGACGTGTCTAGCGTTGTTTGGGTCACAGTCGGTAACTAGGAGACGCTACCCTTTGTTACTTGACCGCCAAGCTGAATAGCTGCGTTTTTCTAACCTTCCAATTCAATGGCATGATATAGCCATTTATATGTGCATTTATGATGGACCAGGGTCAGTCCTAGAACTCTATATGAGAGGAAACTTACGGAGGTTAGTGTTTAACTAGAATCCTCAGAAGGAGGAGAATAATCGTCAAATTCGTATGAATATTCAGACTCGCAGTCTCACTGTCGGCAGGTAGCCATGTCTAGCTGCGCGTGCATATAGCTGTGATGTTCTGACGACAATACTGCATTGTATCCTTAAACGGACATTGACACGTAAACCAGCAGTCTACGTTATTGATTAATTTATGCATGACTTATACGGACTTATGTTCTGCTCCTATTTGAAATGATCATCCTGTGTGTACATGTGATTAAATATTACGGACTCAACCTGAAGGCATTAATTACTTCATTAATGTTGCTGAGTTCAAGTTACATTAATTACTTCTTCATACCATGCTACTGAGTTGTATGAACGCTTCACCCTAATTCGCGTAATAATAAACCAAGCACGATGAACAAAAGATCACTAAAGTAACCATACTCAGTGCATGATCTTCAACCGGCAAATAACTCAGCAACACGTTATGATCTTAACTCTAGGTTTAGCCCACAGCCCCCGTTAGGATGACAGATGATGGCCCCAAAGAATTAGAGATGCATATGGTTAGGATCTAATATTGTCCCTTTTCTAGAAGGTAAGAACTGACTTATGACAGCAGTATCTATTCTAAAGGAACAATTACATTAAGCAGCAAGTCTTTCTTCAGGAAAAATTACAAAACAAATAATGAATGCAGTAAAACAACGAACATTCTTCCGTCACTTTCACTCGGTTCTCTCACCCTTACCTAAAAAAAACTTGATGTTGTTCACCGTCTGGCGCAACCTTAGGACACTTCTCTACAGTGAATCTGGATTCTTTGGATAAAGCGAATCCCAGCTCTACAAATACAGGTTTTCTTCCACTGTTTTCGGGGAGCGTTCGCTTCACCAGTTAAATTTGAGATTTACTGTTAATGTCACTTGACTCAGGGCTGATAAGCAAGTTTAAACGGGCACACAGAGTTCAGAAAAACACGAGAATTCCCTAAATTTGGAAAAAGATGACCAGTGGACAACTGCTCTCAACAGATAGTCTTGGTTCACTATCCACTCTTTCAATAGGGTCGGAGATGGTAATGTTATTTCTTGCAATTATTCTCGCCGCCAGGCAGCATGTACATTTAACTTTGTGGAGCAATATGAACTGGCTCAAAAGCCCAGTATATTTCTAGTCTTTAGAAACCGTTAGTGGGATTGGTATTTACTGTCTATCTCTGATGGCACATGCACTGTCAGTACAGTGTTACTTGAAAAAAACCCACAAGGTTAAAGATCGGAACTGTCTATGCTTCTCACAAGTATGTCTTTTACTAAACGCCAGCAAGTTTGGTTCACCCCAGTAATTACTGAATGAAGAAAAAAACAACATACAATATACTATACAGAATATGTACTCGTTATAACTTACGTTTTAACCAGCGTCTGTGGCCTAATGGATATGAACGGAGTTTCATAATTCAGATATACCAGGTTCGAAACCTGCTGCTGGCGGTTTGGTAGCAGATCGCTTTGTGTGGATTTTTAACAATGGTATAAGCGCCGTACCGTTCAGAAAGCAATGGCAAACTACTGAATGAAAAAAATTGCCTAGAAAAATCACAAACAGCCAATAAAAGCTGGGGTTGATTGCCACGTCCTGTGAAGGATAAGCAACTAACTTTTTTTAACCAGCAAGCCTACCGCTTGACTTATAATTTAAACTTTCCTGTGAAGTAAGTTATATAAAAATCAATCATCAGGAATTAGGAATATCAGCGCATTCCGTCAATATTCACTGATGTCGCATCTAGCATTTATAAGTTAGTTTAGACAAATATACTCGACTGAGTAGTTAGCAGTTAAATAAAATTCCTTATAGCTACTTGTTTGTTAAGCTATGAATAACATTATTCTGCGTTCCACTGTAACTTGTCGACTAGAGAATATAACAAACTTATAAATTATGCACTCTGTTCAAAAGAAACTAGTTAAAATGAAATGAGCGATTAACACTTTAAACACCTTAACCACTTCGCAAAATGCTAGATAATAATATGATATTTACCTCAAACACAGAATACTAAGAACTTAAACCACTTCGACCAAACTAAAGGCCATCTCTATTAACAGAGATTATTTAGAAATCGAACGAAGGCTTGTTCTAGTCTTTACTGCGAAGTTACTGAGTGAAATGAAATACAGTTTAACATTCTGGTTATATCTATTACCAGACTCAGGATGTGCGCATTTCCGAAACACGCAATCTCTCCCCTACGTCTTTAACACCTTACATTTACTAGAAGACACCCATGAACTGACACTTCTACTACTTCGCACCTCGCGCTGATCAGGGTCCGCAGTGCGCCGTGTCAGCCGGGATTTCCAGACAGATGTCTGAAACTACGCCTATGAGATGTAAATTATCGCGCCTTTCCTACGCGCTCCACCGATACAACTCGTGGTGACCGGTGAAAATGCAGACGGATGTCGGCTCTCTCCTAGCATTCTCACGCGTTTACGTCGAGAATCTAACTCAGGAGTGTCGTGTCATCTGAAGGTGCAGACCCAAATCAGCTCGATGTCTGAGATAGCTGCAACTCAATTGCACTTCTCGTCTGACTGACATCTAAGTAATAGAATTACGTATCCCAGTATGAGAAAAAACACAAGGTAAAGTTTGAGAATACTGAAGAAAATATTTTTCGCACCCGAGTGATGCGAAAATACAGGAAAAACAAGTACGGAAAGATAATAAAATAAAAGGATTCGGGTGAGAGAATAGGAAGAAGATCTAGGCAATTTAATGATCAAAACCTACGTGACATATATAAACCGTGTGATTACATTGTATTGTGATTCCTGATTCACATTGTAGTAGAATCAGGATATCTATATCTTGAAAAATTAATACATTTTTATAAAACTTAACCCTTGAATTAATAAGATAGTCTTTTAGAGTGTTATTTGTTGGTGATCGTTATAGTGCTATAAATTGTGAAGATTATTAAAGTAATTGTGGTTGTCTGTCTGTTGGTTGTTGTGAACTTACACTACATCAATATCATAACCCTAGACATTAAACGAAGTCATCATCAATTCAAGAATAAGTCTGATTGAGGTCTAATATGTGGTAGCAAGCAAGGTCCTCTATAACACGTCAACATTTTAGATATAGAGACCTTCACAGCTGATCTCAGTCAGTACACTAAGTCCCCTATAAATATTTATATAATCCCAACTCACCACATATTTTGGGGATCTCGTTCCCGGGATTTTGAACTTTCTCTTAGCACATATATTTGGGGGTAGTTCAATTCAGGGAAATATAAAAATTAAAAAGGTATTCTTGGGTGGAAAATAAATAAAGTTGAGCTCTCGGTGCTTGTGGTTGTCCTTAGTTAAGTAGTCATAGATAAAATTGTTTAGTTAAACATTGTATAACTTTGCCTGTTAGAAAATGGCAGACCTGGCAAAATTTCGATCTGCTGCTGTGCAGGCTGCTAAGGAATTAGGAATGGACGGGCAAATTATGGTTGCTTATGTCACAACCAAATGTGACAAATTTATTGAGCGTGAAGAAAGAAAATTTGAAGCTGAAAGAAAGTTAGAGGCTGAAAAAGAAATTAAGAGGCTGCAGATTGAGGCTGACAAGGAGGCTAGGGCATTGGAGGCAGAAGAAAAACGACTGCAAAGGGAGGCAGAAGAAAAAAGATTGACTGCCGAGAGGGAAGCAGAAAAAGAAGAAAAAAGATTACAGAGGGAGCATGAGCTACCACTAAGGGAGTTTGAGTTTCAAAATCATGCTCCTGAAAATGGTGCCAGTCCCTTTACCTCTGATGCCACTGCTAGTCAGGGAGCCTCAACCTCAGCTATGAGTTTTCATTTAGATCATTTTTTTGAGAAAGACGATGATATCGAGAGCTATCTAAATAGATATGAACTGTTAGCTACCACGTATGGGTTAGAGAGAGAAAGGTGGAGTTTAAAGTTATCTCAAGGGCTTCGTGGTACAGCTTATGATGTTTTTGCTAAAATGAGCAGAGATGATCAGGACAATTATGACATGTTAAAGCAGGCTCTTTTGTTAAGATATGAAAAGAATGGAGAATTTTATAGAAAAAAGTTCAGGAATGCTAAACTACTGTCAGGTGAGACATATCACCAGTTCTCTGCACGGTTAGAAACATACTTGGAGAAATGGACTTCTCTGGGGAAAACCCAAGATCTTAAGGAGATGATCCTTATTGAGCAGCTAAGAGAGTCCATGGCTCCAGACCTGAGAAAGTTTCTCATGGAACAAGGTGCAGAGAGGCTGGGTGAGTTACTAAATGTTGCTGAAAGATATCAGGCAGCTCAAGCAGAGGTAACAGGTAATAAAAAGAAACAGATAGACAATTTT
The DNA here is from genome assembly GCA_024509875.1 of Oreohelix idahoensis. NCBI lineage: Eukaryota > Metazoa > Mollusca > Gastropoda > Stylommatophora > Oreohelicidae > Oreohelix > Oreohelix idahoensis. The sequence continues at coordinate 115,937 of JAMPIV010002299.1, forward strand.
AAGGCACCACAAAACTTTAATAAGTTTAATAATAGCATAACAAAGGTAAGCACCAGTTTGATAGGCCACGGTATGAAAATAAAAATAAAACCCCACAATTCGATGAAAGGAAATTTGATGAAAGAAAATCTTTCAACCAAGGAAAGAGATGGTGTAAAAATTGTCAGATGGACAATCATGATACTGACCGTTGTAGAAGGAAACCTGTGTATATGGCCACCCTTCAGGTCAGGTCGACCTCCAGAAAGGAGGAGGATATTCTGTTATATACCACTCCAGATGAGATGAGGAAGGCGCAGGCTGGGGATAAGACCCTCAAGCCTTGTTTTAGGAAATTGTCTAATTGTCATACACCTCCAGGAAAAGGAGACTTCTATATAAAGAACAAACTGATATACAGGAAGGCCGGAACTAGATCCAATGGTCAGGGACAGCTGGTCCTTCCTAAAAAGTATAGGGCAGAATTAATAAAAAGCTTACATGTGAGAAAAGATGGGGACCATGAAAAGATAGGTACCATCATCCAAAAGGTGGCTCACAATTATTATTGGCCCAAGGCAAGGTGGGACATTGAAAATTTTGTAGAAAGATGAAGTCAATTACATGAGGGAACACCCACAAGTGGGAACAGTGATCAGGACCTAGACACGCCACGGGGCAAACTTAGGCCTGACACGGAAAAGAAACATAAATTTAATAAAGTGGACAGAGGGAAATGGCAACCCCCTTTTCACGGGCAGTCTTCACTCGACTGTTTTACAATGGCTACTATGCAGAGAGTACAAAGAGATGTCTTACCCCAGGATAAGCCGAAAATCCCTCAGTCGGACTTAAAGGAACTGGAGGAAGAAAATGTAGAGAGGAGATCTCTCATAAAGAATTTTAAGTGGGGAGAAAGCCCCAAGAAAAAAATTGGTAGCGGTCGTTTTGTGAATGATCATTCTGGGAAGAAAAATCATCACTACAGGGCTTCGAGTGGAAGAGATCATACCGGTGCATGGAAAAATAGGTCCACAAAATTAAAGGTCCATATGAAGCCTTGTTAAGAACGTGGACTGATGAAAAGGCAGAGGAAAATATTACATCATCATACCAATATGTAAATGAGCTGACCACTCGGTTAAAAACTGGCTGGAAACTTGCCAATGAAAATTTGAGACAAGCCAGGAAAAAACATGCTGCCTATTTCAACAAGAAAGCTAAAGATAGAGATTTGGCTGTGGGAGAGAAGGTACTGCTTCTTCTACCCGGTAGCCAGAATAAGTTGCAAATTGGATGGCAAGGTCCATATAAAGTTCTAGAAAAGGTGTCTAGAACAAATTATAAGATAGATAAGAAGGGGAAAGAAAAAATCTATCATGTGAATCTCCTGAAGAAATATTTGGAAAGAGAAAATCAGGAAGAGACACATTTGCTGACCTTGTCTATTGCAATGGAGATAAAAAAGAACCACTTTCATCATTTGAATATCCATTACACCCCTGTGAGACAGCTGCACAGGTGAAAATCAGTACACATTTAACGAAAAATCAGAAGGAGAGAGTGCAACAGGTTTTAGATGATCATACAGAGGTGCTAACGGACCGTCCGGGGCATACAAACTTAATGGAATATGATATGAAACTTATAGACCCAACACCCGTCTGTATGAAACCCTATTCGATTCCTTTCGCTAAAGAGAAAGCTTTGAAGGAAGAGATAGACTATTTGTTGAAGGAAGGAATTATTTCACACAGTGAATCTTCGTATAGTTCCAGTGTGGTGTTCTTGAGAAAACCCTCTGAAGAACATAGACTCTGTATAGATTATAGGAGACTGAATGCTATCACAGAAGGTCAGGTGAATCCATTGCCGGATATCAATCAGCTGTTTGCCCGGCTGAATAAAGCTAAATATTTCTCAAAGGTGGATCTGAGCAAAGGCTACTATCAGATTCCAGTAAAGCCGGAGGTTAGACCTTATCTAGCCTTTAGTACATCAGAGGGACACTATGAATTTAACAGATTGCCATTTGGATTGAAAAATGCGCCCAGTGTCTTCTCTAGAATGATGAGAAAATTGTTGGTTCCTCTGAATAATCCTTGCATAACAAACTTCATGGGTGATATCCTTATAGCGACAGAAACATTTGAGGAACACATTGACTCTCTGAACATGTTGTTTGATCGACTTAAAGAAGCGAATTTGACAGCTCGACCAACCAAATGTTGCGTTGGATGTAAGGAATTAGAATTCTTGGGACACACAGTCCATCAGGGAAACATGACCCCTGACCCCAAGAACTTGGAGAAACTAAGAAAAGCACCGAGGCCACAAACAAAGAAAGACGTGAGATCTTTTGTCTCATTATGTGGTTTCTACCAAAAGTATATCAAAAACGTTAACTCCATATGTGCACCGTTAACTGATTTGACACGCAAGGGAAATCCATATCGAATTACCTGGACAGCACAGTGTGAATTGGCATACCAAGAATGGAAGGAAAAGCTCACAAGCAAACCTATTTTGAAATTACCTGACTTAAGTCAAGAATTTATCTTGAGAACGGATGCAAGTAATATCGGTTTGGGTGCCACCCTGCTACAGAAGTCAGATTCATTGGATGGGGAATTAACCCCAGTGGCATATGCTAGTAGAAAGTTGAATAAAGCTGAACAAAACTATTCAACTAGCGAAAAAGAATGTCTTGCAGTAATATGGGCGATCAAGAAATTCAATATTTATCTGTATGGGAAGGCATTTAAGTTACAAACGGATCACAAACCCTTGGCTTTTCTAGCGCAAGCTAGACATGAAAATTCAAGGTTACTCCACTGGTCCTTGCTTTTGCAGCCATTTCAGTTCAGCATACAATATATTTCTGGAAAAACTAACTTAGGTGCTGATTTTCTAAGCCGCCATCCGTGTGATGAGAATCAAAGTAATCATCAGGCATAGATAGAAATTTATCTATGTGTATATGGAATTAGAGACTGACATATGATGTCTGTTTTAAAGTGGGGAGAATTGTAGTGAAAATTCTAATCCCCATATATAAATTAGAATATATATATGTATATATATATGTGTGTATATATATATATATATATATATATATATATATATATATATATATATATATATATATATATATATATATATATATATATATATATATATATAAATTAGATAATAACTGTCAAAGCAGAAAGCAAATATACGAAAGAAAGAAGAATGGTGAAAGACCAGTGCTTTCTCAATAGCGTACGCCTGCGTTGTAGAACGCCATAATGGCTGAACAAGAAACCCCCTTTTTCTACTTTGTCTGCATGAACTGTAACGTACGATAGTAAATATTACCCGCATTTCTAAAAATAAAACTGGTACTGTATTTATTAGACGACCTTGATAGGCAATCGGCATAATGACCTAGATACCACATTAATGAATTATACACAACGTTTACCTAAAAAAAAAGACAGACGGAATAAGCAGAGACGCGAACGGATAGACGGAGCGAAGCAATTAGTACTACGTCGTTTCGCGATTCAAAAGTGGACGCTAATCACACGCGAAGCGCATGAGGGCAATATCAAATAAACAGTGATAAAAACACTAACGATACGAGGTTAGGTTTTGAAAACAGGTTTAATTCTTTAAGTCCCAATCGACTTTATAATGGCTCAGGGTTTAGACACATATGACCCGGGAGCCATTTAAGTGGCTTCCGTATCTTTTGCTCCTATCCATTTTACCTTGGATAACTAATAATTTTTCAATGAAAGCTTTAATACTTGTAGCACAAGAGTAAAGTACATCCATTTACCTTCAGTTTCATATACAACAACAAATTTGTATATGCATATGAACATTTAAAAAAAATTATTTTCAAACAACAACAAAAACGGTTGTTTGGGCCAAACCCACTTTTCTGCTTGGGACTGAAAGAGTTAAAGTCTTATTGGGAAACCTGACATTCTACTGTTTATGTCTAAGCTCCTGACTTTATCCTGACAGTACAGAAGACATCCCATGATATGGAAGAGAACGGGTGGTAAAAACAATGACACGACTATCTTCGAAAAATACATATTTTGAACCACGCCACTTAGCTTCTTTAAACTTATATATTCGGGTACCTTAGGACTTGCTGACAAAGAATATGTTATGTGTTACGCAAATAGTCTATTAATTGACAAATTATAGCCAAAATACTATAGTGGGGTTGTCTGACAGCACAAGATCATTTCTGCTTATATTTTTTTTAATGACATGTTTGAAAAACACTGCTTTAGGGAAATGGGGCCAACAAGTTAGATACGATTTGATTGGCTGTAGTAATATGTAAGGCGAAACCTTATTAGTCGAACTACAAATACTATTTTGGTTGTTAAGGGAAACGGCATGATGGGTAAATTTTTTCAAAAGGCTCTTGTAAACATGGTCTCATTGGGTAGAACCTTAGATATACTCAACTAGAAGCGTCAGTTCATCGCCAGTTTTGAAAATACAGTTGTGAGAATCAAGTGCGTTGTGAACAAGCTAATTCTTTTCTAAATAAAGGAAAAAGCCTGGGATAAGGCAGATCAAAATTGTGCCAGAATTCATCGCCAGACAACGTTACTTGTGTAAATATTTCCATTGAAATTGTGGTAAGCTAGACATATTTCTTATATATAGATTACATAAAAATTGAATGTGAAATAATAAATTGTGTCTGTGTGTGTATGTCGTTCAGTAGCGAACATGAGGCAAGGGCTGGATATTGCTCCACCATGTAAAGGCCTGCCCGAGAGGAGTATAATTGATTATATAAATATAATGGATTGCCATATAGTAACATGACACCTATACTATCATATGGAAGGGATTAACGCTGGAATTGCAGAGGCGTTGTAACCATTAGGGAGAGGAATACTGGTGCATATATTTTGTCACATGAAAAGCTAGCAGTTGGCCTACAGCGCTGAACTCTATGTTTGTACTGTCATGTAACTATGTGTGGAGATAGATTGTATTCTAGTTATGAAGAAGGAGGCACAACCTTCTCCATTTCAGGGACCGTGGTACTGAAGTTAACATAGCAGCACATGGTCTGAGCTTGGCTTGATCCAGGACTCTGGTGGCAGACTCCTTGTCCAAGATATCGTCCAGTGTGGATATTATAGCCAAATAAGAAGCAAGCGAGCAGAGGATACAGTTCTACTGCAGCAGATATTGGAGATAAGAATCTGTAGCACGCCCAGAGCTCACCTTTGACTAAAAATCCCCTTGAATTGACTTTTGCATAATAAAGGGGATATAGACTTTAACACCGAATCGGTGAATCCCTTAATAATATTTCCACCAGTGCAAACATATGAAGTCATGATGACAAACAACAACCTAGCTATAAAAACCAGTATTACCTCATAACATTACTTCACAACACTACACTCATATTGTGATAATATTAGATGTTTGGACAAAGATCCTTTGTATAACTTTTGTATATAAACCGTGTGATTACATTGTATTGTGATTCCTGATTCACACTGTAGTAGAATCAGGATATCTATATCTTGAAAAATTAATACATTTTTTTAAAACTTAACCCTTGAATTAATAAGATGGTCTTTTAGAGTGTTATGTGTTGGTGATCGTTATAGTGCTATAAATTGTGAAGATTATTAAAGTAATTGTGGTTGTCTGTCTGTTGGTTGTTGTGAACTTACACTACATAAATATCATAACCCTAGACATTAAACGAAGTCATCATCAATTCAAGAATAAGTCTGATTGAGGTCTAATATGTGGTAGCAAGCAAGGTCCTCTATAACACATCAACATTTTAGATATAGAGACCTTCACAGCTGATCTCAGTCAGTACACTAAGTCCCCTATAAATATTTATATAATCCCAACTCACCACAGCCTGTTATAGACATATCAATAAATTATTAAATAAACTTATTCTGCCTTACCCTCAAGTAAGAACTTCACATGCACACAGCTGAACAAGCAGTAAAAGGGTTCTATTACTGCCTTGTAGTTCAGACGGTGAAGGCTTGGTCATACAGTCTTCCCGCCTATGTCAGCTTGGCTTGAATTCTTTTTTGAAAAATTGGCCCCACTTACAAGTAATAGTTAATTTTTATCAACCACCGCCGACCAATCAGGAGAAGCGTCAAGAAAATTTTAACTTTTCCTAAACCTATAAACTTGATCGATTTTTAAGCATGAGCGTCGAATTGACAACATCATTTATTTAATATTATCGTTATTTGTGAACGGATTTTACTGATCCAAAGTGATAATAAAACGGCCCATTCTCTTCTATCGTTCTATATAATTTTCCTTTGGATATTCCTTAACAGTTTCATCTGGGTAATTTTTTTGTAATTAAATAGAGCTCTACCCTGATCTGAAAATATTACTAAAATAAATTTTTCTAAGACAAGATAGTTTTATTATGGGGCAATCTTTATGTTTAGTTGTTAAGCAATATTAGCGCTATAATTCCGGATATCCCTTTCATTTGGATTCCCTTTAGTTATGAAGAAATAAATTATTTAAGTTTTGTCAAAAACACAGATTTGGCTTGATTTCCATTTTAACCAAACTTTGCTCGCCTCTACAAAACGAGGTAACAATTTGATTGGTTGTTAATTTTTACGACGTTCGTTAATAAATATTGGGAAGGGTAGAGTGTGTGTGTTTTGGGGTAGTAACTTTTAACGCGTGGTAGTAGAAAAATTCAAATTCTCTTGTTAAAATGTTGGCGGTTGATTTGACTGTGGCCTACAGACAAATTTCAAATATGTAGTTAGTAATGGATTTTAAAATGCGTTATCTAGTTTTTAAGCGGGTAATTTTTGAGCGTGTTGTCATACAGATTCATTTCACGACAAGCGTACATGCGTGTATATAACCAGTGAAAAACGGAGTGGCAATGTGGACTATGGCAGTCGGAAAAGTCTCAACTGTCCCACCGAATGTCCCACATTTCACCATTTTAGCTGTTGCACAAGATGGATGAACTAGAGACTGTCTAATTCCAACAGTTGCGCATCCCGAATCAAAAAGTACTGAGACAGGATTATTATTCACAAATCCCTTATGTAGAGTAAGAGACCCTCTTCCGTCACGCGCAGCTAAGGCAGGAAGAGTGGGTAGAGGATGACAGCAACTCAAGGTAGTTATAGCTGTAGGTTGGAACAGTTGTGCACTCAGGGCGCTGAGATGCTCTCTCGAAATCGAAAGCAGAGCAAGCAGTAGCATTTGAGACACTATCATTATTGTTACCTTGATTATTGATAACCTGGGGCTCCTGTTGAGCAGAGTTAGCATGGCGATGCGATCTATCATTTGGAGATCTACCGTCATATCGCGATTATTATCTCTATTGGGAGTATTGTTATTCGCTCTATTGAAACTATTGTTCTGATTTGAACCCCAGTTAGCATTGTTGCGATTACCTTTTCCCCTCTGATCAAAATACCTATTAGATGGATTTTGTTGTCTTCGAGAAAAATTACTGTAAGGTTGATAAACCCTAGTGTAGTTATCCCTTCCATAATTTCCAGAATTGTTGGAACCAAAATGTTGAGGTCCGTTAAATTGTCTCCAGTTTCTTGGAGAGGGAGAATTACTACGTAATGGACCCCCTTGGTACTGTCTAAAATCACGATTATCTCTCCTACCAAAATTGCGATCAGCACTTTGAGATCTATGGCGCAAATTAGGACTATATGGTATTGCCGAAGCCACGGGTAAACCCTCTCTGACTTGAGAGTGGCTACCAGTCACATTTGGGTGTGCCGTGACGTATTGGCAACAGTATTGTTCCATATCTTTCAAGTTCGTAGGCTTTCGCTCATGTAGAAAGGAAAGAAAAGAAGTGTTAACTGATGACATGACTTTGTCTCGAAGCAATAAGTCCATAAGGGCTTCAAATGTGTGTTCAGTTTTTGAAAGTTCAATCCAACGTGAAAACGTAAGACGTGTATTTGCTATAAACTCTAAAAAATCTTACCCAGTCTCCGGTAATAGAGTCTTAAAGTGCAGACGATAACCGTCTTCATTAAGCTGATATTTCTTTATCAAGGTAGCTCTGACAGTATCATAGTTATTTTTGTCGGGCCCCTCCAACCTACTTACAACATTCATAGCTTCACCCCAAAGTAGTTGCATAAGTCGAGCAGAATATTCCGACTTGTCTATTTTCTGAGATTCACATGTAAGTTCAAATCTATTTAGGTAAAATACGACATCGTCAGAGGTAAGTTTAAAAGCAGGCAAACAGAGCTTATAAGAATGACTATTTGTCTTGTGAGAAGTAGGTTGAGTGTCTGTAGAATTTTGTGCATTAACACCATTCACCACTGTCACAGTGTGATTAACACAGCTGTGGACTGGCGGTGCTCCGCTGAGGGCGGGTACATAATGCCAGTCGGGTGTGTGAGGTGTTCTCATACACTTAACTTAACAACACGAAACTGCGAGGTCAGCAGGTCAGGGGTGAACGCAAGGGTCGTTCTGATTGGGCGGTGAAGAAGAGAGAGTAAAGAGGGCGATGAGGGTTTTGGTGATGATGACTGACTCAGATTGTGGAATGCAAGTGGATATTTAGTTGCGAGAAGATAAGGCATTTGGTTATCTGAGATTTTCATCAATGTGTTACACTTCGCTAACTACATATAGTGTTGTGATTTTGTGGTGATAATTATTTTGAATACATTAGACAGAGTTGGGAACATTGCTAGTGTTCGTTATTACTTGAATGTGTTCCACTCCACCTCTCTCTCTCTCTCTCTCTCTCTCTCGTGTGTAGTATTTCGAGGACTAAGGCAAATGTGTATTTAATTCAAAATACCCTGTGTCAGGTGGGGGCTCATCCGGGATCTGAAACCAAGCGTCAATCAGGATTTTGAGGATTTCATTGCGAAAATTATTCAGCTATTAAATCGATGGATTGAGATGGAAGGTATTACTAAAGACTTTGATGGGCTTTTCGACGTTATGTTACGGGACAAGGTATTGTCATAATGTTCATCTGAGCTTATTGCGTTTTTCCAGGAACGCAAGCCCAAAAATATCGGTACGATGTCAGAATTAGGACACCAATACGTGACCGCGCATCCAGGAAAGGTCATACACAGGGAGAGTATCTCTGAGACTTTCTCAGCAAGTATAGGAAAGATTACTAGAAAACCTTACAATCAACATAGATCGAAGAGTGCCGATAGATTTGCCCCAGAAGATTTAATTATGATAGACCCTACTTTCGAGGAGACAGATCTCCTGCACGGTATGACAATTATCGGGACCATAGATCACCGAGGAAGAAATTTAACTATCAATCTGATAGAAATCAATACAGATATACTGGAGACAGACAGGATAGGTACCCGCGGAATCAGATCCAGATAGATGCGCCAAACGAGCAGGAACAAAGACGATTTCGCAAAAGCTCACCTTACCAAAGAAACAAATCCTTTGAGAAAAAGGAGTCAGACCGAGTAGTCAGACACTCTCCAAACAATAGTCCGAAAAAGGATAGCAATACTCAGCTACACTGTAGTCTTTGTAAGGGAACAGGACATTTGGCAAAGGTCTGTGCTAATAATTCAGAACGAGCGAATTCGGCTTGCATTTTAGAAACCTTTAACAATGAGAATTGCGAAGGGTGTAGACCATTATTTGAACCAGACGGTAAGCCGATGCTTATCTGTGGTCACACTCTGCCTTGTCTCTCTTCTCTTGAAGAAAATGGTCATTTGGAATTGCATCCAGGATTTGTGCAAAAGCAGGAAGTGTCTGTGTTGAGAGACACGGGCTGCACAACTATAGGTGTGCGTAGATCCTGCATTGACGACTCATGCTTGATAGGTAAGACAGCAAGATGTGTCACTTTCGGGGGTAACATTGAGTATTACCCTCTTGCCATTATTGAGGTGGACACACCCTTCATATCTGGTAGAGTACAGGCCTGTGTACTCGAAGCACCGATAGCGGATTTGATTGTGGGTAATGTGCAAGGTGTGCAGGAATGTACTCAGATGGACATCAGGAAATGGAGGGACAATCGTGTGCTTAGGGCCAATGCGGTGATTACTAGGGCGCAGTCAAAGGCAGATGACGCATTAGAAGCGACGCATCATGAAGCTAAGACATCGGAATTGGTCAAAGGGAGTCAGGATACACAGGTGTCGGACTTTATCCAGCACCAACGGTCAGACGGATCATTGCGTAAATTTTACAACTTTGCCGAGAGAGGTGATGTAAAGTGCACGAAGTTGGCCAGACATTGGTTCGAGCTCAAGAATAATGTTCTCACTAGGTGTTTCGCTAAGGGAGTACAAACTCAGCGCCAAGTGGTGGTACCGTGTAGTTTTAGAGCAAAAGTGTTAGAGGTTGCACATGACTCCCCTTTCGCGGGACACATGGGTGTGGCTAGAACGCGCCAGAGGGTGCTGTCACAATTCTATTGGCCATTGTTTAGCAAGGACATTAAACTATATTGTAGGTCCTGTAAGATATGCCAACAGATGAGGCATAAAGGCAGAACTCCCAAAGCTCCAGTGCAGGTTACGGACTTGTCAGTACGACCTTTCCAGAAAGTAGCGATTGATATTATAGGCCCCCTCTCGGTCACTTCAGACAGGGGATATCGTTTCATTTTAACGATGGTAGATTTGTGCACCAGGTGGCCGGAGGCGGTGCCGATGAAGAGTATTACTTCACAAGCAGTCGCAGAGGCTTTGCAGATGTTGTTTTGCAGGTTTGGTTTTCCGGAAGAGATATTATCGGATAGGGGCCGTCAGTTCATTTCGAAGGAGATGTCAGAAATCACTGGGCTGTTGGGTATTGCCCAAACATTCACGAGTCCATATCACCCTCAGTCAAACGGAGTTTGCGAGCGTTTTAACGGTGCATTAAAACACATGCTGGCAAAAGTGACCGCAGAATCTCCGCAAGAATGGGATAGGTTACTCCCAGCGGTCCTTTTTGCCTATAGGGAGGCTCCCCAAGAGAGTACAGGATTTTCCCCTTTCGAATTACTGTATGGGGCAAACCCAAGGGGGCCGATGCACATATTGAAGGATTTATTAACTGGAAAATGTGCAAATAGCACCTCAGTTACGAGTTATGAGTATGTAGTGAGCCTCAGAGAACGTATTGTAAAATCTTGTTTGGTGGCACGTGATTGTTTGGCGGGGTCGTTAGCACGGTATCGGAAGTACGCAAATCGGAACTCCAAACTAGTATCCCTTGTTCCAGGTGAGGAAGTTTGGCTACTTTTACCAGCTAAAGAGAATCGCTTGAGCATTACGTGGCAAGGACCATTCAAGGTGGTTAAAAAAATGACAGATGTCGATTACCTAATTTCGGTCCGAAATAAGGAGAAGGTATTTCATGTGAATATGCTGAGGCCATATGTAGAACGACCTGAGTCATTGAAAGCAGTCACAAGGGCAGCACAGACTGAAGCAACAGTGGCATGTACGGCAGTCATTGATGACACGGGAGATGAAAAAGGTGAAGGGAATATCCAGTTATCCCTCGTACCCCTGGTTCCTTCGGAGTCATGGAATATGGTGCGAATCGGGGATGACCTAACAGTAGAACAAAAGTCGGAAGTACAGATTATATTAGCGGAGTTTAAGGATGTCCTCACAGATCTGCCAGGACGGACAGACCTGATTTGTCATGATATCACTCTGACATGTGATCAGCCTATTAGGGTAAAACCGTATCCATACCCATGCATTTCAAATCGGCTGTCGAGAGAGAAATTGGTGACATGCAACGACTGGGGATCATTTCTCCGTCTGATTCACCATATTCTTTTCCAATGGTTGTGGTTCGCAAGAAGAACGGATCTCTTCGTATATGCATTGACTTTCGGAGATTGAACAGCATCACCGTCGTTGACGCTGAACCAATACCTAATCAGGAAGATCTGTTAACACAACTCACCCACGCTACATATTTCAGCAAACTAGATCTGTCTAGAGGCTATTGGCAGGTACCCCTCGCGGAGGCTGCAAAACCTCTAACGGCATTTAGCACCCCCAAAGGATTGTTTCAGTTCAATGTCATGTGCTTTGGCTTAGTGAACGCGCCCGCCACATTTGTGAGGATGATGAGAAGATTGTTAGGACATCGATCAGATATTATTACATATATCGACGATATATGTTTGTTTCATGAGTCATGGGAGGATCACATGATGGGGTTATCTTCCCTATTGCAGTGTCTAAGGCAGCATAATTTAACGGCACGGCCGAGTAAAGTTTGCATAGGTTTTAAAGAGTTAAATTTCTTAGGACATACTGTAGGTCATAATCACCTGAAACCGGAAGATGTGACAGTCACAAAGATTTTACAGTTGCAGACACCTAAAACAAAAAAGCAAGTGAAAAGTCTAATTGGACTTGTGAATTTTTTATCACAAGTTCATCCCTCAGTTCTCTTCCATTGCAGCTACACTTACCTCGCTAACGAGTAAGGGGATGCCAAATAGGGTCGTGTGGACACAAGATTGCGAGATAGCCTTATCCAGAATCAAGAGGGTGTTCTCTAGGAAACCCATCTTACTGATGCCAGATTTACGCAAACCCTTTGTTTTGCGGACAGACGCATCTTCTGTAGGAATTGGAGCTTGTTTAATGCAAGACCACCAGAGTACCTTACATCCAGTGATGTATGTGAGTCGGAAGCTGTTGCCGGCTGAGACTAGGTACTCCACGATTGAAAGGGAGTGCTTGGCAATTGTGTGGGCAGTTTCAAAGTTGTCCCGATATTTGATAGGTGCACATTTTGTATTACAGACAGACCATCGACCACTCTCATTTTTACAGTCGTCGAAATCGACAAGCTCGAAATTAACTCGTTGGGCTCTCTTACTGCAGCAGTACAAATTTACTGTTTTACCCCTAGAGGGTAAGCTCAACGTTGTAGCTGACACTCTGTCTCGTTTGTAGAATGATTGTTTTTTTTTCTTGGGTTTTTCCCCCACACGATGTTTAAGTGAGTATGCAAGATATATGAAGACAAGAAGGATATGAATGTATACTTGGCTCAAAAGCCGGATGTTGGGTGTTTGGAGTGCGCCCAGCCGCCTTACAAAAGAAAAAAAAACTTCGGTTTCTTTTTCTCGGGAGGGGGAGAGTAGATGTCACAGTGTGATTAACACAGCTGTGGACTGGCGGTGCTCCGCTGGGGGCGGGTACATAATGCCAGTCGGGTGTGTGAGGTGTTCTCATACACTTAACTTAACAACACGAAACTGCGAGGTCAGCAGGTCAGGGGTGAACGCAAGGGTCGTTCTGATTGGGCGGTGACGAAGAGAGAGTAAGAGGGCGATGAGGGTTTTGGTGATGATGGCTGACTCGGATTGTGGAATGCAAGTAGATATTTAGTTGCGAGAAGATAAGGCATTTGGTTATCTGAGATTTTCATCAATGTGTTACACTTCGCTAACTACATATAGTGTTGTGATTTTGTGGTGATAATTATTTTGAATACATTAGACAGAGTTGGGAACATTGCTAGTGTTCGTTATTACTTGAATGTGTTCCACTCCACCCCTCTCTCTCTCTCGTGTGTAGTATTTCGAGGACTAAGGCATATGTGTATTTAATACAAAATACCCTGTGTCAACCACCTTCATTCTCTCCAGCTCCATAGACAACACCTTTTCCACGTGCAGCCTCATATTTTCTTCAGCTTGCATCTGAAGTTTCCTCTCTTCCATTTGCATTTGCTGTTGAATTTTTTTTCTCTTCCACTTCCATTTGTTTGTGAAGTTTCTCCGCCTCTAATTTTTTTCCCTCCATTTCCATTTGCTTTTGAATTTTTCTTTCTTCAGCCTGCATTTGCAATTTTCTTTCCTCAGCTTCTACTTTCTGTTTTTCAGTTTCCATCTGAAATTTTCTCTCTTCTGCCTGCATCTGCAATCTCCTATCTTCAGCCTCCATTTTATGTTTTTCAATTTCCAGTTGAAGTTTTTTCTCTTCGAACTTCTGAGCCTTGTCATATTCGACACGTGCGAATTCCTTTACTTCCTCAGTAGTCATACCAAGGGATTTCCTTTGTTTAATGAAATAATCTAAAGTAGACATTATGTCTAATTTTATAAGATATGTCTCTTATGTAAGTATACTGGAGAAACTCACTTTATCCCAACTCAGTGGGTGGCAAGTCCTTGCATAAGAACTTGTATAATTACCTTTCCAACTATTAATAATGTTATTAATTACTTACAAAATGTGCATCATAATATTAATAGAGCATAACAAAATAGACAGTACAAACAAGAGTTACAAGGACAAGATATAAAGGACAAATGACCACGTTTGCAGGAATCAAATAAAGTCAAAAAGCGGAAATAAAGATAAGAAATTTTGCAAAGCTTGCAATGACAGCTGCGAATAGAGTAACAAGACACACGACAGCACAGTGTATAAAGAAAAAATGTGTATATAAATAAATGATAGGCAGATAGAGACGGACGTTTACAAACAAAATGGATCACCAAAATAAGTTATGTATAGGAAAGTAAAACGATAACAACAGTGAAAGAACTTGACGATACAGCTAAACAATCAGTTGTCACAGACAACCAAACACAGTGGACTCAAAATCCTACAGCTACCATGAGCTGGAATTCCACTGAGGGAAGTCTGCAAAAGTGTACCTAAAGAACGCTTACGTAGGCCCTGGATGAACTGGGATATATCCTAACGTAAGTCACCAACCCAACCGCCCACATAAACATGTAACATCGAAAATAGAACACTCAGGGTAACAAATAATGGACACTATAGGAAGGCTCGATAACATAGAACAGGGGTATAGTTTACATACAACAAAACCACTTATCTTCAGAAAAGGAATATTCCCAGCCTTTACGCCAAAACGATGGGCCTCGGTTGTCACAAAATCTGATGAAGTCTAACGTTGATAAGGTACTAGAACTCCTCGTCAGTCTTGAAAAGGAACAGTTGACAGCAGCATCTAGACGAAGTACTTGACATCTACTCGAAACTGGCATACGAAAATTCGAACTGGCAACACTGAAATCTGTACTTGATCTCCTTGTACTTGATATCACACCCCAAAATGCTGGCTCACCACTTTATGTTAACCAGTTTATTTTCTTTAACATTTTTTGTAGCAGATTAAGACTGGCCAATACTTGTGCTTCTAAGTCATGTTTATAGTGGTGGAAAGAAGGCAATGCTGATATATGTATATACGCTGATAATAACGATCAGCTTAGGTTGGGCTTACGGATGGCCGACCGGTATGTGAATGAGTGACTGTCAACATACGCGAATGCAAAGGGTTCTGGCATACCTACACAGACTGGAACAACACACCACAGTAAACGTAAGAGTCAGGAATATACATCACGGTTCATAATAACATAACTTGAGCTGACCTACTCCAAGGTTATGAATAATCAGTACTATACATAAACAAGCCAGCATAGTAAATCCAAGGCTTTGAACACAAATGCAGTATAACAATAAGCCTTCATAATCCAAGGCTTATGTAAAAAACGCAGTACATCAATAATCCATCATAATCTAAGCTTTGAACAACAAATGCAGTATAACAATAAGCCCGTGCAATCCAAGGCTTTGTATGACAAATGCACCGGGAGAAAAACATTCCCGTAAATATCTTTCTATCTTCACTTCGATAATATATATATATATATTCTGTACTTATCAAATATTCTCCTTTACAAAAAAACCCACTGGAACACACTAACGAGATGGATAGTCACCATCCCGAAGCCCTGCCAAGAACGCACTTTCCCGAGATTTTCGTCTCTCAGTACAACTCAGTAAAAATTACACAATTGCGCGGACCAACCGCGTGAGACTACAGTTCAGCTCAACCGTTTCTCCCCAAACTAACACTAAGAATATTCGACAACTTTCTTTATCTTATTTTTTTTAAAAAGACTGACACAGACTCAGATTGAGCTATGCTCAAAAATTACAGAGCACAAAGCCCCCAACTGAAAAAAATCATCTCATCACTAAAAGCGTGCTTACTAGCGTGTGTAACAAAAATCCGACCCGTCCATATGAGTCTTTAACACCTAACTCCCATTAACAAAACATGACTTAACAACAGCCAAAGAGTAATGAGGATGTCCTGAAAGAGGTCAATGCACAAAGGAAACTTATTTCACAAGTTAAAAAGAAACAATCCACATTTTTGGGCATATTATGACAAGAGGAAAGCTGGAATATATCGTAAAAACAGGTAGGATTGAAGGAAAAAAAGATAGAGGGAAGACAAAGAGAGCAAATGAAGGACAGTTTGCCATCGTGGCATGGAAGGAGGTCAACAAGAGAATTGATAAATTGTACTGGAGACAGGAAGTTTTGGAGAGACATAATCTCCTACGCCACTAGGCATGTTATTTGATGATGATGATGAACAAAGAATCTGGATATGTGTGTGTGAGAACAAAGAAAACATGAGAGAATGTTTGTTTTCTCCTTTAAAAGGGGTAACAAGAAGATGACGAGGATTACCGTAAGAAGTTGATAAATAGTTTGGTGAATGAGAGGTCTTCTTTTTCTTCTTTGATCCTTAGCCGCCGACTGTCAAAGCAGTCAGTGGCCATCACGCCTGGTGGCATCTTGTAGGGCAGCAACAACTGCTTCCACTTCACTTGGTCAGCGGTCATCCTTCATGCAGTGCCCCAGCTCCGGTTCATTCGTTGCATCTCGGCCTCCACAGTTCTCCGTCAAGTTGTTTTTGGTCTGCCTCTCTCTCGCTTTCCTTCAGGAGTCCATAGCATAGCTGTTCTTATGATGGCATCAGGGTCTCTTCTGAGGATGCGGCCAACTCAACTCCAGCATCGGCCAGCTATGACGGTGTGCATGTCCTCTTGGTTGCTCTGAGAAAGTTGTTCTTGGTTGGTGATGGTATTCGGCCAAAAGATTCTGAGAATTTTCCTTAGGCAGATTGTGTGGAAAAAGAACAATTTCAACATTTCTTCCTACTATTCTCCAGCATTCCACATCATAGAAAAGCACATAAAGAAAGAAAGCTGAACTGTATGAGTGGCAACACAATGAGCTGTCAAAAAAAAGGAAGTTTCTATAAAAAGGAAATCATTAACTGTTTGTCAATCAATCAATCAATCAATTAATCAATCAATACCCTTTTGCTTCCCAAGGAGCAGAGGCCAACAAACACATGCCAAGTCTTCCTGTCCTGTGCCATCTGCTCAAGTTCTTTCCATGTTTTCCTCATCATTTTACCTCTGTATCCAGTTCTCTTCTCCATGTGTTTTTTGCCTACCTCTGCCTCTTTCCCTGTGGATTCTAGAACAAGGACTGCCTTGTAATGCTCTCAACAGGTTTCCTCAATGTGTGTCCTATCCATCGCCAGCGTCTTCTTCTCAACTCTTGTTCCACTGGTACTTGTCTGGTTCTTGTCATCAATTCCATATTTGTGACTTTGTCATACCATTTCAGTCTTTCTATTCTACACAAGCGCCCGTTTATAATAGTCTAGCTTTTTTGGTTGTTGTTTTTGTTGCTTTCCAGAGCCATATAATAGGACGGACTTGACATTTGAGTTGAAAGTTCTTATTTTCGTGTGGTCTCTCATAGAGAATTTTTGATTTCTCTTATTCTCCATATGTTTCCCAATGCAATGAAAGCTCCTCGTGCTTTTTGTATTCTTATTTTGATATCACTGTCTGTCCCTCCAACTTTATCTATATTACTGCCAAGATATGTGTACAATTCTACATCTTTTAGTGGTGCTTCTTCAAGTTCAACCTTGTTATCACACGGCTGTTTGCCAGCAACACTTCAGTTTTTTTCTTGTTTTCCCTGAGCGCGCTATTTATAGCTATCGTGACAGAGGTCACGTGGTCAACTTCTTAATGGGGAAAAAATTTTGCGGTGTTTAATTTTGATAGGGCTTAATTAATGCTTTTAGGCTACTTTATTATTATAAATACCGGCTTTAATTTTGCGTAAAGCTAGACTAGAAATGTTAGAGTAAATTTTAGAACAAGAACAAACATTTTATCACAATTAGAACAGAAGATATAATAAGTCTAAAATCGTGTAAAATTTATGGTTTTTTTAATATTTTGTTATGGTTTGTTTCTAATGCAATTTACTCTAATACGATCACAATCAACATGCATAACAAATTACAGAAATCAAAAATAGAAACCCTGCAGAAAATTGATATCATAGTTTTGTTTTGGTTTCATGCGTAAAACATTAATTAATGAAACATTTAATTGCAAGTCCACATTTTTTACCTTAAAATAACACACCCAATTGTCCCCAAAACATGAGAGCTAACAATTATCTCAATCATACATCACGATAGTCATGTAAAAATGAGTATGGTCATGAGTAAAACGAAATGTTCAATTTAATAAATAAAACATACACCTATTAAATGATTTCCACACTCTGTTAATTCTGTCACTCTCACGCAACAACTGCCATAATTTGCTCTAGCCCCAAAATTTCGCTCAATTATCATTCACACTTCCTTTTTTTTATAGGAGGAATCTGTACATTCACAGATGGAGAAATTTGTAACAAATGAGTTTCCATTATAAATTTTAATTATGAAGTTGTATTTGTAATACCGCTGGCGTGTCTTTCAATTTTTGAAATAGTGGAATGTACAAATTCTCTTCCTTGCTCTCCATGCATGCCCATTCCAAAGCCATGAGTTCTGATCCAGTCTGCGCAATGTTTTTCTAATATGTGCTGTTTAGGAATTGTCTTACTGGGGAATAGCTTTCTGAACAAAGACATATATGTTTCTATTGGTGCTGTTATTGATGATATTGATTCTTTACTAATTGGTTTACTGTGTGATATTTTGTTGTGTACTTTCTCAAATGCTTCGTTCAGTGAGTTGAATTGTTCTTGGGCAATAAAAGCTATGTCAGTTATATCTTGTTTGTCTGTAATTTTCAGTGTCTGTGTAATGATTGCTATTGTAAAATCTTTATAAACTTTTTGTGTGAGATATCTGGGGCTGTGATTCCCTATGAATGCTCTGCTATGATAAGCCTGTGGTATGATTTTGTGTTTGGCTAGTACCTTGTCCAAGTGTGAGCAAACTGGACCAGACCTAGCACACAGATCTTGAAACTGAAGTTTGGCCAGCGCATCTTGTGCATTTTCAAGTTTAACTTCAAACTATCTCTTCAAGATCTCAATAGTACTAATGTTTGCATGTATCTCTTGCGGATTCTCAAATATCTTTGCGTCTATTGTATCGGCTCCCTGTTCTAGAAGTCTGTGGTGTTTTACAACAATGCCTAATAAAATATGAAGGTAAGGAGGAGCTACATTTTCAATTTCAATTTCTAACATTGGTTTGTGTAAACAATTATCGTAACGTGCCACTTGCCTTTTATTCCCTTTCCCATATTTCATATATCTATTGTAATCTCTTATCAACATGGCCAAACTTCTTGGTTTGCAAATTGTATGCTCACTGGATGTCTTTATTTCCTTGTTTTGCTGGAGACACCACAGACATGGGTATGTTCCTTGAGCTCCAGACAAACCAAACATTTTCATCAAAAAGTCATAATCCCCGAATAAGAAAACAACAACTTTTTTACCATCCCACTCTAAATCTTTTAGTGACTCTATCTGAGCTTTCATGCCATTCATAAATATTTCTAAATTATTATATGTATCTCTGACTCTAGCCATTGATAAAAGGATGGTATTAGATTTAGAATTTGGTTTCTCTAAATTTACTATCTGCGTTGTAACTTTGAACTGTGAATGAAAGAAGATATACAAACAGTTACTTAGAATTCTTTGGCAGCCGTCGTGTGCACAGGATTGTCTACCAAAGAACACTAATGGAACAGTCCTTATCTCACACACAATAAAAAAAGACATTCATATTATAAATACAAGATTAACAAGACTTGAAAGATAGATCAAAGTATGTGGAAGTAATCTATCTATAGCTTTACATGTTTTCTGACGCTTATATACGCAGCTAAATATCATTATAAATGAATGAAAATGTAAAAACAGATGGTGCTTTACAAAAAGTTATTCTTTTACAACCTTATTTAAGATTTGCGAGTATCAGGAATGCGTTTACAGTGATTTAAATGTTATAAAATCTGGTGACAATATGCTTGTTCTTGTAATGCCAAACTCACAAAACTGACTACCACACATTCTCAAGATATGAAACCAAAAAAAAAAGTATGTGGAAATAATCTTTAGCTTCCCTTCGAGAAGTCTTTATAATTATAAACTCAAACGAATGGGCCGGTTTTTAGATATTAAACTAATACAAAGATTACTTATTTTATGAATTTCATCAAATGATGACGCTGTTTTCAAAAGTCTGTAACTCCGTCAAAAATAGTTTCAAACAAATAAAAATGCAATTAAAAATAGAACACAGAACAAAGTTATAGTACACAAAAGAATTTTTGTGCTGTGTTTATCGAGAACGAGTGTGTAATGATTTATATAATTACTGATTTTACACACACATCAGCTGGTTTTCCCCGCCAAAAACCCCCAGTAATCATTTACGGTGCACATGAAGATTATTACCCGGTGTCAGAATTCCGGTCACCGAAACTAAAAGAGCGCTCTGGTATAGGGTACAAACAGCCGTGATCATTTCTTGCATTTATTCTCATAATCTTTGTCTTTTCCCTGTTTATTTTCAGGCCCACTTGTTGTGGCCTCTCATCGAGAATTTTTATTTTCTCTTGCATCTGATTATGGTTATGGGACAGAAAAGCCAAGTCATCTGCTAAATCCAGATCATCAAGCTGTTTAGTCAGATTCAACTGGATTCCATTTTTGTTGTGTGATGTCTGTGTTCTCATAACCCAATCTATTGCTAGTAAGAAAAGAAATGGAGACAAAGGCATCCCTGTCTCACTCCTATTCTAATCCTAAACTGTTCTGTAAGTTGTCCTTCATAAAGAACTCTGCATGTCATGTCTTCATCGGTCTTCCTTATTAGGTTAACGATCTACCTCATAAAACTGAGACCTAGTTTAGTGAAATCTCTGACACTTCATTCCCCTATGGCAGTATTTGCTATAGGACTACCTTTAACTTTATGTTTTTGTGTGTTATGAATTAGGCAACAGAAAATCAAAACACAATTTACTTCAACACCATCATTTCTTATATACTACATAATTCCATGATGTTCCTAGAAGAGGGAAGGGGGGGGGGGGGGGGGGGCACATTGATACACAAACCACAGCTGACTAATGTAAGGTTGTGCCTAAAGCTGGCAGCTTCAACATGTAAGACGCATTGCTACACAAACTACAGCTGCAAGAACACTTAATGCTTTGGTACAGGCTTTCTGCAAATGGACCAGCTGCAATGGTGGCTCCATGCTCCATAAAAAAGCAAAAAAAAAGAGAGGAAAAGAATGATGATTATTCCATATAAACAGCTTTCTCTAAAGACAGCTTTTTCTGTAACCATGTGAAGATTATTCCATATATATACAGCTTTATTTAAAGACAGCTTTTTCTATCGCCATTTACAGGGCCCTCAAAATCAGTTAACGTCCAGTTAGAACCCCAGCACAACAATACCATCAAGTCCACGTACTGCCCTTCAGAGAGGGGCCCCACACACTGTCCACACTCAGAGTGGATGGAAGCGACATTGAAGATATACTGTCAGACAGGCTGATGTCAGAGTTTTTTGTTATTTTTTTGGGTGTAGAGAAAGGGTTAAAGCATGGGGGAGAATATATTTTGTGTGTGTGTGTGTGTGTGTCATTCAAATCGCCTTTTTTAGAACATTTGTAATTGCCCCAACTAAGATGGTTTGGCCATGTCTGCAGAATGGGAGAAGATTGGCTACCACGACAAGCATGGGAAACAAAGAGCCAGACCTCCAGGATGACCCAGGGTCCACTGGGAGGACAACATTAGACAATCTTTGAAGGACTGAGCATTATAATGGAACCAGGCCAGGAGGAAGATAGCCGATAGAATAGTATGGCGCTCTCTGTTCCATACCTCAACACCTCATGGTAGAAGGGGAACGACTAAGTACGTAATTTCAATTGCAAAACATGCAACCGATTTTACTTTCTCTATCTGTCTGTTACATAAAACTACTTCAAGACTATAGGAATAATTTTGATCACCTTTCGTAGTTAGGACTTCGGTAAAAATTATGCCAACCATTTTAAAATTTGATCTAAATCAGATTAGAACTAAGAACATCTAACTTTAGACTCCAGCTTTAACTGCTAGGTCATATTAAAAAAAAAAAATTTAATTTACTATCTATTTTTTTTCTTCTGATTTTTAATACTGGTGTATGTGAGATATTGTAAGAAGTCACATGGTTTCATGCTACATGGAGACTACATCATCTACTTACCACTGTGTTCTCACTAACAGTGAGAAGAAGTCACATGGTTTCATGCTACATGGAGACTACATCATCTACTTACCACTGTGTTCTCACTAACAGTGAGAAGAAGTCACATGGTTTCATGCTACATGGAGACTACATCATCTACTTACCACTGTGTTCTCACTAACAGTGAGAAGAAGTCACATGGTTTCATG
Organism: Oreohelix idahoensis; assembly: GCA_024509875.1. Classification (NCBI taxonomy): domain Eukaryota; kingdom Metazoa; phylum Mollusca; class Gastropoda; order Stylommatophora; family Oreohelicidae; genus Oreohelix; species Oreohelix idahoensis. The sequence continues at coordinate 138,522 of JAMPIV010002299.1, forward strand.
CTACATGGAGACTACATCATCTACTTACCACTGTGTTCTCACTAACAAGTGAGTCATTTGTTGTGTGGTTAGACCAGCCTTTCTCAACCTTTTTTTTATCCTGGGGGAGCCCTTGAAATCATTTTCAGGTCTCAGGAAACCCCTGCATAAAATTTATAATATCTACAGTTCATGGTATGTTAGCGTGATCAGTAAGTTGTAGATATGATAATTCAGTAAATATCAGGGCTCTTTTGAGCAGAGAATGATTTTTTTTCCCTCTGGATCTACAGTGCTGTAGCTTTCCAGACCTTTAGTGTGCAGTTTTAATCTTTAGGATTTGAACAGTACACATAGCTTTCACATTAGAGGTTCCAGACCTTTTCAGCCCTGGTACCCCCTTGGCTTTTAGTTAACCTTCCTGTATCCTCTATTCTGTATAAGAGGAAATAAATTCTAGAGTTTACAATGCTTATCATAGTTTTTCTTTGCATTCCTTATGGGGCATAAAGCCACAACTGGACAGGAAGCCTGCACCAAGCAGTTACTTTTTTGTTTAACATGATGAGGCTGCCCCCTCCCCCCCCCCCAAACCCTGGGGGGGGGGGGGTGGGGTCATCAGCATACCTCAGGTTGTTGTTTCCGATCCCTAGGGTTTTGAGTTATTCACTCTTTTAACCCTTGCGGCAATTTGGGGGTGTCGTGTAGGGCCTTCTTACAACCCCAGAGAGCTTCCCCAACTCAGTGGGCGCAGCTGGTGGAGGTCACACCAAACCCACTAATTGGCGTGTGTGCAGCGCCACAAGAAGGATGGTCCCCTACCTTACAAGGGGATCATTGGCATACCCCAAGTTGGGAACTTCTGCTTTATACCTCCAAAAATACTACTGCTGTGGAACTGTGAAAAATATTTGAGTAATTTTGTTCTGAATAGTGGTCTTTTCTAAACTGTTGTAGTCATTGTACCGGTTTAGTGGCAGCCATCTTGCTTCACATGTGACTGGACATAAGGGAGTTTTTTTCTCTTATTTTTATAGTTTCATGTTCTCTACTTAATTCTCATTTTCTTTCCCTCCTGTCTCTTGTTTGTCTGTCCCTGACGAAGGCCTTGTGGCCGCAACGTAGGTTTTTCTTGTCCTTTCTCCTTGTAAGACGTATTACTATTTGTGTGTGTGTTTTTTTTTGTTTTTGTTTTTCCCATTCAACTAGTCATTGTACAAGCATTGTAGTATTTTATTATTGGAACTTGGAAGAAAAGATTACAATAGAACTGGGTGAAATTCATTCATTCATTCTTTTATTCATTCATTCACATATTCATTCATTCACTCATTCATTTATTCATTCCCTTATTCAGTCATTCACTCAGTGATTAATTAATTAATTTATTCATTCATTTTTTCATTCATTCACTCATTCCTTTGTTCATTCACTCATTCATTTAATCACTCACTCATTCATTCATACACTCACTCACTCATTCATTCACTGATTCATTCAATTGCTTATTCACTCATTCATTCACTCATTTACTCACTCACTCATTCATTCACTCACTTATTCATTCACTCACTTACTCATTCACTCACTCACTCACTCACTCATTTCTTCTTTCATTCACTCACATACTCATTAATCCACTCACTCATTCACCCACTCGCTCACTCATTCATTCATGCTAATACAGCATGAAGTAACCACAACAGCTGGTCCACTAACAGGAAGTCTGCACTCAAGTATTTATGGGCTCTTACAACAATGGTTTCTATAGCAACAGCTGCTTGTACATGATGAGGTTGTCAGCTGCATGCAAAGTTTTATCTCAGTTGTCTCTCTTTCTAGAGGGAACAGTAACTCTGTTCTTTCCCTGTTTCCACAAATAAGACAGAGAAGGGGCCATTACTGTAGATTAGCTGCTTGCAGAAAGTCTGAGCTGCTTGCAGAAAGTCTCAGCTGCTTGCAGAAAGTCTGAATCAAAGCTCATGATGTGCTTTTGTAGTTGCAGTTTTTCTAGCAGGTTAACATAATGTTGTTAGCCCATTCTGAACTCACTTTATCCGCCTCTTACAAAAGGCCTGAGTTATCTGTGATATCTAAAAACTGCCTGGCATTGGCTAAATATTAATCAGTATGTCTAACTCAACAGGCAGTCCTTAGAGGCCACTGATTGTTGACCCAGTAAATGTCAGAATATCTGGTGGATGGAGACCTCTTCTGGATGAGAGAGGCATTGTCCCTCTCGGGGTCAACAAGGAGAAGCATCTACCATTCGACGTGTCTGATGCTGGACCAGGTAAACAAATAGGATGACTTGTTTTTGTGTATTTTTGCGGCATTTATTAGCCAGAATAATCTTTACCAAACTAATTAACACATGAAAATCTTCCCAGTACAGTACAAACACCAGATTAAGAATGTGTGAGAGTTGAGAACAGAAATAGCTCGGTGGTCCATGGTTTGATCCCCAGTGGAGGTCGGATGTTTTAGACTGAAAACGGCTCCAGGGTCGACCCAGCCTCATGAATAGGGTACCAGAGCAACTCTAGGAAGGTTAAGGCGGCCGGCGTGATGCTGACTACATCACCCCTAGTGTGCCGTATGGTCATGAAAATATGGGCCTAACACCATATTCCCATTATGCTTCAATGGGCGTGTAGTAGGATCCTTTACCTTATCCTCCTGAGTATAGAAATGCTGAAGAGCAACAGAAAAAGAAATTTCAAATTTTCATCTCTCTTTACCACGTGCCAAAGGAAAATTCTCGTACTTTTTTGGGCCTGATGCCATCACCAACCAAGAATTGCTTATTCTGAGTAACCAGAAGACATGCACACCATCATAACCGGTAGTCTCTGAAACTGGTTTGGTCATGTCCACAGAAAAGATCAGGCACCATCTCCAAAACTGCTATGCTGTTGGAAGCTGAAATAAAAAGTGTGAACTAGAGTTGTGGCACAATATGAAGGATGGCCACCGAGCGAGCTAAATGGTAACAGTTTGTTGATGCCCTACAAGATGCCACTAGGCGTGATGGCCACAGCTCACTTTATCGGTCAGCAGCGAATTACCTAAGAAGAATCAGAAGACTAACAGGCGTGCTGACAAGTCCATTTCAGTTTTGTCTTCTTTATGTCGCCCCCGTCTGTCTTGCCATCATCATCACTTCCTTTTTTGCTCCATTTGCACCATTGAACCACTACAGCAGATGACCCTCTTGAGGGAGCCTATGTCAGAGCCCATGTCCTTGCAGGAGTGGTTTCTTTTAGCAGCTTATTTGACATGTTGAGGATGCCAGCTCCACGCACAGCGTTATATGGTGTGCCTGATGGAGCAGTAGTCATATTCTTTCTGTGCCTCCCCAAAGACCATATGGAAAATGAGGGAGGGGGAGGGCCTTCACAATAATAAGCTCATTGTTTTATTACATCTGTCGTAAATTTATTCAGTCCTAGCTGCTGTGCTTCATATCTAATGTATTTTTTTTTAAAATGTCATTTATACTGACTTATGTAAAACATGAACAAGCAGTTAGAAGAAAGAATTGAGGCCTTTGAGATGTGGATGTGAAGAATAGTGGGGCATGTCTCATGGAAAGAGAAAGGTAAAAGGTAGCCCCATAGCAGAAACTGCTGTAGGGCAGTGAAGTGTTAGAGACTTCACTATACTAGGTCCAGCATCAAGAGGTGGGGTGACCAGTTTCCTTCCTCGCTGCCCTTTCCTTCCCTAACTCAAGTGCAAAGTCAGATATAGCTGGGTTGACTGAAGCGTGTCGATACAGTGATTTGAACCTGGCACCTTTGCCACAAGAGACTAGCACTGTGTCAATCTGATGCTCACAGAAAGAGAAGAAAACACATAAAGACGGTCCTCCTATAAAACCTAGCAATTAACAAAAAATTAATGAAGGAGACCAAAATTAGAGAACTAACATATTTTGGCCATGTACATAGACATAACACCTTACTGAAGACAGTAATAGAAGGCAGAGCTGAAGGACAATGTGCAGGAGGAAGACATTGCAATAAGTGAGAAGATAACACCAAGAGATAGACAGGAAATATTCTATGAGAGTGCACCATCAAGACAAGAGACAGGAAATATTCTATGAGAGTGCACCATCAAGACAAGAGACAGAAGACATTGAGGACCCAATGCAGCTGACCTTCGATGTAAAGATGGCATCTGATGATGAAACATGCCTTTTGACATATGCAATCTATATAATCTGACATACGTAATATATACCATTTAACATGTTTCATCTATACCTTATATAACATATATAGTCTATGCCATTTGACATAAGTAATCAAATTATTTGACTTATACCAATTCTCATATATAAACTATAGCATCTGACCATTTGTCATATATAAACTATAGCATCAGACATATGTCATCTATACTGTTTGATGTATGTTCATATGTCATCTGTACTGTTTGATAGGAGAGAATCTTTAATTTGATAAGAAACAATAATCTCAGAGTTGAAATATGAAATCAAATGAAGTGTTTTCTTGTGTGTTTGTCTAAAGTGGACATTCCTGCATGTTATCTATTTTGTCAGAATTCTTCACTTTTCTGTTCATCTTTCTTACATATTTTTCTGCCTTTCCTTCTGTACATTTTTCAGGTATTTCGTTTACTCAGTTTAATGTTTCTTGGTATAAATAATTATGTGTGTAGTTTTTTCATTGGTGTCCAATTGGCTGAGTGGGCAGAGCTCTTTCCTTTCACTGCACAAGTACCAGGTTCTGGGATCACAACCTGGTAGCGTCATGCTGTAGTCTATCTGACTCTGCTTGTGAGTTTGGGAAGGCAAAAGCAATGAGTAAGAGAACTATTCATCCCACCTCATAAAAAAGCTGGATCTAGTATGGTGAAACCTCTAACATAGTGTTTCTCAACCCTGATAGTATCAACGCCCCCTTTTGACAACTAATATTTTTAAAAGCCCCACCACCATTTTAACACCCCCTTCCTCTTTATCGTATATACACATACATATATTCCACCATACTTTAAAAAAAGCAATGCAGTCAATGAGTTATCTTTTCTTATAAGATAAAGAAAACGAGAAAGCACATTTATAAAAGCATAGTTATATTAAATATGACTTTAAGTACGGAATTATATACACCACAAGTTCATTATCCTTGAATTACAAATTGGCGGAGCAAATGATATATAATTAGTTCTTACAACTCTATAACTATCATAATCAAAGGTCACACACAGTTCTGTGTAGTGCTGTGACTGTAACGTCAACCTCGCTAAACAAAGAGTGGTTTTTTGGCAGGCACACATAGGACACGTGATTGTGCAGGGAACGTTTTGGGAGGGAGTCGTGCTGTGGAAGTGGAAAGGAAGGGAAGGGATTGTGATGTGTTCACGGGCTAATCAATGTTTGACGGGAATGTGTTTCCAGAAGAAAATACGTGTTGAGAGTGAAGAGAGAAGGTTAGGTTAGGTGTGTCGAGAGGCTAACGAATGTTTCGAGTATTGAAGGGACATAAATCTCCACCTACTTTCTCCTAACAATGGTAACATCCCAGGTACTAAAATTTTGCGTTTGGAATCCTTGAAACACTCCTTGGGATGCAGGGCAAATAGAAACTATCGTGTTACAAGCTATGCGAAGGGGAATATTTTTTGTAATTGTTTTATATTGATTCTTGTAAAAATGTACACAACACCCCCCTGAATAGAAGTAGCGACCCATCAGAACGCCCCCAGACATCTTGAAAACGCCCCCAGGGGGCGCTACCGCCCCCGTTGAGAAACACTGCTCTAACACTTCATTTGCGTATGGTAGTATATACAATGGGACTACCTTTACCTTTCTTTTGCTAATTCAATCTAAAATCATTTAGTCATTGTTTTACCACCAGCCATATTAAACTTTTTAAATCATGAATGAATAGCATTTACATTCATTAAAACATTGCCTTCATGCCTTTAACCAGGGGAACTAACTGCGGAGGTCCAGGGACCAAACGGTAAAATCCCGGTGACACTTGATGCAAGGAATGATGGGAAACATACAGTGGTATTCACACCAAGGGAAGAAGGTACAAGTTTTTTTTTTTTAACTGTATAAGTTTCTAGCTGACCGTAGCGAAATGCATGGAGGCATAAATTTATAAGACCACCAGATATGCACAATGCTACAATATGCATGTGTGGAAGTTAACCCCTGTCTGTGAGGCTAATTACACCCTCATTGACTCTTTAAATCATCCACACACTTCCAGGGGTTCCCCCTGTGGTGAAACATGTTGAGAACCCAGCATTGCACACTAAGCTTGAAGAAGTCACTTGAGCCCCAGATGTGATTTTTCGCTTTGACCTGGTTGACTGCATGCAGGAGGATCTCATTATGGACCCAGTGATGGGCAGGGGAAGCTGAAAGGTAGCTCTGTGCAGGACGTGACAATTCCTTGGGAGAGCCCAGAACCAGAGCACAGTATTTTAGCTCTGCATAGTTGGAAAGCCACCTTGGATGGCGGGGAATGCACAGCATGCCACACGCTTCTTACTCCTAGCTTGGAGCCAGATGTGATGATCCTTTAAATGCAAGCCAAGCTGGAGAAACTGGAGCTCATGACTTCAACTCAGCAAGTTTGGGAATTGCAGAAAAATCACAGGAAAAGCCTAGATCCATAATGTAGATAATTGTTGCAGACTTTCTTTTATGGGCTAATTTCGTATGATATAGTGTTCTTCTTCTGTCTTTCGTTGACTATTATATTCACTTCTGCAACAGTGGGTTCATTTTGAGTTTCAAACATATAAATGTGAACGTGTAGTGAATAAACTACATTTCGTATTTGATATTTCGTTGTGTTCTAGTTTTACTTTGAATTATCATTAGTATAGCAGAGTTTTACACATTGACCAACAAGTTAAAGGTTAACTGTCAATTCAACATAACGGTCTGAACTGTAACTTTATAAACTTCCTCACAGGATAAGTCTCGTGTGGATGACTTAACATATAATTTAATAGCTCCAATATATACAGCATGAGTAACTCAATTAACATATTTTCCACATTGAGAGAAACTGGAGACATAAAGAAGAGAACTGGAGACATAAAGAAGAGAACTAAAGACATGAAGAAGAGAACTGGAGACACAAAGAAGAGAACTGGAGACATAATGAAGAGAACTGGAGACATGAAGAAGACCGCCGGAGGCATAAAGAAGAGAACTAAAGAAATAAAGAAGAGAACTGAAGACATAAAGAAGAGAACTCGAAACAAAAAGAAGAGAACTGGAAACATAAAGAAGAGAACTGGAGACAAAAAGAAGAGAACTGGAGACATAAAGAAGACGGCTGGAGGCATAAAGAAGAGAACTAAAGAAATAAAGAAGAGAACTGGAGACATAAACAAGAGAACTGAAGACATAAAGAAGAGAACTGAAGACATAAAGAAGAGAACTGAAGACCTAAAGAAGAGAACTGATGACATAAAGAAGAGAACTCGAGACAAAAAGAAGAGAACTGGAGACATAAAGAAGACGGCTGGAGGCATAAAGAAGAGAACTAAAGAAATAAAGAATAGAACTAAAGAAATAAAGAAGAGAACTAGAGACATAAAGAAGAGAACTGGAAACATAAAGAAGAGAACTGGAAACACAAAGAAGAGAACTGAAGACATAAAGAAGAGAACTGGAGGCATAAAGAAGAGAACTGGAGACATAAAGTAGAGAACTGGAGACATAAAGATGAGGACTGGAGACATAAAAAAGAGAACTGAAGACATAAGGATGAGAACTGGAGACATAAAAAAGAGAACTGAAAGCATAAAGAAGAGAACTAGAGACATAAAGTAGAGAACTAAAGACATAAAGAAAAGAACCGAAGACATAAAGAAGAGAACTGAGGACATAAAGAAGAGAACTGGAGGCATAAAGAAGAGAACTGAAGACATAAAGAACAGAACTGAAGATATAAAGAAGAGAACTGGAGGCATAAAGAAGAGAACTGGAGGCATAAAGAAGAGATCTTGAGACATAAAAAAGAGAACTGGAGACATAAAGAAGAGAACTGGAGACATAAGGAAGGGAACTGGAGGCATAAAGAAGAGAACTGAAGACATAAATAAGAGAACTGGAGACATAAAGAAGAGAACTGGAGACATACGGAAGAGAACTGGAGACATAAAGAAGAGAACTGGAGGCATAAAGTAGAGAACTGGAGACATAAAGAAGAGAACAGAAGACATAAAGAATAGAACTGGAGACATAAAGAAGAGAACTGGAGACATAAAGAAGAGAACTGGAGACATAAAGAAGAGAACTGGAGACATAAAGAAGAGAACAGAAGACATAAAGAATAGAACTGAAGACATAAAGAAGAGAACAGAAGACATAAAGAAGAGAACTGAAGACATAAAGAAGAGAACTGGAGACATAAAGAAGAGAACTGGAAACATAAAGTAGAGAACTGGAAAAATACAGAAGAGAACTGGAGACATAAACAAGAGAACTGGGGACATTAAGAAGAGAACTGGAGACATACAGAAGAGAACTTGAGACATACAGAAGAGAACTGGAGACATAAAGAAGACAACTGGAGACATAAAGAAGAGAACTGGAGACATAAATGAAGAGAACTGAAGACATAAAGAATAGAAGTGGAGACATAAAGAAGAGAACTGGAGACATAAAGAAGAGAACTGGAGACATAAAGAAGAGAAATGAAGACATAAAGAAGAGAACTGGAGACATAAAAAGAGAACTGAAAGCAGAAAGAAGAGAACTAAAGACATAAAGAAGAGAACTGAAGACATAAAGAAGAGAACTGGGGGCATACAGAAGAGAACTGGAGGCATAAAGAAGAGAACTTGGAGACATACAGAAGATTACTGGAGACATACAGAAGAGAACTGGAGACATACAGAAAAGAACTGGAGACATAAAGGAGAGAACTGGAGACATAAAGAAGAGAACTTGAGGCATAAAGAAGAGAACTGGAGATGTAAATAAGAGAACTTGAGACATAAAGAAGAGAACTGGGACATAAAGAGGAGAACTGCAGTCATAAAGAAGAGAACTGGAGATATAAAGAAGATAATTAGAGACATAAAGAAGACAACTCGAGACATAAAGAAGAGAATTGGAGGCATAAAGAAGAGAACTGTAGTCATAAAGAAGAGAACTGGAGACATAAAGAAAAGAACTGAAGACATAAATAAGAGAACTGGAAACATAAAGAAGAGAACTGGAGACATAAAGAAAACTCGAGGCATAAAGAAGAGAACTGGAGGGATAAAGAAGAGAACTGGAGGCATAAAGAAGAGAACTGTATTCATAAAGAAGAGAACTGGAGACATAAAGAAGAGAACCGGAGACAAAAAGAAGAGAACTGGAGACATAAAGAAGAGAACTGGAGACATAAAGAAGACCGATGGAGGCATAAAGAAGAGAACTAAAGAAATAAAGAAGAGAACTGGAGACATAAACAAGAGAACTGAAGACATAAAGAAGAGAACTGAAGACATAAAAAAGAGAACTGAAGACCTAAAGAAGAGAACTGAAGACATAAAGAAGAGAACTCGAGACAAAAAGAAGAGAACTGGAGACATAAAGAAGACCGCTGGACGCATAAAGAAGAGAACTAAAGAAATAAAGAAGAGAACTGAAGACATAAAGAAGAGAACTCGAGACAAAAAGAAGAGAACTGGAAACATAAAGAAGAGAACTGGAGACACACAGAAGAGAACTGAAGTCGTAAAGAAGAGAACTGAAGACATAAAGAAGAGAACTCGAGACAAAAAGAAGAGAACTGGGGACATAAAGAAGACCGCTGGGGGCATAAAGAAGAGAACTAAAGAAATAAAGAAGAGAACTGGAGACATAAACAAGAGAACTGAAGACATAAAGAAGAGAACTGAAGACATAAAGAAGAGTACTGAAGACCTAAAGAAGAGAACTGAAGACATAAAGAAGAGAACTCGAGACAAAAAGAAGAGAACTGGAGTCATAAAGAAGACGGCTGGAGGCATAAAAAAGAGAACTAAAGAAATAAAGAATAGAACTAAAGAAATAAAGAAGAGAACTAGAGACATAAAGAAGAGAACTGGAAACACAAAGAAGAGAACTGGAAACACAAAGAAGAGAACTGAAGGCATAAAGAAGAGAACTGAAGACATAAAGAAGAGAACTGAAGACATAAAGAAGAGAACTGGAGGCATAAAGAAGAGAACTGGAGACATAAAGTAGAGAACTGGAGACATAAAGATGAGGACTGGAGACATAAAAAAGAGAACTGAAGACATAAGGATGAGAACTGGAGACAAAAAAAAAGAGAACTGAAAGCATAAAGAAGAGAACTAGAGACATAAAGTAGAGAACTAAAGACATAAAGAAAAGAACTGAAGACATAAAGAAGAGAACTGAGGACATAAAGAAGAGAACTGGAGGCATAAAGAAGAGAACTGAAGACATAAAGAACAGAACTGAAGATATAAAGAAGAGAACTGGAGGCATAAAGAAGAGAACTGGAGGCATAAAGAAGAGATCTTGGAGACATCCAGAAGAGAACTGGAGACATACAGAAGAGAACTGGAGACATACAGAAGAGAAATGGAGACGTAAAGAAGACAACTGGAGACATAAAGAAAACAACTGGAGGCATAAAGAAGAAAACTGGAAGCATAAAAAAGAGAACTGGAGACGTAAAGATGAGAACTGGAGACATAAAGAAGAGAACTGGAGACATAAAGAGGAGAACTGGAGACATAAAGAAGAGAACTGGAGATATAAGGAAGAGAACTGGAGACACAAAGAAGAGAACTTGAGACGTAAAAAAAGAGAACTGGAGACATAAAGAAGAGAACTGGAGACATAAGGAAGAGAACTGGAGGCATAAAGAAGAGAACTGAAGACATAAATAAGAGAACTGGAGACAAAAAGAAGAGAACTGGAGACATACGGAAGAGAACTGGAGACATAAAGAAGAGAACTGGAGGCATAAAGTAGAGAACTGGAGACATAAAGAAGAGAACAGAAGACATAAAGAATAGAACTGGAGATATAAAGAAGAGAACTGGAGACATAAAGAAGAGAACTGGAGACATAAAGAAGAGAACTGGAGACATAAAGAAGAGAACAGAAGACATAAAGAATAGAACTGAAGACATAAAGAAGAGAACAGAAGACACAAAGAAGAGAACTGAAGACATAAAGAAGAGAACTGGAGACATAAAGAAGAGAACTGGAGACATAAAGTAGAGAACTGGAGACATACAGAAGAGAACTGGAGACATACAGAAGAGAACTGGGGACATTAAGAGGAAAACTGGAATTATAAAGAAGAGAGCTGGCGGCATAAAGAAGAGAACTGGAGGCATAAAGAAGAGAACTTGGAGACATACAGAAGAGAACTGGAGACATACAGAAGAGAACTTGAGACATACAGAAGAGAACTGGAGACATAAAGAAGACAACTGGAGACATAATGAAGAGAACTGGAGACATAAATAAGGGGAACTGAAGACATAAAGAATAGAAGTGGAGACATAAAGAAGAGAACTGGAGACATAAAGAAGAGAACTGGAGACATAAAGAAGAGAAATGAAGACATAAAGAAGAGAACTGGAGACATAAAAAGAGAAATGAAAGCAGAAAGAAGAGAACTAAAGACATAAAGAAGAGAACTGAAGACATAAAGAAGAGAACTGGGGGCATACAGAAGAGAACTGGAGGCATAAAGAAGAGAACTTGGAGACATACAGAAGATTACTGGAGACATACAGAAGAGAACTGGAGACATACAGAAGAGAACTGGATACATAAAGGAGAGAACTGGAGACATAAAGAAGAGAACTTGAGGCATAAAGAAGAGAACTGGAGATGTAAATAAGAGAACTTGAGACATAAAGAAGAGAACTGGGACATAAAGAGGAGAACTGGAGTTATAAAGAAGAGAACTGGAGATATAAAGAAGATAATTGGAGACATAAAGAAGAAAACTGAAGACATAATGAAGAGAACTGAAGACATAAAGAAGACAACTCGAGACATAAAGAAGAGAACTGGAGGCATAAAGAAGAGAACTGGAGATGTAAAGAAGAGAGCTGTAGTCATAAAGAAGAGAACTGGAGACATAAAGAAGAGAACTGAAGACATAAATAAGAGAACTGGAAACATAAAGAAGAGAACTGGAGACATAAAGAAAACTCGAGGCATAAAGAAGAGATCTGGAGGCATAAAGAAGATAACTGGAGGCATAAAGAAGAGAACTGTATTCATAAAGAAGAGAACTGGAGACATAAAGAAGAGAACCGGAGACAAAAAGAAGAGAACTGGAGACATAAAGATGAGAACTGGAGACATAAAGAAGATAACTGTAGTCATAAAGAAGAGAACTGGAGACATAAAGAAGAGAACTGGAGACATAAAGAAGAGAACTGGAGACATGAAGAAGACCGCTGGAGGCATAAAGAAGAGAACTAAACAAATAAAGAAGAGAACTGAAGACATAAAGAAGAGAACTCGAGACAAAAAGAAGAGAACTGGAAACATAAAGAAGAGAACTGAAGACACACAGAAGAGAACTGAAGTCATAAAGAAGAGAACTCGAGCCAAAAAGGAGAGAACTGGAGACATAAAGAAGACCGCTGGAGACATAAGGAAGAGAACTAAAGAAATAAAGAAGAGAACTGGAGATATAAACAAGAGAACTGAAGACATAAAGAAGAGAACCGAAGACATAAAGAAGAGAACTGAAGACCTAAAGAAGAGAACTGAAGACATAAAGAAGAGAACTCGAGACAAAAAGAAGAGAACTGGAGACATAAAGAAGACGGCTGGAGGCATAAAGAAGAGAACTAAAGAAATAAAGAAGAGAACTGAAGACATAAAGAAGAGAACTCGAGACAAAAAGAAGAGAACTGGAAACATAAAGAAGAGAACTGGAGACTTACAGAAGAGAACTGAAGTCATAAAGAAGAGAACTGAAGTCATAAAGAAGAGAACTAAAGACATAAAGAAGAGAACTCGAGACAAAAAGAAGAGAACTGGAGACATAAAGAAGACCGCTGGAGGCATAAAGAAGAGAACTAAAGAAATAAAGAAGAGAAATGGAGATATAAACAAGAGACATGAAGACATAAGAAGAGAACTGAAGACATAAAGAAGAGAACTGAAGACCTAAAGAAGAGAACTGAAGACATAAAGAAGAAAACTCGAGACAAAAAGAAGAGAACTGGAGACATAAAGAAGACCGCTGGAGGCATAAAGAAGAGAACTAAAGAAATAAAGAATAGAACTAAAGAAATAAAGAAGAGAACTAGAGACATAAAGAAGAGAACAGAAGACATAAAGAAGAGAACTGAAGACATAAAGAAGAGAACTGAAGACATAAAGAAGAGAACTGGAGACATAAAGTAGAGAACTGGAGACATACAGAAGAGAACTGGAGACATAAAGATGAGAACTGGGGACATTAAGAAGAGAACTGGAAACATAAAGAAGAGAGCTGGCGGCATAAAGAAGAGAACTGGAGGCATAAAGAAGAGAACTTGGAGACATACAGAAGAGAACTGGAGACATAAGAAGATAACTGGAGACATAAAGAAGACAACTGGAGACATAAAGAAGAGAACTGGAGACATAAATGAAGAGAACTGAAGACATAAAGAATAGAAGTGGAGACATAAAGAAGAGAACTGGAGACATAAAGAAGAGAACTGGAGACATAAAGAAGAGAAATGAAGACATAAAGAAGAGAACTGGAGACATAAAAAGAGAACTGAAAGCAGAAAGAAGAGAACTAAAGACATAAAGAAGAGAACTGAAGACATAAAGAAGAGAACTGGGGGCATACAGAAGAGAACTGGAGGCATAAAGAAGAGAACTTGGAGACATACAGAAGATTACTGGAGACATACAGAAGAGAACTGGAGACATACAGAAGAGAACTTGAGACATAAAGGAGAGAACTGGAGACATAAAGAAGAGAACTTGAGGCATAAAGAAGAGAACTGGAGATGTAAATAAGAGAACTTGAGACATAAAGAAGAGAACTGGGACATAAAGAGGAGAACTGGAGTCATAAAGAAGAGAACTGGAGATATAAAGAAGGTAATTGGAGACATAAAGAAGATAACTGGAGACATAATGAAGAGAACTGAAGACATAAAGAAGACAACTGGAGACATAAAGAAGAGAATTGGAGGCATAAAGAAGAGATCTGGAGATGTAAAGAAGAGAACTGTAGTCATAAAGAAGAGAACTGGAGACATAAAGAATAGAACTGAAGACATAAATAAGAGAACTGGAAAGATAAAGAAGAGAACTGGAGACATAAAGAAAACTCGAGGCATAAAAAAGAGAACTGGAGGCATAAAGAAGAGAACTGGATGCATAAAGAAGAGAACTGTATTCATAAAGAAGAGAACTGGAAACATAAAGAAGAGAACTGGAAACATAAAGAAGAGAACTGGAGACAAAAAAGAAGAGAACTGGAGACATAAAGATGAGAACTGGAGACATAAAGAAGAGAACTGTAGTCATAAAGAAGAGAATTGGAGACATAAAGAAGAGAACTGGAGACATAAAGAAGAGAACTGGAGACATGAAGAAGACCGCTGGAGGCATAAAGAAGAGAACTAAAGAAATAAAGAAGAGAACTGAAGACATAAAGAAGAGAACTCGAGACAAAAAGAAGAGAACTGGAAACATAAAGAAGAGAACTGGAGACACACAGAAGAGAACTGAAGTCATAAAGAAGAGAACTCGAGGCAAAAAGAAGAGAAATGGAGACATAAAGAAGACCGCTGGAGGCATAAAGAAGAGAACTAAAGAAATAAAGAAGAGAACTGGAGACATAAACAAGAGAACTGAAGACATAAAGAAGAGAACTGAAGACATAAAGAAGAGAACTGAAGACCTAAAGAAGAGAACTGAAGACATAAAGAAGAGAACTCGAGACAAAAAGAGAACTGGAGATATAAAGAAGACGGCTGGAGGCATAAAGAAGGGAACTAAAGAAATAAAGAAGAGAACTGAAGACATAAAGAAGAGAACTCGAGACAAAAAGAAGAGAACTGGAAACATAAAGAAGAGAACTGGAGACACACAGAAGAGAACTGAAGTCATAAAGAAGAGAACTGAAGTCATAAAGAAGAGAACTGAAGACATAAAGAAGAGAACTCGAGACAAAAAGAAGAGAACTGGAGACATAAAGAAGACCGTTGGAGGCATAAAGAAGAGAACTAAAGAAATAAAGAAGAGAACTGGAGATATAAACAAGAGAACTGAAGACATAAAGAAGAGAACTGAAAACATAAAGAAGAGAACTGAAGACCTAAAGAAGAGAACTGAAGACATAAAGAAGAGAACTCGAGACAAAAAGAAGAGAACTGGAGACATAAAGAAGACCGCTGGAGGCATAAAGAAGAGAACTAAAGAAATAAAGAATAGAACTAAAGAAATAAAGAAGAGAACTAGAGACATAAAGAAGAGAACTGAAGACATAAAGAAGAGATCTGGAGGCATATAGAAGAGAACTGGAGACATAAAGTAGAGAACTGGAGACATAAAGATGAGGACTGGAGACATAAAAAAGAGAACTGAAGACATAAGGATGAGAACTGGAGACATAAAAAAGAGAACTGAAAGCATAAAGAAGAGAACTAGAGACATAAAGTAGAGAACTAAAGACATAAAGAAAAGAACTGAAGACATAAAGAAGAGAACTGAGGACATAAAGAAGAGAACTGGAGGCATAAAGAAGAGAACTTGGAGACATAAAGAACAGAACTGAAGATATAAAGAAGAGAACTGGAGGCATAAAGAAGAGAACTGGAGGCATAAAGAAGAGATCTTGGAGACATCCAGAAGAGAACTGGAGACATACAGAAGAGAACTGGAGACATACAGAAGAGAACTGGAGACGTAAAGAAGACAACTGGAGACATAAAGAAAACAACTGGAGGCATAAAGAAGAAAACTGGAAGCATAAAAAAGAGAACTGGAGACGTAAAAAAGAGAACTGAAAGCAGAAAGAAGAGATCTGGAGACATAAAGAGGAGAACTGGAGACATAAAGAAGAGAACTGGAGATATAAAGAAGAGAACTGGAGACACAAAAAAGAGAACTTGAGACATAAAAAGAGAACTGGAGACATAAAGAAGAGAACTGGAGACATAAGGAAGAGAACTGGAGGCATAAAGAAGAGAACTGAAGACATAAATAAGAGAACTGGAGACATAAAGAAGAGAACTGGAGACATACGGAAGAGAACTGGAGACATAAAGAAGAGAACTGGAGGCATAAAGTAGAGAACTGGAGACATAAAGAAGAGAACAGAAGACATAAAGAATAGAACTGGAGACATAAAGAAGAGAACTGGAGACATAAAAAAGAGAACTGGAAACATAAAGTAGAGAACTGGAGACATAAAGAAGAGAACAGAAGACATAAAGAATAGAACTGAAGACATAAAGAAGAGAACAGAAGACATAAAGAAGAGAACTGAAGACATAAAGAAGAGAACTGGAGACATAAAGGAGAGAACTGGAGACATAAAGTAGAGAACTGGAGACATACAGAAGAGAACTGGAGACATAAAGAAGAGAACTGGGGACATTAAGAAGAGAACTGGAAACATAAAGAAGAGAGCTGGCGGCATAAAGAAGAGAACTGGAGGCATAAAGAAGAGAACTTGGAGACATACAGAAGAGAACTGGAGACATACAGAAGAGAACTTGAGACATACAGAAGAGAACTGGAGACATAAAGAAGACAACTGGAGACATAAAGAAGAGAACTGGAGACATAAATGAAGAGAACTGAAGACATAAAGAATAGAAGTGGAGACATAAAGAAGAGAACTGGAGACATAAAGAAGAGAACTGGAGACATAAAGAAGAGAAATGAAGACATAAAGAAGAGAACTGGAGACATAAAAAAGAGAACTGAAAGCAGAAAGAAGAGATCTAAAGACATAAAGAAGAGAACTGAAGACATAAAGAAGAGAACTGGGGGCATACAGAAGAGAACTGGAGGCATAAAGAAGAGAACTTGGAGACATACAGAAGATTACTGGAGACATACAGAAGAGAACTGGAGACATACAGAAGAGAACTGGAGACATAAAGGAGAGAACTGGAGACATAAAGAAGAGAACTTGAGGCATAAAGAAGAGAACTGGAGATGTAAATAAGAGAACTTGAGACATAAAGAAGAGAACTGGGACATAAAGAGGAGAACTGGAGTCATAAAGAAGAGAACTGGAGATATAAAAAAGATAATTGGAGACATAAAGAAGAGAACTGGAGACATAATGAAGAGAACTGAAGACATAAAGAAGACAACTGGAGACATAAAGAAGAGAACTGGAGGCATAAAGAAGAGAACTGGAGATGTAAAGAAGAGAACTGGAGACATAAAGAAAACTCGAGGCATAAAGAAGAGAACTGGAGGCATAAAGAAGAGAACTGGAGCCATAAAGAAGAGAACTGTATTCATAAACAAGAGAACTGGAGACATAAAGAAGAGAACTGGAGACATAAAGAAGAGAACTGGAGACATAAAGAAGAGAACTGGAGACATAAAGAAGAGAACTGGAGACATAAAGAAGAGAACTGGAGACATAAAGAAGAGAACTGGAGACATAAAGAAGAGAACTGGAGACATAAAGAAGAGAACTGGAGACATAAAGAAGAGAACTGGAGACATAAAGAAGAGAACTGAAGACATAAAGAAGAGAACTGGAGACATAAAGAAGAGAACTGGAGACATAAAGAAGAGAACGCGGGCATGCAGTCTAAATAAATTTATTTAGATTAAAACTAGGCCTACCATCGAAAGTGGCCATCTCACAAACTAACCGTTATTTCAGTAGGTACATCCTACTTACCAATTTCCTTTTAGATTTCCAGGTATCAACATTCCCACCAGCGAACTCCGTTATTATTCTTGTATAACAACACTGCTCAAATTCGTCCTTTAAGAAATTCCATCCGTCAACATGCACACATTTCTTCGCCATTATGAAAATATTTCCGTTCCTCTTCTTCCCTTGCGAGGTATAGACTGCGCATGCATCAGCTGGTACTGTCGCGATTAACCCTTTGGCGATGCCGTGTGTTTACATACTAAAATCTAACCGATTGTTCATTCTTTCCTTCCAGAACTGTCGGATGACGACTTAATAAGTCCGCTCCAACATTTTCCTTCCCAGGAATGTACTGTACTGTAAATGAGTAAGGTGCCAGTAATAAACTTCACCTTAACAATCTGGAATTTAGCTTTTTGGACACTGCCAAAAACGATGTAAGTATATGAGTAGAACTGCCGTAAGACGGGGGTAAAACAGCTGAATGGAAAAAAAAAAACACACACACACATAGTAATACGTCTTACAAGGAGAAAGGACAAGAAAAACAAACGTTGCGGCCACAAGGCCTTCGTCAGGGACAGACAAACAAGAGACAGGAGGGAAAGAAAATGAGAATTAAATAGAGAACATGAAACTATAAAAATAATACAAAAAACTCCCTTATGTCCAGTCATATGGTGAAGCAAGATGGCTGCTACTAAACCGGAAAGCGGAAGTCGATAGTACATTAAAAACAAAAAATAAGAAATAATGAAAACAAGGATTGGAAAAAAGTTAGGGGGAAAAAATTAATAAAGAAAAAAAAAATTAGGAAAAAATAAATAAATAAATAAAAATAAAAAATTTACAAAAAAATAATTTAAAAAAAAATAATAATAAAATATATAAAGTGAGGGAAAAGCGATTTAACAAAAAACAAAAAAACAAAACAAAGGGGGATGATCGCTTCAAAGTAGAAAGTCATAATACAGCTGTGACTAGATAGAGAAAGGCGTCTCAGACAAAAGAATGTTGGGTATTCAAACCGGCTGGTTTAAGGCAACCCATAAGATGGATGCGGCGTTGTTCCTGGCGAAACCGACTGTTGGCGTCCGGGGAACAGGATCTGATGGCTGTCACCTGGATGTCAGTGGCACCGTGGTGGTCAGGGCCATTGAAGTGGATAGCCACAGGTGTGGATTTAAACTGAGAGATGTCGTAGAGGTGTCTGCAGAATCGGTCGCCCAGTCGTGTGCCCGTTTGACCGATGTAAGTAATGGTGCAGCGTTTGCATATAATAGCATAAATGACGTTGCGTGACTCACATGTGAAGCAATGGGTGATGGTGAACTTGGCGTTAGGGAACGAGACTGAACGTGTTTCGATTACATACTGACATGTCTTACATCGAGTTAGGTTACATGGCTTGGTTCCAAAGTGGCCATCGTTGACGGTTTTCAAACGGCTGTGGACTAGGAGGTCCCTCAAATTTTTATCCCGTCTATATGCCAGCAAGGGTGGCTCACTAAACACCTCCCGCGCCTTTATATATATATATATATATATATATATATATATATATATATATATATATATATATATATATATATATATATATATATATATATGTATATGTGTGTGTGTGTGTGTGTGTGTGTGTTGAATATTTAATTTTCATATTTAAACTCTATAAGTTGTAGTTTAATGGGATATTTCCTTTTTTTTTTAACCAGCGGCACTTGGGCTTTCAGCCCTTCGGCCCAATGACATGTCATTGCGAGGCTGGGGAACCTGAGGACTTTCCTTCCAACCCGGTCAGGAGCTTCGCTCCTTCCCATCCACAGAGGGTTTGTCACAGGAGCCGTTCAGGTGATTCAATCAAATTTCCGGTCGTAAACATTCCTTCAAACACTGACGCCCGGGTTTGAACCATGAACACCTGGTCGCCAGTACAACGCCGTAGCCATTACACCAGCGCGGCTCCCTAGGATATTTCCTTTATAAATAATATTATTTTCATTAAACATTATTTTCACTTGTGTTTTTAATTAAAAAATGGATCGAGATTTTGGCTAAGATCAAAGTGTTTAAGACAGGGCCGAGATCAAACAAATTTTACACAATACAGTCATTGACCTCACTTTACGCCCTAAAAAGGGCATTTAATAAGAAAATATATATACAGTACTTTGCAAAAAAAATGGCAGTCATATTTTCGCAACGCAGCACACTCATAGAAGCAAATAATAATAAAAACTGTATGTCCAGAGGAAGATTGGTATCTCCCCTATCTATTAACAGTGGTTTCAGTACAATATAATGTTGCCTTCTCCAGCAAGGCAAGCCTGAATGCGGCGAGGCTTACTTCCCGCAAGTGTTTGTAGGTAATTGTGAGTCAGACTGTCCCAGTATTTTTCAGCTATCTTCTTCAATTGTTCAACGTCTCTGAGTCCACTCTTTTTTAAATGATTCTTGAGTAGTGCCCAAACGTTTTCAATTGGGTTTAGGTCGGGACTGTTGCTGGGCCACTTCAGCACTATCACATTCTTCTCTTGCAGCCATGCTTTGGTGGTATGAGCTGTATGCTTTGGGTCATTGTCATGTTGAAATGTGCACCCATCGGGGTACATGACCTGCATAAATGGCAGAAGGTGTCCCTCTAGTATGTCGATGTACCGTTCTTTCGTGAGAATTCCTGTGAAAACACACAGTGGGGTGGCACCTCTTGCTGCCACCCCTCCCCAAAGATGGAATTTATGGGTATGTTTCGGTTGCTGGTACACAGGCGTTACAGAGTCTTTCATCCAAATTATTATTTGAGCAGGATAAGACCAAACAGAACATTCATCTGACAAAATCACATTGTCCCATGACAAATTTTGGTGTTCGTGGCACCAGTTCAAGTGCATCTGTTTGTGAGTCTCTGTGAGAAATGGTGACGAAATTACCCGCTTTTTTGTGTAATTCATCCTGTGTAGCTCCCGGTTGACAGTAGCATTAGATACCTCTGAGCTTCCTAACTCGATCATGCGCTGCCGTATGTTTTCTACACTCTTCATTGGCCCAGCCCGAACGATTTGGGCGAGACGCCGATAGTCCTTTGTGTTCAAAATTCTTGGCCTCCCACTACCTTCTTTTCGCTCGATTCCATTACCTGCTTTTAATTTACTCACAACTCTGTAGACAGTCCGCTCAGGAATGTTCAAGGTTTTAGAAATGTTGGAACATGTTTGATTTCCTTCATTCTAAAGCTGTGAAATTAACATACACTTTGTCTTTGTATCCATTTTCTGCCACTAGCATTATAAATTGTCGTCTGCTCTATTATCAAGGGACTGTACTCTACGCTAATTTTTTTTTACTTTTGGTAGTGTTTGCTCACTTAAGTGGAGTGCAAATTTGGGGCAGAACATGCATATTTAATTAAATTTCAGCATATTTAGTTGAGCAATATGACTGCCATTTTTTTTGCAAAGTACTGTATACTTTTTTTAAAAAAGAAACGCATAACTACTGAAGGCAAACACATAGCCATAATTTTGACATTCAATAACTTTTTTAATTTAATGAGTTAATTGTTCAAATTGCACACAAGAATACCTTAGGGTTCACCCAATCAATTGACAGTTGTTTTGCATCTGGGTCACGAGAGTTTTTTGGCGTACGGGCTTTCCCGTTAGTATGGTGTGTGGCCCCTCTTGCATTGATCAGCGGACTGGCATCTCCTGGGCATGGATGCGATCAAACGTCTGATGTGGGGCTGTGGGATGGCTGCCCACTCTTCCTGGAGTGCCTGGAACAGATCACGACGATTGGCTGGAGCAATGTCTCGGCGACAAACATGTCTATGCAGCTCATCCCACAGGTGCTCAATCGGACTCATGTCTGGAGACAGGGATGGCCAGGGAAGAGTGAGAATGTTGTTGGCAGTCAGGAACTGCGTGGTCAACCGTGCATAATGGGGTCTGGCGTTGTCCTGTTGAAACACAGACCTTTAGGCAGCCAAAAGTAGAAGGACATGGGGTCGAAGAATTTCATTGACGTATCGTTGCTCATTCAAGCCTCCTTAGATGTGCACCAATTGACTCCTTCCGTTGTAAGTGATCATTCCCCACACCATTGCACCTCCACTACCGTGCGGCGGAGCTTCATCAACGCAATTTTGGGCAAAACGTTCATTTCGTCTACGGTGGATCCTACGCGTCTATCATGACGCTGCAACAAAAAGAAAGGATTCGTCACTAAACCAGACACGTCTCCATTAATTTTCAGCTGCCCAGGGACAATGCTAGTTGGCCCCAAAAAGTCGATTTTGGCGATGGCGGCGCGTAAGGACAGTTCCTCGGTGAGGTCGTTGTGCCCAAAGTCCAGCGTCATGCAATCTATTCCCGACAGTTTGATCAGACGCATGGCGTCCTGCAGGCAATGACTGGGCAGTTGAGGAAGCTGTTGTAAACCTGTCTCTGAGGTGACGAAGCCGAATAAAGCGACCCTCCGCTGCTGTTGTCACTCTGGGTCGTCCACTGCGATGCCAGTCTTCAACCAAGCCAGTGGCTTGGAACCGGTGCCAAAGTCGACTGATGGTACTCTGATGCACGTTTAGATGCCTGGCAACCTGACTTTGACTTTCGCCAGCATGCAGTCGACCAATAGCAATGTTCCTTAAATTTATCGATAGATACGCCATAAATGTCTGCTTGAAAATGAACTGATTTTTTGTGTGTGTAGCGTTATCCTTTTATAGGGTTTCAGTAGCGTAGTCAGTGAATAGTGTTTACCCCAAATTGTGTTGCTTTCGCGTAACCAGCGGCACGTGGGCTTTCAGCCCTTCGGCCCAAAGACATGTCATTGCGAGGCTGGGGAACCTGAGGACTTTCCTTCCAACCCGGTCAGGAGCTTCGCTCCTTCCCATCCACAGAGGGTTTGTCACAGGAGCCGTTCAGGTTATTCAGTCAAATTTCCGGTCGTAAACATTCCTTCAAACACTGACGCCCGGGTTTGAACCATGAACACCTGGTCGCCAGTACAACGCCGTAGCCATTACACCAGCGCGGCTCCCTAGGATATTTCCTTTATAAATAATATTATTGTCATTAAACATTATTTTCACTTGTTTTTTTAATTAAAAAATGGATCGAGATTTTGGCTAAGATCTTAAGACAGGGCCGAGATCAAACAAATTTTACACAATAAAGTCGTACATCAGCAGTAGTAGTAGAATTAAATACAGCAATTGTTATGAAGCAAGTACTCACTGGGGTTCTTTAGAAATAGTCACCATAGACATTCAGACACGCATCCCACTGCTTGGGTAGACGGCGGTTGCTTATTGAACCATTTGGTCACCGAGGCCCTGACGTCTGCATCGGAGTCGAATCGTTGTCCCTTTAGAGATTTTTTTAAGGGTCCGAACAAATGAAAGTCACATGGTGACAGATCGGGGCTGTAGGCTGGATGTGGCAGAACTTCCCACCTTTTCCATGCTAACGCTTCCTGCACAATGTTCGTAACATGTGGACGAGCATTGTCGTGCAACAGAATCACACCACGCGAAAGCATGCCGGGTCGTTTATTCTTGATGGCTGTATGCAGGTTGTCTAGTGTGTCTTTGTAGCGGATGGCATTGATGTTCACGCCAGGCTCTTTAAAGTCTACCAATAGAAGCCCTTCATGGTCAAAAAATGCGGTCAGCATAACCTTACCGGCGGAAATCTGTGACTTGAATTTTTTGGGTTTTGGTGATCCAGGATGTTTCCATTGCATGCTCACTGATTTGCTGCATGGCTCAAAGTGGTGGCACCACGACTCATCGCCTGCCACTATGCGCAACAGAAATGCACCACCCTCCTCTTCGTAACGCAGCAGGTGGTTCAAACTCCACCCCATGCGTTCTTCCTTATTGTGATCGGTCAGCATCCGTGGGATCCATTGTGAACACACCTTTCGATATTTCAGTTTCTTTCTAACCACCATTTGAACTGTCCCAAGGGACAGAGAATTCCTTTGCTAGCGAACGTAAGCTCCGACGACGGTCCACCCGTATTGCTGCATCAATCTCGGCGATGGCTTCTTCTGTCGCAACAATATGCACTTGACCTGGCCGTGGAAGACGTCCTTCTCGAAACATACGTGCCCAGTATTTCACTGTAGTCTTAGCACAATTTTGTCATCATACACTGCTTTCATTCGGCGATGAATGTCGGCATCCTTCGGCTGTTAGGAACTGAATCACCGTGTGACCGTGCAGCTATTTGGGCGCAGGTCGCGGCATCAAATAGTATTGTGTAGCCGTAGCTGTGTTTACGGCATCAATGAAAGAATGTGTGTGTGTCTGTCAGCTGACCGGGTCAGTTTCAGTTAATGGTGACCGCAGGTAAATATTTTGAAGAGCGCTAACTCTTGTACGTTTCTTGGTTCAAGTCGTTACAGGTCCGTCCGCCTGAGTTGGTAATTCTTGACCTTGTTTTATTCTTCCTTCCCAGAGATCGTTCGTACCTTTTTTTTTGGTTAGTGAAAAGCAAGGTTTTTTTTTATAGTGGTTTAGTCAAATAATCCAACTGTAATGTTTCAAGGAAAACGCAGCAATGTAGAAAAATAGAACATATTTTATTTACGTAATTTTTGGAACAGCAATGTCAACTCGGCACCAAACATCAACATTTGCACACGCTCTTCTCAGCTTTTCGACCTTTTTTTGCATACGACATTCTGTTATTTCGACTTTAGCAACGGAAAAAAACCTGACTTGCAACTTCTCTCAAATTTTTCCATTCAATAAACATGCACTTACTACTTTGTTGTTCTGGGACAACTTTCCCGAAGCCGTGAACTTGTCATGACACTGTATTTTGTGCACAAATGTCTTAACTGCTTTTAACGTTGTTATTTCTCATTTTATGTAGTTTTTAACACGTATTAATTTCAGTGTATGCCAAGCGGTCACACAAGTCCCGGGGCCACAAAAACCCATGTGGAGACATTTTCGTCCTATCAATTAAAAAAAATCAAGTCCCTAACATACGTACTGGGGCAAAATATGAAATGGGGGCATATATTTATTTAGCAATTGGCAATGGACAATTGTTGAGAAAAATTTATGTTACTGGTATAAGTCATTGACTGGGGGCATATATTTATGAGCCAAAATGAGAAAAAAAAACTACAAGGTCTCAGTATACATGTGAGCCAAAAAAAAAAATTTTTTTAAATTTTCAAGATGTCAGTATACATGTGAGCCAAAAAAAAAAAAATTAAAAAAAAAATTTTCAAGATGTCAGTATTCATGTGAGCCAGAAAAAAATTTTTTTTTTTTTTTTTTTTCAAGATCTCAGTATACATGTGAGCCGAAAAAAGGAAAAAAAATTATTATTTCTTAAAAGGAGTGATCTAGTAGTTTCATATTGCCGAAAAACGGGGGAGACATACAAGTTGTTTATACACTATGTCATTAAACAGTAAGGGATATGGATAGCAATGTGCAATACGCAATGTAAATTGTTAATGTATTAATACAATACTTATATAATCTTTACTTAACACGCTAATAATAATACATAAAAACATGGAGTTATGATAGTAGATATACATAATTAATGTTAAACTTATTGAACTTTTTATTTAAAGTCAACACATATAAGGTTTGGTCATGTCAAACAAAACTCGAGTGGTAATCAACACTCAGGACGATAAGTGAATCCTATCTTAATATTTACATCTGAATGGTAACTGACCAGAGCTGTTTACCTGTGACCATGACTTTCGCTAATGTGAACGGGAGCGGTGAAAGGTCACACTGGATGTTTGAACTCTCATTGACGGCACAGTGTGGCGTCAACTGAAGGAGAGGGAGGGGTGGTGGGGGTTTATAGTACAATGAAATAGCTGGGGGAGTAGAGAAAGTAGTGCCTGTGTTGGATGGATGAATGAACGCGAGGCGTGGGAGAAAATGGGAGAAAAAAAAGAAGAAGAAGAACTCGCATGGGGAAATCGACACGGGGGGAAGATAAAGGTGGTGAAAACGAAGATTGGATTTGACATAGCGAAAAACAGAGAGGTGGTGTTAAGGTCACGTGTGGACAGTCTGCGCGTAGGGAAAAGGGAGTAGAGGTGTGGGTCAACATTCCAATTTCGCATTAGAGCTTACATAATTTGTACTGGACGAGTACAACATCTGTGTGTCGCAACACATTAATTTGTTTAAAAGGCATGATATATGGTTATTCATGCGATATTCATGAAATTCAAATAATGCATAATAAATAATCACAAATCGATCCATAGCATATGTCTGTTAGACAAGTAAAAAATATGATGATTGAGAAAAACTGCTCTGAGTATCGTTCACTATTTGTGATGCTCCGGCTAATCACATGTGTAATAATGTTTTGGTTTTCTGCCAAAGTCTTAATATTATGACATAAACTGTCATAGTTTGCGGTCGGGTGCAGTGCCAACAAAACTGTAGCGCATTGCCTACAAACGGCAAAATCGCCCGTTTTGGTTGATGTGCTTGTCTCATATCATGAGAGTGTAGCTTAAGATCAAACAATGTCTTCTTTAACCCTTGAGATTCTTCCTTAGTGGCAAATAGTACATGCATGTGTTTAGTTAAGTTTATAATGTACAACAATACATATATTTCAAAGTCCAAACAAAATGTAATTTAAATCTCCTAATACAAATATAACGGTTTAAATACTGTAACTGTGCATGTTGAATAGAGTTGCGCCTCTGCAGATTTTTTCTCTTCACTGGCGGTTATGACTGCCGCTGATAGCATCAACTGGACGACATAGAAGGTGGCTGGCATCATAAAAAAAACATTTCAGAGCAGCCAGCAGAGCACGCCGGCCAACTCTAAAATATTTTGACTCGTCTAGACAATTTTATCGTACTCGGACAAGGAAAATGAAACCGTTTAGGGTAACCCAGCGAGAGCAAACTGGAGTAACTCTAAAATATAGCATGCCTCTCCTGGACAGTGCTATCGTACTCGGACAAGGAAAATGAAACCTTTTAGGGTAACCCAGCGAGAGCAAACTGGAGTAACTCTAAAATATAGCATGCCTCTCCTGGACAGTGCTATCGTACTCGGACAAGGAAAATGGAACCATTTAGGGTAACCCAGCGAGAGCAAACTGGAGTAACTCTAAAATATAGCATGCCTCTCCTGGACAGTGCTATCGCACTCGGACAAAAGTGAACCCATTGAGAGTGGCCCAGCTAGAACAACTTGGCCATCTCTAATATAGCGATTTCTCTCGTAGACAATCTGCTATCGTACTCTTTCTTTGTGTCTACAGGAGTGACGGTTGATGTAGTGTTACAGGCAGGGTGTTGCAAAGTTGTTGCACTGTGCTGTGCGCTGTTTTTTTTTTAGTTCGCCGTTTCGTGTACAGCTTTGCACGAACATGTTCCTGCGGAAGGCGTATAACCTTTGTCAATGGTACCGAAATGTCTGATGAAGATGAGTAAGGTCGTTTCGAGGCGAACCGAATGGATGTATCCATATTATCGTCGGTATGCTCGTTATCATCATCGTTATCACTTTGGTGTTCTTCAGTATCAAGGTCTGACTCCTCTCGTTGTGTGGAAGTAGGAGCGGGAGCATTTCGTTCCGTTAATGAGGCAGGTGATAACTCTGTATCGGAAGGTTGTGGTGTATCTATTTGGGTGTCGGCATCTTGTAGAGTCTGTTGTTGTTGTTCTTCTGCATTTAAAGATGTGTTGCTATCTCTGGACAACGATTGGTAATTATCTGCTTGAACTCGAAGATTTCGTGCTTGAATTCTCTCACGTAGCTCCTGCGGAGGGATGTCATCTTCACTCGTAGAAGCGTCGCGACATCTACGTAGTCTGTCGATAGCATAGTGCGGGGGGGGGGGGGGGAAGAGAGGGGTTTGAGTGTTCATCGTCGCAATGTGACACATCAGATGTAGAGGATGGTGTGGGGGGACAAAGGAGGGTGGTTTTGCGAATCGGTCTGGTGTTAGTGAGGATAGGCTGGGAAACAGGACGGTGGTTATCTTTCTTGATTTGTGAAATGTGGGCTTTCGTCCTGATCTGTCTTTCTTCGTGCCACAGGATAAAATTTGTTGGTGTAGTCTGTTCTAAGATTTTGAAACCATCGATCCATGTGTCGTCAAACTTAGAATGTCGAACGTGTTTTTTGTAGTAAACTAGATCTCCGATGTGAAACTGTTCCAGTTTTGTGTTTTTATCGTGTGTACGCTGTTTCTTCCGAAAAGCTTTTTCTGCATTTTTGTTCGCAATTTGATGTGCTGCATGCTTTTGTTGTAGGATGACAGCTATCGGGTCCTCTCCCATATATCTGCGTTGTGGTTGGAGAAGATTGTCCATCGGAAATACCGGCTCCCTACCGTAAAGCAGGTAAAATGGCGAGAAACCAGTGGTGTCGTTAATGTTTACTCGTATTGCTTCTAAGGCCTGGTTGATGTATAGATCCCAATATTGATCGTTGCCTTCGATGTGTTTGGATAGAATGTCATGAAGGGTTGCTGATAAGGGTGGATTTAGGCTGACTTCAATTACCACCCCTATCGACACCAGGTATTAGAGTTTAAGCTGTAAGGTGTCCTATCTGGTTTTGTGTTGTCGTTGTTGCTGTGTAGAGTAGTGATACAGTTCACAGAGTTACAGCACGTAGGGTACGACATATGAAGTCATAAATAGGCAAACTGCTCTGGACGTTTTCCATCATTTATTTTGACGTCACAGGCACAAGTACGTACATCCAGTTCACAATAGCAAAGTCATGACATTCACGAATTCATCATCATACATAGTTCAACAAAGCATTTGGCATATTCTCAACATGATGATATGGCGCCAAGGGATTATGTAGTTGGCTCCAAATACAAAAGTACATCACCAAAAAATCCTCTTACTGTTCAGATGTGCTAAACGAGTCAGTTCATAAATCGCACGAGGGTAACATTCCTTGAGTGCAGGTCAGACTGACCTTTACAAGCATTCCTAAGTCTAACCTTGACGTAGACGTGATCACTGACACACAGTGACGTTCAAAGAACATAGAGCTGTTCTACGGGCTGAGTATGACCCGAGTACTTGTAGATGTCAGGTATAAAGATACCTGGGGTGTGACTTCTAGTAAAAGCACCTTCCTTTCTGTAAACATACGTGAGCAGAGATCGACCATTGTCAAATAAAGCAAAGTTACAGATTGGATATAACATGAGGTATTACCTTCGTTCGAAAATCCACACCACAGAAAACATACGCCTCCAGGCGATTTGAATACTCAAGGGAAGAACCTTGCAAGCTAACTAACTCACACAAAAAAGGCTCCTAATTCCCTAACAAAATCACAGAGACGCCGGAACGCGTCCTTTCTGCTTCACAATTTCTCATCGACTCAGATAAAGAAAGTTACCCAGACGCCTCCGCGTCCGGACATGCGCAGAACCTATACACATAATTAGTCAGCCAAACAAGACGATCTAAGAACATTCGAGATACAGATTCAACTAGATCGCGCCTTATATGGACATGAACAGAGACCTCAACACAGGTTTCAGACATTCCAAGAACAGTTGACTGATACTACCAAATAAGGAGAATGGTCACGCTTCGATCAAAAAACTATGGACCGACCGTGTCTCGACACAAGGGGAGGTAACATCATATTAAATGATAATCTCTATATCCAGAGTAATGTAACTTTGACCGGAAAACTTAAAGTGTACATTTCAGTCAATCTAATTACATAATGTCTTTAGCAAAAATGATCATACAATGTCTTGAGAAAAAATGATCATACAATGTCTTGAGAAAAAATGATCATACAATGTCTTGAGAAAAAATGATCATACAATGTCTTGAGAAAAAAATGATCATACAATGACTTTAGAAAAAATGAAGATCTGTGCGTAACATTACCGCACCCTCCCGGGAAAAAAATGAAACATTTTTTTTTTAAATCCTGGAGCCGGGAAAACCCTAGGCTCCTAACGCACGTATGATGCGCGGATATATTGCCTAAAAATGAGGCTTGCTCAACTGAGATTATATCTCAGATCCTTAGAGAAAGAAAAATTTATCTAAGTATATGCGTACATATTCCAGGAAGGTGCCACCAACACACGCCATAGTGATGGCAACATCATAATGAAAGTCAAATTATACTCATACAAATATATGAAATTAAATATATATTATCCTAGTATTATACAAAAAGTGTTGTGCAAACCAGTATACCGCATAATAATATTACACATATTCAAACAAATAATATATTATATATTGCATTACTAATCATTACTTAAAGTGTACATTTCAGTCAATCTAATTACATAATGTCTTTAGCAAAAATGATCATACAATGTCTTGAGAAAAAATGATCATACAATGTCTTGAGAAAAAATGATCATACAATGTCTTGAGAAAAAATGATCATACAATGTCTTGAGAAAAAATGATCATATAATGACTTTAGAAAAAAATGAAGATCTGTGCGTAACAGTTGCATGCATTCTTTTGTTTCTTCCGTTACTCTGGGGCCGATAGAAACTAGTTGTGGTGTGTTTGATGTTTAACTTTTGCAATGTTGATTTAAAAGGATTGCCAACGAACTGTTTTCCATTGTCCGTGATGACTCTTCTAGGACAACTATGTCTAGGTAGAAATTCTTGTAAAAAGAAATCGGTGACAGTTGTAGACGTGACATCTTTCATAGGGAAACTCTCCGGCCAAACGGAGTACTGGTCTACAATGTGCAACAAGTACCTGTTTCCTGACAGTGTTAGTTGGTACGGACCAGAGATGTCTAAACTGACAGTTTCCATGGGATAGTTGGAAGGTTGCATTTTTTGTAATGGGGATTTGTTCACATTCATATTTCTCCTTTTGCAGATTTTACAAGTGGCCACGTAATCAATTATATCTTTATACATGGTTTGCCAGTAATACCGTTTCTTAATGACGTCTATCGTTTTATCTCGTCCCAGGTGTCCATTTTCATCGTGGAACTGGATGAGGATGTCAGGTATTAAATGATGTGGAATATATTTCTGTAATCTTCCATCTTGTTTGGAGTCAATATGATAGAGTGCTTGGTCATGAGGAAAGATAGTAAAATCCTTGACATTTGCTGGCGTTTCTTTAATTTGTTTCATTAGTTTAACGATTTCCGGGTCTTTCATTTGTTCCTGTAGGATGTCAAAGTTGTCTGTTTGATCCTCTTCTGACAATCGGTCAATGTCTGTGTGAGTGTCCGATTGATCGGCAATCCGGTTTGAATTTATGGCATTTATTTGTCTAGTATTGTCATTTATGTCTGTTGCAGCTGCTTCATTTTCGTTACTCTGTGTCGGGTTGTCAGGATATGGAATTCTAGAAAGCAGGTCAGCACATGTATTGAGGGTTCCGGCAATGTGCTCTATGGTAGTGTCATAGTTCTGCAAATTCATCGCCCAAGTTTGAAGCTTCTTTGGTTGTTCAGATGTCTTCGTCAACCAACTAACAAGGGGTTGGTGATCTGTTCTAATGATAACTTTTGTTCCACGGATGTAAAAATCCAGTTTCTGCATAGCATAATGAATGGCAAATGCTTCCTTTTCTGTTGTAGTCCAACGCTTTTGGGACTTACTTAATGCGTGTGACAGGAAAGCAATTGGCTTTTCGTTGGGTACATTTGGGATAATAGGGGTTTCATCAGAAGGGTTTGGTTGGACAAGGCAAGCTCCTACAGCGTTATCAGAAGCGTCAGTGTATAGGATCATTGGTTTGGTGGTATCAGGGTGTGCCAACATTGGAATGGTTGTGAGTGCATTTTTTAGATAATCGAATGCTTGTTGACATTGATCCGTCCATCTGAACCTGGCATATTTCTTAGTTAGGGCTATTAATGGCTCTGCCGCCTTGGAGAAATTGACGATGTGGCGTCTGTAATAACTACAACATCCAAGAAAACCTCTTACGTGTCTCACAGTTGTAGGGCGTGGCATCTCTCTGATCGCTCGTACTTTCTCGTCGTCAGGGCGAACTCCACTGCCATTAATAATGAAACCTAGGTATTTTGTTTCCTGTTTTAGGAATTTACATTTCGAGAGTTTCAACTTTATGTGATGATATTTTAGACGATCAAAGACTTGTTCAACCCTTTTCAGGTGTTCTTGTATTGTACCTGGCGTATGGACTAAGATATCATCCATGTATGCCAAGGCAAAGGGCTGGAATCCTTTCAAGACCTCATCCATAAGGGACATATAAGTGGCGGGGCTTGATTTAAGTCCGAAGGGCATCACATTCCATGAAAAGGACCCGACATGCGTACAAAATGTAGATTTTTCCTTTGCCTCTGGTGACATTGGGATGCACCAGAAACCGGATCGTGCATCCAATGTTGTAAACCATTTGGAATTTCCAAGCGTCGCCAGTATATCATCCATCCTGGGAAGTGGGTATGATATCGTCTTCGTTATCTTGTTAAGTGCACGATAATCACAGCAGAAACGGTGGCTGCCGTCTTTCTTTGTGACGATGACAATGGGGGATGACCATTGAGATCTTGATCTTTCTATAATGCCAGCTTCAAGCATCTCAGTTATAGATTTCTCCACTAACTCACGGTTTTTAAGGGGAGTGTGGTAAGGTTTGAGGTGTACTGGAACATCAGTTGTGGTGTTTATATCCATTTGGACTGTAGATGTGCGCTCCAGTTCCATGTCATTGATGGCAAACATGTGTTGGTGTTTGGTGACAAACTGTTGAAGCCTATTGACATGAGGTTCCTCTGCATGCAAGGTTTCAAGTAATTTTGTCAGCCTGTCTTCACTATTCTTTTGCACATCAGTTGTACTGGATGTTCCTTGAGAACTGCTTTCTTGCTGTGGTTCGGTGGTGAAGCGTTGACTGTAAGTTTCGCTCTCTCTACCACTACGGCAGTACTGTGGATTTAGCTGTCGTTGATTTTTTGAAGGTTTGTTTCCCTGCGTGTTTGTCTGGGTATGCACTAGTTGGTTACGTCGCTGGTTTTTCATATTAATTAAGCGATGGTATCTGGGGGTAACGTGTGTCACAAGATTAATCTCATGAAAACTTCTGCATGTCCTGTGATGTAAGCTGTCATTATCAAATTCTGGATAATATCTCTCAGTGCCAAATCCGTTCCTGTGATAAGCCTTTCTATTTCCTGCCCGCTGTTTTCTCGTAGAAGCGTAAAATTTACTTGGAGAAGTTCTGTCATTTGTCTTATAAGCCGGTAAGTGTGCTGGTGTTAGAGGATTACGGTAGGCTTCCATAACTATTTCTTGATCTACGATATCCGCATAATTCAAGTCATTATCAATTGTAGGTTTTCGCTTCTGTACCTCTGTAAGGCAGTGAATATTGTGGTATTTACGCACATATTCATCTGGGTAGGCAGGTGAAAAGTTACACTGTTCGTTTGTTCGGCGGGTGTAATTTGTATGTTTACCAGTATTAACATACATGTTATTCTTGTAATACCTGTGTTCGGCTTCGCAGTGGGATCTCCTTCCATACGGTTTGTACGGAACGTAGACTGAATGTTTGGTGACAGGACGTGTATGCCGGCGCTGTGATTTCTCAAAGTTCGTATGAGGGCGTGGGAAAAAATGTGGGGGCTGACGAGGAAAATTGAATGGAGAAGGGTGACTCAGGTCATCAATCGGTGTTTCTTTCTTGGTGGCGGGGGTCGGAAAAGGTTGAACCTTGTCTGTCATATTTGTGTTCACAAATTTAACTTGCGCTATAATTGCACCGCGTGCAACAGATGTCGCCTTCCCTGAGGTATTTAAAATCATTACAGGAAAATCACGGGTGGTGGTAACTTCTGCGATTCCTTCTGTGATACTGATGTGGGGATCTTCGTTAATTGCATTGTCTGTTAAAGGTTGTACTTCAATTGTGTGTCCTGGACTGAAGTATTGGGATCCTTTAATACGACCTTTTACTATAGTAAGAGAGTTTGCTTGTAAAGTCACTGGTGATGTAAGTCTGACTAACGATGCGATATGGAAATCATCTTGCAACGTAATAAAATCGCCATTTATCCTTATTTTGTGTAGATCAAAGTAAATTCTTGCCTGATGTTTATTCAAGAAATCACGTCCTAATATGAAATTTCGAGACATGCCTCTTGTAATTATAAAAGGATGAATAAGTTTTTGATGTCCGATCTGAAATGTCACATAAGCAGTTCCAAGGGACTGTAACTTTTGGCCTGTCACAGAAGCCATATAGGTTTTCGAAGGTGCAAATCTGACATGTTTCTTAATCTGTAGGTATATTTGCTCTCTCATCAAGCTAATGGTGGCTCCAGTATCTATCAGAGCTCTGTAATTTTTGTTATTGATGGATATTAAGCATGAACTGGGATCAGGCGATAAATTTATGTGATTGATTTCTGTTAGCTGTGGTTTGCAATCGGTACCATGATGTTGAGGTTTGTTTTTGGTGGAGTAGGACCTTTGTTCATAACTGTTGTTCAAGTTATGTCTGTTGTGGTCATACCGAATGGTCCCATTTATCGGCTGACATAAGCGTTTCCCTGACCTTGGTTGTAAGATCTGGGCTGGCTTCGGTTGAAGGCATGATTTCGTTGTGGGTGAGGTCTGTGTTGATCACCATTTGCATAATAATAACGTGGTGAGTGGTTCTCATACTGATGCGGATGTGCTCTGTATTGATTGTAACTCTGTTTTTGTGTACATTCGTGAGAAGTATGTCCTCGGCGTTTGCAAATAAAGCAAGTAAGTGCAGTAACCTGGTGTACATTCTGTTGATGTCTTCTGGGTTGCTGGTGCGAATGAGATTGTCCTGCATGTTGGTTGGGATGATTATAATTTGAATGGACTCTGTGGGAGCTGTTCCGACTCCAATGTGGTCTTGAGTGGCCAATTTCCATCGGCTCATGGAATTCGTCGGAATGGTCTGGTTTTGGTTCCCTGCCAATTCGTTGCTGGAACCTTTTACGAACATTTTCTTCAGTCACCGCTAGTTGAATGGTCTCTGTAATGGTCTTTGTATCCTTTCTAAGAAGATGGAGTTTAAGGTTATCTGCGTGTAATCCGTCAATAAAAATACCAACTAAATGTCTTTCAAGCTCTTGGGAAGGGATGTTCCCGTCTAGAAAAGCATCTTCAGCCAAGTTGAGTAATCGATCTGCGTAGAATTGCACTGGTTCGTGTCTGTCTTGGTGTATTTTGCGAAGTAAAGTCCAAGCATGTTGTCCATCGGTTATATCACTATAGCGTTGTACAAGCTCTTTCCTCAGTGAATCAAAGGTCTCATTGGGATATGTTTTAGATCTACGACGGAGAAAATCGGTTACCAAAGAATCTGAAGACAGGTAAGCTATTCTTTTGCGGTCCTCATCACATGCAGCGTTTATTAGAGAAGCAAATTTTTCCATGTCCACTAGCCACTTCCTGAAAGACTTAGCATCCCCAGCAAATGGAGTTACGACAGTTCGGACCTGTTGGTACTTGGCGAAATGGTCTACATTACCTAAAGTTTCCGTAATTTTCTGTAGAGCAATCATAGCTGGCTCTGCGTCGTCTGGAAGGGGTGTGTGACTTGGTAGAGTTGATTGTTGCTGTTGCTGTATATGTATTAAATGTTGTTGTTGTTGCTGTTGTAGCAGTAATTGTTGCTGTTCAAGCTGCTGTTGCAACGCTTGTGGATCCATGATAGTGATTAATAGTGATTAGGCCTGTCTGCTATCACTAAAAAAAGGTGGCTGTTCGCTTGCCAGAATGAGTATGCTTTCACTAACGAAAAAGGGGTGGTCAAGGCGCCAAATAGAGTTAAGTGTGGCAGTGCAACTATTTGTGCGCAGGTCGCGGCATCAAATAGTATCGTATTACCGGGCTGTGTTTACTACATCAATGAAAGAATGTGTGTGTGTCTGTCAGCTGACCGGGTCAGTTTCAGTTAATGGTTGACCGCAGGTAAATATTTTGAAGTGCGCTAACTTTTGTACGTTTCTTAGTTCAAGTCGTTACAGGTCTGTCCGCCTGAGTTGGAAAATTCTTGACCTTATTTTATCCTTCCTTCCCAGAGTTCGTTCGTACCCTTTTTTATGGTTAGTGAAAAGCCATGTCTTGCATAGTGGTTTAGTCAAATAATCCAACTGTAATGTTTCAAGGAAAACGCAGCAATGTAGAAAAATAGAATATATTTTATTTACGTAATTTGGAACAGCAATGTCATTGGCACAATGATGAAGCACTTATTTCTTTCTTACCCAAAGTAGTGAATATCCAAAACAAAATGAAAATGGAAATCCACAGGAATAATCTATCTAATAGAGTAAAACACAAACTTGTCTACTTAAAATATACTAGTCTAACTTGAAAAACTTGTCAAGTTAAAAACAACTTGTCTTGATAATCTCAAAGACGAAGTTCTGAAAAAAATTCTCTCGCCTAACGACTCCTAAAATCTGTACAAGTCCTGGATTCTGTCAATCGCCCACGTCTCTGCTTTATATACAGCCCACTCTTTTTTCCCGCCAATTTTCACACGATGCTTTATTTTTCACTCGGCACCAAACATCAACATTTGCACACGCTCTTCTCAGCTTTTCGACCTTTTTGCACACGACATTCTGTTATTTCGACTTTAGCAACGGAAAAAAACCCTGACTTGCAACTTCTCCCAAACTTTTTTCCACTTTCAATAAACATGCACTTACTATTTTGTTGTTCTGGGACAGCGTATTTTCTCGAAGCCGTGAACTTGGACGGTCTTGACACTGCCATTATTTTTTGTGCAAAACAATGAAAATGTGAACACTTACACACTTGTAAAAATACAAATTGTGAATGTGATTTAAAAAAAAAACAAATTAGGG
This sequence comes from Oreohelix idahoensis, assembly GCA_024509875.1. Classification (NCBI taxonomy): domain Eukaryota; kingdom Metazoa; phylum Mollusca; class Gastropoda; order Stylommatophora; family Oreohelicidae; genus Oreohelix; species Oreohelix idahoensis. Next base: position 175,194 of record JAMPIV010002299.1, read on the forward strand.
ATAAGTAGATTTACAAGTAGAAAAAAGGACAAAAGAAAATAAACTGCAAGAATTTGACTGTAGAGAAAAACAAACGTACGCTACATGTAATAGAGGAAAAAATGATTTTATTTTGAAAAACTCATATTTAGCATCACGGTATATTAATGGTTCTTTGATTGATGTTAATGCTGCGGGATGATGATGCCATTGTGTACACTACCGCATATGTAATCCTTAGTAATATATCAGGGTGAGGCTTCTCTGCTAGAGTAAAAGGCAGAACTTTTCAGGGCAGCACGGCCACCTTTGGTCCAAACCCGGCATCCAGCTCTCACCTGTGGCTCCTCGTAGCTGTCAGCATGCAACAGCGGCCACCCCCGGGCAACGGCTTTGACAGGCCGGCTAAACTAGGTGAGGGTAGCCGACTGGTTATAAACCTTCGGTGAGTTAGGGTCTGCCTACCCATGCATGCGAAGACTGGATTCGATAGACTGCGCGGAAGAAACCACCTGTTGGTTCAACGGGCATGACGGCGATTACCAGCAACGCGCTGTGGAGCGTAAGGAGCACGGCGAGGCACGTAGAAAGCCCTGGTCATCCACTGCACCTGACTTCATCTCCAGTCGTCTTGACTTGTCTTGCCACTGGATTCAGATGGACGCAGGCGAGAGAGTGAGGTCGACGAATTGCGCAACTCTTCCTAACTTTAATCCAAATCACTGCGCAAGTCACTCTTTCATCCATTCATCCATCCATTCACAACAAGTTCTGTGGCGATGGGCGAGCCGACAGGCGTAGGTACGCTGGCAGTCGTAGTCGCAGACCTACACACAGGCGGCTCAGGTCATATGGTCGTCTTCCACTGATCGGAGCAGCAGTGGGATTCGGCAGCCTCCTGAGTGTCTGAGCAGCCCTCTTTAGGAAAGCACTGCTCACCTCCATGGCATGAGGAAGGGGCTAGAAAAGGTGCCCTAAACACTGCCTGCTCCACCATTACCTAACCAGCGTACCGCGGTTGGTGGGTACCCTACTTCGGCGGGCGACACATAAGAAAAAGAAAGGACAGATTTGTCCCCCTCATTCTAGGCGCATGGAATGTACGCACTCTCCTTGACAAAGACTTTAACGGAAACAGACCTGAGAGGCGAACTGCCCTGATTGGGAGAGAACTATGCAGATACAACATTGACATAGCAGCACTGAGTAAAACTCGACTTGCAGGCGAGGGCCAACTTTGCGAAAAGGGTGCAGGTTATACATTCTATTGGAGCGGAAGAGGAACTGAAGAAAGACGAGAAGCAGGGGTTGGATTTGCAATCAAAACAACAATTGTCGGCAAGTTAGCGGGGCCCCCAAAGGGAATAAATGACCGACTCATGACAGTCAAGATCCCCCTGCTTTATGGAAGAAAACATGCCACCATTATTAGCGCGTATGCACCAACTATGACAAACCAGGATGACGTCAAGGATAAGTTTTATGAAGAACTACATGCAGTCATTGCATCAGTTCCTAAAGCAGATAAGCTCATAATTCTTGGTGACTTTAATGCAAGAGTAGGCTCAGATAACATCTCCTGGAATGGCACTATCGGAAAGTACGGCGTGGGTCGCTGTAACAGAAATGGACTTCTTCTCCTCCAGACTTGCGCAGAACATGACCTCCTTGTCACCAACACCATTTTTCGACTTCCTACCCGAAACAGGACCTCCTGGATGCACCCTCGCTCAAAGCTTGGCACTTAATAGACTATGTAATTGTTAGGAAGAAGGACAGGCAAGATGTCCGGGTGACCAAGTCTATGTGTGGTGCCGAATGTTGGACTGATCATCGCCTCATTGTGTCTAAACTTAAAATTCGTATCCAACCAGCCAGGCGCCCTCAGGGGAAGAAAACTCATAAAAGGCTGGATGTCACCAAACTAAAGAAGACAAAAATCAAACAGTCATTTACTGACACCCTAGAAGACCGTCTCAAATCTATCTCGTTAGACGGCCAAAGTGTGGAAACAAATTGGGCAGCCCTAAGTGAGCAGATCTACAACACTGCTACAGAGGTCCTGGGTCCCGCCATCAAGAAACAAAATGACTGGTTTGATGAGAACTCAGATGATATAAAGAAGATGTTGGCTGAGAAACACCATCTCCATAAAGCATATTTAAATGATCCAAAATCTACATCAAAGAAAGACGCTTTCAACAACATGCGTAGAATCGTCCAACATAAACTACGCAAGATGCGGGATTAATGGCTGAGTAATAAAGCAGATGAGCTCCAAGGCTTTGCTGATAGCCATGACTTGAAACATTTTTACCATGCACTCAAAGCGGTCTATGGTCCAACATCATCAAGATAATTTCCCTCCTTAATGCAGATGGAAAAACTCTAATTACAAACAAGGAAAAAATTCTCCAACGCTGGGTCGAACACTTTAATAATATTCTGAACCAGCCGTCATCTATTAACGACGAAGCCATCATCCGCCTGCCCCAAATTCCTATAAATGAAGCACTAGATGATATACCAACTCTGGAGGAAACTCAAAAAGCGATTCGTCAACTTTCTAGTGGAAAGGCCCCGGCTCCGATTCAATTCCTGTTGAGGTTTATAAAGATGGCGGTACAGCTCTGATAGAGAAACTTCACATGATCTTCCAGCAAATGTGGCAGAGTGAAACCATCCCACACGATCTCAAAGATGCGTCAATTATACATCTATTATCTATATAAACGTAAAGGTAATCGCCAAGACTGTAACAATCATCGAGGCATCTCTCTTTTATCAATCGCTGGGAAGATATTCGCCAGAATCTTTCTGAATCGCCTTACGGCTCATCTTGACAAAGGTCTTTTACCTGAAAGTCAGTGTGGATTCCGGAAAGAACGTGGAACCACCGATATGGTATTCGCTGCAAGACAGCTACAAGAAAATTGCCAAGAACAGCACTGTGACCTGTACACAGCTTTCATCGACTTGACAAAGGCGTTCGACACGGTCAGTAGAGAGGGTCTATGGAAGATCATGGCAAAATACGGCTGCCCAAATAAATTTATCTCAATAGTGTAGCAACTGCATGATGGAATGCAGGCTAGAGTTCAGGAAAACGGTGAGCTGTCGGAGCCTTTCCCTGTCTCAAACGGAGTTAAACAAGGGTGTGTACTTGCACCGACTCTGTTCAGTATCATGTTTTCTGCTATGCTGACTGATGCTTTCAGAGACGGGGACACAGGAATCGACATCAGATATCGTCTTGATGGAAAATTGTTTAACATTAGGAGGCTTCAAGCAAAAACCAAGGTCAAATCACACACGATCAGAGATCTTCTGTTTGCTGACGATTGTGCCCTTAATGCTGGCTCAGAGGCTGATCTGCAGCACAGCGTGGATAGATTCTCCGAAGCCTTTGCCAACGTTGGGCTTACCATCAACACGAAGAAAACAGAAATCATGTACCGACCAGCTCCTGGCACAGTTTATACTGAGCCAATCATCAAGGTAAATGGTGAGAAACTGAATGTTGTGAACAGATTCACATACCTTGGTAGTACACTTTCCCAGAACATCGTCATTGATGATGAGGTAAACACTAGGATCTCCAAAGCCAGCAGCACATTTGGCAGACTATACACCAACGTGTGGCATCAAAGTGGCATTAGTCTACAAAGCTGAAGGTGTACAGAACTGCGGTGCTTTCAGTGCTGCTTTATGCACGCGAAACATGGACTGTATACAAGGCAATTATTGTATCTGGCTCACAATCCAGGCTTCAAAAGGTCCAAAATGGATGGTTCCGACATGAATGGAAAGCTCCAAAGAAGCATCAATTCTTCAAGAACTGATGTGGATCTACTATTATGGTCATGGACTTATGAGAGGACACATCTGGCGTTTATACAACCAGGAACAATTAGCAACAGGAACAATTAGCATTCAAACCCTTCGACATTTGCTGAGGGAGACTGAGCACCTATGGGTTTGCTCGGAGTGCGATGACGTCGATTCTAATTAACATTATCTGCTGTCTAGGAGTCTACAACTACATATGGTCTTCAGTAAGAGCTGTATTAATTGTAACATTTTGAGATTCGGCCAAAAGATTTGGAGAATTTTCCTTAGTCAAATTGTGTGGAAGGATGACAGTTTCGACATTTCCTTCTCTGTTACTCTCCAGCATTCCGCACCATAGAGAACAGAAAGTACACAGCTCTCATACAGTCTTAATTTGGTGTTTGTGCTGTAATTGGAAGACTTCCAGATGTTGTTGAGACTAGCGAAGGCTGTTCTCACTTTATTCATTCTGTTGTTAATGTCCTTGCTTGTTCCGCCATCTGGAGTTACTACTGTATGCATCCTAGGTAAGTAAATGTGTCTGTCTGTTCTAACTTCTGGTTCCTTATTGTTATTGGTTCAGGATTGCCCACATTGTCATGACTTCTGTCTTTTTCAGACTGATGTTCAGATCAACCTGCTGGCTATACTTATTCAGTATATTGGTTTTTTTTTCTTGAATATGTTGATGTGAATGTGCGAGTACTGCAATGTCATCTGCATATTCCAGGTCTTCCAGTGTAGTAAACTTTGTCCATCTAATTCCTCTTGGACTGTCCTCTGTTGTCTGGTGCATCACCCAATCCATGCCTGTCAAAAATAATGTTGTTGATAAGGTGCATCCCTGTCGTTCTCCTGTTTTCACTTCGAAAGTTGGGTTCTCAATCCGACACTGCATGTAAAGTTAGAAGAGAGGCTTTTTTATAATGGAAACAATGCAGCTGGAAATTCCATAAGCCCTCAGTATTTTCCATAGACTGTCCCCGTGTATGCTGTCACAAGCCTTTTCAAAATCAACAAAGTTATTGTATATCTGTCTCTGCCATTCTGAGCACTGCTCTATAATGTTCCTGTGGGTGAATATATGATCTGCACATCTTCTGTTCATTCTAAAACCCACTTGTTCTTTCCTCAGTTTATGGTCAACTGCTTTTGAAATTATTTGGATGATTATCCTGCCTAGTATTTTATTGGGAACCGAGAGGAGAGTAATTCCTCTCCAGTTGTTGCAGTAGTCAGCCCTATGCACAACCATTTTAAGTCGCCTTTTAAGTCATGCCTCAGAGAGAGCAGTTCCCTTTCTCTGTCTTTTTCAGTGTCCATCTACCTCTCTAACCCTGTGTGTTCCAGAACAATGACTGCCAAGTGATGCTATCAGCAGGCTTCCTCAATGTATATCACCAGGGCTTGAGAGGGCAGCAAAGAAAAGAACACTGCATCCTATCATGCATGTCATAGGAGTTGATTATGGAAGGGTTGGCTACTCCATTGTGTAAAAACGTTCAACAAAAAAAAACTTCAAAAACAACATGGTTAAGTAATGAGAGTAAACAAAATGTAAGTAAAGTATCCTGTTACACGCCCTTTGAGGCATATTGAGAATACCTTCCACATATCCTGCCTACTGCTCTGAGAGCACTGGCCTTTTGATATAATAATTTGTTCCTCCAACTTTTTTGTCTTGTCTCCACTGCTGCCAAGATATATGTATGATTCTACAGGCTGCAACGATGCGATTTCCAGTGCTACCTGGCTATTGCATCCATTTTCCTTCCCTATGATGCAAATCATCAGCTATCTAGGCGAGACTATGTCACCATTTTTCGGCCCATGCACTGGACACAACAGATTGAGATACCATCTATATCACAAGTACAGAATAGGTGCAACAGATCTGTGGCACCAGCCCAATGACAGCCGAACACCTTCTGAAGTTCTGCCCAACATACAGCAATGGAGTAGCATATGGCAACAACCTACTTCAGTCCCCAAAGACTGTTTGGAGATGTCATGAGCCTTGAGCTGACTACGGCCTTATTCAAGTCATTAATGTGGAAGTCTGAAGATAAACGAGGACGTCCCTCCATCAAGCACTCTCATTCTGCCCCCCCCCCCCCCCCCCCAACACATCTATCTTGTCCCGCACGAAGTTGGCAGACATACTGGTACAGTGTTTGTGAACTAAAATGTGATGAGTAAACAACATACACATATGGAGCTCAAAAGAAATCAAGACGGACCCAAAAATCACAATCTTCAAATTGAAATGTCAAGTCAGTCCTATTGTATGGCTCTGAAACAAAAACAACAACCAAAAAGCTACAGACTTTCATAAATGGGTACTTGCGTACATTAGAAGGATTGAAGTGGAATAAGATTACTAATGTGGAACTGATAAAAACCAGACAAGTGCCAGTGGAACAAGAGATAAGATGACACTGGAGATGGATAGGACACACACCGAGATGAAATCTTTTGACATCATTATCAGGCAGCCCTTGTTCTGTAATCCCTAAGGTGAGAGAGGGAGACCTAGGAACACATGAAAAAGACACAAATGACATAAAACTAAAACATCCCATACAAGTCCACAGCAGCTATCAATTCTCAAAACACGTGGCAACATTAGTAATACAGTTTATTAGTACACACCAAACCACTGAAATAACTGAGTTAATATCATCATCTCATCTCAACCCATAACCCGTCATGGGTCGTAGGGGTGCCATGGTGGAAGCATCAGCAGACAGGGTCCTCCACTGCTCTCTATCCTCAGCAATGCGTACAAGTGTGGAAAAACCGTGTCCTGCCCATTTCTTGATGTTATCAGCCCAGGATTTTTTTTTTGCCTTCCTCTTCTCTGTTTTCCGTGAGTTAATATAAATGTTCACAATTAACAAAAACTAATAAATGACACAAACTTTGGTCATACACAAATTCAAAGAATGCAAAATTAAAAAAATAAAATGAACAGCAACAAAGTATAAAGCATCAACCATTAACTGTACAGCAGTGCTTCTTAAATGTGGGTGTGAAACCTGACATGCCAGATAGCTTGGAAGGCATTTCAACATAATCACAGAGAATGAATTTTGTGCCAAATATAACACTGACAATGTGAATTCAGTGAATATATATATGTATATTCTTATAATATATAAGATATAAACCATCTTCATAAAGTTTATAATGTTAGTGAAAATTGTGTTCATTATGTCTACAGCTGTATGAACAAGCACTGGAAATGACCCCAACAAGCATTTCTAATGGTTTGTGCCTCTAAATCTAATGACCCATTTTCAGGGCTCAATACATACACTGAATATATAAATAAAATAAGTTTTTATTTTGTGTAAACAGGTACTTTTACACCTGTCTTTGTGCTTCTGACATGTTTTGCAAGCTAGAAGATAAAGGAGTGTGAGGCTTCTTAAGATGCCGTAATAGGAGGTGAGAGGCTCTTACTATGCTGTAAAGGGATGTGAGGCTACTTAAGATACTGTAAAGGGGTGTGGGGCTACTTAAGATACTGTAAATGAGTGTGAGGCTACTTAAGATACTGTAAAGGGGTGTGAGGCTACTTAAGATACTGTAAATGGGCATGAGGCTACTTAAGATACTGTAAAGGGGTGTGAGGCTTCTTAAGATACTGTAAAGGGGTGTGAGGCTACCTGAGATGCTGTAAATGAGTGTGAGGCTACTTAAGATACTGTAAAGGGGTGTGAGGCTACTTAAGATACTGTAAAGGGGTGTGGGACTAAGACTAAAAGGTTACGATGCACTACATAAGATATATTACTGGGGACCATCTGGACTTAACAGAAATGTTGTAATTAGCGACTTTCATTATAAATAACAAGTACTGCAATAATTGACTGTAGTGTTATGTACTGCCACAATTGACTTGTCAGTGTTAGCAGTATAATGATTAATTTTCATAACGGGTGCTTCACTTGACCGTTGTGTACCAAGATTTCATCATCACCCTCAAACTACCCAAGAAGCACAGGACTTCCTGTCACGTGACACCTGCTGACAGTCTTTCCATGTCTTCTTGATGTTTGTCTCCAGTTCTCTTCTCTATGGGTGGTCTCCCCTCTACCTTACTTACCTTGGGGATTCCAGGACAAGAACTACCTTGTAATGCTATCAAGTTTCCTCAATGTGTTGTTTGATCTCCACTCTACCTCACTTACCTTGGAGATTCCAGGACAAGAACTACCTTGTAATGCTATCAAGTTTCCTCAATGTGTTGTTTGATCTCTACTCTACCTCACTTACCTTGGAGATTCCAGGACAAGAACTACCTTGTAATGCTATCAAGTTTCCTCAATGTGTGACTTATCCATCTCCAGCATCTTCTTATTCTTATTATCTCCTGTCCCAGTGGCACTAGTCTGATTCTTGTCATCAGTGGTCAGATACCACTTCAATCCTACTTTATACAAGCAGCCATTTAAGATAATAGAGAGGTTTACAGACATAAGGTTGGTCCTGATCCTAATGACAACAAAACAACTTGAGAAAACATGCTGATAGCACTACATGGCATTGGGCCGAAGGGCAAGAGCCCAAGTGCTGCTGGATTAATAATAACAAGATAAATAACTTTCTTCAGCCATGGACCCCTTTTTGATTGTCCAGCTGAAGGCCACGGACCCCTTAGATTGTCCATTGAAGGCCAACGACCCCTTAGGTTGTCCACTGAAGGCCAAGGACACCTTAGATTGTCCATTGAAGGCCAAGGACTCCTTAGGTTGTCCACTGAAGGCCAAGGACACCTTAGATTGTCCTGCTGAAGGCCATTGACCTCTTAGATTGTCCACTGAAGGCCACTAACCCTTAGATTGTCCAGCTGAAGGCCACTGATCCCTTAGATTGTCCAGCTGAAGGTCACTGATCCCTTAGATTGTCCAGCCGAAGGCCACTGACCCCTTAGATTGTCCACTGACCACTTAGATTGTCCAGCTGAAGGCCACTGACCCCTTAGATTGTCCAGCTGAAGGCCACTGACCCCTTAGATTGTCCAGCTGAGGGCCATTGACCCCTTAGATTGTCCACTGAAGGCCAAGGACTCCTCCTTAGAAAGAATGTACATATACACAATTACTTTTTTTGCATACAAGTAATACATTTTATTACACAGAAAAAATTGTTAAGCTTACATACAGTTATACTGAAATAAAATAACAATCTGTAAAAAGAAGATATTTAATTACATACAAAAATCTATCATAATTTTCCACAGTAAAATTAAATTAAGAAATTTAAAGGATATGCTCAGCCTTACCCCCTCCCCCCAACTAAGGGCTCCATGGACCACCGGATAAGAAACCCCGATATAAGCATAATTTACAATTAGCCATCACCCTAAATGATTTGAGTTGTACAGCAGATAAAATGAGATCACAACCAAGGCATATGGTGACGAACCATTACCATAAATAATTGTATCAATGCACACACCCATCCCTGATACCAGTTTAGAACACTGTACCTTTGCAGCCGAGAAGAGTTGAGTGTAGACAGGAATTAGTATCAGAGTGCACCATCAAGACAAGAGACAGAAGATAGGAGATATATTCAATGCTAAAATGGCAGTTGATAGATCAAATTGGATACCTTCAAGGGAAAAAATGCCACACACTTCTGCATATTATGAAATGGATTATTTGTATCATCTGCTTAAAATGTTTAAAACAAATTACTTAAAACTAACATTTAAAAAATAACGGACAAAATACAGCCTGAGAGCACTTTGAAATTCAACTGTGTCTTAATACCGTGTTGTGTCTTTCAGGTCTCAGTTAGTCTGGGAATGAGAAATTTAATTTAATATTACAGTTTGGGAAAGGAAATACATCATATGTTGACAATGTACAGACCTACTAGTCAATAAAGAAACACTTGGTACAAAAGCACACATTCTAGTGAGAACTGTGATCAACAGATGTAGTATTCATGTTGCATGAATTCACTTGGAAATGAAAACAGCTCACAATATACTGACAGTTAAAAATGAGACATGAGATAAATTGATGGAGTTTTTCTAAAACAAACACATACAGCTCCAACTGAGTAGTACTCAAGTGCCCTTCATTCTTATCAGATTTTGATCAAGTCTGAAACTGGACAGTTTTTTTTTAATGCCTAAATGTTAAGTACACTTACTTAGTCGTTCCCCTTCTACCGTGAGGTGTAGAGGTTTGGAAGAGAGAGCGCCAGACTATTCTATCGGCTGTCTTCCTCCTGGCCTGGTTCCATTCTAGTCCTCGGTCCTTCAAAGATTGTCTAATGTTGTCCTCCCAGCGGATTCTGGGTCGTCCTCGGGGTCTGGATCCTTGGCTCTTTGTTTCCCATGCTTGTCGTGGTAGCCGATCTTCTCCCATTCTGCAGACATGGCCAAACCATCTTAGTTGGGACTGTTCTACTTGGGTCTGCAGGGGGTGGCATTTTAGGCCTTGACGTATCGTCTGGTTGCGTACCATGTCTCTTCTTGTTACTTCAACCACCTTCCTCAGATACCTCATTTCTGAGGTTTGGATCTGGCTTTTATGGGTTGTAGTCATTGCCCATGCCTCGCATCCATATGTCAAGACTGGGACATAGGTGGAGCGGTATACAGCCATCTTCGTTTTCTTACCAACCTCTCTCTTGCTGAGGAATCCTCGATTTATGGCCTGAAAAAGTCTCCCAGCTGCTGCTTTTCGAGTGGCCAACTCTTCTTTGATGCCTCCCTTTTGGTCTATAATAGCTCCGAGGTATTTAAAGTGGTCGACCTGCTCCAGGACCTGTTCTCCCAGCTTAATCTGATGTCTTCTTTCTTCTCGTGATATCACCATGGATTTTGTTTTAAGTACACAACATATAAAAATTAGCCCAGCAATTCTTAAGTTGTATTTTGTGATATATACTGAAGCACATTAAAAAGGCACCACTATTATGTATACTGATGCCGAGAAGCTGGAAAAAAAGTGTGGGAATGGATTTTCCCCGTGTTTGTTATGAGGTAGAGAGCGTATGGCTGCTGGAATGGAAAGTGCATGATTCAACCCACGGGTTTGTGTACAGACTACATGAAAACAATGAAAGTTACACGTGCAACACGATTCCCAACAGCTATGACCCTGAAAATGTGTACTCGTTGTGGCAGTATACTCGGTATAAAAAGGCTGTTGAGACAAAACACCCAGTACATGAGCTTGAAATGCTACGACTATCTGAAAACGACCGCCAACGAGCCATTGGTATGTTGGAGACCGGAATGAGCTCGCGGGCCATTGCCAGAAGGATGAATTGCCACCACAGCACTATTGTACGTCTCAATGAACGTTACGGAACCACTGTCAGTGCCCGGGATAGACTTCGGAGTGGCCAACCACGAGTTACTACCCCTGCGCAAGATCGTCATATTGTGCTGAGTCAATTAAGGAATCGTTCTTTCCCGGCAAGTCAAACAGCAAGAGCAATAGTGGGTAGACGTGGGCAAGTCTCTCGAATGACAGTCATACAATGACTCAGAGATACAGGCCTTACTGCAAGACGACCTTATGTTGGACCAAACTTGACTCCCAGACATCATCAGCAGTGCCTGCAATGGGCAGAGCAACATGTCAGATGGACTAGACTGCAGTGGAATGCTGTCCTATTCACAGACGAGAGCAGATTCAACATATCCTTTGCTGATGGACGTATGCGGATTTGTCGACGGTGTGGAGAGCGCTTTGCAGATTGCTGTGTTCGTCAGCACAACCAATTTGGAGGTGGCAGTATTCACATTTGGGGAGGATTCAGTTTTCACCATCGCTTGTCTCTTCACGTCTTCCGTGGAAATGTTAATGCTGTGACATATCGAGATGAGGTTCTGGGTGCATTGGTTGCTCCTTCGTTCCCAAATTATCCAGACTTGCAGCTTCTCCAGCAGGATAACGCACGTGCACACACCGCATGCATTACGCAGCAATATCTACAGCAGCAGAACATTGTGACGATTAATTGGCCTGCCCTATCACAAGACATGTCCCCTATAGAACATCTGTGGGACGAGTTTGGACGCAGAGTCTACAGGCAAGGTTCTCCAGCTAATCACAACAGCTCGAAGCTGCTCTTACGCGTGAATGGGACTTGATTCCCCGGAATTTCCTTCAGAGACTTGTGCGTTTCATGCGGAGCTGCTGCCAAGCTTGTTTGCAAGCACACGGTGGAAATACCAGATACTGAGGATAGTGTGAATGAATTTTTTTATTGGTTGCATTTTTGGTTTTCTCCCTTGCCTGCACAGAATGCAATGAATTTCATAACAATCAAATGTACAAATTAATGACCAGCATGGATTCAAAGAAAAATGAATAAAGATTCCAAATATGTAAACTTGTAAACACTTATATTTACATTTCACACTCTGTTCCTGGATTATACAGGTGGTGCGTTTTTAATGTGCTTCAGTATATATAGGAACGTATTTGCACTGTCAAAAGCTGTAAGAACAGAGTTACAAAAGTATTTCATAGTTAAACACTAGCTTTTTTTGTCTGTATCATGGTGTCCCACTGTTGCCCGATTGTGTTCTTTAGTAACACTTTCAGTCATAGGTATTCAATCCAACTTGACTGTAAATACTACCAACTGTTAAAATGTATTATTATTTCAAGTACACTCTACTGTAGAGGTAACAGTTCCTTAATTGCATACGCCACACAGGCTAATTACAAATAGGTATGCTACTGTTCTCCTGTCACTGTGTGTAGAATGTTGAAGTGGGGATGTGTTAGAATAGACACTCACACCACAGGCACGTACATAAGAGTCATGGAATGGTGTAAACGCCTGGTGACATTTAATAACGATTTATTAAGTCACGGCACAAACATGTTTACATCAATGTACAGTTTAAATCACAGCACGAACACGTTGGCATTAATATAAAGTTCACAGTGAAAAGTACAAACTATCCCCAGCGCTACAAAGACTGCACCCACGGCAGTATAACAATGATCATGGCCCTGACATGTCTTAATCTCACAAACTACTCATCACGTGGAATTAATACATCAAAGACTGCACCCACGGCAGTTACAATAATCTTCAATAATATGGCCCATAAGGTGCTCCACTACTCAGCAAAGCCTGCTCACACGGCAGCTATAATAATCTTCACTAATATGGCCTATAAAGCACTCCACTACTCAACAAAGCCTGCATCACATGGCAGCTATAATAATCTTCAATAATATGGCCTATAAAGTACTCCACTGCTCAACAAATCCTGCATCACACAGCAGCTATAATAATCTTCAATAATATGGCCTATAAAGTACTCCACTACTCAACAAAGCCTGCGCACACGGCAGCTACAATAATCTTCGATAATATGGCCTATAAAGTACTTTACTACTCAACAAAGCCTGCATCACACGGCAGCTACAATAATCTTCAATAATATGGCCATAACGTACTTCACTACTCAACAAAGCCTGCATCACAATGCAGCTATAATAATCTTCAATAATATGGCCTATAAAGTACTCCACTACTCAACAAAGCCTGCATCACACGGCAGCTACAATAATCTTCAATAATATGGCCTATAAAGTACTCCACTACTCAAACAAGCCTGCATCACACGGCAGCTACAATAATCTTCAATAATATGGCCTATAAAGTACTCCACTACTCAACAAAGCCTGCACACACGGCAGCTACAATAATCTTCAATAATATGGCCTATAAAGTACTTACTTCTCAAAAAATGGCCTGCACAAATCATGGCCTCCCAAAATCTTCACTAACCATCTTACTCATCCACATATAGCGAAAAAACACTAGTCGACATCTTATCTTCAGCACTGCGCAGGCATACACTTAGAAAACACAGGGCTTGACCAGCTCGGTCAATGCCCAAACACAGACTCCTCGGGATCACACATCTCCCGCTCAAACAGTCACGAGACTCCGCTGTTTTGAACACAGCTCCGACAATATATGCGGCTTAGCTATGAGCTAATCACAGCTCAACACCACTCAGGGATAAATTCCTCACAGGCGGGGACTCAACGCTGTGAGTAGCGATCATACGATCTGTTCTCGCTCATACGAGAAGACACTCCTATCAAAACTTTAAACAAGCATCATAGCTAAACAAGCATACAAGCGCCGCAACCCAAAATCTAACCTGTCCACCAAGCATATTCAGGATTACTCCCCTTTGACCTTAACATTTTACCACACCCCCGGGGAAAAAATGATTCTATCATTTTTTTGAAAATTAAGTACCAAAAAATTTAGAAAATAATGAAGCTCTAACATATGCTTACAAAATTTATCTTATGACAAGTCAAAATAGTACATCTACAACAAATATCAGCAGTAAATGTAAAGTAGATAATAATCATCCAATGTAATCAAGAAGGAATACTAAAATTAATCTATTAGAAGACCAAGCTATGTATCTCAAAATTAATCTATTACAGAACTAAGCTAAGCATATACAATAATAGTCAATCAAGCAACAAACAATAGTAAAAGAAAAGACAATATCCAGCAAACGAAGTATAATTCGTAAAGAAAGAAAATATGAAATCAGCATATGAGAAAAATCAAATAATATCACAATCTAACAATTAAGTCAAATCATGTAAAGCAAATACAACTATCAGGACCAATTACCTCATCTAAAGTCACATAATTACTTTAACCATACAAAGAATGAAAGTCTAAGTAGTGTAACAGGAAAAAGTATACAAGAAGCATAAAGTGAAAAGAAGATGAAACACGGAAGTATAAACAACATATCAGACCATGCTGAAAAGACAACAGAAAAGATGTAAAGGGATGACGAATAGTCAACAAAGACAGATGAAAAGTGAAGATGTAAATATAGAGAAAGTTAACAATAATACATTACAATAACTATCTAAATCAAACAGCGTATTGTACAAATAAATACAATCATAAACGAAAAGTACAACACAAAATGTCAAAGTATATCTATATTAACACCACAAAAGAAAGCTTGTGACAAAACTAAACATAAAAAGTAATTTAACCAAATTATAAAACTTATACAAAACTAGAAATAGATTATACTAAATATCACCCCAAAAAAAAAATATCCACGCTGACGCAAAGTCACGTGCTAGATACAGAAAAAAACTACATCAAAACATAAAAAAAAACAACTTCCAAGAACTAATGTCACTACACATTACTAACTATAACATACAGTCTAGCGCTGGCGCAGAAAAAAAATATCACAATGTTAAAAAAAAAAATAATACATTTTTCAAGAAAAATAAAATACCAAAATGTTTCACAACGATAAATTCCAAAGAAAAAAATAGTATTCCATTTGCAACCAATTCAAATCTATAATTAATAAACTAACAATGAAATCAACTTTAAGAAAATGAAGGACATATAAACAATCTATCTCTAAACAGACACACATCAACAAATGTAAGTTTTTTTTTCTCAAAAAAAAAAAAGTCACATAAAAACACATGAGAAAACACACTATTATCTACATATGGATGGGTTTGAAAAAAAAATCGAAAAAAGGTGATTCGTCTTACGAGGACAAAAGACAAAGAAAATAGTCTACATTACGGCCACAAGGCCTTCGTCAGGAAAGGAAAGAAAGTGAAGGCTAGATAGGACACATAAGAACTTAAATAAATATAAAAATAAAACCTAGGTACTTCCCTGAAGGCAAGGCATCGAAATCCTATCAATATTCTCGGTCCGCTGATGGACGCATGGCTGAACAGGAAGTGACTTCCGCCGCCGGATGTACACAATACATACTAAGAAACTAAAAACTACAAAACAAAACCGAACAATAAACTACCCAAACGTAATAAAGGTGGGGACTGGAAATAGAAGAGGACAGAATGAGTGGGAGATAAATAAATATGAAATAAAAAATCAAGACAAATTAGAAACAGTGTATATTCATACATATTATGAAATATTGAATAAAAATAGAAGAACAGGATAAGAGTGGAAAGAGTCAAAATAGAGCAAGAGAGGAAAGGGTGACCTCAGACAAAGGTGTGAAAAGTGTTGAGACCGGCTGGTTTTAGACACCCCATGCGGTGGATAAGACGGTTCTCAAGCTATTCTCGGCTGACAGTGTCAGAGGAGCAGGAACGGATCGCTGTGACCTGGATGTCGATGGGACCATGGTGGTAAGGACCATTGAAGTGTATGGCAACTGGTGTGGACTTTTGCTGAGCGATGTCATTTAAGTGCTGGCTGAATCCGTCCCCAAGTCGTTTGCCTGTTTGGCCAATATAGGTTTTGCAGCAATGTTTACATATGATCGTATAAATGACATTGCGCGATTCACACGTGAAGCTACTAGTGATGGTATACGTAGCCTTAGGAAAGGACACCTTCTGGGTTGAGATGACATACTTGCACGTGTTGCATCGTGTCCGACCACAGGGTAGTGTGCCAAAGTGAGTGGCATTCTCCTTTGGGAGACGGCTGTGAACAAGAAGATCCTTCAAGTTCTTGTCGCATCTATATGCCACCAAAGGTGCTTCACCGAATACTTCTTGAGTCTAAGGCTCTGCTTGGAGGATAGGGAGGTGGCAGAAAGGGATCTGTTTGACAGCGGTACTGTCAGGGTGATGGGTCAAGATTAATTTGACTCCATCCGAAGTGGATTTATAGTGAGGTTTGAGGGCCTCCTGAGAGATGGGGAGCACACGTTGGAGTGCAGAGGTGAGAACATGTTCCGGATAAAGCCTGCTACGGAAGAAATCCAACATCTCATTTGCTCGGAAGTGGAAGTCTTCGTCGTCTTGGCACAAACGGCGGAGGCGGAGAAGTTGTGAAAAAGGAAGGGAGTCATGACAGGCCCGAGGATGAGAAGAGGTATACAGGAGGTAGCTGTGGGCATCTGTCGGCTTGTAGTATACTGAGGTATTAAGGCCGGAGGGCGTGATAGAAATAGTAATGTCAAGGAAGTTGACAGATACTGTGGAGACGAGGGAGGTGAACTTGATGGTGGGGTGAAAGTGGTTGACAAAGTCGATGAAGCGGTATAAATCAGTCTCAGACATATCTGTGAGACCTATGCCATCATTGATATATCTGCGGTAAAACCCAGGGAAAGGACCGGAGTATTGTTGCCATTTCTGATGCTCCAAGTGGTCCATAAATAGACAGGCATAGCTAGGACCCATCTTCGTTCCCATGGTCAATTTGGTCAAAAAAACTGACCATTGAATTCAAAGGAATTCAGTTGAAGGACCAGTTCAGCAAGACGGAGAAGAGTGTCAGTGGATATAGAAGGGCAAGTGCGCTGGTCCAGAAAAAAACCGAAGAGCTCGGAGACCATCAGAGTGGGGAATAGAGGTATACAGAGAACAGACGTCTAACAAGAAAAGACGGTAGGAGCGGTCTGCTGGGAGTCGGATAGAGGAGAAAGTTGTAAGAGCATGATTGGTGTCTTTGATAAAGGAGGGAAGATTCTCAACGATAGGCTGGAAAATGCTATCGAGGAAGTCAGAAATGTGTTCAGTAGGACAAGAACAGGCTAAGACAATAGGTCTTCCAGGATTGTCGATCTTATGAATTTTGGGGAGCATGTAGAATACAGGCTTGCCCAAAGAGCTGTCATGAATCCTAAGATGAGATGCTTCGGGAGGAAGAGCATTACTAGTGATAAGCTGTTTAATAGTGTTGTGTACAATGCGATTGTTAGAGACAGTCGCATCGCTGGTCCTGGGCCTGTAAAAAGAGCCATTGGTCAACTGGTTTGTACCTTCACTTAGGTACAAGTCCTTCTGCCAGACGACAATGGCTCCTCCCTTGTCAGCCGGTTTGATGACAATGTCGTCTCTACGGCGAAGAAGGGAGAGAGCATGGGACTCTGCCGAAGTGAGATTGGAATAATGCAATCTACGAGGGCAGGGCTGCTGAATGTCATGGATGGTGTTCTTGATATACAGGTCCAGGGCATGAGAGGCTCCAGGTTTAGGTGTAAAGGGAGGTTTAGTAGAGTCAGAAAAGCGTGCAAAGATGTCGGATTCAGTCTGAGACTGTGGAGTGCTGTCTTCCTCTCTAAAATGGAGCTTCAGCCTCATGCGGCGATGAAACCAATGAACATCCTGGAGGAGATTGTATTGGTCTAGGGTCGGACGAAGAGGAACAAATTTTAGGCCCTTACTAAGAACAGAGCGCTCTCCATTAGAGAGGGGTAAATCTGGGGGGGGGGGGGATGCAGACTACCTGAGTGCATGATGGAGTGGAGGATGGAGGGGTAGCTTTGGGGGTAGGGATGAGACGGGATAGTTTATGGTGTTTAGACGTGGAAAGGGACTCATGCAGCTGCCGGTTCAGTGTGTGGATAGTGGTGCGTATCATAGAATAGAAAGGGAAGTTGTTGGAGGTGAGACAACGTAAGCGAAGCAGAAGCTGGGTCTGTTGGGCACTGAGGTCTGATAAAAGGCGGGAGTGACTGGCGGCCACTACGCGCATACGTTGAAAGCCACATCTGGTCTCAATTCATTGTGGGAGACGTTGTTCCCTAGAATTGAGTGTACCAGCAGATGGATGAAAATTGGAAGAGAATCCATTAGGAAGAATTTTGTGGTGGAGGCAGGTGTGGATAAAGTGGAGATGAGAGGTGAATCTAGTTTTCTTGAAAGTAACGAACGCAAAGTCAATAGCGACACGGGATATATCAGGAGGTAGGGAGCT
Organism: Oreohelix idahoensis; assembly: GCA_024509875.1. NCBI lineage: Eukaryota > Metazoa > Mollusca > Gastropoda > Stylommatophora > Oreohelicidae > Oreohelix > Oreohelix idahoensis. Next base: position 193,713 of record JAMPIV010002299.1, read on the forward strand.
AAAGCTGGTGGTGACCGACACACGGATAGAGTTGATAAAATATAAGAGAGGGCATAGTGGGGAAAATTAAAACGTCAAGAAAATAAAAAAACGTAAAATATGAAATAAATAATAAATAAAATATAAAACGCTAAATGAAAATAGAGATTAATGAAACAATAAATAAATAGGTAGAGGGCGGTAATATAAGGTATGAAGGAAGAGTAGGGAAATACGAAAATAAATAAATAAATAGGATATAAAATAATATGCAATACTGAAAAAAAGGAGAAAGGATAGGATCAGGGAGATAAGCAGGATAAGTAGATAGAGATACGAGATAACAGAGACATGGTGCAGTCAAAAAAATATATATAAAATCGAGGAAGTTGAGGGGAACTGCGGTAAGACGTGGAGTACAATGGATGGGTTTGAAAAAAATCGAAAAAAGGTGATTCGTCTTACGAGGACAAAAGACAAAGAAAATAGTCTACATTACGGCCACAAGGCCTTCGTCAGGAAAGGAAAGAAAGTGAAGGCTAGATAGGACACATAAGATCTTAAATAAATATAAAAATAAAACCTAGGTACTTCCCTGAAGGCAAGGCATCATAATCCTATCAATATTCTCGGTCCGCTGATGGACGCATGGCTGAACAGGAAGTGACTTCCGCCGCCGGATGTACACAATACATACTAAGAAACTAAAAACTACCAAACAAAACCGAACAATAAACTACCCAAACGTAATAAAGGTGGGGACTGGAAATAGAAGAGGACAGAATGAGTGGGAGATAAATAAATATGAAATAAAAAATCAAGACAAATTAGAAACAGTGTATATTCATACATATTATGAAATATTGAATAAAAATAGAAGAATAGGATAAGAGTGGAAAGAGTCAAAATAGAGCAAGAGAGGAAAGGGTGACCTCAGACAAACGTGTGAAAAGTGTTGAGACCGGCTGGTTTTAGACACCCCATGCGGTGGATAAGACGGTTCTCAAGCTATTCTCGGCTGGCAGTGTCAGAGGAGCAGGAACGGATCGCTGTGACCTGGATGTCGATGGGACCATGGTGGTAAGGACCATTGAAGTGTATGGCAACTGGTGTGGACTTTTGCTGAGCGATGTCATTTAAGTGCTGGCTGAATCCGTCCCCAAGTCGTTTGCCTGTTTGGCCAATATAGGTTTTGCAGCAATGTTTACATATGATCGTATAAATGACATTGCGCGATTCACACGTGAAGCTACTAGTGATGGTATACGTAGCCTTAGGAAAGGACACCTTCTGGGTTGAGATGACATACTTGCACGTGTTGCATCGTGTCCGACCACAGGGTAGTGTGCCAAAGTGAGTGGCATTCTCCTTTGGGAGACGGCTGTGAACAAGAAGATCCTTCAAGTTCTTGTCGCATCTATATGCCACCAAAGGTGCTTCACCGAATACTTCTTGAGTCTAAGGCTCTGCTTGGAGGATAGGGAGGTGGCAGAAAGGGATCTGTTTGACAGCGGTACTGTCAGGGTGATGGGTCAAGATTAATTTGACTCCATCCGAAGTGGATTTATAGTGAGGTTTGAGGGCCTCCTGAGAGATGGGGAGCACACGTTGGAGTGCAGAGGTGAGAACATGTTCCGGATAAAGCCTGCTACAGAAGAAATCCAACATCTCATTTGCTCGGAAGTGGAAGTCTTCGTCGTCTTGGCACAAACGGCGGAGGCGGAGAAGTTGTGAAAAAGGAAGGGAGTCATGACAGGCCCGAGGATGAGAAGAGGTATACAGGAGGTAGCTGTGGGCATCTGTCGGCTTGTAGTATACTGAGGTATTAAGGCCGGAGGGCGTGATAGAAATAGTAATGTCAAGGAAGTTGACAGATACTGTGGAGACGAGGGAGGTGAACTTGATGGTGGGGTGAAAGTGGTTGACAAAGTCGATGAAGCGGTATAAATCAGTCTCAGACATATCTGTGAGACCTATGCCATCATTGATATATCTGCGGTAAAACCCAGGGAAAGGACCGGAGTATTGTTGCCATTTCTGATGCTCCAAGTGGTCCATAAATAGACAGGCATAGCTAGGACCCATCTTCGTTCCCATGGTCAATTTGGTCAAAAAAACTGACCATTGAATTCAAAGGAATTCAGTTGAAGGACCAGTTCAGCAAGACGGAGAAGAGTGTCAGTGGATATAGAAGGGCAAGTGCGCTGGTCCAGAAAAAAACCGAAGAGCTCGGAGACCATCAGAGTGGGGAATAGAGGTATACAGAGAACAGACGTCTAACAAGAAAAGACGGTAGGAGCGGTCTGCTGGGAGTCGGATAGAGGAGAAAGTTGTAAGAGCATGATTGGTGTCTTTGATAAAGGAGGGAAGATTCTCAACGATAGGCTGGAAAATGCTATAGAGGAAGTCAGAAATGTGTTCAGTAGGACAAGAACAGGCTAAGACAATAGGTCTTCCAGGATTGTCGATCTTATGAATTTTGGGGAGCATGTAGAATACAGGCTTGCCCAAAGAGCTGTCATGAATCCTAAGATGAGATGCTTCGGGAAGAAGAGCATTACTAGTGATAAGCTGTTTAATAGTGTTGTGTACAATGCGATTGTTAGAGACAGTCGCATCGCTGGTCCTGGGCCTGTAAAAAGAGCCATTGGTCAACTGGTTTGTACCTTCACTTAGGTACAAGTCCTTCTGCCAGACGACAATGGCTCCTCCCTTGTCAGCCGGTTTGATGACAATGTCGTCTCTACGGCGAAGAAAGGAGAGAGCATGGGACTCTGCCGAAGTGAGATTGGAATAATGCAATCTACGAGGGCAGGGTTGCTGAATGTCATGGATGGTGTTCTTGATATACAGGTCCAGGGCATGAGAGGCTCCAGGTTTAGGTGTAAAGGGAGGTTTAGTAGAGTCAGAAAAGCGTGCAAAGATGTCGGATTCAGTCTGAGACTGTGGAGTGCTGTCTTCCTCTCTAAAATGGAGCTTCAGCCTCATGCGGCGATGAAACCAATGAACATCCTGGAGGAGATTGTATTGGTCTAGGGTCGGACGAAGAGGAACAAATTTTAGGCCCTTACTAAGAACAGAGCGCTCTCCATTAGAGAGGGGTAAATCTGGGGGGGGGATGCAGACTACCTGAGTGCATGATGGAGTGGAGGATGGAGGTAGCTGTGGGCATCTGTCGGCTTGTAGTATACTGAGGTATTAAGATCGGAGGGCATGATAGAAATAGTAATGTCAAGGAAGTTGACAGATACTGTGGAGACGATGGAGGTGAACTTGATGGTGGGGTGAAAGTGGTTGACAAAGTCGATGAAGCGGTATAAATCAGTCTCAGACATATCTGTGAGACCTATGCCATCATCGATATATCTGCGGTAAAACCCAGGGAAAGGACCGGAGTATTGTTGCCATATCTGATGCTCCAAGTGGCCCATGAATAGACAGGCATAGCTAGGACCCATCTTCGTTCCCATGGCAACACCACTAATTTGGTCAAAAAACTGACCATTGAATTCAAAGGAATTCAGTTGAAGGACCAGTTCAGCAAGACGGAGAAGAGTGTCAGTGGATATAGAAGGGCAAGTGCGCTGGTCCAGAAAAAACCGAAGAGCTCGGAGACCATCAGAGTGGGGAATAGAGGTATACAGAGAACAGACGTCTAACAAGAAAAGATGGTAGGAGCGGTCTGCTGGGAGTCGGATAGAGGAGAAAGTTGTAAGAGCATGATATATATATATATATAATACAAAAAAAAATATTTACTGTCTTAATTAAAAAAATCAGACGCAAAATCTCCCGCTTTCTTGTAAACGTGTCATAACCCTCAAAAGGTACACATCAGATGCTAGTTAGACGCTGATTGGTTCCTCTTGAACAAACACTAGAGCGTAAAGTTGATCCACATATTTGACCGCTAATGTAAATAGGAGCGCCGACTCTTATCACGAAGTCACTTCTGTCAAAAAGATACAAATGAAAATTTCCATTTTAATCAATGGTGAAATTTAATTAGGAAAACGGAAATTCAATCTCACGATTACCTAAACTTGTTGCTCGTGTAAAGTTCTGGTCTCTTCACGATGCCATCACCTCTTCATTCTATCACAGAATACTTGGGGACAACATGACCGCACTTGAATGTCGTCACTGCCATGGGCTGAAACAAAGTCCCACATTCACAACAACGAGTAGAGCAAGCAATAGTATTTGAGACCCCACTGTTATTTTTACCTTGTCTACCTTGATTATAAATGACTCTGGGCTCATGTTGAGCAAAATTAGCATAGTTGCGCTTATTATCTGTCCTATGATCACAATACTTATTATTACCGTTGCCTTGTTTACAAATAATGACATTAGTCTTTTGATGAGGAATGTTACACTGGTGATGTAAAGCAACATTTGAAGATCTATTATCTCTATCATACTTTCCAACATTCTTACAATCAAAACCTTGATATTTGTCAAACTGTTTACAGTTTCTTGGAGAAGGAAAATTATCATTCACTGATCTCTCTTGGTACTGTTTAATCTTGGGATTATATCTCTTACTATAACTGTTCTTCTTTCCACCTATGGGAATATGTTTACCAATTCTGTCAAACTGACTGTGCTGAGTTTGACAAGTAACTGGACTGTTAGAATGTTTATTATCCCGCCCATAGTGGGTTTCATTCTTGGAAAAAATAGTACTATGTTTATTCCCTGTTACCAATTTATCAGAATTTGCAATAGTTTTTTTTTTTTTTTTTTTTTTGCGTACGCCCGCTAATACTCGAGGCGAAACTCAGGTTATTACTATGTCTAACCTGACATTGATTTTACGTGAGTATCCCTTTTTACTTGTACAGAGACAGGTGTCCCTCGCCATTCAGGCAAATACTCTCCGATTTCGGAGGTACCCATTGCAGCTGGGTCGGCTCAGGAGCCGCCAATCCCTGGTCGACAACACTCCTTCAAATGTCTTCGCCATGTCTCGAGTTAATCCAGTCCAATTCCCGGTCGACGAAAAATCCTCAAATGCCGTCGCCCGGGTTTGATCCTGAATCACCCGGTCGCCAGAGCGGTGTTGTAACCACTACGCTAGCGCGGCTCCCTTTGCAATAGTAAATACCTGGTTGATCTCAGGAGCTTTGACCTGCAATTTCTCACATTTCTTTTCGTGATTAACAGAACTGGCTTTTACACTAGAATCTTTGTTGGTCTGGCGCCAAGAATTATTACTCGAATCATCAGTAACATTAGAACTTGGAAAGTTGTATTTCCCACGAAAAGATCTATATTTACTATGTATGACCTCTCTATAAGCAAAAAGTGTATGGGGCTGACTTTTCGTCTATCACTGTCAACATTGACAGAAGACCACATCTTATTGTTCAAGACAATGTCAAGTAGGCCATCTACTCTTTTTCTAAGATCTGTAATTTCAACCTCTTTATGTGAAATCTCTTCACTAAATTTCTTATTCAAATCATTAACAGCCAAAACTTTGCAACCTTCTTCTGCTAGCAATTTCTCAATCTTAGCGACCTTCTCTTTCTCAGCCGTCAACTCTACTAATGTCTCTTTCTCGTACTGTTCTTTATTTGCTCTCAACTGAGTCAATTCTAGTTGTAGTAACTGTATCTTAATATCATCATTGCTATTATTAAGCTCATTAATCTTTTCTGGAATCATCGCATTCTTTTCTTCCTGTTGGAGACCGAGACTCGCAATATCATCCAATAAATCAAGGAGCATTTCTGTATACGTCCTGTTACGTTTATCGGTCTCAACATTCAATTTTGCATACTTCTGTTTATTTTGTTGGGCCTCCTGCGTAAGATTTTCCACCTCAACATGCTTAATTTTCATCTGAATTTCCAATTGCTTTATCTTCAACAATGCTGAATCCAAACTTGCTTGCACACTAGCAAGTTCAGAATTTGATTTACATAAATCACCTGTAAGTTTAGTCACTTTTTCCTGTAGCTTACTCACTTCAGCAGTACTTTCTAAGCAACATTCCCTTTGCTCTAGGGTACTCTGTTTTATGTCTCCTATTTGCTCCTTCTCTTCTAACTTCCTTTTCTGATACCTCTCGTCAATTTCATCAAGTTGCTTCTGATATGTCAATTTTGTTATTTCAGCATAAGTCATCTCATGGACTTTACCTTGTTCACAGCATTTGTCTAACCTAGACATTTTATAAGAGTTTCAAACTCACACTGTTAAATATCTTTCAAGAAGTTGCAATTATCTTAGTTAATTACTGCAGCACCAATTTTTCCTTATAGTACCTCTATCAAGTCATACCATACCAGGGAAGTCATCATATGTCAATAGCCATAAATTACTTATGCATCAAATTCTAATGATATGTCACTATAGACATAAACAACAAAAACAACAGAATAAGCAATGCATAGAACTGGAAGGCCTGATGACATGCATAAAGTGACACAATTTACACGACAAAAAACCACTTATCTGCCAATAATTCTATTCCTCTCCGCCAAGACATTGGATATTACAATGTTTGCAGCTAAAAACACTCCACTGCGGGAAGGCACTAGAACTCGACACTCTTCCCTACAGGTCCTTGCTTCAGTATAGTATGTGCTTGACCAATGCACACACGACAGGAACTGGAACACTGTAATGCTGCAACTCTTGACTTGTGGTATACGTGCAAAATGACTGGTAATGCTGCACATATACTCGAACTTTTATACGCTATCCTTCAGCCATTGGACCACGTCATAAACTGCTGGATCGCTACTTGAAAATTTCAATCAATAGAAGCAGAACTGAAATCGCTGCACATCTGATAGCGAATGTCGTAGACTGCAGACATTGTTGTGTTCTATAGGCATGAAATAGGACGTCAACTGACACCGGTGTAAAGTTGAATACCACCATGGATAAGGCGTGCATGGTTTCTTAAATGCGCCACACACAGGGCACACTATTAAATAGGTCGAGGTTCTGAAGCACAGGAGATTCAGGCCACGCCCACACAGGGCTAATTATAATAAAGTTAAGTTCACTCAAACTCTTGTCACACGAATGTCATATGTATTCGTTCCAACTTGACTGTAAACCACCAACTGATAAGTGGTTATTCTTTCAGGTTACACTCTACTGTAGAGGTAACAGTTCCTTAATTGCATACGCCACACAGGCTAATTATGTCACAGTGCCCTGGTGAGTTTTGAATTGAAGACTGGTCCAAAAGGCACCAAATAGTCTACATGTGACAGTTGGGGTCCCTACTAGTTGGTAGCTAGGTGACTGTGGCAGGCCTAGTTATCTATCATTCACTTTTATATCTTCTATCCTCCAAGTGAGACTATTTCTCTTACTGGCCCTCTTGTTCCGCCAGAGATGGAAGTACTTGGATGAAATTTGGTTCGTCTTTTTGATTTCCAGTGTCCGTTCTTCCCTCCTTGGTGGTGAGCAGCGACTATCTCGTACTAGTGGTGTTGGGTGTGATTTATTTATAATGGCCTTGCATTCAGACTTCTACTTCTCTCTCTTATACATAAAGGCTATCGAAGTAGTAAAGTGCAACATGATGGGTTTATTTACATATTTCATGGAAGTACAATTCATCAGCCAAAATTCTCCCTTGCAACTTTCTTTATGCCTGCTACAGCCTAATAAAGTAATTCAAAGTATTCATTCACCTGTATAATATCTCAGCTTCAATACCTGACAGCTAATCCTTAGTTATCAACCATATCACCATTATCTGCATCAATGATATTCTGTAGTCTTACTACAAAGTCTCTGCTTCAATACCAGACAGCTAATCCTTAATTATCAACCATATCACCATTATCTGCATCAATGATATTCTGTAGTCTCTGAGGCTATATCTGACAGCTCATCCTTGCTATCATTTATATACCCATTATCCTCGGTTTTACTTTCTTTAGTCATGCTTCCGTGTCTCAACTACCATATTCTTTCTTGTTGATGTACCTTGAGATGCGGGCTTCATTGCCCTCTGAAAAAAGTTGCTGAAAGTCTAAGAAAATAGTTCAAAAGTCATCTTACCGTTTTAAACGAAGCCCAACACCTATCACAGTACCTACTATTCACCCTTATTCTACTCCTAATCTGTTCATCTCAGTATTTAAACACAGGTAAGCTACTCTCCTGAATTCCTATCACTATGATTCTAAAGCTATCTACTTCTTGATTCGAACAACTGTCGCCCACAAGTTCGTTTCTTGAGTCCAGCTTCGGCACTTCTTGCTTCCGCAAAGTTTCTGATGGGACTGATCTCCTTTCGTCCTTCAATTTCCTATCTGGTGGTCCAAAGTTGTTTTCGAGTGAATACGATTGGTCCGTTAAAATCACTCTATTTACAGTAGTGAGCTACTCACTTTTCTCGTGCGTTTCCCGATCCTTACTCACTAAACCTGTAAAGGGCGTTAATAATATTGTTATCCCCCTTAGTACTTTTTACCTTATTTTCATTTTCCCTTCTATGTCTTTACTAAAACTAATCTGATATGCAAATTTGGTAAACTCTAATGATGTATACTTAGATTACTTTAAAGTCTAAAAAGGTTCCCTCCCTTACAAAAAACACTACATTTTCATTCTTTTATCTCCCATGTTAAGAACGAATAGGCTATCACTTAAATTATTCCAATTTCTAAACCCATATTCTCATACTCTTTCATCTTGTTAACACCAAATAACTGTTCGACTGACTTTAACTACAGCGTATTTTACGCTGTACAACCAAACGGTGACATACGTCCCGGGGCCGTTCAAATGTATCCCGCAGGGAGACATTTGCATTCTATCAAAAAAAATCTATTATCGATGTAACCCACTAACATCTCTAATACTATTAGCATAGACGACTCGAAATTACAAGCAAATTAAATCGTAACAGTGAGACTATATTATAAACTTAATATCAATGCTACAACTAGAGCATCTCATTAATTACTACTTCAACATAAAATATCATTACATGAATATATAAAAGGCATAAATGAACTTTGTATTTACTCTATTATACATGGGTCGACGTGGAACTGCCTCTGGAAGCAGAGGTTTGTCAGTCCTTAATATGTCTATAGTATCTGCCGTCAATGTCAGTATTCATTGCAACGGTCAGATAGGCAGAGTAGTAGAAATATAATATGTAGCGTCACCAAGCATGCTTTTAACTAAACATCCCCAAAGTGACAGCAAGAGATATGTGTTGCTATGTCAGAATGTGATGTGCTCGGCTGATGCTAGCCTTGGATGCACCAGTCGAATTACCAGTCATGTATGCAACTAATCACGTGAAATCCTACCATCTGTCTTGGGGCAATAGCGAAAGACCTATGTCACTGAGTCAGAATATGAAGTGCTCGGCTGATGCTAGCCTTGGATGCACCCGTCGAATCATCAATGCTGTCTGAACTATGCACTGTACCCCAGTATGTCATAGTCAACCAAACATTCAAGATCAATATTATACTTGAAGTCCATGTGTGCCTGTTCATCTCAATGTCAGCACTATCATTATTCAACTAAGTAGTGGCTACAACCTATACAGTATGATCACATAACTGTGTCATCAATTACTAATACCATAGAGAGCAAGGGCGTATAACCTTTCTGGTTCAATATCCTCTGATGTGGTCTTCAACATCTTTAGTGCTGACTCTGTTTATGATTATTATTTTATATATATTTTTTTCTCATCTAGTCTTGAGCCAGACATATACCTGAAATACATACACAATACTAGGTAAGAACCCCTTTTATCACCCATATAATATGCACATCTCCAACTTGTGAAGTAGGTTCCCTTATGACATAACTTGGCTCGGACTGTGACTTTTTTCTTCATTTTTTTTTCTTGTTGCCATCTATGCCTGGTGGTGGAGAAAGTATACTTCTGAAAAACATGAACATTGTAAGTTAACATGAAAATTTAACTTAAGTCTTAATAAGTCTGATCTTGTGAAGAAGCCTGTTATTGTCTCTCTTGAAATGTATCTTTCTACTCTTGACATTTGTTCTTGATATAATCTAGTTTATCAGTTATAATGGTCTATGTGTAAGTTTATTTCTTAACACTGTATAATATGTCACGTGATTAATCCACGCTATCACTCATGTCTATGCTATCACTGTACTTGAGTACTCGTTATAATGTTTTCTGTTTATGTGAGTAATGTACTATCTCACTAGTTATGTTGTTGTACACCATTAAGTTTCTTCGCGAAGCTCTACACTGTCTATTCACAAGGTTTGTATTTAGTGTAAAAGTCTAAGTGTATTGTGAAATATCACTAACCACTATGTTAATCACTACTAAATCTGATTAGCTAACTAATTGTTGGGTACCGTTGATGTGGGGTACCTTGATTAAGCACTTTAGCTGGGTGAGTGCTGTGAATTAGTACTATTGCTGGGGTAGTACTTTACGACGATTACACTAAGTTCGAGAACTGTTTTGTAAGTTCTAGTAGTGTAATTTCTCTACTGTAGAGACGACTGTCGTACTGTGATGAAATTGGTATCAGTTGTGATGTTATTTATAGTCGCTCTGCAGGAGGATGAGGACGAACGAGTTAGTATATTGTTGTTGTCAGTATGACAATAGCTTGTATATTTGATGTTTACATTCTGAGTCTGGTGTTGGTAAAGTCGTTCATTCCTTCAATGTTATTTTCTTTGCTATATGTTGATGAGTTCTGATTGTATGAGTAGTACCATCTCATCAGCAATATTGTTGCTAAAGGTTATAAGCTGTGCTGTAAGTCTTCGATGATAAGTTCTGTTGTTTCTTTGTGATTGTAAGGATATCTCATCTTCATCATCCCAACTATAGTGTATAAGCTGGGGTTAACTTGTGGCTAGTGGTTGTGGTTGTTAACTCATTCTTCCTTCTGTACGGCTCTGGTTCTGCTGCATTGTTACATCTCGTTGCTTGTAGATGTCTCTTGTCTTCATCGTCCCAACTGTAGTGTGTAAGCTGGTAGTTGTAGTTGTAGTTGTCCTTCAAGTTTTCTTCTGTAAAGCTCCGGTTCTGCAACTTGTTTCTTCTTGCTGATTATCAAAGTCTATTATCTCCAATATCCCAACTTGATCATATAAGGTAGGATTAACTTGTGGCTGATAGTTGTAGTTGTCACTTTATTTCCATAATTGCTGTCTTCTTGTACTGCCTCATCAAAAATCTAAGTCTCCAGTATTTCTACCGTCGTCACCACGACTTTTCACAAAAATTTTCTCGCCGTAATACGGCGGCCTCAAATGTACATCTCCTTTACTCTTCTCCTCTACTGCAGTATCCTATTTGTCAGGTATACTCAGATGTCTCTTGTGTGCGGTACAGACCAATTATACTAAGTCTTCTCAAGACTGAGCTGCCGCCGCCATATTGTTTACCTCTTATTATGCTATGCCACTGCTCACATAGCCTCCTATATTTCCTCTATATGCTTATCTACCTATAAGCTCCATCAACTTCAACATCATTGTCTCTCTAGCTTTAAGTGTTTCTAACTCTATCGTCTCTCTACTCTTAAGCGCCTCTAACGCTATCAGTTTATCAATATCTTGAGTCTCTTCCTCTATTTCTCCTCTGAATTCTATTCCGATTTGCTTGCTCTACTCTTCTGTCCCTCTGTCTCATGGTTTCGTCATCTAACATTTTCGTTATAACCGTATCTAATTCATATCTCATCTCCAGAAACTGTGTCTGATACCTTTCTTCTAGCAATGTCCATACTGTTCTTCTTGACCCGTCAAACCTAGGCTGTGATATGATGACTTCTATTTCCTTCTTCAACTCCTCCATGTTTGGTTGGGACTTCTTGGTAACTTTCTTTATCTTATTTGTACATCCAGGATGACTTTTCTTATATATCGGCCCATAATATCTATGACCTTCTTCGTCCGTTGCATACCCAAACTCGACCGACGAGTATCCTTCTGCATTTTCGTCGGAGTCTATAATTCTATCTTCTTCATCTGACGATGCACCGTCTGAGTAACTTGATGATGAATCTGAGAAGACGTTGCTATCCCTTATCTTGACATGCCATTTCTCAAGTTCCTCCAATACTATCTCCACAAGTCTACGAAGTTCATCTTGTCTTCCCGATAAGTCTGTATGAAACTCTCTCTCCAGACATGACCGTATATAATCTACTACTACTGTGTGAGAACTAACTCCCTCCAATAGGTCTTTTATTGCTGTCTTTAGCTCCTGTTCACTTGGGTTAGCTACTTTGATAAGTGTCTTCTCCTCCGAAACACTGTCGACCCTCTGTACTGTTCCTGTACGCCTGCATGATGTGTCAGTGTTAAGGTCAGCATCTGTTTAAGTTGCCGAAACTGCAGCTTTATTCTCTGTTTGTGTTGTTGAATCTGCAGCTTTATTCTCTGTTTGTGTTGCTGAAACTGCAACTTTATTCCCTGTTTGTGTTGCTGAGTCCATCTGTGCTGATGCTGTATTCTCTGTCTGTGTTGCCGAAATTGTAGCTGTATTCTCCGTCTGTGTTGCCGACTCTATCTGTGCTGATGCTGTAATCTGCTTCAGCTGTTCTTGATTCTTTTGGGGATTAATGCTATCATCTCTTGAATATCCACTATCTAAAGGAACTTCGCTTAACTCTGGGGCCGGTACATGACTTTGCACATTCAGGTCAGTTCTTTCTGGATCTTTGCATTTGACAACTTCTTGTTTCCCATCTTGCACTTGATCTTGAATGTTACTTTGTTGAATGTTATCAATAACATTTTTGTTACTTTGACTTGACTTTCCCATCTGGTTCATAAGTAATGTCTTTATGTCTTCTAGAACACTTATTCCTCTTGACACTAGACTGTTCAGCATACAATCAACAGACTCTAGCTCTGAAATATTAGCAATTGCTTGATGGGCTTTTCTGCACTGTTTATCTTTCTTACGTTTCTGTGCTTGACTACATAGCATCGACACGAATGTATCTGGCTTCATGATTGTACTGTCATTCTTCACATCTGTTCCTTCCGATGTCATCTTTTCTGTATTATCGACCATTTTCAGCTCCTCAAATTCCTTATCAATAAATTCGCACGGTGCATCATAATAAGTGTCTTCTACTTCTGTTATATCACCATTTCTTTCTTCAGATGTCAGCTTCTCTAAGTTATCAACCATTTCAGTACTGTAGAAATCAGGTAAGTCATCTGTTTGTACTGCGACACTTTCAGTCTGAGGCTCTATTCTAGTAACTGCAGGCTCAGTTCGTTTTTTCAAATTCAATATTGGTCTTCCTTCTTTGACTTTGAATGGTTGTAGCTTGATTTCAATAACATCCTTTATTTCAATCTTATAAACTTTTGCAACCAATCCACCTACTATTCTTATGCATGGAAAATCGATTGCATAATTCCTGCAACGCTTTAGCTCTGAAGCGAAGTCTCTCAATGCTATTCTCTTCTTTCTGTTCTGTATGGTTCTTGCACAACTCTCCATGTTTGAATATCTGTTCAAGTCAACTATTTATCCTTCTCTGTCTATGATTCTTGTTCTGTTGGTAGTGGCTTATATAGGCTGTTGTTGTTGTTGCTTTGTTTCCTCAGGAGGTGATGTAGCCATTTTGTCGCTGTTGGAGGAGTGGTCACGGCGCCAAATAGTCTACTTGTCACAGTGCCCTGGTGAGTTTTGAATTGAAGACTGGTCCAAAAGGCACCAAATAGTCTACATGTGACAGTGGGGGTCCCTACTAGTTGGTAGCTAGGTGACTGTGGCAGGCCTAGTTATCTATCATTCACTTTTATATCTTCTATCCTCCAAGTGAGACTATTTCTCTTACTGGCCCTCTTGTTCCGCCAGAGATGGAAGTACTTGGATGAAATTTGGTTCGTCTTTTTGATTTCCAGTGTCCGTTCTTCCCTCCTTGGTGGTGAGCAGCGACTATCTCGTACTAGTGGTGTTGGGTGTGATTTATTTATAATGGCCTTGCATTCAGACTTCTACTTCTCTCTCTTATACATAAAGGCTATCGAAGTAGTAAAGTGCAACATGATGGGTTTATTTACATATTTCATGGAGGTACAATTCATCAGCCAAAATTCTCCCTTGCAACTTTCTTTATGCCTGCTAATGCCTAATAAAGTAATTCAAAGTATTCATTCACCTGTATAATATCTCAGCTTCAATACCTGACAGCTAATCCTTAGTTATCAACCATATCACCATTATCTGCATCAATGATATTCTGTAGTCTTACTACAAAGTCTCTGCTTCAATACCAGACAGCTAATCCTTAATTATCAACCATATCACCATTATCTGCATCAATGATATTCTGTAGTCTTACTACAAAGTCTCTGAGGCTATATCTGACAGCTCATCCTTGCTATCATTTATATACCCATTATCCTCGGTTTTACTTTCTTTAGTCATGCTTCCGTGTCTCAACTACCATATTCTTTCTTGTTGATGTACCTTGAGATGCGGGCTTCATTGCCCTCTGAAAAAGTTGCTGAAAGTCTAAGAAAATAGTTCAAAAGTCATCTTACCGTTTTAAACGAAGTCCAACACCTATCACAGTACCTACTATTCACCCTTATTCTACTCCTAATCTGTTCATCTCAGTATTTAAACACAGGTAAGCTACTCTCCTGAATTCCTATCACTATGATTCTAAAGCTATCTACTTCTTGATTCGAACAACTGTCGTCCACAAGTTCGTTTCTTGAGTCCAGCTTCGGCACTTCTTGCTTCCGCAAAGTTTCTGATGGGACTGATCTCCTTTCGTCCTTCAATTTCCTATCTGGTGGTCCAAAGTTGTTTTCGAGTGAATACGATTGGTCCGTTAAAATCACTCTATTTACAGTAGTGAGCTACTCACTTTTCTCGTGCGTTTCCCGATCCTAACTCACTAAACCTGTAAAGGGCGTTAATAATATTGTTATCCCCCTTAGTACTTTTTACCTTATTTTCATTTTCCCTTCTATGTCTTTACTAAAACTAATCTGATATGCAAATTTGGTAAACTCTAATGATGTATACTTAGATTACTTTAAAGTCTAAAAAGGTTCCCTCCCTTACAAAAAACACTACATTTTCATTCTTTTATCTCCCATGTTAAGAACGAATAGGCTATCACTTAAATTATTCCAATTTCTAAACCCATATTCTCATACTCTTTCATCTTGTTAACACCAAATAACTGTTCGACTGACTTTAACTACAGCGTATTTTACGCTGTACAACCAAACGGTGACAATTATAAATAAGTATGCTACTGTTCTCCTGTCACTGTGTGTAGAATGTTGAAGTGGGGGTGTGTTAGAATAGACACTAACAACACAGGCACATACATAAGAGTCATGGAATGGTGTAAACGCCTGGTGACATTTAATAACGATTTATTAAGTCATGGCACAAACACGTTTACATCAATGTACAGTTTAAATCACAGCACAAACACGTTGGCATTAATATAAAGATCACAGTGAAAAGTACGAACTATCCCCAGCGCTACAAAGACTGCACCCAAGGCAGTATAACAATGATCATGGCCCTGACATGTCTTAATCTCACAAACTACTCATCACGTGGAATTAATACCTAAAAGACTGCACCCACGGCAGTTACAATAATCTTCAATAATATGGCCCATAAAGTACTCCACTACTCAGCAAAGCCTGCTCACATGGCAGCTATAATAATCTTCAATAATATGGCCTATAAAGTACTCCACTACTCAACAAAGCCTGCATCACACGGCAGCCATAACAATCTTCAATAATATGGCCTATAAAGTACTCCACTACTCAAACAAGCCTGCTCACATGGCAGCTACAATAATCTTCGATAATATGGCCTATAAAGTACTCCACTACTCAACAAAGCCTGCATCACATGGCAGCTATAATAATCTACAATAATATGGCCTATAAAGTACTCCACTACTCAACAAAGCCTGCATCACACGGCAGCTATAATAATCTTCAATAATATGGCCTATAAAGTACTCCACTACTCAACAAAGCCTGCATCACATGGCAGCTACAATAATCTTCAATAATATGGCCTATAAAGTACTCCACTACTCAACAAAGCCTGCATCACACGGCAGCTATAATAATCTTCAATAATATGGCCTATAAAGTACTCCACTACTCAACGAAGCCTGCATCACATGGCAGCTACAATAATCTTCAATAATATGGCCTATAAAGTACTCCACTACTCAAACAAGCCTGCATCACACGGCAGCTACAATAATCTTCAATAATATGGCCTATAAAGTACTCCACTACTCAACAAAGCCTGCACACACGGCAGCTACAATAATCTTCAATAATATGGCCTATAAAGTATTTACTTCTAAAAAAATGGCCTGCACAAATCATGGCCTCCCAAAATCTTCACTAACCATCTTACTCATCCACATATAGCGAAAAAACACTAGTCGACATCTTATCTTCAGCACTGCGCAGGCATACACTTAGAAAACACAGGGCTTGACCAGCTCGGTCAACGCCCAAAGACAGACTCCTCGGGATCACACATCTCCCGCTCAAACAGTCACGAGACTCCGCTGTTTTGAACACAGCTCCGACAATACATGCGGTTTAGCCGCGAGCTAATCACAGCTCAACACCACTCAGGGATAAATTCCTCACAGGCGGGGACTCAATGCTGTGAGTAGTGATCATACGCAATGTTCTCGCTCATACGAGAAGACACTCCTATCACAACTTTAAACAAGCATCATAGCTAAAAAAGCATACAAGCGCCGCAACCCAAAATCTAATCTGCCCACCAAGCATATTCAGGATTACTTCCCTTTGACCTTAACACCCACCACCATCACATTATCTTTGATAATTTGATATTCAGCACCATGTTAACAAACAGATACATGTTAGCACCATATAACACACATATATATATATATATATATATATATATATATATATATATATATATATATATATATATATATATATATATATATATATATATATATATATATATATATATATATATATGAGGGAAGGTCAAAAAGTAATGCCTCCTATTTTTTTATGTATGTAAATACTGCATTGGTGTGCAATTTGTAAATTTAGCAGGATTCCTCAAACACTCTTCTGCACTGTATAGCATTACCAACCTGTTTCAGTAGCAGGTGGCACCACTATAACAGTTTAAAAATGGCTGCCAAAGACGTTTGGTTAAAACAACGTTATGTAATAGAATTCCTCAATGCTGAAGGCGAGACCCCAATTCGCATCCACGAACGTTTGAAGAAATTTTATGGAGATTCAACAGTGGATGTTAGCACTGTCCGACGTTGGGTACATCTTTTTTTGAACTAGAATCCAAGAGGCAGTCAATGGAATGGCATCACACAACATCGCCGACAAGAAAAAAGTTCAAAAGTTCACCATCTGTATGGAAAGTTATGGCCTCCGTGTTTTGGGATGAGAAGGGTGTGATTCTTCTCGACTTCTTGGAACAGGAAAACACGGTGAATGCAGACCGTTACATTGAAACTTTGAAGAAGCTTATAGGTCGTCTTCGGTGACTTTACCCATTAAAAGATCAGAGAACTGCACTACTGTTGCACGATAATGCAACGCCACACACCGCTAAACGCACCATTGACGCGATTGCAGAATTTGGCTGGACATTATTACCACATCCCCCTTTCAGTCCCAAACTTGACCTTCTGACTTTTATCTGTTTGGACCACTGAAAGAAGATCTTCGCGGACATCACTTTGAGGACACCGAGACCCTTAAACGCGCCGTACGTCAGTGGTTTAGGAAAAAGGACACAAATTTTTACCGTGCGGGGATACATGCCCTTGAGAGAAGATGGACAAAAACTGTAACAAATAATGGAGACTACATTGAGAAATAAATTTTTGAAGTTCAGACTTGGGGCTACATTTCAATGTGAATTTTATCTGTTTTCTTGCCTATTGAATGAAATTAAAAATTACGAGGCATTACTTTTTGACCGTCCCTCGTATTATGATAATATACTGTTCAAAAAAAGAAATTCATTGAGGGCGCGTTTTTATGAGTTGTAAAGTAAAATTTGGTGCTAGGGTATATAAAAACGAGCCTCAAATGTTCTTTACAGTGTCAAACACACATGTTGACCTGAACTGTGTTCATTTATGATGCAATTTTTGACCACAACTCATGTTGCGTGCACGTGAAAGCAACAAAATTTGGAGTGAACACTATTCACTGACTACGCAACTGAAACCCTAAAAAAGGATAAAGGTACACACAAAAAATTCAGTTCATTTTCAAGCAGACATTTATGGCGTCTCTATTGATAAATTTAAGGAACATTGCTATTGGCCGACTGCAAGCAGGCGAAAGTCAATGTCAGGTTGCCAGGCATCTAAACGTGCATCAGAGTACCATCAGTCGACTTTGGCAGCGGTTCCAAGCCATTGGCTCAGTTGAAGACCGGCACCGCAGTGGACAACCCAGAGTGACAACAGCAGCGGAGGATCGCTTTATTTGGCTTCATCACCTCAGAGACAGGTTTACAACAGCTTCCTCAACTGCCCAGTCATTGCCTGCAGGACGTCATGTGTCTGATCAAACTGTCCGGAATAGACTGCTTGACGCTGGACTTTGGGCACAACGACCTCACCGAGGACCTGTCCTTATGCGCCACCATTGCCAAAATCGACTTCTTTGGGCTAACCAACATCGTCCCTGGGCAGCTGACAATCAAAGGAGACGTGTCTGGTTTAGTGACGAATCTTTCTTTTTGTTGCAGCATCATGATAGACGGCATAGGTTCTACCGTAGGCGAAATGAACGTTTTGCCCAAAATTGCATTGATGAAGCTCCGCCGCATGGTGGTGGAGGTGCAATGGTGTGGGTAATGATCAGTTACCACGGAAGGAGTTAATTGGTGCACATTGAAGGAGGCTTGAATGCGCAATGACACATTAATGAAATTCTTCGACCCCATGTCCTTCCCTTTTTGGCTGCCAAAAGGTCTGTGTTTCAACAGGACAAAGCCAGACCCCATTGTGCACGGTTGACCACGCAGTTCCTGACTGCCAACAACATTCTCACCCTTCCCCGGCCATCCCTGTCTCCAGACATGAGTCCGATTGAGCACCTGTTGGATGAGCTGCATAGACGTGTTTGTCGCCGAGACGTTGCTCCAGCCAATCGTCGTGATCTGTTCCAGGCACTCCAGGAACGAACGAACGAACGAACTTTATTTTCAAAGGGTTAAGAATTGGGCACGCAGGCCCGTCTGACATTCTGCCCTTCCTCTCTCTCTCATCATGTATACTAATATCCTTTCATCCTCACATTTACTTTAAGCATTATTAAGGCATTTATCATTATAAAAGTAATATTACATTTGCAATAATCATCATAATTAAAGTGTTTTTTAAAATAAAATAAAAATAATAATAAAAACCCCAAAAAAATTAATAATAATAATGAATTTGAAAAAAAAAAAATAATAATAATAATAAAAAACAATAACAACAAGACATAAGAATCGAATTCTTCGTACTGTAAATTAGTGATCTGAGACATATTCAGATGTATGTTATAAGAACTTGTAAAATGTTCATACGGAGTTCAACTGAATGACTCAGGGACTTTTTTTTTTTTTTTTTTTTTTTTTTTAGGTTCATCAAGATGAGGTGGGTAAACAGTTCCTTTCCTCACTGTCTTTGCGTCCCAAACTCAAGACCAGAATCAGACAAGGTCGATAGTTAGATAGACATATATGAAAGCAATTAATTTGCCAAGGGTTGAAAATCGGACACAGTCCCCTCTTTCATTCTTCCTTCCTCTTGCTCATCTTTTATTACTGTTAGTCAAACATTCTCCAACGTACTGAAAGTATTAATTTAAGGACAGTGCAACATTACAAGGAGTATAACAGCATACATTAACAGTACCTGATCATAAAATTAAGAATAGAAGTTATTAAGAATATAATATTAAGAATAAGTATATTGTAATGAAAACTAGATCATCAGAGCCTCCATACAGTATATTAGATAAAAGTACAACACAATCAGTTAGGGTGGCATATAATCAGCACTCATAAAGTATTTGAACAGTATACGATTGTATGAGTAAGGACTGTGCATGTTTTTCAGGTCATTGGGAAGATTGTTCCAAAGATAAGCAGCTGAGTAAGCCAAACTAGTTTTAAATAGGTCAAGTCTGGGCTTGGGTACCTGTAATTTGTTTAAGCGCTGACTACGTCTGTCATTGTATTTTAAAAGCGGCCAAAGATACTTTGGAGCATTCTGTGACAAGATTTTGTGAATAAATTTCCCTTTGTTAAAGAGGAAGCGCTTCCTGAGGGGTAATATTTGAAGATAATTATATAAATCTATACAATGTGATTGGTGTTTATCAGCAACAAGGCGCATTGCGCGTTTTTGAAGCGAGTGGAGCCTTTTTGTGTTGGAGACAGAACAACCATCCCAGATTGTGGAACAATAGTCTAGATGCGTTTGTATATGAGATACGTAGAACATTTTCCTTGCCTCTTCATCCAGGAAATGTTTAATTTTGGCTAATTGGTAAACTTTTTGTGCTGTTTGCTTTGTGAGTGCATGTACATGTGAGTTCCAACTTAGGTGTTGGTCAACAGTGATACCTAGAGTTCTGTGTTCATTTACGTTTTCAATTAGTGATGTTCCAATGAAGAGCTGAAGTGTTGTTTTCTGCAAGTTTTGTAGTTTTTGTCTGGTTGATATTAACATACATTTTGTTTTACTAATATTTATTTGCATGCGATTCTCGTTGCTCCAGGAAGAGTGGGGAGCCATCCCACAGGCCCACATCAGACGTCTGATTGCATCCATGCTCAGGAGATGCCAGTCGCTGATCAATGAGAGAGGAGGCCACACACCATACTAACGGGAAAGCCTGTTTGCCAAAAAACTCTCGTGACCCAGATGCAAAACAACTGTCAATTGATTGGTTGAACCCTAAGATATTATTGTATGCAATTTGAACAATTAACTCATTAAATTAAAAAAGTTATTGAATGTCAAAATTATGGCTATGTGTGTGCCTTCAGTAACTATGCGTTTCTTTTTTTTGAACAGTATAATAATAGCCCCTTCAGTCATAACTGAATATGGGAATGTGCACCAGAGGTGACAGCCCCCAACTGCTTATTTTCCTGGTGTTCCTTTCAACCTTGTCTTCTCTCTTCTGCTCGTCATGTTAGGTTCTTTTTGCCCAATCTGATATGGCGCCGCAGAAAACATTGCTACTTGGTGCGATTGACAGCTTCATCCTCCCAGTGCTCTCATGTCTTTCTTGCACACATCTTTGAATCTCAGCTGTAGTCATCGAATTGTTGTTTTGCGATATATTATAATAATATATATATATTATATATATATATATATAGCTATCTTGCTGGCTAATATTGAATATACTCGAATATATTGTATATATATTATAATATATATCTTGATACTGTTCAAAACAAGAAACGCAACATTACTGCAGTGGTAATGGACACCAAATTTCAAACTTGTACCAAAATTTTATTTTACGGAATTAATGTTTCAATATTGGCATGAAGAAACTTTCAAACTTTAACAATGAAATGATGTTCATTAAATTTTGTTTGGACTTTCATTCTTTGCGACTGAGGCCTCCGTTTCAGCAAGGTGTATGGCCTCCTCTGGCCTCTATCAGAGAACGACATCTCCTTGACATGGATCCGATTAGCCGTTGGATCTGTTGTTGTGGGTTGGCTGCCCACTCTTCCTGCAGTGCAAGAGACAACTGTCGGAGATTGGCTGGAGCCACGTCTCGCTGGCGGAGTCGTCTGTCGAGTTCATCCCATAAGTGTTCTATGGGGTTCATGTCTGATGACATGGCTGGCCACGGAATGGTATGGACGTTGTTGTCAGCGAGGAACTGGGTGGTGAGTTGTGCCACATGAGGTCGAGCGTTATCCTGCTGAAAAATTGACCCTCGTGCAGCCAGAAGTGGAAGGACGTGAGGACGAAGAATTTCAGAGATGTATCGTTGGGCATTCAGGCGTCCTTCAATTTGCACCAGGTCACTTCTACCCATGAAGCTGATCGCCCCCCACATCAGTACACCTCCACCACCATGTGGAGGAGCCTCATCAATGCTGTTCTGGGCGTAGCGCTCATGGACTCTGCGGTAAACTCTTCTCCGTCTATCCTGTCGCTGGAGCACAAAAAATGATTTATCACTAAACCAAACCCGTCTCCAGTCATCACAACGGTCCATTGACGATGCTGGTTCGCCCACTGCAGTCGGTTCTGGCGATGCCGGTCCATAAGAACCGGACCTCTGTAGGGTCTTCTAGCCCAAAGACCTGAGTCATGCAGCCAGTTCCTGACCGTTTGATCTGAAATTCGACGAGCTGCTGACACTAACTGGACTGTGGAGGATGCAGATGCAAGTCGATTCCTGAGGTGACTGTTGCGTGCATATTTTGACGCACATATTACAAAAATACGATATGGCTATTTAATATGGAAAATATATATTTGCATTTATTTGTGTATGAAAATGCTTCCTGTGGTGAAGCTAGATAATCCATGATTGATTTACACTTTTGATTATATGAGTGATCTCTCTTGATATTGATTCGGCGTATGGATATTGAATTCATGTCAGTTCTTATTTGTTCGGGCCAGAAAATAGATTAATTGTGCTTGTTATGTTTATGGCCTGAATTCATGTGTACTACTTGTCTAGTGCAAGTAGATTCAGTCGTATATTGTATATCTTTAAATGTTCAGGTCGGACTATATTCTTTCTGCCGGAATCTGGCGCAGGTATTCGTAGTCCTACTGGGTTGTGATGAGTTCCGATAATGTCGCCGAGAATGGCTGAGTGTTTTCCAGGGCTGGTACTGTTTAAGGTTTAAAAGTGATTTGTGGATGTTTTTCCAGGAGAAGTTTGTGTCTCTGCAAGAGTCTATTTGTCAGAGATCCTCGTCATATACCTTATTGTGTGATTCGGACTCCAGGTAATGCCAGACCCTATTTTTGATGATCTCGAGTCGGTTAGACCTAGATGGAACATTGTGCTTCGTATCTCTAGGGTCGTTCTTGTATCGACGAAGATGACAGGCTTTCCTACAGCAGTTATGTCTACATGAAGCAACTTGATTACTGTGGAGCTGTATGGAAAACTTTATGAAATTACTTATATGCACATTCTAAATTAACTTTGGCTTATATCTACCCTTCTGCTGGGTGAGTGGGCGACTACTCAAGAAGGCGGCCATGTTGTATTCCTGTCATCATTTTTTGATCACTGTCAAGAGAACAGATTATGCATCTTACTATCGGGCAGTGGTATACGGTATAGAGATCTTGTTATGAGGTGAAAACCCACTATCGTGGTTTATTACTATTATACAAACATTGGACATAGTTCAGCTTAAGAACTTAGCCAAGAAATGAAGGTTCGTCCAATGAACTCTTTGTATGTTTACCGATCCTCATTGACGCGTTCAGTCAGTAGAGGATACGGCGATTATTTACCAGAACAGTGAATGCTACCTTAGGTTGAATGATATTTAAATGCAACATGAAAGTATGATCCACGATTCAAATAACCAATGAATTTATGTCAACATGTACCCATGACTGTATCCGTGCTGTCCAAGTGTGCATGCCTTTATTAAACCATTGAAACGTCAGCGGCAGTTCATGTCGTCATTGCCTTGCATGAGAGTGTGTGAGAAATATTATCAAGTGGTCTGTTACACCGAACTACTACACCATTCGCGTTACTTGACACTCCCACTCAATGTCAACATGACAGGGTCATCCCAGATGTATGCGATCCTCTACATCTACAGTTTGTTTCAACAGTGACGCAGCCGTATGAAGCAGTCTTTGGCAGGAGTTGTGACTCTGGGTCTTCAACTGTGCTGCCGGTCTGCCACTGAGCCAGTTTCTTGAAATCGCCTCCAAAGGCGACTAATGGTGCTTCTAACCACATTAAATTGTCTGGCCACTACACTTTGTGACTATCCAGTCTGTAAACGTCCAATGATGACGAGTCGTTGTTCTGTAGTGAGATGAGCCATACTTGCGCATTGCATTTTAAACTGATCTTATTCGAGGAGCGTCAATCTTTTACATGCATTCAATAATATGGTCAGAGAGTTTTGTGTTCAGTAAGTTTCACGGGATTCTCATGAACCTGTCACGAGTTATTGTCAAAAATGTTGTTTTGACCTTGACCTCTTTCATGACCTCACGATTCATGAGGTGAGTACAGTTCAGGTAACCACAAGAAGTTAATGACCAGGTGGACACAGTCGATAGGTTGACTGATGTCCAATCAGTGAATATCTTTTATAAAAGTAACACCAAAAACGTTGCATTTCTTTTTTTGAACAGTATATATATAGTATTTTATCAGTGCCACTGTTACACTCATCAGTAGCTCCTATCTTTAGTTTTTGTTGGTAATATGTACCATTTTGTGTGTGTACACATGTATATGTATTTATTTATTTTTAGAGCGATAGAAGGAGCAAACCCAAAAAAACACTTTGAGATGGGAACTGGAGGCAGACATGAAAGAGTTATGGTAAGACATTTAACAGATGACACAGGAAGTAAAAGCTTGAAATACATTTGTTGAGGCCCCACTGCTCCTTAGGGAACTGAAAAATAATTCATTCACAACCCTCAACTCCCAAAGGAGCATAGGCCTTCAACAAACACATGCCAGTCCTCCTGTCACATGCCATCATCTCAAGTTCTTTACACATTATTTTCATAATTTTCACCTGTTTCCTGCTCTCTTCTCTATGTGCTTCTTGGTCTATATCTGCCTCTCTTGCCCTGGGGGTTCCAGAACAAGGACTGCCTTGTAATGTTATCAACAAGTGTCCTCAGTGTGTGTCCTATCCATCACCATCATCTTCTTCTCATCTCTTGTTCAACTGGCACTTGTCTGGTTCTTGTCATCAGTTCCATGTTGGTAACCTTGTCATACCATTTTAATTATTCTATTCTTTGCAAGAACCCATTTATGAAAGTTTGTAGCTTTTTGGTTGGTGTCTTTGTTGTTCTCCATGTTTCAAAGCCATACAATAGGACTGACTTCACATTTGATTTGAAGATTCTTATTTTCTAATTGGATCCGATTTCTCGTGATCTCCATATATTTCCCAATGCAATGAAAGCTCCTCTTGCTTTTTTGTATTCTTATTTTGATATCACTGTCTGTCCCTCCAACTTTGTCTATATTGCTGCCAAGATATGTGTACGATTCTACATCTTGTAGTGGTGTTATTTCAAGTTCAACCCTGTTATCATTACCTGCATTTATTCTCATTATTTTTGTCTTTTCCCTGTGTATTTTCAGACCCAATTGCTGTGATCTCTCATCAAGTGTTTTCAATTTGTCCTGTATCTGATTACGGTTATGGGACAGAAGAGCCAAGTCATCAGCAAAATCCAGATTGTCCAACTGCTTTGTCAGAGTCCACTGGATTCAATTTCTGTTGTAGCACACATAAAATATTTATAACACTTTTCTTTTTAATGGCACAGTTTGCGTATCCATAGAAAACTCTGCATCAGAAACATCATAACTACATGGCTTCTTTTCTGTATGTCTGAATATGTTCTTAGCTAACAGGCAGAGGCCACACTTTACAACAAACAAAATCACATTTATAAAACCTCTCTGTAGTATATCACAAAATATAGCACCACAAAGATTACATTTATCTTGCTGAGATGCATGGAGGCATATCTGGAGTCATCTTTAACTGACCACCAGCTATACACAATGCTGCAGTATACATATGTGGAAGTGAACCTCTGTGAGGCTAATTACACCCTCAATGATGCTTGAAATCATCCACACAATTCCATGGACTCCCTCTGTGGTGAAATGTGTTGAGAACTCAGCATTACACACTAAGCTTTGATTCCCAGATGTGATTCTTTAGCTTTGACCTGATTGACTGCATGTAGGAGGATCTCACTATGGATCCACTGATAAGCAGGGGAACTGAGAAGTAGCTCTGTGCAGGACGTGACATTTCCTTGAGAGAGCCCAGAACCAGAGCACAGTATTTTAACTCTACATAGTTGGACAGCCCTCTTGGATGGCAGGGAATGCACAGTATGCCACATACTTCTTACTCCTAGTTTGGGACCCCTATGTGATGATCCTTTAAATGCACGCTAAGCTGGAGAAACTAGAGATCATGACTTTAACTCAACATGTTTCAGAATGGTAGAAAAGCCACAAGAAAAGCCTAGATCTTCAGTGTTACCAAAGAAAGAGTGTTGAACTTGTTACTGGCTGCAAAAGAGAAGCTCAGCAGATCTATTAAACAACAACAATAACAAATCTGATTGTGATTTCAATTTACACAACAAAATACTTTTTTCACTACCAATTTGCAAAATGAAGTCCACAGGAAGTGATCAAATAATTTAAACCATCAAGATATTTTGTGAAAAGGGGGCTGAAGAATAATGAATGAGTAAACTTGAATTACAAACATCATGCTTACATATTGTGTAAGGTAAACACATAAATTTTCTCTGATGTACGTCTAGTGTGCAGTTTTAGAATACAGACGAGTAAACTGAACACCAAAACATTGCACTTACAAATTGTCTCTCATGTATGTTTTGTAAATTGTGTGTTGTTTTAGAATAAAGACTTGAGAAAACCTAACACCACAAACATCACACTTAGAAAGTCCCTCTCATGTAGGCCTTTTGTGTAATTTTAGAATACAGACTTGAGAAAACCTAATTCACCAAACATCACACTTAGAAATTTTCTCTCAAGTATGTCTTGTTGTGTGCTGTTTTAGAATAAAGACTTCAGAAAATGTAACACCACAAACATCACTCTTAGAAAGTCCCTCTCATGTGTGCCTTCTTTTGTGTAATTTTAGAATACAGACTTGAGAAAACCTAATACCTAATACAAAAAAATAATATCGTATGAAATCAGTTTTACAAGTAAACGGTACACATGAGACAGGGACGTTTCGGGTTTTACCCTTCGTCAGCCACAGTTACGAACAGGTGACAAGGACAAGAACTACATATAGGTACTACAAAGATCTGTGATGATGAGGAAAACGTCAAATGAGCGATACAAGCAGATGAAACCACAGTGATGAGCGAAACGATAACAGTAATAATGCAAGAAAATCGTGAAACCAGAAAGACATGTCGAAACAAGAAAGTAAATAATCAACGAAACGAAGACAGAAATGAACAACACTATTAAAATGCGTAAAAAAATCACTTAGCTGGATCGAAGAAAGAAACATTCAAAATGACTTGCAGGTTGGAATGAAGATATGCCTCTGATTTAGCAATCAAGGCAACATTATCAGCAAATGCCAGCTCTGAAATACAGACCTGTCTCATCTTCCAGTACCCCACTAAATACTTTCCTGTCTTCTCCTTACATAATACCTAATACAACAAGCATCACATTTATACATCTCTCCAATGTGTTTCAACATGTGTCTCTTTATTTGAGTAGCCTGAGAAAATGCATCACCACAAAGATCACACCTATATGGCTTTTCCCCTGTATGCCTTCTTAGAGTAGTGTATTCAAAAAATGTCAAACATATAAGGTTTCTGTGTCCTTTTGTGTCTCTCTACTTACTTACTTAGTCATTCCCCTTCTACCATGAGGTGTAGAGGTTTGGAAGAGAGGGCACCAGACTATCCTATTGGCTGTCTTCCTCCTGGCTTGGTTCCATTCTAGTCCTTGGTCCTTCAAAGATTGTCCATTGTAGTTTTCCAGTGGACTGGGTCATCCTTGGGGTCTGGATCCCTGGCTCTTTGTTTCCCATGCTTGTCATGGTAGCCGATCTTCTCCCATTCTGCAGACATGGCCAAACCATCTTAGTTGGACTCTTCTACTTGGGTCTGCAGGGGGTGGGATTTTAGGCCTTGACGTTTATCTGGTTGTGGACCATGTCTCTTCTTGTTACTTCAACCACCTTTCTCAGATACCTCATTTCTGAAGTTCCATCCCTTGATACTATCTTTTTGGTTTTTTGCTACAATGCAACCAATGCCCCCTTTAGCTCTTTCAGATGTGGGTACACCACTGTAGAGCAGCATGTTGCCATCAAGATCCATGTCTACTTGTCCCTTTTTCTTTGTTTCCATTAAAGCAAGGATTTCTAGTTTTGCTTTCCTCATCTCTTCCACCAGCTCCTCTTCTTTCCCATTTATACTTCTTGTGTTCCAATTTCCATAAGTCATAGTCCATTCCAGTTTGTCACCTTTAGAATCAGTCCAGTTTTCTCTCTTGTAGTTCGCGTAATCATGGTTTAAAGCAAACAGGTGATTGGCCTGCTGTGCCTTTGCATGGTGGAGGGGCTGCCTCCTTACAGATTCCTTGCAAGCCGCCCTCCTCCTTTTTTGTGACTCTTTAAAGCACCACTAAGGGAAAATTCTGCCCCACAAACATTACACTAATAAGGTTTCTCTCCTGTGTGTGTCAATTTGTGACTCTTTAAAGCCCTATTCTGAGAAAATTGTGCTCCACAAACATCACACTTAAAAGGTTTCTCTCCTGTGTGTGTCATTTTGTGACTCTTCAAACCCCAACTATGAGAAAATTCTGCTCCACAAACATCACACTTATAAGGTTTCTCTCCTGTGTGTGTCCTTTTGAGACGCTTTAAAGCACCATATAGAGAAAATTCTGCCCCACAAACATCACACTTATAAGGTTTCTCTCCTGTGTGTGTTCTTTTGTGACTCTTTAAAGCACCACTAAATGAAAATTCTGCCCCACAAACATCACACTTATAAGGTTTCTCTCCTGTGTGTGTCCTTTTGTGACTCTTTAAAGCACAACTATGAGAAAATTCTGCCCCACAAACATCACACTTATAAGGTTTCTCTCCTGTGTGTGTTCTTTTGTGACTCTTTAAAGCACCACTAAATGAAAATTCTGCCCCACAAACATCACACTTATAAGGTTTCTCTCCTGTGTGTATCCTTTTGTGTATCTTCAAATTATTATTTAGAGAAAATGTTGCTCCACAAATATCACACTTAAAAGTTTTCTCTCCTGTGTGTGTCCTTTTGTGACTCTTTAAAGCACAACTATGAGAAAATTCTGCCCCACAAACATCACACTTATAAGGTTTCTCTCCTGTGTGTGTTCTTTTGTGACTCTTTAAAGCACCACTAAATGAAAATTCTGCTCCACAAACATCACACTTTTAAGGTTTCTCTCCTGTGTGTGTTCTTTTTGTAGTAAAGTAAATCTGTGTGACACCCCGCTCAAAATTTCCCCGCTTAAAAATTAACTAACGTACTCCTAAAATCTATTAATAACTACAGCATTTGAAATTTGTCTCAAGGCCACAGACAAATAAACCGCCAACATTTTAACTAGCGATTTGAATTTTTTCCCTACCAAAGTTAAAAAGGTTACTATCCCCTAAAACGCTACCCCTCCCAATATTTATTAACGAAAGTCATAAAAATTAACAACCAATAAAAATGTACCTCGTTTTGTAGATTCAAGAGAAAAGTTTGATTACAATGGAAATCAGGCCTAATTTGAGTTTTTTAATAAACTTCAATAATTTATTTCTCACTAACTAAAGAGAATTTTAAAAAAGGGATATCTCGAATTATAGCGCTGATATTGCTAAACAATTTAATATAAAGATTTCCATTAAAATAAATTAGCTTGACGTAGAAAAGAATTTATTAGTAATATTTTCAGTTCAGGTTTGGCACATTAAATTATAAAAAAATTACCCAGATGAAAATGATAAAGAATAACCAAAAGAATCCTATATAGGAAGATAGAGGATAGTGGACCGGTTAATAATCTATTTGGATATTAAAAATCAGTCCATAAATAACTGAGATTTAAAAGATATAAATAAAAAACAGACGAGCGAACACACTTGCGAACTGTTCAATTTGGTTGCGTGAGAAAAAGTTAAAATTTCTTGACATGCGTTCTGATTGGTTAGGCGTAGTTGAGCTTGGGGCAATAAGAATTAACGTTTGCTGGCAAATTCCGCCATTTGAAATTTAAACTATCTAAGCTGACATCAGCAGGAGAGCCTGTGTGACCAAAGCTTTCGCCGTCTGGACACTAACGCAGTGGTAGAACCCATTAACTGCCAAGTCAAGCTTATGATATGTGATATTCTTGCTTGAGGGTAAGGCACAATAAGTATTTGTATTGATTTAATTAACATGCAGGCCACAATTTGTGTTACGATGGCCTAAATAGGAATGCAGTCTGACATAAAATATTTGCTAGTGGCTTTGCAAAGTTTGCGAATGCCAATGCAGTAGACCAAAAGGGATATTGGCTTTTGCAGTGCCATAAATGTTTAAATAGTACGAAAAATCATGTAAAGAATGTTAGAAGGAATTTAACCACAGGTTTCAGTGCTAGATTAAGCACACCCTATCTATTGTATGAATGACAAGCCCTGCATAGTATGTTGTAAAGAGATATTAAAGGGTCGCAAGCTATGTATGTACACCCCTACTTATTTTATGGAAGCGATACCTTGGAGAAGGAAATAGGAGCTTTGTACTATCACTGAAGAAGAATGTCTACACAGCAGTGGTGTTAGACAATGGAAAATACAGACTGGTGCAAATGATCAGCACGCATAGCTGATCAAGGTGAGTTGTCACCGTGTTTATGTGTGGAATTAGTGACGATGAGATCTATATGGGAGGGCATTTTCCTCTTATTACAGGTTATATGCCAGAAAATCTATTGGTGGCAGGAAACCTGGTGAGGGAAGAAATCCTGGGAGTGATTGCTCCACATTGCAGACGAAGCTAGCCCCAGTTCTTAAGCCAGAAAGCCCCAGTTGGATGCATCTGAGAACTTATGGGTCAACAGTTTTCACAAGTTTATTGCAGATAAGTCCTTTTAACAGGCATTGATAGTGTTATCATCATATATTCCACCATAACTATAATAATAATATAATCACCTTGAAGTGATGAAGAAGACAGTCTGTCAAACATATTAACAGTGATAAGTACAAGCAGATAAACAGAACAGTGGGTGAATTTCGTACAGTGATTTTTTAAAATAGAAACAAGAGACATGGACAGAGTTCCAATTTATTTATTTTAAAGTGTAAATAAAAATTTTCTTGAGTTTGACAATCCCTGTCCCAGAAGATTGAGGTCCAGGGAGATTAAATTGTAATGTAATTACCTAAACTTTAACAAAAGTTTTATTCACTTTAATTTTATTGGGTTAGAGTTTTGTTTGACATTTGTTCTTTCATCACAGTAATACATTACCTTAGACACCTGCCATAACACAACAGTACACAGAGTAATTTACACAGAGTGAGATCTTAGAGGTGGCGGATAGGGACCCTGAGAACTACATCTTCAACGTCATCATCAACAATTAGACTCAGGGAACTTACACAGCTTGACATCACTTTGTTTAACCATAATTAAATAACATCTACAACCTCTATTTACCACACTTTTGTGACTCCTTAAAGCACCACTAAATGAAAATTCTGCCCCACAAACATCACACTTAAAAGGTTTCTCTCCTGTGTGTGTCCTTTTGTGACACTTTAAAGCACCCCTATGAAAAAATTCTGCTCCACAAACATCACACTTAAAAGGTTTCTCTCCTGCATGTGTCCTTTTGTGACACTTTAAAGCACTACTTTCACAAAATCCAGCTCCACAAACATCACACTTAAAAGGTTTCTCTCCTGTGTGTGTCATTTTGTGACGCTTTAAAGCACCACTTAGAGAAAATCCAGCTCCACAAACATCACACTTAAAAGGTTTCTCTCCTGTGTGTGTCATTTTGTGACGCTTTAAAGTACCACTTTGACAAAATCCAGCTCCACAAACATCACACTTATAAGGTTTTTCTCCTGTGTGTGTCATTTTGTGACTCTTTAAAGCACAACTATGAGAAAATTCTGCCCCACAAACATCACACTTATAAGGTTTCTCTCCTGCATGTGTCCTTTTGTGACTCTTTAAATCACCACTATGAGAAAATTCTGCCCCACAAACATCACACTTATAAGGTTTCTCTCCTGTGTGTGTCAATTTGTGTCTCTTTAATGAATCACTGCGAGAAAATTCTGCTCCACAAACATCACACTTATAAGGTTTCTCTCCTGTGTGTGTCATTTTGTGTTTCTTTAAATCCGAATTGTCAGAAACTGCTGCTCCACAAACATCACACATATAAGGTTTCTCTCCTGTGTGTGTCCTTTTGTGACTTTTTAAAGAACCATTTCGAGAAAACCCTGCTCCACAAAAATCACACTTATAAGGTTTCTCTCCTGTGTGTGTCATTTTGTGACACTTTAAATGACCATTCTGAAAAAATTCTGCTCCACAAACATCACACTTATAAGGTTTCTCTCCTGTGTGTGTCCTTTTGTGTATCTTTAATTGGCCATTTTGAGAAAATTCTGCTCCACAAACATCACACATATAAGGTTTCTCTCCTGTGTGTGTCCTTTTGTGACTCTTTAAAGCACAACTATGAGAAAATCCTGCTCCACAAACATCACACTTATAAGGTTTCTCTCCTGTGTGTGTCCTTTTGTGTATCTTTAATTGGCGATTTTGAGAAAATTCTGCTCCACAAACATCACACATATAAGGTTTCTCTCCTGTGTGTGTCCTTTTGTGACTGTTTAAATGATCATTTTGAGAAAATTCTGCTTCACTAACATCACACCTATAAGATTTCTTATAAGTGTGTGTCCTTTTGTGACTGTTTAAAGCACCACTATGAGAAAAATCTGCTCCACAAACATCACAATTATAAAGTTTTTCTTCTGTATGTTGCCTTTTGTACAATTTTAAATGAAGTTTTTGTCCTGTAAGTTCATCACACATGTAAGATTCCCCATTTGTATTTGTCACCTTGTGATCACTTTGACTAAATTCTGCTCCACTGACATCATATTTGTAATGTATCTCACTAATATGCTGCATTATGGGTTTCTTTGGATAATCAGTTCTAGAAAACCTACTAAGACCATCACACTTGTTAGGTAGTTCTTCTTTATGCTGCATTACATGTGCCTTTAGATAACCAAAATTAGCAGCCCCCATACCAATAAGATCATATTTAGAATGCTTCTGTGCTATTTTTATTCTTTCTTGTTGACATAGACTGGATTTTGTAGCTAATTCTACATTACCAACATTACTTATATAACACTTTTCTCTCGTATGTGAAAGTTCATGTTCATTATAGTCATCTTTCTTGCTAACCTGTACTCCACAAACATGACAGCTGAAAAGTTTCTCTTTTGTACTTATTATTATTTCACCTGACTGTACACTGTCAGACAATTTAAAACCTTCTCTACTTCCACTGCTGAGAGTACAATCATCATAGACTATTGTTGATTTCCTGCTGCAGTTTTCATTATGTAAGACTGCAGTATAAATCTCAGGAGTCATTATCTCAGAGTCTGTGACATTCAGTGATTGTACCTCTTTTAATCTTGATTCAATGTTATTGTCTGTATTTAGTGTTGCAGCTGCTGTACTTACATCAGCTTTCATTTCACTCACAATTTTTTCTGTGAATTGTGGCAACACTTGATTGAATGCAGCATTTTGCACTGGTTCACTCTTTATGAAACTGTTCATAATTTTCAAATCTGGAATGTCAACACTAGAGTATAGGCGGGATCGCTGGCTACAGGAATATTCACCTGAAATTCATTGAATAAAACATAATAGTAAAAACTTCAGATAATTATGGCATGCATAACAAATTTTAATTCTGTATGTTTTGTAGTGTCATATTAGGTATGATTTAAAAGTTATGCAACTATAAGATTATTTAAGAAGTATGTTTCTGTCTGATATGTTAACAGTTCATGGTGTATTGCATACTATGAAACTAATAGTATACATTTAATAATTTTAAATGGTGTTGCAAAATTTTCTTTTTTAATGTGGTCGCTAATCGCATATATTCATTAATATTTTTATTGTTTGATTACTTCCCATGCATGTAAGAAATGAGTTAGTTAGTTGCTTATCCTTTACAGGTCGTGGCAATCAACCCCAGCTTTTATTGGCTGTTTGTGATTTTTCTAGGCAATTTTTTTTCAATTCAGTAGTTTGCCATTGCTTTCTGAACAGTAAGGCGCTTATACCATTGTTAAAAATCCACACAAAGCGATCTGCTAAAAAACCGCCTGCAGCAGGTTTTGAACCTGGTATGTCTGGATTATGAAACTGTGTTCATATCCATTAGGCCACAGACGCCAACAAGAAATGAGTAATAACAATTTATTTCTGAATTACTTCCCTCCAAACTGCCCTGAAATGATTACAAATATTATATTGTTAAATAATTATTTTTTGTTGTTGTCACGATTAAAACTTTTTTGCAAGAAAAGAACCTCATGACATTACCTGATAGATCTGTGGAGTAACAGTAAGGGGTAAAGGATCCCGTTACACGCCCATTGAGGCATATTGGGAATATGGTGTTAGGCCCATATTTTCTTGACCGTCTGCACACTAGGGGTGATGTGGTCAGCATCACGCCGGCCACCTTAACTTTCCAAGAGTTGCTCTGGTACCCATTTGGGGCTGGGTTGACCCAGGGTCCGTTGCGGACTAAATAAATCCCACCTCATCTGTGGATCGAACCACAGACCACTGAGCTAGGAAGCCCGTGCACTAACCACTATGCTACCGCGGAGTAACAGTACTGTCAGTAAAATTCAAACTTTGTTTTTGATAAAATGAGTTTTGCTTAATTTCAGTGATACCTGCAATTGTATACCTAGACACTATATAACTGCAACTATTTCTAAAGCTTTTAAGATTTCCACTAATTCTGCTGTAAAGATGGATGTATTACCTGTTACTTTATATCTTTTGTAAATTTTAAAATTTTTGTGTTGCTATTTCTGTTTCAAAATGTCCATCTTAATCATATGCAATGCTGGGTCCTCAACAAGTTTTACCACAGGGGGAATACCTGAAAGTGTGTGGATGATTTAAGGAGTCAATGAGGATGTAATTTGCCTCACAAACAGAGGTTCAGTTCCACATTTGTACATACGATAGGAAACTCTTTACAGAGCGATACAACAGGAAGCAATCTGATCATCAGAAGAGTCCCCCCATCCGACAAGTGTTTCGGCCCCATTACTCCTTTACACTCTAAGGGGGGTGGGCCCACTTGGGTCATGACTCCCAAGCGTCTCAGCTTCCTGTTGTCTTGTATCAAAAATGAACCCATTTCACTTATGGTAGCAACTTTTAAATCCACAACGCCAGCCATGGAGGCAATTGTGAAAGTAACAAAGAGAAGACAAATTATTCCGTTCGTTCCGTCGCCCTTCACAACTAAGGACACACTGTACCTGACACTCTCCCTATATATTATAGCATTGTGCAAAACTGGTGGTCATATAAGAATGACACCTGGTATGCCTCCATGCACGTGGGTGTTCAGATAAAAGGGCATGAACCTGTAATTTCACTATATAGTGTAAATAAACCTGTTTGTTGTAGTACCTATTACTATATGTAATTCTTGTCTTCGTCACCTGTTTGTGGCTGACAAAGGGTAAAACCCGAAACGTCCCTTGTCTCATGTGAACTGTTTTTTGTAAAACTGATTCAATACCTTTTTATTAGTTTATAAACTATATAGTGTGCATGGGCATAAATTACTACTGAGACATTATCAAGGAAGATTGTGTTCAAATGTACATGTATCTAAGGTATGAATTATAGAAAGATAAACTGGCAAGACATTATGCTTATATTTCTACAATTTTTTTTTTGTACAACGTGTATGAGTAAATATTACTACCACCCAATAACACTGTATTCACATTGTAGATATATCTAAAGTAGACATGTCATAGAACATGATAATAACTGAATTTTATGTGCAGCATTCTTCAAATATGAACTATTGAAAAATGAGTCGAGAAATAATTACTTATGGCTATTTTCTACTACTTATATTAATAGTTATACATGAGCATGAATTACAATTGAGAAACATAGCTAGTAGTAATGTTAAAACCATTGTTTGGTAAAGCAGATTTGGTAATGTCATTATCAGCCCTAGTCCTGATATTTTGGTCACATACTTTACCATTTATGCACTGTTGTTATCTAAAGGGGATATGCACATTAATGATGGGAAAATTCACAACAAACAAGTTTCTATTTACAATTTCAGATGCACAATTATGTTTCAAATACCACCTGCCCATCTTTCAGTCTTGGAAATTGTTGAATGTGTAAATGCTACCTGGGCATGATTATTTCAATGCCATCCTGAGTTCTGACCTAATTTTTTTCAGTGTTATTTAAGACATCCTGTTTGGGAAATATAAACAGATTCTGTATTCTGTACCAACTTTTGCTTTCTTCTTCGCTCATAATGATAGCATTATTTTTTTTATTCAAGTGTTGAAATGAATAAATTTTTAACCTGATTAAACCATGTTGCTTATAATCATTATGAAATTGATTGTGACTTACTGCTTGCAATACACAAGAGTTTAATACTGGTATTCGTGTCAGTTTTTTCCAAACACGTGCGTGAACTACATGCAATAAACAACAGACAGAGTACAGGATCTTTTAGCCGAATCTCACCAGCAACCAAGAACTACTTATTCGGAGTAGCCAGGAGGACATGCACACCATCATAGCTGGCAGACGCTGGAGTTGGGTTGGCCACGTCCTCAGAAGGGACCCTGATACCATTACAAGAACAGCTATGCTATGGATCACCGAAGGAAAGCAAAAGAGAGGCCAACCAAAAACAACTTGGAGGAGAACTGTGGAAGCCGAGATGCAAAGAATGAACCAGAAATGGGGCACTGTATGAAAGATGGCCACCAACCAAACAAAGTGGAATCAGTTTGTTGCTGCCCT
This sequence comes from Oreohelix idahoensis, assembly GCA_024509875.1. NCBI lineage: Eukaryota > Metazoa > Mollusca > Gastropoda > Stylommatophora > Oreohelicidae > Oreohelix > Oreohelix idahoensis. Next base: position 230,627 of record JAMPIV010002299.1, read on the forward strand.
ACAAGACGCCACCAGGCATGATGGCCACTGACTGCTTTGATGGTCGGCGGATATGGATCAAAGAAGAAGAAGAGTAAAGGAGAGTGAGCAGGAGAGACTAAAAATACTCATATCTAATGACTAAACATTATTCTATCTACCTATTCAAGTACGACGATCTCAATCACGATCATCGGTCACATAAAAAAATAAATAAAAAACACTTTATAAATACAAACATCTGGTGACTAAACAATGTTTTCTCTCATCAAGTATGACAAAGCCTTTCTGTTCTTGTTATGCCAAGCTCATAAAATTGACTTCCCCAATTTAACAAGGCATGCTGCACAGATCAAATTAAGGGGAGATAATGTTAAGCTACTCCTTACTAAGTTTTCAGAAAATAAATAAATAAATCACATCTATTACAAATTAAAGGATAATTTGACGCTGTTTAACTATTATAAAACAACGAAAATCTACATATGGATGGTACATGGATGGAACCCTGAGATAGTTCTATTCACACCTGTAACTGTCTTTTTTCTCTTGTTGATGTGATCACTGGCCCAAGACAGTATACATGTTGTTAGATGTGTAGTGCGAGCGTATGATGAATTGAGTGTGGGTGCAAATGAAGACGCGAATGTGTTTAGGCTCGTATAGATGTAGATCCTGCAACCCATACTCTCACATGCAGTAATCAAGGATGCTTTGACACTGCAGGCATGTTTCAAGACATTTATTGACGGGAACACACATAATATCAACAGGAACAGTCAGTGTAACAAGGTCATGCTGACCTGACATCGATAGGTATACATTTGGCATTCAAAAAGGTAAACATCAGAATAGACGTGCATGGTCAATAGCAAAGTTCTTCAATAATGACAGTTCGTAGCGTCGCCCTTGGCGTCTCTGACTAAACGCGTCAGATGCCTTAGTCACTTGGACACATAGGTGCAACTTGGCTCTCCCCGCCAATTGCACATATCAGGCTGTAGTATAACAGCCGAAAGCACAGGCCTCGTTCTGACGTCGGCCGTGTACTTCTGTTAAATAGGTTATCATCAACCCTGCAGTAATACTTATTGTAGATAGAAGTTCCGCCAATCTGCGGCTCCCACAATATATCTTCGTCACTGGATTTCTGGACAATATAAGACTAACAGTCTTGGATGGCTACCTCGAGCACAAATATATAAGTTCTGAAATGGCGGATCAGTGAGCTGCTGTTCACCCTAGGTAATCCTTTACATGTTCTGCCACCGAAAAGCGTAATAATGCATAAAGGTCGGTATTACCTGGAAAATGAATCCTCAGAACTAAACAAGGAATTCTGTCGTCATCCCGACGCACAGAGATTCACTGGGGAAAACTGCCATAGCAGTTACTTCGAAGATTCTCCCCGAAAAACAATGGACTCTTGGTCCCTTCAGAAAAACAGGACCTCCCGGCTTCCCGGAAGTATATCTCACTCCCGCTTAAAAAACCTTCCCCTAGGCCTACGCCGAACTGTCAACCTCTGACCCTAAAGGTCAAACACAATGAATGAATAAACAAGGGAAGACAACCCCTAATCAACCTGACATCGCAGGTAAAGACACAATTATTCTTATGATACAAACATAAGCAAATAACTTGACAGATGACTCCGTCGAAAATGACAGCAACATTACTACCACCCCCCTGTAAAAAAAAAAAAATGCAATTTTTTTTTTTTTAAATATGTTCATGAGCAAGATAGCACCAGTATCACTTCTGTGCTCATGCAAACAATGAACCTAATATCAGGTACAATAGAAGAGGGTACAAATCATCTCCCAACATAGGAGAAAATATTTCCTTTAAGCCAAACAAACTAAGGGATACCATTCAAGAAACCTAAGTTGCTGGCAATACCAATCATATATCAAACATTACTAAATAATATAACCATAGCAATATACAAATGTCAATGCTATTTTAGCAACATATCACTGATGGATGGACAAAATGAAATTTGTTAAATTATCTAAACATCATCCAAATACATTTGTATTACAACATATTATGATATTAAGGACAGACCTAAGTCTGAAAATATATCAGGAAAAACTAGGACACAAGATTTAACTGGAATCATGTGGGCATCTAGACAATATGTCCGCCATCACATTATCCGAACCACAGATAGCTCGCACCGTGAAATGGAAAGGCTGAAGAGCAATAGCATAACGAGTAGATCTCGAGCTTTTCAAATCCTTACTTTGCATAGCCGTAAGAGCTTTTTGGTCGGTTTCCATAAAGAAATGCGCGCCCAGAAGGAACCTTTGTAGCTTAAGAATGGACCAAACCATAGCCAACAATTCACGGTCCAAAACCGAGTAATTCCTTTCTGCCGCATTCAGCTTCCTAGAAATATACATTACAGGATGCAGAGTTCCTGAATATTCCTGCATTAGTGCCGCTCCAATGCCAGTGGAAGAGGCATCACTACGAAGGACAAAAGTCTTATCAATCGTCGGTAGTCTTAAGATAGGATGAGATGAGAACAAATTCTTAACCTGATCCAATGAAGATTGGCATTCTTGGGACCAACGCACCATATTAGGAGAACCTTTTTTCAATAACGTTGAAAGTGGTGCCATAATGGAGGACAGATTCTCAATGAATCTTCCATAGAATTGTATCAATCCCAAGAGACTACGCACTTGCTTTTTTGTCTTCGGAACCGAGATATTTAATATCTTTGAAATGTTTTGGTCCTCTGTCTTCAACAGACCATGACCAACTCGATGACCTAGGAAGGAAATTTCACTAAACCCAACAAAAGCTTTAGAGGGTTTAGCAGTCAAACTATGCTCACGTAGAGTAGATAGCAATTCCTTCAGACCCACATAGTGTTCTTCCCAAGTATCGCTGAAAAGACAGATGTCGTCTAAATATGCAATGACATCTGCACGATCTGATAGAATTCGTCGCATCATGCGTACGAAAGTCGCTGGGGCGTTCATAAGCCCGAAAGGCATAAAATTCCATTGAAACAGACCCCTAGGTGTCAAAAAAGCAGTGAGAGGTTTGGCGTGTTCCGTCAGTGGGACTTGCCAATAACCTTTCGACAAGTCTAGTTTAGTAAAGAATTTAGCTTTAGAAAGTCTAATAAGTAGATCATCTAATAACGGCATAGGTTCAGCATCGAACTTCGTAACTTGATTTAATTTGCGATAATCAACGCAAAGACGTATGTTATTGTCTTTCTTTCGAACAATAACTATCGACGAAGAATAAGCTGAAGTGGATGGTTCAATTATTTGTAGTTGAATCATTTCATCCAATTCTTTCTCGACTTGTGCTTGAAAATGAATAGGTATTGGGTATGGTCTTACTCTGATCGGATTACGATCAGTAAGTATGATGTCATGTTCTATGACATCTGTGTGTCCAGGAATGTCGGTAAGGACATCCTGATATGATTGTAACGTAGAGGATACTTGACGCTGTTCCTCAAAAGACAAGTTGGAAGAGACTGTAACGTCTCTCCACGATTCCGTTGAAGTAAGTGGAATCGTAGGAAGAGGTAAATTCACGTCAGAAAAAAATAGTTTCCTCATCCTGTATAACGGACAGGGATGAGATGTGACCATGTTGAACTGGAGAGTCGTCCGTCGCCTGGAAAATAGGCTGTAAATAGTCTGGACGTTCAATAAACTCTGTTAGCATATTTATATGGAAGGTTTTATGCCTTCCATCCACATCGACAATATAGTCGACATCAGAAATTTTCGAGACTATAGTGTATGGACCCTTCCAAGAAATGAGAAGTCTATTCTCTCTTGAGGGCAGTAAGACATATGCTTTGTCTCCAGGACAAAGTTGACGTAGGCGTCTTTTCTTATTAGCAAATCGCCTAGCTTTTTCTTTCGCAAATTCGGAAGATGAAGTTGCTAACCTGCACGATTCGATAATCTTTTCTCTAAGAGCTATAACATATTCATATGACGATTGTGTATCATCGTCAATATATCGGAAGTTATCAAATCGTGTAACAAGGACATTGGCCCGCGCGGTTGCGCGCCAAAGACAAGTTCGAAAGGAGAAAACCCTGTATGCTCGTTGGGAACCTCTCTATAGGCAAAGAGGACTGCAGGTAAAACCCTGTCCCAATCTTCAGGATGATCCTCCGTTATCTTGCCAAGTAAGTTCTTTAGTGTCCTGTTAAGACGTTCTACCAATCCATTGGACATTGGATGATAAATACTACTGAGAGACCTTTTAATGTCTAGCGTAGCCATTACCTGAGACATAACGTCCGAAATTAACTGAGTGCCGTGATCCGACAGTATTTCTCCGGGGAATCCCAGACGAGAAAATACGAGCCAAAGAGCATCAGCGATATCGACAGTTGATATGCTCTTCAGAGGAATAGCCTCTGGCCAACGCGTGCACATGTCCACGCAAGTGAGGATAAATTGGTGTCCTCTGGCTGACTTAATTTTGAACGGACCAATGATGTCTATAGCCATTTTCTGAAACGGCCGAATCGGAATATCTGCAGCCTGAATAGGAGCAGCATGTCTCGGACCCCTAGACTTGACCTCTTGACAAATTTTGCAAGATCGGCAATAAATTCGGATGTCTTTATTCACGAATGGCCAAAAGAATGACGCAAGGACTCTAGTTTTAGTTCTGGAAAAACCCATGTGTCCAGCACACTGAGAATCGTGTGCATGCCGAAGAATTAAGGCTCTCATACACTTAGGCACAAGAATTTGCGAATGCATAGACTTGTCCGAGTGTGTTGTACCATTCGTACCAATATACCATTCTTCATAGTAATATACGATTTGTGATTCGTATTTTGATTGGGATCCCCTTTCTTTGCAAGAAGGAAGTATTTCTTCAAAGAAGGATCCTCTTCTTGACGTTTAACAAACGAGTCATGGGAAATCACCAAGTGCTCGTCTTGGCTATCAACTTCATTACTATTATCAGATGAAGTTGGGGGATTAAGAGCTTGAGCTCTTGTCACCACTGCATTGACCGTTTGAATGTTTTTTTCTTCCCAACTAGAAATTTGTTGCGGGGTGCATTCCTTAACCCCATGAATACGACCGATTATAAGATCCGCAATAGGATTAGGAAGAAGACATGCATGGACATCTCCTGTGAAGAAAGGAGTGTCAATCCTAATAATAGCAGTAGGATAGCTTTCCATAGTACCACCAAATGTAACACATTTGATTGTTTTTCCAGTGGCACAGCAAGGATCTATCAGAGACTCCTTAACCCCGACGGTAGTACATCCCGAATCGAAAAGTACTGAGACTAGCCTATCATTTATTAGACCTTTATCTAAGATGAGAGATCCTCTCCCATCATGCGCAACTGTAGCAGGTAGAGCAGGAAGAGGGTGACCACAACTTAGCGTAGATACAGTCGATGAATCAAACAATGTTAAGCATTGGGGGCATTCAGTTGCTCTCCCAAAATCGAAAGCACAACCAGTGATAGCCCTAGAGTTACCACTATCATTTACTGTATTACAGGCTCCATCAAACTCTTGTTGCGCAGAGTTTGCCTGTTGGTAAGGTCTTTTCTTGTTAAACCTAGGTCTACCTCGATTATCATTTCCCCTGTAATTATTTTGACTATCATTTCCCCTGTAATTATTTCGACTATCATTTCCCCTGTAATTGTGATCATATTGTCTATTGTATTCATCATTCCGGTTTGAATCCCGGTTTCTAAATTCACCATCGTCATAATCTTGACGTCGAGAATGATTACCTCGAAAATTTGAATAGTTATTATTTGGATAGCCTTTGCGAAAGTGTCTCAAATTATTACCACTAAAATTACGAGAACTACCATCTTGTCTCCACTGCATAGACGAAGAACCATCATGTGTTGGATTACTCCGCTTCTGAGTGTAATTTTGATTACTTCCCCTATTCCAATTTTGTTGAGCACCCTGAAATTTTTTTTTGAAATTAGGGCCATATGGTGTTGCCGACGCAGCTGGCAACCCTTCTTTCACTTTAGAATTGCTAACTGTAGCATGGGGATGTGCTGTGGCATACTGACAACAGTATTCCTCCATTTCTTTTAAGTTTTTAGGCTTACGCTCATGAAGGAATGCAAGAAAAGAATCATTAACAGATGACAAAACCTTATCTCGCAATAATAAGTCCATTAGACCTTCATATGTTTTCTCAATCTGAGACAACTCAACCCATCGTGTAAATGTACGACGTATCTTTGTAACAAAATCAGAGAAATCTACTCCATTTTCTGGCAACATTGTCCTAAAACGAAGACGATAGTCTTCTTGTTTTAGTTGATATTTTTTTAGTAATGCTGCCCTGACAACATCATAATTAGTCCTCTCATGTTCGTCTATTGTCATAAGAGTAGTCACTGTGTCACCTGTAAAAAATGGCATCAGTTGTTCAACATATTTTTCCTTTTTTATGTTATGCGTATCGCACAAAAATTGGAATCTATCTAGATAATCTGCTACGTCATCCTTTAAAGGATTGAAATGAGGCAATTTAATCCTACTAACAAACTCCCTTGTCGTACTCGAAGTTGTTTGCTGAGCACCCGTACTCGCCAATTTCAATTTCTCTAACTCCAAAGTTGCGAGTCTTTTCCTCGTGTTCCAGTCTTTCCTCGGTGTTCCATTTTCCTAATTTCAGCCTCAGCTTGAGCTTTCCTCTCCTCTGCAGCAGCTTGAGCTTTCCTCTCCTCTGCAGCAGCTTGAGCTTTCCTCTCCTCTGCAGCAGCTTGAGCTTTCCTCTCCTCTGCAGCAGCCTCTTTGTCTAATCTCTTTTGTTCAGCTTCAAATCTCCTTTCCTCCACCTGCATCTGCAATTTCTTTTGTTCAGCAGCAATATCAGCTTCTCTTTCTAATCTTTTCTCTTCAGCCTGAGCTTTTTTTTCTTCTGCAGCTAATGCTTTGTCATACTGAGCAACAGCCCATTGTTCTAACTGTTGACCAGTCTTATCAAGGGCTCTCCCTTGTGTAATAAAGTAGTCCAATGTAGACATCTTGTCTACTGAGATCAGTAACTTGCAGAAGCAAATATATTAAATTATCCCACTTTAATGGGAGACAAGTCTGAAATGATAGACTTGTATACTCACTTCACTTTCTTTCACACTCTTAGTCTTGTTTATAATGTACCCAAAAAATCACTTGAGTACCTGTGGAAAAAAAAAAATTCCCTTATATCCCACTCACTATGGGCACAAGTCTTTTTTATAAAGAACTTGAATATGTATTTCACCTTGTCTCAATCTTTGTAGATAACAAGTCTTTTATCAAAGAACTTGTATAAATATCTTATATAATATTATTTAACAAACTCTATATGAAGAGTCTACCTTATCAATAATATCAAAACATGACCAAGTATGTGTATGTAGACTGTGCATGACAGTAATGTAGTACAACCAAAAAAAAAAATACAAAAACAAAAATACAAAACAATACAAATGGCAACACTGTTTTAACCAAAAATGTGTAGAGAAATACACAAGAAAGGAGAGACCTACAGAATACAAACAAAACAAATCGACAATCAAAACTGAAAAACAGACAAAATATTACAAAAACAACGTTAAGTACAATTACATCACAGCTAACATCAATAGCGACCAATTGTCACTAGCAAATTTCCAAATTAAGAAAATTTGCACCTACAGAACGCTTACAGTAAGCCTCGATCAAGTGGCATATTTACCGTAAGACCCACCAACCGAAAAACCCGCAGAAAAATACACAAAAACAGTTGAAGTAACATAACATAGCAATCAATTTCAATGTGTTGCAGAACAAGTTCAGTCACAGCTGAAACTAAAATAAATTCCTTGCTCCTTGCGAACACAGAAACGAAATGTCAAACGCGCACTGAACGTCAAATCCACTGTAACATAAAGTGGTATTCACGAACCAAAGTTACTATGACCTTCTCAAATTACGCCTTGCACATTGAATGTTTACAATTTCCACGTACTGTTTACAAACACTTGACCTCCAACAATGTAGCTTGAATGCTCTGACCTAGAAAAGTCTGTTGTTGAATGAAACGTGTAACAACCAGCAGTACTGTTTACAATAGGAACCCGCCTTCTATGCAGTTATGGTCCACGTAGCAAATGCCTAGTAGTTAACTTCAGTACATGTCTTGTTATGCTTTATGTAGCATTATAATATAAATGCTCGTACTGTTTATTTGGGTCAACCGTTGATGACCTATATCTGTCCTGTTGTAGCCAAAACTTGCAAGTGTAGAATTAGTGCTGTGTTACGGCTGTCCCGTGTGTAGCTTAGACCCACAGATCAGAAGTGTAATGTGTACTTGTCCTTCTTGTAACTTTCTCGACAAAACTGGAGACATCATACATGTAACAGCCAACCAGGAATGTAAATTTCTGGATCCATAAATGTCAACAATAATGTCAAATGCTCGCTCTGTTCTTTTTAAACCCACAGATCTGGTCCATCAGAAATGTAAGTTTCTAGGCCACATTGGCGACAAGAAATGTATCATAAGAGCCCACGTAACTGGTCCACCAGAAATGTAACTGTCTTTTTTTCTTGTTGATGTGATCACTGGCCCAAGACAGTATACATGTTGTTAGATGTGTAGTGCGAGCGTATGATGAATTGAGTGTGGGTGCGAATGAAGACGCGAATGTGTTTAGGCTCGTATAGATGTAGATCCTGCAACCCATACTCTCACATGCAGTAATCAAGGATGCTTTGACACTGCAGGCATGTTTCAAGACATTTATTGACGGGAACACACATAATATCAACAGGAACAGTCAGTGTAACAAGGTCATGCTGACCTGACATCGATAGGTATACATTTGGCATTCAAAAAGGTAAACATCAGAATAGACGTGCATGGTCAATAGCAAAGTTCTTCAATAATGACAGTTCGTAGCGTCGCCCTTGGCGTCTCTGACTAAACGCGTCAGATGCCTTAGTCACTTGGACACATAGGTGCAACTTGGCTCTCCCCGCCAATTGCACATATCAGGCTGTAGTATAACAGCCGAAAGCACAGGCCTCGTTCTGACGTCGGCCGTGTACTTCTGTTAAATAGGTTATCATCAACCCTGCAGTAATACTTATTGTAGATAGAAGTTCCGCCAATCTGCGGCTCCCACAATATATCTTCGTCACTGGATTTCTGGACAATATAAGACTAACAGTCTTGGATGGCTACCTCGAGCACAAATATATAAGTTCTGAAATGGCGGATCAGTGAGCTGCTGTTCACCCTAGGTAATCCTTTACATGTTCTGCCACCGAAAAGCGTAATAATGCATAAAGGTCGGTATTACCTGGAAAATGAATCCTCAGAACTAAACAAGGAATTCTGTCGTCATCCCGACGCACAGAGATTCACTGGGGAAAACTGCCATAGCAGTTACTTCGAAGATTCTCCTCGAAAAACAATGGACTCTTGGTCCCTTCAGAAAAACAGGACCTCCCGGCTTCCCGGAAGTATATCTCACTCCCGCTTAAAAAACCTTCCCCTAGGCCTACGCCGAACTGTCAACCTCTGACCCTAAAGGTCAAACACAATGAATGAATAAACAAGGGAAGACGACCCCTAATCAACCTGACATCGCAGGTAAAGACACAATTATTCTTATGATACAAACATAAGCAAATAACTTGACAGATGACTCCGTCGAAAATGACAGCAACAACACCACACAACCTTTTCCCACACCTGGATAAATCAGGAGTGACTGTGATTGCAGTCAGGAATCTAGCTACTGTAGGTAAAACCACCATAAACTAACAACTTCATAAAAGTCCTAATGATAAAAAACAATAACTTTGTAGAACCACAGAACTTAAATCAATTACTTACAATGAACTTTCAGTAACTGTGTAAACAAAAAGATGGAACTGTATACAAATGACATTTTGTTTTCATCAGTAAAGGTTCACTGTAATTTTTTTCTGAAATCAAGATTAGTGTTATTGACTTTTCTTTGATGTTACTGTGATGTCTAATACATGTTTGTATTTAATCAACGGGGGTTGTTTCCAATAATTAAGTACCATAAGAAACAGTGGTCTGGATACCTATTAGCTCTTACACTACTCAGAGGATTCTCAACCTGCTAAGAGACAGCTAATTTCCAGTATCCCTATAAATATGCCAGTGATTCTCACTCTGTTCTTTTCTTCCTGTAAAACTTATATTTAACATTTTCTGCAGTTTTTACTTGAGCCAGCCTTCAGTGAGATCATCGTGTGCAGTTCTGGTACTTATTCCTATGTTCACTTATTCTATCAGTCCATCTTCCATTGTAACCAGCCACTATGGGTAAAAATCTATGCAGTTTCAGGGGTTCTATTAGAAGGCAAAAGATGAGGAGAACTGCTTCAAAAATGGCACAGCTTCAGATGTGACTAAGGGCTTGCAATCTCATCATGTAAAATAGTCCACTTGAGAATTCATCACTACAAATGCTGTGATTGTTTCGTGCTTCTTAAGAAGCATAGAAGGTAAAACCCTTCATTCATGAGGAAATAAATGTATGAAACACTCTTTTACTGATAGTTGTAAAACAGGTTCTGCACTTAGCTACCCCTTTCCACAGACCATGTCTCCAGACAACAGCTAGGCTGGTAGCATGTTTTTTGTTAATGTGCTACTATTCCCACTTTAACTACAGGTTATGCTAGATTACAGACAAGTGTATCAAAGATGTCAGTATCAATATTTTGTATGTGGTAGTTTAAGCTATAAGATCTCTTGATGCTTGATTTCACCATGGCTACTTTTTAAACCCTCCTCCAATAAATTAGCTATAGAAGAAAACAGTGTGACAAAATGATCCAGAAGATCCATGGGGTGGCAAACATCTTGAAGTAACACAATAAAAACAGCACACGAGCCTACAACTGAGATGCTCCATTGCTTAAAAAAGAAGCTTATTTACATGTGTACCTTCATTTCTCCATATATCTGACTGTTTTACTTTATGCTCTCCTAATCTCTCCCTGCTAATGCCTGCAACTGTCAGGGAATTAATGTCTGAATCTTTAGAGAAGCCATTCCAATAACACTCCTGGATGACATGCAATACAAAATCATAGGTTATGTAAAGGGTTTTTTACAATCACTACCAATCAATACTGTTATCACAAGGTTCAATTTTGAGACTAACAACAAACTGAAGTGTTTGAAGTATGTTTGTATATACAACAAAGATTTCAGTAAAAACCTGGAAATAAATTATCTGTGTCCACAAAAATGATGTATAAGTGTGCCTGACATTGATGATTCTGAGTCTTGCTACCTGATCTGCATATGATTTTGCTGTTCAAAATGTGTTTGTTCTTCCATGAGTTTGTTTATTTAAAGCTTCTTTTACATGGTCTAGCATCACTGAGGTCAGAATTTTGTTTAGCCATTGCCAAGGTTTGTCTTCACAGTTGATGTAAATAATCACATTGAATTTCTTAAGTAATTGAAATGTAACAAGCTAGCAAGGAAGAGAAACAAAGAAAAACAACACTGCAAAAATGGTGCTATGTTTAGGACATAAGAGAGGTAGAGGGAAAAAAAACGAAGAAGGAAAATGGAGACAGACATGAAATGTATGCAAAGACATGGAAAAACAACTGAACAGATGGCATAGGACAGGAAGGCTTGATCTGAATTTGTTGAAAGCCTCTCACTCATTTCCTTTTCTAATTCAATTATAGCTAAATATAGCTTGAAATTTTTTAGGCCCTGTTTAATTTCTTCAGTAAGAATGAAACTTGTTTTTTCCAGTACTAGCACATGAACTGGTCATACAGAGGACAATCCTGTAGAACATGCTCAGCAGTTTGTTCATTTAATCCACATGTGCACGGTGGTGAAACAGACAATCGTAGCTTGTACGTTGTGTTTATTCAGTTTGTTATGTCCTGTCCTGAGGCAAAAAATGGTGATCTGTCCTTGCCGGTCAAAAGTGTGGTAGTCGTCAATGGGTTGATTCTGTTCTCTTCTGATAGCCTGGATAGCTCTCTTTTTCTCAAAGTATGTGATTTCATTATCTTCTTGTTCACATTCTCCTCCATTTTTGGCAAGTTTATCTGCCTTTTCATTTCCACGTACACCACAATGGGATGGTACCCACTGAAGTATGGTTCACTTTTTGGCAGCTACCTTGCTTAGTTCATTTCTCAGATGCGGGATTTTACTACCCTTGAGAACTTGCAGTACAGACAGTGCATCTGTGAGGATGACTACCTGGTGGCAGTCAAAGTTGGTGTTATAAATCATTTTTGCAGCTTGCTCTAAAGCTTGAATGCTAAAGCTATATAGTTGGAACAGAATTTACCAGTGGGAATATGCCTAGTTTCAAAGTGGTGGTCAGGACATGAGATGAAGATATCGGGGCCTCCATTCTTAATGGCATTTGTTGCTGATCCATCCATGTAGGCATGTATCCATGATTGTTCAGGATAGCTTTCTTGGATCATACCCAATGCTGCAGTTAATTTTTGCAGATCATTATACTCATATAAAAAATGCCATACTGAAGTCAGATGTGTCAGATGAAAGGTACAAATATCACAGCTTTGCTGTAAATGGACACAAAGCAACCAGTGTCCTTTTCAGGACCAATAAAGAAGAAGAAGATATCCAATTGTGAGATCACTGATTGATGTATTCATTTGGAGGGTACTGCTGGCCTGTTCCAGTGGTACAGGGTATAGGGTAGGCTTCAGTGGTTTTGTCTTTATGGATAGGTCTTCTTGATGCTGTCTTTTAAGTCTTTTTCCCCGATGGACAAAGCTGCTACATTTTAGACATCCTAGTGTCAGATCATCTAGTCTTGCCTTCAGTGGCTTCGTTGTACTTTTCCACCTGGATCATGCTTTTTGTATCTCTTCTATAGGACAATGTCTGTAATCTAGCAGCTTTCTGCATCTCTGATATTGGCATAGTTTTCAAGATTCGTTAGCTGATTTGATTATAAGCACTGTCTTTTAATGGGTTTTCACTTATCAAAAGGTGCCTTGTGTTGTAAGCAGTGCATGATCATTGAAGAAATCAGGTTTCTCTGTCAGAGGGTTCCTTCAAATTATTGTTGTGCAGGCTTTATAAAAGAAGTAAAAAGCATTGTAAAGGATGTCAGAACGAAAAGTGTGATGTCAGAGGGAGACTCAAAGTTGGCCAAGTCGATAGAAGGACTAGATGTCTATTTTATGCGTACTTTATTAATAACGTTCAAGGCTGTGAAATCCCAAAGCAGGCTGGGCCTCCCATTTATCAGTGGGATAATTAGTCAAATTTCAGGCTGTAACAATGTAACTGCTGTTTATGAAACTGGTAAGGAAGGGAAACCCGAGGCCTGTAAACAGTAAATTAATATTAGACAAACATAAAGGTATGTTTTCAGGCACTCGTAAGAAATAAAGAAGTAGAACACTTGGACAACAGAAAAACAACAGACGTGAGTGGCTTACCTAGGGTTCGAACCCCGTACCTTCCGTACGACAACTCCGCCTAGCTATCAAGCGAATCACACTGACCCCACGGCCAGCTAGGCATACTTCTTTATTTCTTACGAGTGCCTGAAAACATACCTTTATGTTTGTCTAATATTAATTTTATGAAACTGGGCACAATAATGGAAATACGAGGGGCATTCAGAAAGTAATGCACCACATCATTTTTCTCAGCTAATAATGAAGACAGAAGCATGAAATTTTGCACACTTCAAATATGGCATGTGCCAGTTGTGTGCACCAAATTGCACTGTCCCCGGCCAAATAATACAGCTGCCCTAAACCGTTGAAATGGAGCGTGTTAGCAACTTGTGTTATAAGTAGCGATTTGTGATAGAATTTCTCATTGGAGAGAAGGAAACTGCTGTGAACATTCACAAGCATCTATGTGATGTGTATGGAAGTTTTGCAGTGGACAAGAGTAGAGTCAGGACTAGAGTGGAACCAGGCCAGGAAGAAGACAGTTGATAGAATAGTCTGGCGCTCTCTCTTCCAAACCTCTACACCTCACGGTAGAAGGGGAACGACTAAGTAAGTAAGACAAAAAGACAGTCAATGGAGTGGCATCATCCGCAATCACCATGAAGAAAGAAATTCAAGACAATTCCTTCAGCTGGAAAGGTCATGATCACTGTCTTTTGGGACATTGAAGGTGTGATTCTTGTGGACGTTATGCCAAGAGGAGAGACAATCAATTCGCAAGCTTACATTAAGACATTGAAAAAAACTCAATCAACGTTTTCGCAGAGTTTGGCCGCACAAGAATCCAGCAGACCTGCTTCTCCTTCACGACAATGTGCGACCTCACACAAGTCTGGCAACACGAGAAGCAATCACCAAATTGGGTTGGACTGTACTACCCCATCCTCCCTATAGTCCCAATTGGGCACCCTCTGATTTTCATCTATTTGGTCCATGGGACAAGGTTTGAAGATGATGAAGGAGTGATTCATGCAGCGAAGAAATGGCTATATGATCAAGACAAAATCTGGTACGGGCTAGTAATACATGCACTTGTTTCATGCTGGCATAAAGCCGTACAAGTTGATGGGGATTATGTTGAATAATACCGATGTTTACATGACATATCCATGTATATTGTGTATAAATTTCATGCTTTTTGAATAAACAGCTCCTGAGAAAAACGATGTGGTGCATTACTTTCTGAAAGCCCCTCGTATGTGCAGTACAAGTAACTAGGGTTATGAAAGAAGGTACTGGATATATGATATCAGAAGTAATGCCTGAAATGCTCTGAAAATATTTTATGTCAGATTTATTATGTCTAATTAAACCTTGGATTGTCCTGGCTTGATTTATTCTCTCAATCTATATTGTGTGAATCTGTATGTCAGCCTGTCTTAACAGAATCATAAAATACAAGCTGTCAGGGTTACACAACACTTTGCATATTGTTAGAAACCTTGTGTTTCCCCCTGTTATCATTTGGTGTGTTCTTGCATACTACATGTTTGCCACCTCTTCAACTTTTGTCTTTGCCATGTCACTACTTCCACTTTTTTCATTACTAACTTTCCCACGGGCTTCAAACGCAAAGCTGTCTCATGAGATCTGCACTGGGCATAGCCACATCATATTCTTTATAGAATGTGCACATGATTTTCTTTATGACCCACTCATGGTGTGTATAGTTGTATGAAATTAGTACCAATCAGCCATTTAAGTTAACTAATATGATATTTAACTGATCCTTCTTTCTTGTTTATTTATTGTCAGAATAAAATTAACCTGCTTTAGTATATCGAGTCACTCAAACTGAGGGAGGTAATCGGATACACACAAACGAATAGACAGGGATTTGGTCATGGAGACATCCGCTGGTGGTCCAAGGCATCAAGCAGGGAGCGCAGAGACATGGTAGTTCAGGAGATACGAGGAGCTGAGAATGATCATCATCATCAGTTGCCATCTCCACAACGAAGGTTGGCTGTAATGGATCTCCAACGTCTTCTGTCTCTTGTCTTGGTGGTACACTCTGATAGACTTTCCTGTCCATCTCTTGATGTGGCCAAAGTATTTTAGCTGCCGAACTTTGACCTCTCTCATTAGTTCTCTTTTCATACCTAGATTTTCTAGGACCTCCTTATTTGTTTTCATCTCTTTCCATGAGAATGATAAGAGGTTGCAAAAAGCAGTGCAGCAGGTCCAACAAGGCCAATGGACTAAATGGGAAGGAGCCCTGCAAGGTCATTGATATGGAATGATATATGGCATATGGCACCTCTTAGGCTCAGCTTCGTTGTTAAATCAATGTATGACCTGCTGCCGTCAGCCACCAACCTTGTGAAATGGGGAAAGTTGGATGATGAGCAGTGCCCCCTGTGCCAGGGGAGGCAGACACTCGAACACGTGCTCTCAGCGTGTAAGGTGGCATTAGGGCAAGGGCGATACACTTGGCGCCATAACAAAGTGCTAAATGAGCTTGCTGCGACAATAGATCTGGCAAGGATGAAGGTGAATAGCAAACCCAGGCCAAGCACCGCAAATACATACTTTCTGAGGGCAGGAAAGTCAGCACTCCCCAAACCGAGTAATCCTGGTAGCAGTTTACCATCTCTTCTTGACTGTGCAAACGACTGGGAGATGGCGGTAGACCTACTTGGACGAGGGGCATATCCAGAGAGTATCAGAAAATTGCGGAGACGGCCGGATATAGTGCTTCATTCTTCAGCAACGCTTCAGGTCATACTGATTGAACTGACTGTGCCATTTGAATCCAGATTAGATGAGCAACATTCGTTCAAAACGGCAGGGTATAGTGATCTGGCCACGGATCTGAGACACGATGGGTTCACTGCAAAGGTCATGGCTGTTGAAAAGGGCGCAAGATGGCTTGTGGATGCATCAGTGTATGATCTATTGAAACTGTTGGGGCTGAGGGGACAGTCGAGAACAAGGGCACTAAATAGGCTTAGTAAAACTGCCGAAAAGGCATCAGGCTGGCTGTGGAACAACCGCAATGGGCAATGGAAATCGTGACAATAAACGCTGCGGTACAGAAAACACCAGGAATTTTTCTAAGTCCTCAATACGCTGAGTTGTTTTTGGTGTACTAGTGAACGGGCTGTGACTGAGTGGCAACAGGCGGTGTATATTAAAGGGGTGTCCAGTGTCAGAATTTCAGTGGCGAATGCGCAGTGGCTAGACTCGTCGGCCTCGCGATGGTGTCTCAGTGTGTGCGACGGAACGAACGGAATAATTTGTCTTTGCTTTGTTACTTTCACAATAGCCTCCACGGCTGGCGGAGTTGTGGATTAAAGTTGCTACCATAAGTGAAATGGGTTCATTTTCGATACAAGACAACAGGAGGCTGAGACGCTTCGGAGTCATGACCCAAGTGGGCCCGCCCCCCCTTAGAGTGTAAAGAAGTATATTGGGCCGAAACACTTGTCAGACAGGGGAACTACTTCTGATGATCAGATTGATTCCTGTCCTGACAATTAAAGTTACTATGGTATATGGTAAGAATTTCTATTAACCCTTGACTGACAAGTCTAACCCGAATGGCAGTGGGGAGGGGAGAGGGTAAAGCACCTCAATCTTGTCTCTTGTCAAGACACAATGTTTTAATGATGTTTTATATAGGCAGTTGTCCCAATGCCCCCTAACTTTCTAGGATTTGGTGAAACCTCCCAACCTTCAATATGTCATTAGTAAAATAAAAAAAAAACATCTACAACTCAATTCCTGCTTTTCACCTACATTTACACTTGAGTTAATTGTTTTAATATTCTTTGGTGCCTTGTAAACACTGAGTTTCTTACAAGTCATGAACTTTAGTTAACTGTATATAATTATGTTAGAATTTTAGATTAACAAATACCTAGTATAGATCACCATAAATTCTGAAAAAGATCACTTAAAACTGTCCAAAAGCAACTCTTTATGGGTGCAGCATATTGCAATATAGATCTTTCTTCTCTGAGCATTAACAGTATAACATACATCCTTAAAAGCCACAATATTATTAAAGCTTCCAAACAATGTTACAAAGAGTGTACATACCTTAACATCTGTTTCCTGCTTTACTTCTGCAAACAGACTTGTGACATTAGCTTCCACATTTCTTTCAGCCTGAAAGCAATGTTGTTTTCAAATCTCATTTATATGATAATGAATTTTTTGAATAATTTTGACCAAACAAGTCCATTTTTAAAAAGATCATATTGGATCACTGGTGCTGATATGGATGATTGTATAATTATAAATACAGTAGAACTCCATTTATCCGAACCCCAATTATCCGAACATCCAATTATCCGAACACTTTTTCCAGAAAAAAAAAAAAAAAATCAGATGCCACAGTCACGTTAGACTAAAATTCTGAATCTTTTGATGCGGCAAACTTCAAATGTGTGCGAACAATTTGTAGAGAATGGGATGGCTAATGGTCGGTCGCTTACGTACAGGAAGTCAGTTAGATCATAAAGTCAGTTAATATCTGGTTTACCAATCCAAAGTACGTGTGCGTTCTAGGTAGAACACTGGCTAAACAGACAGTTCAACTTAAAATAATTGTGTCTGCTACTACAGCAGAATAATTTTGGTGTACAAGTATTTCTCTGTGCGATATGGCACCTTCCAGTAGGCCTAAAGCATATAAAAGGAACCGCAATGTTTTGTCAATTGAAACGAAAACAGAAATTATCAAGAGACTAGGACAAGGTGAAACTGTGTCTTCACTTGCGAGGATTTTCAATGTTGGGAAAGCTACCGTCTCTGACATCAAAAGTAACAAGGATAAAATTATGAGTTTTGCATCGAAATTTGATAGTGAAAATGGGTCGAAGAAACGTAAAACCATGAGAAATGCGAAAGATGTGAACTTGGAAGAGGCTTTGTATATATGGTTTGTGCAAAGAAGAAGCAAAGGGGAACCTATCTCTGGTTCTCTGTTGTGTGAAAAGGCACTTCAGTTCAACAATCAACTTGACGGTCCTCCTGACTTTAAGGCTAGCCAGGGATGGTTAAGAAACTTTAAATCTCGTCATGGCATACGAGAATTGGAGATTCAAGGGGAATCTTTATCTAGCGATGCAACTGCCGCTAAAAATTTTAAAGAAACTTTCTTGGCTTTTTTGGAAGAAGAAGGTTATTCACTCGATGATGTGTATAATCCCGATGAGACTGGCTTATACTGGAAATCATTGCCTCAAAAATCACTTGCATCTCAGCGCGAAGCAGCTGCCCCTGGGTTTAAAAAGGTCAAAGAGAGAGTAACAATTTTGGTAGCCGCGAATGCCAGTGGAAGTCATCGTTTACCGGTGCTAATGATCGGCAAAGCCAAAAAACCACGTTGTTTAAAGAATGTGACATGTCTCCCATTGTGTTACAAAGCACAGAAGAGTGCTTGGATGAATAGTGAAATATTTCTTGATTGGTATACAAATCAGTTCATCCCAAATGTGAAGAGGTTGAGAGAACAAGAAAAGAAAACTGGAAAAGTAATTCTTCTACTGGACAATGCACCATCTCATCCAGAGACGGATACATTGAATGCAGTTGATGCAAATTTTAAAGTAATTTTTCTGCCTCCCAATGTAACAGCACTGATTCAACCAATGGATCAGGGTGTTATAGCAAAGCTTAAAAAGATGTACAAGAAGGAAGTCCTGCGTCGTTTATTGTTGGCTGAAGATGAAGAAAGTGTGGTGGCATTTTCCAAAAAGCTTAATCTCAAAGACTGCTGCTATATGTTAGCTGATGCTTGGACCACACTGTCACAAGATAATCTCAACAAGGCTTGGAGTAGATTGCTTGGGAAAAAAGGAGGAAATGAAACTACTGCAGTGGACACAAATGATGATTGTATAAATGAAGTTGTGGAACTGTTTCAAGCAATGCCCGGATTTTCGGACTGTGACAAAGATGATGCACACATGTGGCTATAAGATGATAATGATTCTGGTTTTCAGTTTTTGAATGACGAAGAAATTTTGTCTTTTGTGCAAGAAGAAAACCAAATACATGTAGTGACCGATGATGAAGACTCCTCAGAAGTACACGATGTACTTGTAGATTATGAAGAAAAACCAAAACGTCGACCAAGTCCTGAAGAGGCCTTTATAGCACTAGAAACAGCGATGGCTTGGTACGAGCAAGAAGATGACAGCTGTCCTACACAGCTTCTGCTGTTGAAGAGAATGCGGGACTTAGCAGCCAAAAGGAGACTATCCAGTTTGGTGCAAAAGAGGATTCTTCATTATTTTAAATAGTGGGCTACATCTGTGCAAGTACATGTATACGTAAGTTGCGCCTGGTTTTGAATCGTTTGTAATGTTATTTTGAAAACATTTCTCTTTCTTAACAAAAATAATTAATACAAGTAGTACATGCACTGCAGTGTAATAAAAGATTTTGGTGATACAGTGATCTAATACAGTGTGGGTATTATTATTACAGTACAAGTAAATATGTTTTATAGTGTATTTTCCTTGTGATGGTTAATTATTTTTAGAAATATGTGTACATGTACTCGATACATTATGTAATCCAATTATCCGAACATTTGATTATCCGAACGATGCTCGGTCCCATGGGGTTCGGATAAATGGAGTTCTACTGTAGTTGGTCAGTGACATACTGTGCCAAAGATCATACTAAATACACTTTTGACTCAAATAATTTGAAGATCAATTTTTTTTTTTTAACCCTGATTATTTCTTATACAGGTGTGTAACCCATAATCCGAACATCCGCAAACCAAGATAGACCGAAAACTGAAAAGTTTTTTGGCTGACTTTTGGGCATATTGCAATATACATGTTTGAGCATTAACAGTATACCAGACTGTTACATGCAGTCGTTTAGTTAATTTTTTCAGATTCTTGGTCAAAGGGGAGTAACTCGTTATATACTTTGGTTTAAGTCTGAAGTAGTTATTATCCCACTTGTCTTTTATCCAAGCAGTCTAATTTTAGGACCGAGGTCTTACAATCTGACCATATATGGCTCGAGTGGTCAGCCTTTCCTGGAAAGTTTCAGATCGTCCCACCTGAGCTTAACTCAGGGGACTTGCGTCTTGTGACGCATGTGCGAATTTTGGCGCGTTAAGAGAAGACTGTTTGGTCGGGGAGTCGAGCTGAGTTTTTGAGCTGTGAAGACGTGCAGCGTCTCCTATCTGGCTATGTGTTCGGGGAAAGAAAGCCTCTGTGTGTCAAAAGATGTCAAAGATTTATCCCCATGGTTTATTCTATGCACCTAGGATGGCGAGTGTTGTTTTGGTGTTTATTCGTGGATTGCTGGCAAGGTAAAATAACCTTTAAACTCTCTTTGTTGTCGAGAACTATATTGTTCCAGCTTAAATAGTCAATTAACATTGTAGTGACTTTTCCTCCTGTGCGGGAAAGAGTCTACTGAAGATATTAGAATTGGAGCTCGCTCATTTTGCTGACATTATATTTATTGGGTTAAAGGAAGCCCAGAGAACATTGCACATGTTAGAACCCGCTATTCAGGTGGTATCATTTGAACAAGGACTGACATACCTTGTTTGTCAAAAGGAAAGCCACGGGGGTCATCGTATTCATGGAGCCCGCCCATTTGTGTGGCCTGCTTATGCCAGAAAATGTACCTGACTAGGTTAGTCAGAGGATATCTAAAAGAGAGTAGAGTTTAGCATGGTATGCTAGAAGCCCGCTAACTTTGCGGTAATTTGACCAGAGAAGTACCTGACTTGCTGGGGGTGAGAGGAAAGATGAACTAATCTTATATATATATTTGAAGACCCGCTTCCCATGCAGGGTAGTTTTGCTGTAGCTGTACCAAGGAAGGATATAATGATATGCCAGTGTTATGAGATGTACAAGCTACTAATGATTTATAGATGCCAGCTGCATTGAACTGTTATCATGCCTACGATGTTACTGAGTCTTGTTAAAGTGACTGTGTATTGATGTCAGCATAACCTGTTGTCGTCCTGTAATAAAGTGTTGAAACGTCAACAGTCGTTTAATGCCTCCTTGACTTCATCATCGTGAGTTACTGTGATATCCTCATGACTTGTTTACAGTAGCCCTGTGTGGGCGTAGATATATATCAACAATACCAAACATCATCATACCAGACGTACACAACTATAACACATACATCCTTAAAAGCCACAATATTATTAAAGCTTCCAAACAATGTTACAAAGAGTGTACATACCTTAACATCTGTTTCCTGCTTCATTTCTACAAACAGACTTGTGACATTAGCTTCCACATTTCTTCCAGCCTGAAAGTAATGTTGTTTTCAAATCTCATTTATAAGATAATGAATTTCTGGAATAATTTTGACCAAACAAGTCAATTTTTAAAAAGATCACAGTGGATCACTGGGGCTGATATGGATGATTGTACAATTATAAATAGTTGATCAGTGACATACTGTGCCAAAGATCATACTAACTACACTTTTGTGACAGGATCTCACCTTGTCTTATGGCCTCCATGGAGGCCGCCCTCCTCCTTTTTCAGCCGGGCTTGGGGCCGGCCTGTTTAGTAAGATAACGAATGAAATATGTGACGAAACACATTCTGATCTGGTTCAAGATTTTAATTTACCACCGAAAGACAACATTCAAAAGTGTGGGTAAATTTGTGCCCCTCCACCATGCAAAGGCACAACAGGCCAATCACCTGTTTGCTTTAAACTATGATTACGAGTAATATAAGAGAGAAAACTGGACTGATTCTAAAGGCGACAAACTGGAACGGACTACGACTCATGGAACTTGGAACACAAGAAGTATAAATGGGAAAGAAGAGGAGCTGGTGGAAGAGATGAGGAAAGCAAAATTAGAAATCCTGGCTATTACGGAAACAAAGAAAAAGGGACAAGGAGTCATGGATCTCAATGGCAACATGCTGCTATACAGTGGTGTACCCACTTCTGAAAGAGCTAAAGGGGGCGTGGGTTGCATTGTGGCCAAAAACCAGAAAGATAGTATCAAGGGATGGAACTTTGTCTCGGAGCGCATTATGGTTGTAAAACTAAAAGAAGGAGAAACCATAGTCAACCTGGTCATAGTATGCTCCTCTTCTTTCCCATTTATACTCCTTGTGTTCCAAGTTCCATGAGTCGTAATCCGTTCCAGTTCGTCGCCTTTAGAATCAGTCCAGTTTTCTTTCTTATATTACTCATAATCATAGTTTAAAGCAAACAGGTGATTGGCCTGTTGTGCCTTTGCATGGTGGAGGGGCTGCCTCCTTACGGCCTCCATGGAGGCCGCCCTCCTCCTTTTTCAGCCAGTGGTGGTCCTGAACTCTTCTGATTTATGGTTTGCTATCCACATATAAATTCTACAAGACTTGTAGAAGCTCTGTATAGCATGAATCAAATGTGCTGGAATGTTCTTTCTTGAAAAACAGTCCCAAAAGTTTGCTCCATGGGACCCTATCAGATGTCTTTTCCAGATTTATGAAACAAAGATGGATCTCACTCTTATACTCAAGGGCCTTTTCACTCAGCTATCTGAGTGTGAAGAGTAGGTCTTGAGTACTTCGGTTTGCTCAGAATCGGCACTGGACCTCATCCAACTGTGGCTCAGCTAGGCATCTGATTCTCTGCTCTAGGATTCTAGAGCAGGTTTTACCAGGAACACTGAGAAGGGATATGCCTCTATGTTTTATACATTGTCGATTGTCACCCTTTTTGAAAATCGGTGTTATGATGGCAATCTCCCAATCCTTTGGTATGGTCTTGTTGCACCATGCTTCCTGTAGGACCGGCCTGTTTAGTAAGAAAACAAATGAAATATTTGACGAAACACATTCTGATCTGGTTCAAAATTTTAATTTACCACCGAAAGACAACATTCAAAAGCGTGGGTAAATTTGTGCCTCTAAAAGTTGATATTATATTCATATTTTTCATACGTTTCAGGTTAGTTACCAAATCGCAAAACTGTTTACTATTGCAACAAATTATAGCGCCACAAAAATGCACGTACACCTCATCTAACTGCTGAACAGGCTAGAAACTTATTTCAGCACTTGATTGATAGATCTAGCAATGAGGAGGACAGTGAAAACAATGTGGACATTGATTCAAGTAGTGATTTTTCTGGCAGTGATAACAGTAGTAGTGTTACGACATGTTTTAACGATGTCGTCTGCTTTAGTTGTGAGCACTTGTAAGATTGCACATTGGATGCTTGAGATGTTTGTTAAATATAATCAGGTTTTCACGCTTCACAGTATTTTAGTGAACGTGAAGTGTATAGTAGCTTTATGACATGTCAAAATTGTTATGGTTCCGCTTGACTACGATTCACGGTCACCTTTTCGATTATAAGCTCCGAATGAGACGGACGCAATTCTGTTTTACTCCCAGGATATTGATAGTGCAAGTATTTCATTATGAATTTTGGCTAGAGTCAGGCCTAATTATGTTTGAGGTAAGAATGGTTTAGGAAAAACCATTAATTATTGAAGTCCATAATACGGGAGTACTTGATCATGTTTATGATCTATATTCGCAGACGGGCAAGTCTCATTACCGGTTAACTGCATTGCATTAACGCGTGTACATAGCTTACCACGTTCTGAAGACGATAATTATAAATTGATCTATATGTTTGGACTGGACTGCACTGATAGGAGATGAAGTTATGAAAGGACGAAGATTATTATGCAGAAATTATTATGTGAACAGAACTGTAATGTTAATAAATATTCTTCTTCTTCTTCTTCGTACACTCTCAGATGTCCACTTTAATGTTCTCAAAGAAAGCAGTAGCCAGTTTGAGGCTATTTATGTTAATAAATATGATATATATGTGTGGACTCAAAAGAAGGAATTACTTCATTGATGACCTTCAAGGTTGGCTAAACAGTTGAGCCCTTTTCTGATACATTCATTGTATGTTTGTTAAAGCACGATACTGCTCAATTATGAACACTAGTATTGATGAACTGTTAGACGGGGTTTGGAAGGAAAATACGATGACCCTCAATATATTAATAAAATACCCTACTTCATCAATATACATCTTCAGCCGGTGATAGACCCACACAACAGGAAGGATGGCGGCCAACCCCCACCGGTAACAAGTAGTGACAATTTAAGCAGTGAAGATAGCGAAGATATTAGATGCCCTGTGCCATTGGTGGGTCGTAAAAGATCAAAAACCTTGGTTAGAGTTACCAATAGTGCAGGGAATACTGTAGGCCTAACTAAAGAAAGAGAACAATGGAAGCGAGTGACTGAGTTAGAGTTACCAATAGTGCAGGAAATACTATAGGCCTATTGTTGTTGTTGTTCATCCATCACGGGTGATGAAGACCACTCTGTTCATCCAATTATTTAGGAATATGTTAGGTTAGTCTATGGGTACGAAGGTGACTGGTGAGCCTGATGCGGGCCTGGAAAGATCTCGGACAGTGTGGGCAGGGAATGTTTGCATCACAAGAAGGTTTTATTACACGGTCTTTTCTAGCTTGTCTCCGCTGTTCCGCTGCTGCTCTTCTGGATGATTCGCATGCCGCTGCACCTTTACGAAGAGATGTGTGCCAGACAGTTCGGTCTTGCGCAGCAGCTTCCCATGTGTCTGGGTTTATGTCAAAGGTTTTCAATGACGTCTTTAACGTGTCTTTGAAGCGCTTCTTTTGGCCACCATGGGAGCGTTTACCATTCTGCATCTCACCATAAAAGAGTATCTTTGCCAGTCGATGGTCTGGCATGCGGACTACATGACCTGCCCAGCGAATCTGTGACTGCATCAGAATAGTATCAATACTAGGGATACCAGCTCTGTCAAGAACGGCGGTATCTGGGATCTTGTCTTGCCATTTGATGTTCATTATCTTCCTGAGACAGACTAGACTGTATGGAAGTGGTTTAGCTTCTTTACGTGGCGCCTGTATACAGTCCATGTTTCACATGCATATAGCAGCACTGGAAGCACCGCAGCTCTGTATACCTTCAGCTTTGCCTGTAGACTAATGCCACTTCGATGCCAAACGTTGGCGTATAGTCTGCCAAATGTGCTGCTGGCTTTGGAGATCCTGGTGTTCACCTCATCATCAATGACAATGTTCTGGGATAGTGTGCTACCAAGGTATGTGAATCTGTTCACAACATTCAGTTTCTCACCATTAACCTTGATGATTGGCTCAGTATAAACTGTGCCAGGAGCTGGTTGGTACATGATTTCTGTTTTCTTCGTGTTGATGGTAAGCCCAAAGTTGGCGCAGGCCTCGGAGAATCTATCCACACTATGCTGCAGATCAGCCTCTGAGCCAGCATTGAGGGCACAATCATCAGCAAACAGAAGATCTCTGATGGTGTGTGATATGACCTTGGTTTTTGCTTGAAGCCTCCTAAGGTTAAACAATTTTCCATCAATACGATAACTAATGTCGATTCCTGAAAACATGATACTGAACAGAGTCGGTGCAAGTACGCACCCTTGTTTAACTCCATTTGAGACGGGGAAAGGCTCTGATAGCTCACCGTTTTCCTGAACTCTAGCCTGCATTCCATCATGCAGTTGCTGCACTATTGTGATAAATTTCTTTGGGCAGCCATATTTTGCCATGATCTTCCATAGACCCTCTCTACTGACCGTGTCGAACGCCTTTGTCAAGTCAATGAAAGCTGTGTACAGGTCCCAGTGCTGTTCTTGGCATTTTTCTTGTAGCTGTCTTGCAGCGAACACCATATCTGTGGTTCCACATTCTTTCCGGAATCCACACTGACTTTCAGGTAGAAGACCTTTGTCAAGATGAGCTGTAAGGCGATTCAAAAGGATTCTGGTGAATATCTTCCCAGCGATTGATAAAAGAGAGATGCCTCGATGATTGTTACAGTCTTGGCGATTACCTTTACGTTTATATAGATGTATAATTGACGCATCTTTGAGATCATGTGGGATGGTTTCACTCTGCCACATCTGCTGGAAGATCATGTGAAGTTTCTCTATCAGAACTGCACCGCCATCTTTATAAACCTCAACAGGAATTGAATCGGAGCCGGGGGCCTTTCCACTAGATAGTTGACGAATCGCATTTTTAGTTTCCTCCAGAGTTGGTATATCATCTAATGCTTCATTTATAGGAATTTGGGGCAGGCGGATGATGGCTTTGTCGTTAATCGATGATGGCTGGTTCAGAATATTATTAAAATGTTCAGTCCAGCGTTGGAGCATTTTTTCCTTGTCTGTAATTAGTGTTTTTCCATCTGCATTAAGGAGGGGAAATGATCCTGATGATGTTGGACCATAGACCGCTTTGAGTGCAAGGTAAAAATTTTTCAAGTCATGGCTATCAGCAAAGCCTTGGAGCTCATCTGCTTTATTACTCAGCCATGAATCCCGCATCTGGCGTAGTTTATGTTGGATGATTCTACGCATGTTGTTGAAAGCGTCTTTCTTGGATGTAGATTTTGGATCACTTAAATATGCTTTATGGAGATGGTGTTTCTCAGCCAACATCTGCTTTATACCATTTGAGTTCTCATCAAACCAGTCATTTTGTTTCTTGATGGAAGGACCCAGGACCTCTGTAGCAGTGTTGTAGATCTGCTCACTTAGGGCTACCCAATTTGTTTCCACACTTTGGCCGTCTAGCGAAATAGATTTGAGACGGTCTTCTAAGGTGTCAGTAAATGACTGTTTGATTTTTGTCTTCTTTAGTTTGGTGACATCTAGCCTCTTTTGAGTTTTCTTCCCCTGAGGGCGCCTGGCTGGTTGGATACGAATTTTAAGTTTAGATACAATGAGGCGATGATCAGTCCAACATTCGGCACCACACATGGACTTGGTCACCCGGACATCGTGCCTGTCCTTCTTCCTAACAATTACATAGTCAATTAAGTGCCAATGCTTTGAGCGAGGGTGCATCCAGGAGGTCCTGTTGCGGGTAGGAAGTCGAAAAATGGTGTTGGTGACAAGGAGGTCATGTTCTGCGCAGGTCTGGAGGAGAAGAAGTCCATTGCTGTTACAGCGACCCACACCGTACCTTCCAATAGTGCCATTCCAGGAGATGTTATCTGAGCCTACTCTTGCATTAAAGTCACCAAGAATGATGAGCTTATCTGCTTTAGGAACTGATGCAATGACTGATGTAGTTCTTCGTAAAACTTATCCTTGACGTCATCCTGGTTTGTCATAGTTGGTGCATATGCGCTAATGATGGTGGCATGTTTTCTTCCATAAAACAGGGGGATCTTGACCGTCATCATGTTGCGACTGTTGCGAGGGGTTTTATTTTGGGTCTGG
The DNA here is from genome assembly GCA_024509875.1 of Oreohelix idahoensis. Taxonomy (NCBI): domain Eukaryota; kingdom Metazoa; phylum Mollusca; class Gastropoda; order Stylommatophora; family Oreohelicidae; genus Oreohelix; species Oreohelix idahoensis. The sequence goes on from JAMPIV010002299.1 coordinate 258,355, forward strand.
GTTGTTGTTTTCTTCTCTTCTTATATATGTATATATAATGTCACTACTGTTACTCAACCCTCCTCTGTTTAACTGTGTGACCGTTGAAGGTTTTCATTGAACGAAGGAAGCTTCCGCTTCCATTGGCCAGTGCATCAATTCATTCATCTTATTTCTGTATCGTGCTTGATGGTGTATTACGCGAAGCTGGGTGTATAATCTTGTGACTATCACAACTGTTAGAACTAGTCAACCTCAATGAATGTGATAAGTCCCTTTTGAGTCCAAAACATTTATTACACATTTTCAAACATCATACGTTGATCATGAATGCATCACATATATAATTAGAATCCTATATTGAATTAGTTATCTTGCATATCAGTCCTTTGTCCCGTAAATCTGAATTACTGTAGGCAGAACAACATAACTATATGCACGCGTGGTTGGTGATCCCAACGACCGGCAGTGAGATTATGCGTCTGACACTAATATAACTAAAGCGGACTGTTACTTCATCTCGACTAGGTTTAGTCAATTTACTAACCTGAAATATTCATCCTTCTTCATCATAACAATGGACTGACCCACGTCCATAATAAAATATAATATAACGGTGTGGCACTCCATGCCTGACACTATAAGATTACAAGGACACGTCTTCTCTGTTCGACGGTCATTCAAGAAAGGGTCCCGTCTCTTGGTCACGGTGCGTGACTACCAACGCTGAAACGTCACAGCGTTCAATAGCTAATAATATTTTTACATTACATTAAACGTTGTAACCCCTAAAATCGCATGCTGCTAACCTCTAGCAGACAATGCCAATTAATCTACCGTAACAATTCCCTGTCCACACATCAGTCGGTCATTTATTTCCTTTGGGGGCCCCGCTAACTTGCTGACAATTGCTGTTTTGATTGCAAATCCAACCCCTGCTTCTCGTCTTTCTTCAGTTCCTCTTCCGCTCCAAAAGAATGTATAACCTGCACCCTTTTTGCAAAGTTGGCCCTCGCCTGCAAGTCGAGTTTCACTCAGTGCTGCTATGTCAATGTTGTACCTGGCCAGTTCTCTCCCAATCAGGGCAGTTCATCTTCATGTGAGTGATGTAGACGCACAAGGTAAAGCAAAGATCGAACCATTTCTACAGAAAATGTTATCTAGATTCCAGGAAGCATTTTACCCTTACAAGGAGCTGTCTTTGGATGAAATGGTAATTGGGTGGAAAGGCAGATGGGCTCACAAAATGTTCAATGCCTCTAAACCCAAAAAATATCATGTGAAGACATTCGGTCTCTGCGACAGTAGCACAGGGTATGTAGTAAATTTGTTGATATACTTTGGGGCCAATACTTCTTACAGTCCAGATATTGATGTAAATAGCCAGCAAGCCATCAAAGTTTTTGACACTTTGCTACAACCATGTGGAAAAGGTCATCACATCTATTCTGATCGATATTACAGAAGTGTGCCGTTGCTTCAATATCTGAATAACAGGAGTCATTATTTCACTGGGACTGTCAACGTTAATCGAAAGAACTTCCCAAAAGAGCTGAAAACTACACAGCTAATGCATATGGAAATGAAATGGTATATGGAGCAAGAAAAAAGATTTTTATGTGTAATGTTTAGGGACAAAAAAGCAAAAAAATCATGCATTCTTGTTTCAAGTTGCGCAACAGTGGACATCACCAATTGATTTGGTGAAACAAAACATACACCACTGATGATTGATGATTACAATCAAAGCATGAATGGATGTGACAGAGTGGACCAAAGCATTGTAACATATGGCACATTTAGCAGAAGAACAAGAACGTGGTGGAAAAAAATTTTCTTCTGGATTTTTGAAATAGCTCAGCTCAATGCGTATAAATTATTTGCACTGCCAAGAACAACAAATGCCAAAAAACAGAGCCTTCTTCAATTTAAACGGCAACTTGTCAATGAGCTCTCTCTTGTTGCTGCTGTGGATTTCCAGCAAATTCCTCCCAGGACTGAACATGGCAATCAAGTGAACAATCCAGTCAACAGATCAGGAGGAACAAATAATTTAATTTAAAAATTCAAATCTCATCGCAACTATGTCGTTTGCAGCACCCCTCAAGTAAGGGTCAGGACATCCTTTTATTGTGAAGGATGCACAAATAATTCCCATCTACATCCAAATAACTGTTTTGCTGCTTATCATGAAAGGAAATAGTTTGTGGTAAATATCAGTTGTGTATAAAGTGTGTAAATAGTTTATTTTCGTCATGATTTTTCAATATGTGACCTGAACATTTCAAAAGGAAACGTTTTTATTTAGTATTCAAAACAAGTGAAACTTGTCTGTGTTCCGTATAATTGGATGAAAGTGGTTCTAGGAGTTCCAGACTTCCAAATTGGATTATTTTTGTGGGTAAGTACAACTTTTTTTCAAATTTTTTAATATTTTAAAATTGTTCTGCACTCATTACTGTATATGTTGCATGCATGTTTAACACCACTTAACAATTAAGTTAGGTGCATGTCAAAGGGGTTTCATTTTTCTATATTTAGATATATATAAAACTTTATGTTATCATTATAAATAAATTATTTAATGCAAAATCAGTAACGGTAGTAATGTCTGTAAATAAAGGTTAAAATATTTGTGCGCTTAAATATACCAAAAAAATTCAAATTGTGATAAAAACTTTATTTGGGCTCAGAAACAACTCCAACTTTTCTACATTATGTGAAAATGGATGTACTTTAAAATGAAAGTAGGTTTAGGGGTAGAAGTTTACCAGAATTAATTATAAATATTGATAAGGACAATTTGTTTTTCAATTTTTTTATCTTTTTAAATTTTTCTGCATTCATTACTGCATAAGTTGCATGTATGTTTAAAATCATTGAATAATTCAGTTAGGTGCATGTCAAAGGGGTTTCATTTCTCTATATTTAGATATCTAACACTTCATGTTATCATTATAAATAGATTATTTAATGCAAAATCAGTAACGGTAGTCATGTCTATGAAAAAAGGTTAAAATATTTGTGCACTTTATCTAAATATACCCAAAAAATTCAAATTGTGATAAAAACTGTATTTGTGCTCAGAAACAACTCCAACTTTCCTACATTATGTGAAAATGGATGTACTTTAAAATGAAAGTAGGTTTAGGGGTAGAAGTTTACCAGAATTAATTATACATATTGATAAGGACAATTTGTTTTTCAATTTTTTATCTTTTTAAATTTTTCTGCATTCATTACTGCATGTCAAATTGGTTTCATTTCTCTATATTTAGATATATAACACTTCATGTTATCATTATAAATAAATTATTTAATGCAAAATCAGTAACGGTAGTCATGTCTGTAAATAAAGGTTAAAATATTTGTGCGCTTTATCAAAATATACCAAAAAAATTCAAATTGTGATAAAAACTATATTTGTGCTCAGAAACAGCTCCAACTTTCCTACTTTATGTGAAAATGGAATGGAAGTACTTTAAAATGAAAGTACGCTTAGGGGTAGAAGTTTACCAGAATTAATTATACATATTGATAAGTACCATTTGTTTCTCAATTTTTTTGCACTCATTACTGTATATGTTGCATGCATGTTTAACACCACTTAACAATTAGGCCTAAGTTAAGTGCATGTCAAAGATGTTTCATTTTTCTACAATATAGGGCCTAACACTTTATATTATCATTATAAATAAGTTACTTAATGCAAAATCAGTAAAGGCAGTCATGTCTAAAAATGTACTCTCTGAAATCAGCTCGTAAAAACGCGGCTTTTAAGCACGTATACTAAGAGTTAAGGTCTTTGTATTGTGTAGTCTGACCTTTAGGCCTACTGTATAATAGGGGAACAACAGAAGTCTTCTTCTTCTTCTTCCGTCCTTAGCCACCGACCGTCAAAGCAGTCAGTGGCCATTACGCCTAGTGGCGTCTTAGGGCAACAGCAGATAGGTTTTCTTTGCCATTGTTTCCCATCACGCCTAGTGGCGTCTTTAGGGCAACGGTAAATCAACCCATTTGCTGTTGTTTCCGTAATCGAAGTGACTGGCAAACGGGTGATCAGCCCGTTGTTAACAACAGAAGTGATTGCATCATTAATAGACTAGACTGCCCTATGTAAATTTCCGGTGTTATGTGTTGCAGTTCGCACTAATGACCCATACTTTTTCTTTATTTCTTACGAGTGCCTGAAAACATACCTTTATGTTTGTCTAATATTTATTTTCTGCGTGAATAACCTTAGGGGAAAATGGCGGACAGTGAGAAATTATTCTTTCAATTTACCCGAATTTAATCTTGTGACTATGTGCTGCAGAGTCTTAGATTATGCTTCCATAATCTATTTTTGCCTCGAATGAAAGATTTATAAAACATGATTGCCAATTACCTCTCGGGCTAATGCAAGTTGGTGAAATACACAACAGTCGGTTGTAACATATAATCTGAATACTCTTCATTTAAAGAAATACACAATGGTCATTTCCTTATTTTAAATATGTATCGTCAGCAGTGTTGCCACCTTAAATTAAAAAATAAAAATCAAGATTGTACCTTACAAAACAATTAGATACACCTAGATTTTTAATTTTGGGCTACGTCTGGACGCCTTAGGCTACCTTAGGCGTTTTAGGCTACTATGGGCTATTTTTGGGCTACTGTTGGCGAAAACCATAAATTGATCTCAGTTAGGGTAGGCCTAATCAGTTTTTTTTTTTTCATTGAGGACATTTTCTGATTTTTGACTTAAAAATGACAAAGGAGGACACTTTTACTGAAAGCACGAGTATACAAAGGAGGACGCGTTAATTTCACTAGTACATACTCATGATAAAATATATAGAAATACTTCAACGAATTTTTTTTTTAATGTTAAGTCTTCATAAAATGCATGTTTTAATAATTTTTCCATCAAGCATTATTGTTTCATCATCACTAAATAATCAGTCTTTAACATTGTACTTTTCACTCCAACTAAATGCTCATGGAAGTCTGTACATGTAACATTCTTATAATTTTATTGATCGTGTTATATTCCTTTAATACATTCAACAGTGAATTTGTTTCTGTCATTTGTCCACTGACTTTCCATGAAAGAAAAAAAGAAAAAGCCTCTCAATATTAGCATTATTTTTTGGAACAGCAAGAATTTAAAAAAAAAAAAAGAGCAATTTGTAGTAGTTCCGAATATAACTCTACATTTCTTGATTGTTCAAAGAATTTGATCCACTTTTCATGTGCCCAGTAGTTGAAAAAAAAATTATCATTCAGATTTGATTTGACTTAACTGATCAGACCGTCAATTGATCAAAGCATTTTTGTCATCAATTTTCATTTCCTTACTCATTTAATATTTGATGTAGGCTTTAACATGTTGGAACTTGTAAAAATGTCATCCAGCCAAAACAATTAAATTCCTCTGAAGATTATCGCATAAAAGACCCATAAAAAATCGAGTTCTTCTTCTTGTTTTTTTTTTTTTTTTTTTTCTAATTTTGTTTAACAGCCGGACACATGGAATTTAAAAAAAAAAAAAAGGCCGACCGGACGGAACATTTTCATGTGAAAAGTCGGCAAAATCCGGAGGTATGGTCACCCTAATCAAGATGGCGTTCTTCAACAAATGAAGGAAAATGACAGCTCGACGTGACAAGAAAAAAAAAACCCAAACAAACTAAGATCTAGGCAGAGTTGAAAACTGTGAACAAAAGTCAAACACATTCACACAAAAAAATAATAACTTTTGAAAAAAGATTATCCTTACTCGCAAAAAAAAAAAAAAAAGCGACAGATCAAGGTCAGCAATGACGTCGCCGCTGGAACCTTCGCCATTTCCTTTACCAGAAGCAGAGGTGTCAATTTAGCACCAAGGGCGGATCCTATTTTTTGCACCCCTCCCCCCATAAACACACTTACAAGTGCACATTTAGCAGTAAGTACTTTCATAATAGTGTCCAATGGCGGATCTTCTGTCCCGGTGGTCTGAAGACAGTGACTGATACTATACTGATAATCCCGAATACACGAAGTCTCGTTCACAGTTATTCATAAGAATCGGGAAAAGAAACAACACTGATTACACTAGTCAACAAATTTTCAAAAGTTTTTTTGTACCAGAAATTAAATGTACCATTTCTTATTGATTTTGACATGCTGATTTCAAATATCATAATGAAATTCACCAATTGGCTCTGGTTTTTTTTTAAATGATGGATTTACATTACAGTAATACAAATAATGTATGCTTGTTTACTTCTCTGGGCTGAACAGCTAGTCTTTCTACTTTAGCATTATAAAAATTGTGGTTACATACTCAATTAATTGATATTTTAACATAAAATGATAGAAAAAAAAAAACATTATTTAAAGTTCACATATCATGCTTTAAAAAGGCACATTTGAACCCATTCCGTCATTATTCAGTCGCTGTTCGAGCTCTCTTTGCTTGCTTCTTGTAGTCAATCGATGAGGTGTCTCTTGTCACAGTCCAACAGTAATCAACAAGCATTGAATTGCTCCAATTGCCTTGATACCTTGTCTCCATAGCAGCAATGTCCTGGTGAAAACGTTCACCATGCTCATCACTGACCGCTCCACAGTTTGACGTAAAGAAATCCAGATGAGAATCCAGAAAATGAATTTTCAAAGACATGTTGCAGCCAAGACTCTTATACTTCAGAAGGAGATTTTCTACAATTTCATTGTAATTATCAGATCTGTTGTTTCCAAGAACATTGTCCACCACTGACTTAAATGCTAGCCATGCTGCTTTTTCCTTGCCATGCAACACGCAAAGAAACTCGTCATCATGAAGAAGTTTTCGAATTTGCGGACCAACAAATACTCCCTCTCTTATTTTAGCTTCACTCAGTCTTGGAAATTTTCTGATGAGATATTTGAAAGCCTCATCTGTTTTCTCCATTGCCTTGACAAAGTTTTTCATGAGACCCAGCTTAATGTGCAAGGGTGGCAACAAAATCTTGCTGGTGTCGACAACTGCTGGGTTCTCAACGTTCTTACTGCCAGGCTGCAATGACTGCCTGATTGGCCAATGTCTTCTGATGTAATGGTCACTTCGTGCACGGCTATCCCACTCACAGAGAAAGCAACAGTACTTGGTGTATCCACCCTGTAGTCCAAGCAAAAGAGCGACCACTTTTAAGTCACCGCAAAGTGACCAATGATGATGATCGTAGTTTATACACTTCAAAAGCTGCTTAATGTTTTCATAAGTTTCTTTCATATGAACTGCGTGACCAACTGGAATTGACGGTAACACATTACCATTATTCAACAAAACAGCTTTAAGACTTGTCTTGGATGAATCAATGAAAAGCCTCCACTCTTCCGGTATGTAATTGATGTTGAGGGCTGCCATTAAACCAGAAATGTTGTGGCACGCAGAAAGGTCACCCTCTTTAAAAAAGAATGTAATAAGCGGCTTCTGGCGGTTCCTATACACAGAAATTGTAACATCTTCTGCCAGGAGATTCCACTGTTGCAATCTGGAACCCAAAAGCTCCGCCTTGTTCTTCGGTAAATTCAGATCTCTTACAAGATCATTCAGTTCACCTTGGGTTATTAAGTGTGGTTTAGTGGATGTAGTTTGCTCAAAATCTGTGTCACTTGAGGTTGATGGTTCAGGACCACCAATGTCCTCTTCATCAGTGGAAGCAGCTGAAAAGGATTCTGGCACTTTGGGAACTGGTAGATCATCGCCATGTGGTACCGGAAGTATTGCAGAGGGGATGTTTGGATATTCCAGAGTCCATTTTTTCTTCTTTGATATGCCTTTCCCAATTGGAGGGCCCATGCAAAAGTAACAGTTGTTGAGATGATCAGTGGGCTCTCTCCAAATCATTGGGACTGCAAAAGGCATAGCTTGCCTTTTGCCAGTTAACCACAGTTTAAGATGTGCTGCACATGTATTGCAGCATATGTGTGGCGCCCAGCTCTTATCTTGATCTCCTATTCTGCAGCCAAAATACAAACTGTACGCCTTCTGGCATTTCTAACTACGATACTTTTGATAAGGACAAATGCACTAACTAATGGCAACATTTTATCAGAGATAAGGTATTTATACACAAAGGGGATGTAATCATAGGTAGGATTGCATCATCAACTTCTAGTAACATTTTTATTGGTCATTAGAAAAAATTATGCAATCGCCCACAACAGTTGCGTCATATTGTCGCAAAATTGGTTTCAAGTCATTGCAAATGAGTTCAGTTAGATTTATAAACCCATCTACGATCGAGTGACCGCTTTCAAAATGGCGGCGTATCAGCGAAATGTGTATCGGACAGAGGAAATCGCCAACGATAAAATAAAACGAAGGGAATCCGTATGAAAAGGATTTTACATTTCAGTACAGGGAAGGATGGTGTATTTTTTTTTTTTTTTTTTTTTTTTTTTTTTTTAACCAGCGGCACTTAGGCTTTCAGCCCTTCGGCCCAATGACATGTCATTGCGAGGCTGGGGAACCCGACGACTTTCCTTCCAACCCGGTCAGGAGCTTCGCTCCTTCCCATCCACAGAGGGTTTATCACAGGAGCCGTTCAGGCTGTTCAGTCAAATTTCCGGCCGTAAACATTTCTTCAAACGCCGACGCCCGGGTTTGAACCATGAACACCTGGTCGCCAGTACAACGCCGAAGCCATTACACCAGCGCGGCTCCCAAGGATGGTGTATAACTGCATATAAGATGGAACGGTAGGAAGTTCTCATTTACGGAGATATATGCGTATTTCGGCTGCCCACAGTTACGCTAAAAGCATGTAAACCCACTTCTGTTCTAAATATTAAAATCAACAAATAACAGTTTGGGAATTTACATGGATAGGAAGATAGAGTTTTATCAGCTGTATAAAACTAGATAAGAGGGAACAATATGGATATTATATATGCCGAGAATGATAAAGGCAAAATTTCAGTCGACGCACAGATCGGCCGAAATCACTGTTCGGGAAGGATTTTTCAGGTTAGGTTTAAGCTGTGACGTCGGTACTCTCCGATACGTCCGCGCTTTGAGTATAAGTAGCGGATCGGTAAACTGAGAGAGATACACAACGAAAGAGGTTGAGCCAGACTGGAGACAGAGTTTCGCCACTATCCATGAATTGTGAGCGGATCGCCAGAAACAATTTTAAGTCCAGTATCTGAAGTCTGAGGGTAAGCGAATTTACGATAGCTATCCTGTATAATAATTTCTTTTATTTTGTATTACAGGTTCATTTAGAATTCACAAAATATGCCTGTATAATATTCATTGATATAACGTATTATTATTTTAATATGATTTATTCATGTGCTTAGTGGAAGATGGTTGCTTGTACAAAAACGGATCAAAACTAGCCCCACAGCCAAATAGAAAATATTTATTATATTTAATGCTGTATCTCGTCGATATTAAATGCATTATCGCTTACGAAGATAAAGGCAGTCCCATGACCAGAGATTGTCTTAGGGAAATAAATTGTTAGAAGCTTCAGCATGGAAGATACCGCTTTTACGAGGTTAGGTGACTAGTCCCCTTCCTCGCTGCCTTTGCCTTCCCTAGTTCGAGCGCACAACTTTGTACCCATTTACAGCTGGTAAACTGGAGTGTTCTATAGCCAGTTTCAGTAGAAAGCAACCTGATCACGTGGTCACTCACTTTCTTTATTTATGTATTACTTTTGTGTAGATGCTAAGGATAGCATCAGTATTTGAATTTGTACTTGATATGATTTGGAAGGATCAAGTTATAGCATATGAAGGGATGTATAGGAGCGGAATAAACCAGATGATGTTTATTACTGATAGGTTAATATTAATTCGGTATCATTGAAATGATGTTACTTGCTATGACTGTATAACTTTGACACCTGATGACTGACTTGTCTGACTTATGTGCTAGTCAGTTACACTTAATTGAAATGTTATTAATGCTATATCACTGAAATGATGTCCTTGCTTACTATGATTGTATAACGGTGACATCTGATGACTGACTGGTCTGACATCTGTGCTAGTCAACTACAAGTCTAGCCAGATACTAGCCAAGGCTGATATGTTGCAGGTTCCATGAAATAACTCAAACCAGACTGTCCAGTATCAGAAGCCGGTGCAGTTCATCCGAGGCAATCCCACAAAAGTGCAGGACCCCAAAGAGTGAACTTCAACTGGTCATTGGCATCGCTACTGTTGGGCCTACCAAGTCTGATATCAGCAAAGGACAGTTTCAGCAGTATCAAGTTGGAAAGATAAGTGTCCTGTTTGACACTGACCACCTATACATGTGAAACAGCCAATAGTTCAAAACAATAATTAACCATACAGAAACTCAGTCAACTGATGACAGTTATCCTTAAATTCAAAGGACTAATAACAGTGATTTCAGTAACTTTATTATTTAAGATCTTGAAGTCTAAACAGACAATAATAGTAATTGTGTGAATATTTTTATATATATGTGTATACTCTTTTCCAACTAGTAGAAATAGAATAATAGTGCAATTATTAAACTATTTTAACTGTACCTGAGGATTTATTCACTTTTTCCATTTTGTGGGTTCAGTGAATGTACCTTTTACTTATCCCCTAGAATATAAGTAATCATAAGATAGTCACAGAGAGGAGACACCTTAAATCCTGGTACTACTTCTTACCAACTGGGCCAGGGTTTTCACAGTCTGACTATTTTTATGATAACAATACACCAGTGCTTATTTCTAAGACTGGGGTATTACTTGTAAGGTCAGAACTCTTTACTGGCATACTCTTACTCATATAAAAAATTTAAATAACCTCCCGCTACAGTGGGGGCTCGTCCGGGATATATCTTTGATATTCCTGAGCCAACTTTCTATTTCTGCTGTGTAGAAGATTTTGTTTTGGAAAATTTTTTTTTGGAAAGAGTAAACATAATAGGAAATAATTATATTTTTTGTAGGAGTACCATTGAGTACAGATAAGACAGCTGTTTCATATATGGTGAAGTCAGTTTATTTAACTTTAATTTTAAATAAGTTAATTATATTGTAGTAAATTAGTTTGAGTAAGATCGCTTGCCCTACTAGACTACAGATACATCATGGCTGACTTGGTCAAATTTAGGTCTGCTACACTGCAGGTGGGAAAAGAGCTTGGCATGGATGGTGACGTTCTGATCCGGTATGTCACGACGGAATGTGAAAAGTACACCGAGAGAGAAGCAAAGCAATTGGAAGCAGAAAGAGAAGCCAAGAAATTGGAAGCAGAAAGAGAAGCCAAGAAATTGGAAGCAGAAAGAGAAGCCAAGAAATTAGAAGCAGAGAGAGAAGCCAAAAAATTAGAAGCAGAGAGAGAAGCCAAGAAATTAGAATTAGAAGCGGAGAGAGAAACAAAGAAACTAGAAGCTGAGAGAGAAGCCAAGAAATTAGAATTGGAAGCAGAGAGAGAAGCCAAGAAATTAGAAGCTGAGAGAGAAGAAAGGAGGTTACAAGCAGAGAGAGACCATGAGCTGAAAATGAGACAGCTTGATCTTGAACTTCAGGCTGGGACTATCACCCATGGTAATAGCTCACCTCATTCTGCGAATAGCTCTTTTCAGAACACAGCAAATGGGGCCATGAACTTCCACCTAGATCCATTTGTTGAAAAGGAGGACGCAATTGAGTCATACCTGGATAGGTATGAAAGGCTAGCCTCTACATATGGACTGGAAAAGGAAACATGGAGTCTAAAGTTATCCCAGGGATTGAGAGGTATTGCATATGATGTGTTTCTGAAACTCCCCAAAGAAGATCAGGAAAATTATGAGATACTAAAGCAAGCCTTACTGATCCGGTATGAAAAGAACTCTGAGGCATATAGGAAGAAATTTAGAACTTCTAAACCTCTACCTGGAGAAACATATAACCAGTTCTCAGCTAGGCTAGAAACGTATTTGTTGAAATGGAGTAGTTTAGGTAAGTATCAGAAAACCTATGAGGATCTGAAAGAAATGGTTATGTTAGAGCAAGTGAAAGATTCCATGTCTCAAGAAATGAGGAAATTCCTTATGGAACAAGGAGCAGAGAGGCTGGAAGACATTTTGAAATGTGCAGAGAGATACCAAGCAGCTCATGCTGAATTGGTAGGAACAAAAAGGAAGCAGGTAGAAGGATATAAGCCACCACCGCAGAATACCGATTTTGACCAGATGGATCAACCATACAGAAACAAGCAAAGATTTGATAATAAGGACAAGAACCCTCAGACTCAGGAAAATAAACCCTACAAACAGGGAGCTAAGTGGTGCAAATTTTGTAAGATGAGCAACCACAACACTGATGAATGTGGGAGGAAAAAACCCCTTCATCATGCTGCATGTTTACAGGTGAGGACTTCTGTTAGGAAGGAACTGACTGTGAGTCAGAATAGCCTCCATCACCCACCTACCCAGGAGATAGTGACTGTGAATGGCAAACAAGTCACAGGAATGTATGACACAGGTTTGTCCTATGACGCAGTCGTGTGTGCATCTCTGGTGTGCCCTGAACAAATCACCACAGAAACAGTAGAGATTCAAGGGCCACTAAAAGGAACATCACCCCTTACATTACCCATAGCAAAGATTCATGTCAGTTGTTGCTATGTGGAAGGGGAGATCAATGCAGCTGTGATAGATGATCCCTTTTACCCCCTAATGTTGGGGCGTAAATATGTTTTCTTAGGAGACCCTGTAAAACCTATGGTTATGGCAGGAATTCAGACCAAGGCTGACTCCAGGAACATAGAGAGGGACACCAACGTAAAATTTCATTCAACTGAAATGAAACGGGCTCAAGAAGCAGACAGCACGTTGAAGCCTTGTTTTGGCAAATTATCAAAAACACATAAAGCTCCAAGGAAAGGACACTTCTATAGGGAACATGGACTCTTGTACAGGAAAGCTGGAAGAGGGACGAAAAGTCATGGTCAAATCGTTGTACCATCCACCTATAGGAATAAGGTTATAGGCTGGGGACACATATCAACTTTGAGTGAACACCTGGGTAATGGTGCCACAAAACAAAGAATAGCCACCCAGTTCTACTGGCCAGGTATTACGGAAGACGTAAATCAGTATGTAAATTCCTGTCCAGAGTGCACCTATGTAGATGCAGAAAGTCGACGGAAGAGTCTTCATCAAAAATCTACAAGCAAACCAGCAATCAGGGGTACTCCCGAGATTTGCACGGGAGGGGAAAGGAAACATCCCACACAGGTTCAATTGCAGTCTGAACCCCATGCGCTGGAAAAAAGGAACAAATCACGTAGCGAAAATCAAACACCTACGGATTTGCGAGGGAAAACCACATCCAACTATCAACGAAAAGAGGGCGGTAAACTTCATGGGAAACCTACCGACCCCGTTTCACCAGCAGTAAGAGCCTGGATGAAAAGCCGAACCGGAAGGAGAGAGATAGTAAAGGATGAATATATTATTGGAAAACAGAATGTGGGCGAAGATTTTCTTAGTCGCCATCCCACAGAGCTTGAGGAGGATAGAAGGAAGGAAAACTAACCTCGGAATGGTCGATTTGCAATTGTCTTGTACCCAATAGTTAAGCTAGATATCATCCAGCTTAAAATATGGGGGAGCTATGTCGCAAAATTGGTTTCAAGTCATTGCAAATGAGTTCAGTTAGATTTATAAACCCATCTACGATCGAGTGACCGCTTTCAAAATGGCGGCGTATCAGCGAAATGTGTATCGGACAGAGGAAATCATCAACGATAAAATAAAACGAAGGGAATCCGTATGAAAAGGATTTTACATTTCAGTACAGGGAAGGATGGTGTATAACTGCATATAAGATGGAACGGTAGGAAGTTCTCATTTACGGAGATATATGCGTATTTCGGCTGCCCACAGTTACGCTAAAAGCATGTAAACCCCCTTCTGTTCTAAATATTAAAATCAACAAATAACAGTTTGGGAATTTACATGGATAGGAAGATAGAGTTTTATCAGCTGTATAAAACTAGATAAGAGGGAACAATATGGATATTATATATGCCGAGAATGATAAAGGCAAAATTTCAGTCGACGCACAGATCGGCCGAAATCACTGTTCGGGAAGGATTTTTCAGGTTAGGTTTAAGCTGTGACGTCGGTACTCTCCGATACGTCCGCGCTTTGAGTATAAGTAGCGGATCGGTAAACTGAGAGAGATACACAACGAAAGAGGTTGAGCCAGACTGGAGACAGAGTTTCGCCACTATCCATGAATTGTGAGCGGATCGCCAGAAACAATTTTAAGTCCAGTATCTGAAGTCTGAGGGTAAGCGAATTTACGATAGCTATCCTGTATAATAATTTCTTTTATTTTGTATTACAGGTTCATTTAGAATTCACAAAATATGCCTGTATAATATTCATTGATATAACGTATTATTATTTTAATATGATTTATTCATGTGCTTAGTGGAAGATGGTTGCTTGTACAAAAACGGATCAAAACTAGCCCCACAGCCAAATAGAAAATATTTTATTATATTTAATGCTGTATCTCGTCGATATTAAATGCATTATCGCTTACGAAGATAAAGGCAGTCCCATGACCAGAGATTGTCTTAGGGAAATAAATTGTTAGAAGCTTCAGCATGGAAGATACCGCTTTTACGAGGTTAGGTGACTAGTCCCCTTCCTCGCTGCCTTTGCCTTCCCTAGTTCGAGCGCACAACTTTGTACCCATTTACAGCTGGTAAACTGGAGTGTTCTATAGCCAGTTTCAGTAGAAAGCAACCTGATCACGTGGTCACTCACTTTCTTTATTTATGTATTACTTTTGTGTAGATGCTAAGGATAGCATCAGTATTTGAATTTGTACTTGATATGATTTGGAAGGATCAAGTTATAGCATATGAAGGGATGTATAGGAGCGGAATAAACCAGATGATGTTTATTACTGATAGGTTAATATTAATTCGGTATCATTGAAATGATGTTACTTGCTATGACTGTATAACTTTGACACCTGATGACTGACTTGTCTGACTTATGTGCTAGTCAGTTACACTTAATTGAAATGTTATTAATGCTATATCACTGAAATGATGTCCTTGCTTACTATGATTGTATAACGGTGACATCTGATGACTGACTGGTCTGACATCTGTGCTAGTCAACTACAAGTCTAGCCAGATACTAGCCAAGGCTGATATGTTGCAGGTTCCATGAAATAACTCAAACCAGACTGTCCAGTATCAGAAGCCGGTGCAGTTCATCCGAGGCAATCCCACAAAAGTGCAGGACCCCAAAGAGTGAACTTCAACTGGTCATTGGCATCCCTACTGTTGGGCCTACCAAGTCTGATATCAGCAAAGGACAGTTTCAGCAGTATCAAGTTGGAAAGATAAGTGTCCTGTTTGACACTGACCACCTATACATGTGAAACAGCCAATAGTTCAAAACAATAATTAACCATACAGAAACTCAGTCAACTGATGACAGTTATCCTTAAATTCAAAGGACTAATAACAGTGATTTCAGTAACTTTATTATTTAA
Source organism: Oreohelix idahoensis (assembly GCA_024509875.1). Lineage (NCBI taxonomy): Eukaryota > Metazoa > Mollusca > Gastropoda > Stylommatophora > Oreohelicidae > Oreohelix > Oreohelix idahoensis. The sequence continues at coordinate 273,831 of JAMPIV010002299.1, forward strand.
GATCTTGAAGTCTAAACAGACAATAATAGTAATTGTGTGAATATTTTTATATATATGTGTATACTCTTTTCCAACTAGTAGAAATAGAATAATAGTGCAATTATTAAACTATTTTAACTGTACCTGAGGATTTATTCACTTTTTCCATTTTGTGGGTTCAGTGAATGTACCTTTTACTTATCCCCTAGAATATAAGTAATCATAAGATAGTCACAGGGAGGAGACACCTTAAATCCTGGTACTACTTCTTACCAACTAGGCCAGGGTTTTCACAGTCTGACTATTTTTATGATAACAATACACCAGTGCTTATTTCTAAGACTGGGGTATTACTTGTAAGGTCAGAACTCTTTACTGGCATACTCTTACTCATATAAAAAATTTAAATAACCTCCCGCTACACATATATATATAAATTTACCGTAATTAAATAAACTAGTAGCATATATCTTGAAAACTAGAGCCAATCAACATTTTTTAATGTCATTTTCGTTTTCAGCACACCAAAATTAGTTAAGATCAGCTATTTTCATTTCTGGTACATTTTGGTTGTTGACTAGTGTTATAGACAAGTTACACGTACTGAACTCGTAGCATTGTACAAGCTGATTGTCTTTTACTGGTTGCTAATATGCCTTCCTCAACGCCAGTGGACAGGACATTTGACAAGTGGATTTGACATTCTAAAATATTACATTATACCCAGTATTGACATTTACTAACTTATACATAATATACGGGTGTCCTTATGCATATGCAGGGATAACATACGGCTTCACTCCAATATAAATTAGGCTGAACTTGACATGAGATGAAGAGTGCTATGAAGAACTTCTACATTGATGATGAACTCTAGGACTTCATATCCTATTATTGGTAGTTCATTTATGTCGCGAACTTCTTCGCCTGACTCTTCTGTCTTTCTTCTTTATCTCTCTCTCGTGATTTCTAATGCTAGGTAGGACAATGACCCCCAGATACCGGGATTTTCCAAATGACCGGGTGGGACCGCCCAATGACCCAGAATATCAATGATTTCATATGTACAGCGGCTGGCAGGACATTCACACATGATCCCAGGAACCGGAGTTTTCCAGTTATTTTTCGCGTTGGCATTTTTACCCGAGAGGCCAGTGACCCAGAAAGCCGGGGATCTCCTGATCTGAATGAGGTCAGTGGCCGTTGTTTAAATATATATAAGAGAATATTTCGGTTGTGTCTTTACTCACATCTGCAAAAGCTCCGAACAGACAAGCCAGTTGCAGAAACTTCTAGCGTGTAATTTGTCAGACCAGAGGGCAAAAGAATTGCTTATATGCCGTCTTTGAGAAGCCAAACTGGAGTATTGGAACAAAGCGGGTGAGCTGGACATTAATGAATGCATTATCTTCTTATATGCAATTATTTGTATTGAATGTTTGAACTGCTTTCAATTATTATCTCCTTATATGCAATTAACTTTATTGAATAGTTGCACAGCTTTTCAGTCAATGCAGTTCTTCCTTTTATGCACATACTTTTGTATATTTTATGGAATTCATATATTTACTGTTATATGATTTTATTGAATTCATATATTTATTGTTGTATGATCTTTGTATGCCTTTACAATAGTTGAGGATATATGTATGCCCTACACTATTAATGTCGGCGTCTGTGGCCTAATGGATATGAACGCAGTTTCATGATCCAGATATACCAGGTTCGAAACCTGCAGCAGGCGGTTTGGTAGCAGATCGCTTTGTGTGGATTTTTAACAATGGTATAAGCGCCGTACCATTCAGAAAGCAATGGCAAACTACTGAATGAAAAAAAAATTGCCTATAAAAAATCACAAACAGCCAATAAAAGCTGGGGTTGATTGCCACGTCCTGTAAAGGATAAGCAACTAACTAACCCTATTAATATTATATGTTTGCAGCTCGAAGAATGGCGCTCAACATTGGTCCATGTCATTTATGCAATAATATGACTGATATCTGAGCATGGTTTATGGACCACACTCAGGACAAATTAATGCCTCTAACCAGAGAGCTAAAGAGATTGTTCCTTTGTGTGTATCTCCTAGCTCCCTGATGGTGACGAACGCAGGTGAACTCTCAGTTGTGCAGTGAAACCTTGCAGTACACAGCTACGAACTATTCCAGTAACTTGGCCAGGGGGAGAAAACTTGCAGTGATATTGTGAAGTCATACAGCAGCAACAACATTCATGATAAGTGATTTTTAAGAAAGGACCAAACATTAAAAGATATTGTGTCAAACCAGTCAGTGATTAGAATTAGGACATACACCTCAGCCATCGTGAAGGGTACCCTAATAATTAACATAACTTTTGTGTAGACAATTTTTATCTCGCTTTACCCAGTGCTCTCTCTCTCTCTCTCTCTCTCTATATATATATATATATATATATATATATATATATATATATATATATACATACATACATACATACATACATACATACATACATACATACATGCATGCATGCATACATACATGCATGCATGCATGCATGCATGCATGCATGCATGCATACATACATACATATATATATATATATATAGAGAGAGAGAGAGAAAGAGAGAGAGAGAGAGAGAGAGAGAGAGAGAGAGAGAGAGAGAGAGAGAGGAGAGAGAGAGAGAGATCCATCTTTGTTTCATAGATCTGGAAAAGGCGTTTGACAGGGTCTCCTGGAGCAAACTTTGGGACTGTTTGGCAAGGAAGAACATTCCAGCACCTCTGATTCATGCTATACAGAGTTTCTACAAGTCTTGCAGGATTTATGTGAGGACAGCAAACCATAAGTCAGAAGAGTTAGGACCACCACTGGTGTAAGACAAGGTGATATCCTGTCACCTTATCTTTTCATACTACTCATGGACGATGTTATCAAGTCATGTAAGGAAAGAACAAGAAAGTATTCAGTGGGGTACTGGAAGATGAGACAGGTATGTATTTCAGAGCTGGCATTTGCTGATGATGTTGCCCTGATTGCTAAATCAGAGGCACTTCTCCAATCCAACCTGCAAGTCTGGAAGGAAAAGCTGGAGAAGAGAGGGATGGTCATAAGTAGCTCTAAAACAAAATCCATGGTGATATCACTGTGATGATGTCACCATGATACAACGATGAAATATCTCCAAATTTAACGATAAAATGTAGGGTTAAAAATAATGCGTCAGATACTAGGAGACATGCTCGCCCATGCCAGCCTTTCCTGCCACCATTCAAATTATCTAGTTAGAAGTGCAGACGAAACGTTTACCCTTTGTAGACGGGAGAGAACGGAGGACACAAAAAAGGAAAAATATGACTGAACACGTGTTAGAAGTTCGAACGGCAAAAAAGACGCAATTGGTGGTGAAAGGAAAAAAATTCACGTCACTAGTTGACATAAGTAAGGAAATGGACAAGAAAAGGACCTTAGCTCTTATTCGAGACAGTCATTTCTTGAACGTTTTTTGATACTTGGTCTATATTTGAATGCCGCGGCAAAACACATGAGAGAAGGTTCTCGAACAAATTTCAAAAATTAAACTTGAGAAAAAATATGTTTTTTTCTTAATAATAGAGTTATGAAAATAAAACCTAGATAGTTTGATAGCCCATCTTGAGCAGAGAAATAATATGCTTTCAATTATACAGACGGATAGATAATAAGGAAGATATTGACAAAAGACTGTATTGTTCATATCAGACGAGCGACTGCACTGTTAACCCGTCACTAAAACTTTTCAAAAATCTTGGCCTTGAGCATGCAAATGTAAAAATCGAGCTGTAATTAAAGAGAGGGGATGTGGTGGAGAATTGTAGCTAAAAATAACTTAGGAGGCAGATTCGTGTAGGAAATACATGTAAAACCAAGTGTGTTTTTATGAAAAAACAAGTAGAGACAGACGGACTAACAGACCGTAATACATACTTGACTGAGATTTGACTGAAGTGACTTTTTGGTTGTAGATTTGAAAGCAAGGGGGGAAGTCGGCGATTGGTCAACGCATTTTATAGTAGCGGGATAGAGATGTGAAATTTTGCCATTTGACATAAGTCTGTTCAGAGACGCAGTTTAAATTAATAAGTGGTGTTGATTCCAGAAGAATACAAATATATAGTGGGACGCCATCATACAGCCATCAGCTCAGCTGAGTTTTGCTAGCAAATTTAACTGTGTTCTCAATTCTGAATTCTGAATTGTGAGTTTCTGTTTGGCACCAAAGCGGTGTCAAATGCTGTAGTAATATATACAAGTGTGGACCAGTGCAGTCTACCATTGTGTCAGAACAGCCGTAGATTATCCCCCAGCACGGAGAGGAGGGGCCACCAGACTTCTGTACTAGATCGACGCAGGCGAGATAAGTGTTATCTGGCCTGCTGGACATTCACCAACGAAATTTTCAACTAATTTATCTCTACTTCACCATCAAATAAAGACTTACCATTGGGGAAATTAAACTATGTACTCATCCCCTAAATCAATGGACAATGTTTGGTAGTCATAGACTGGGAGTGATGACACCACCCCAACAGCATATCTAGTAATAAGTTCTCCTAGGACTATCTTAATATAATTATTATTAACCAGTCATTTGAAATAATTAGGTACACATTTTCCATTTTATTATGTCATATGATTATGCATTCCATTTATAACTCCATAATATTTCTTATGTTCTGACCAACTAAACATTTGGTTCAGAACAAAATAAATTTATCAAAAGATTTAACTTTTAAAACTAAAACAGCCTGAGTTAGTTCAGTGTGTTATAAAGTTTATTAATATTTTTAGACTTATTAATTATGTGTGTGTGGGTGTAGGTAATCTACCATAACACATTTCATATCAGTACCCTAGACATTTAACGTAGCCACATTCATTAGTAAAAAAGATATGTGTGAGGTCGTTAGTGGTAGTAAGAAGGGCCTTCTGTAATTCACATCTACATTTATCTCAGGAGCCTTCACAGCTGACCTCATACATTACACTAGGTAACATCAACCATACAATACCATCAAAATCCACTACATATATTGGGGTCTTGTCCAGGGATAATTAGCTTATCAGTAATATTAGGATCTCCTGGTGGGAGAATTAAATCAGGGGAACAAATTGTAAAAATTAAAAGTGTCCCTTAAAATTGAAAGTGAAAATAACAGTTGGTGAATCTTCACAGCCAGTGGTAATTAATTAATTAATTGGTTAATTAGAATTACCTTAGTCAATAGTTAAGTAGAATTACTTTAGTTATTGATTGGTTGGATTTTTACCTTGATCATTGTTATTTTGTGTGATGGCTGAGTTGGCAAAGTTCAGATCAGCTGCTGTGCTAACGGCGAAGGAAATGGGAATGGATGGTCAGGTTTTAATTCAGTGTGTAACTGCTGAATGTGACAAGTATATTGAAAGGGAAGATAGGAGGTTAGCTGAAGAGAAGAGGTTACAAATTGAGGCTGATAGAGAACTTAAGAGGCTGCAGATTGAGGCAGAAGAAAAACGACAGCAAAGGGAAGCAGAAGATAAAAGATTAACTGCCGAAAGGGAGGCAGAAGAAAAACGACAGCAAAGGGAAGCAGAAGATAAAAGATTGACTGCCGAAAGGGAGGCAGAAGATAGAAGGTTGCAAAGGGAGCACGAATTACGACTAAGGTAGCTGGAGTTACAAGGCCCGGCTCCTGAAAATGGTGCCAGCCCTTTTGCCTCAGATGCTACGCCCAGTCAGGGAGCCTCAACATCAGCTATGGGGTTTCATTTAGACCATTTTGTTGAAAAAGACGATGACATCGAGGGGTACCTCAGTCGTTTTGAATTATTAGCTACTACATATGGGTTAGAGAGAGAGAGGTGGAGTTTAAAGTTATCACAGGGACTGAGAGGTACTTCTTATGAAGTCTACGCAAAAATGAACAGAGAAGACCAAGACAATTATGACATGTTAAAGCAGGCTTTGTTATTGAGGTACGAAAAAAATGGTGAATTTTATCGTAAGAAATTTAGAAATGCCAAACTGTTGTCTGGGGAGACATGCCACCTATTCTCTGCCAGACTGGAAACCTATTTGGAGAAATGGACTGCTCTGGGGAAGACCCAAGATCTTAAAGAGATGATCATGATAGAGCAATTGAAAGAGTCCATGGCTCCAGACATGAGAAATCTTCTCATGGAACAAGGTGCAGAGAAGTTGGGGGAGGTTTTAAATGTCGCTGAGAGGTATCAGGCAGCCCAGGCAGAGGTAAGTGGCACTAAAAAGAAGCACATAGAAACTTTTAAAGCTCCACAGCCATTTAATAAATTTGAAAATAGAGAACAGGGTAATAAGGGCAGGACAAACTTTGAACGGCCAAGAAATGACTATCGAGACAGAAACTCACAGTTCAATGACCAAAAATACAATGAAAGAAAACCGTTTAACCAAGGAAAAAGATGGTGCAAATGGTGCAAGAAAGATAACCATAACACCGAATTTTGTAGAAGGAAACCTTCAAACATTGCTGCAATGAAGTCGGGGACTCAAAGATTAAAGGTTAATCCTAATGGACAGCAGGAACCTTATCACCCCCCAGTTTGTGAGGATGTTATTTGTAATGGGGTCACCATAAGGTGCCTTTATGATACAGGTTTGGATTATGATTCAGTTGTGAAGTCTAGCCTAGTGGACCCAAGTCAGTATACCACAGAAACAGTGGAAATACAAGGGGCGACTAAGGACATACCACTCATGACACTTCCCATCGCAAGGATAACGGTGAAAACTCGCTATGTGGATGGAGAAATCAGAGCAGCAGTGATAGATGAACCAATCTACCCTCTGATATTGGGGTGTAGATACGTCTTCTTGGGGAATCCCGAGAGACCTGTGATCATGGCGACAGTGCAGACCAGGTCACAGAAAAAGGAGGAAGAAGGTGAACCTATAAATGCTCATCCAGAGGAGATGAGGAAGGCGCAGGCTGAGGATAGGACACTCAAGCCATGTTTTAAAAAATTGCCCAAATGCCACACACCTCCAAGCAAGGGGGAATACTTTATGAAGAACAAACTATTATATAGGAAGGCCGGAACTGGAACAAATGGTCACAACCAGCTGGTTCTTCCCACTTCATATAAGGATAAAGTGATGGAACTCGGGCATGCGATTCCCTTCAGTGGTCACATGGGGATCAGCGCCACAGGACAGCGTATAGCTTGTCATTACTTCTGGCCAGGGGTAACGGAGGATATAAAAAGATATGTCAAATCCTGTCCAGAATGTCAACGGGTAGCTCCAAAGCACTGGACTGCTCCTGCAACTCTAGGGGAAATGCCCATAGTGGGAACACCTTTTGAGAGGGTTGCAGTGGATATTGTGGGACCTCTCACTCGGACCAAGAGGAGGAACAGTTACATCCTTACTCTGGTGGACACTTGTTCTATGTGGGGAGAGGCGGTAGCCCTGCCATCAATTGATTCAAAACATGTAGCAGAGGCACTACTTACAATATTCACAAGATTAGGATTCCCGCATCAAATCTTGACTGATAATGGCTCTCAGTTCAAGGGGAAACTAACGGAAGAAGTTTTTAAGCTATTTCAAGCCAGACACTTTCATTGTAGTCCGTACCATCCGCAAGGGAACGGCCAGGTAGAGAGGTTTAATGGGACCCTCATTTCTATCCTGAGGAAGCTGGCACACGAAAAACCGGATCTGTGGGATCAATTCCTGCCCGCCGCGTTGTTTGCGAATCGGGAGGTACCACATAGTTCAACCGGGATGGCTCCCGCAACTCTGCTATTTGGGAGGCCAATAAAAGGTCCATTAGAAGCTTTATTAAGGACCTGGACAGATGAGAAGGCAGAAGAGGCCGTTACCTCATCTTATCAATACGTGAACGAACTGACCACTCGTCTGAAAGCTGGATGGAAACTGGCAAATGATAATTTGAGACAAGCCAGGAAGAAACATGCAGCATATTTTAATAGGAAGGCAAAGGACAGAGAACTAGCTGTGGGAGAGAAGGTGCTTCTTCTACTACCCGGCAGCCAGAATAAATTACAAATTGGATGGCAAGGTCCATATACGGTTCTAGAGAAGGTGTCTAGAACAAACTATAAAATTGACAAAAAGGGGAAGGAGAAAGTTTATCATGTAAACCTTTTAAAGAAATATCTGGACAGACCACTCCAGGAAAGCACCCCCTTACTGACCTTGGCTATCGCAACTCAAATGCAAAAGGAACCACTCACCTCGCATGAATACCCATTACATCCTTGTGAAACAGCCGCACAAGTAAAAGTCAGTAAGCACCTGACTAAAAATCAGAGGGAGAGAGTTCAACAGGTTCTGGAGGAACATACAGATGTATTAACAGATAAACCAGGACATACAAATTTGCTACAGTATGACATGAAACTAGTAGACTCAAACCCAATCTGTATGAGAGCCTATTCTATTCCGTTCGCGAAGGAGAAGGCATTGAAGGAAGAAATAGATTATTTGTTGAAGGAGGGGATTATTTCACACAGTGAATCATCTTTTAGCTCCAGTGTAGTTTTGTTGAGGAAACCGTCTGGGGAACACAGACTGTGCATAGATTACAGGAAACTGAATGCTGTCACAGAAGGACAAGTGGATCCATTACCAGACACAAAACAGTTATTTGCCAGATTAAACAAGGCAAAATACTTTTCAAAGGTGGATCTTAGTAAAGGCTATTACCAGATTCCAGTGAAGCCTGAAGTGAGACCTTATTTAGCGTTTAGCACATCGGAAGGACATTATGAATTCAACATGCTACCATTCGGATTGAAAAATGCTCCGAGTGTATTTTCAAGGATGATGCGCAAATTGGTGGATACCCTGAATAACCCATGTATCACGAATTTTATGGATGATATTCTCGTCCCCACAGAGACATTTGAAGAACACATTGACGCTCTAAAAATGTTATTTGATAGACTTAGGGAGGCGAACTTAACTGCTAGGCCAACAAAATGTTGTATTGGATGCAAAGAGTTGGAATTCTTGGGACACACTGTATATTAGGGTAACATGACCCCTGATCCCAAGAATTTGGAAAAACTGCAGAGAGCACCTAGACCACAAACAAAAAAGGACGTGCGATCATTCGTGTCGTTATGCGGATTCTATCAAAAATATATCAAAAATTTTAACTCTATTTGTGCTCCTCTGACTGATCTGACTCGCAAGGGACTTCCAGATAAAATTATTTGGACTGCGCAATGTGAATTAGCTTTCCAAGAATTAAAGGAAAAACTCACTAGCAAGCCTATTCTCAAATTGCCTGATTTGACACAGGACTTTGTGGTGAGAACAGATGCAAGTAATGTAGGCCTCGGGGCGGCCTTGTTGCAGAGGTCATCTTAACCCGATGGGGAACTGAACCCAGTCGCTTATGCAAGCCGCAAATTGAATAAAGCGGAACAAGGATATTCTACAAGCGAAAAGGAATGTTTAGCGTTAATCTGGGCAATAAAGAAGTTCCAAATCTATCTGTATGGTAGGACTTTTGTGGTCCAGACGGATCATCAGCCCCTGGTATTCTTATCTCAGGCTAAGCATGAAAACGCAAGATTGTTGAGGTGGTCTTTATTGCTGCAACCTTATCAGTTTATTATCGAATACATCCCAGGGTCATTGAATGTCGGTGCAGATTTCCTCAGTCGGCACCCCTATGATCAAGATTAGAGTAGTGGCAGGCGTGAGGAGAGATTTTATCTATGTGTATCACTGGTTTTGGAACTTGCCGTAGTGCATGTTCTCAGGTGGGGACATATGTGATGATGTCACCATGATACAATGATGAAATATCTCCAAATTTAACGATAAAATGTAGGGTTAAAAATAATGCGTCAGATACTAGAAGACATGCTCGCCCATGCCAGCCTTTCCTGCCACCATTCAAATTATCTAGTTAGAAGTGCAGACGAAACGTTTACCCTTTGTAGACGGGAGAGAACGGAGGACACAAAAAAGGAAAAATATGACTGAACACGTGTTAGAAGTTCGAACGGCAAAAAAGACGCAATTGGTGGTGAAAGGAAAAAAATTCACGTCACTAGTTGACATAAGTAAGGAAATGGACAAGAAAAGGACCTTAGCTCTTATTCGAGACAGTCATTTCTTGGACGTTTTTTGATACTTGGTCTATATTTGAATGCCGCGGCAAAACACACGAGAGAAGGTTCTCGAACAAATTTCAAAAATTAAACTTGAGAAAAAATATGTTTTTTTCTTAATAATAGAGTTATGAAAATAAAACCTAGATAGTTTGATAGCCCATCTTGAGCAGAGAAATAATATGCTTTCAATTATACAGACGGATAGATAATAAGGAAGATATTGACAAAAGACTGTATTGTTCATATCAGACGAGCGACTGCACTGTTAACCCATGTCACTAAAAATTTTCAAAAATCTTGGCCTTGAGCATGCAAATGTAAAAATCGAGCTGTAATTAAAGAGAGGGGATGTGGTGGAGAATTGTAGCTAAAAATAACTTAGGAGGCAGATTCGTGTAGGAAATACATGTAAAACCAAGTGTGTTTTTATGAAAAAACAAGTAGAGACAGACGGACTAACAGACCGTAATACATACTTGACTGAGATTTGACTGAAGTGACTTTTTGGTTGTAGATTTGAAAGCAAGGGGGGAAGTCGGCGATTGGTCAACGCATTTTATAGTAGCGGGATAGAGATGTGAAATTTTGCCATTTGACATAAGTCTGTTCAGAGACGCAGTTTAAATTAATAAGTGGTGTTGATTCCAGAAGAATACAAATATATAGTGGGACGCCATCATACAGCCATCAGCTCAGCTGAGTTTTGCTAGCAAATTTAACTGTGTTCTCAATTCTGAATTCTGAATTGTGAGTTTCTGTTTGGCACCAAAGCGGTGTCAAATGCTGTAGTAATATATACAAGTGTGGACCAGTGCAGTCTACCATTGTGTCAGAACAGCCGTAGATTATCCCCCAGCACGGAGAGGAGGGGCCACCAGACTTCTGTACTAGATCGACGCAGGCGAGATAAGTGTTATCTGGCCTGCTGGACATTCACCAACGAAATTTTCAACTAATTTATCTCTACTTCACCATCAAATAAAGACTTACCATTGGGGAAATTAAACTATGTACTCATCCCCTAAATCAATGGACAATGTTTGGTAGTCATAGACTGGGAGTGATGACACCACCCCAACAGCATATCTAGTAATAAGTTCTCCTAGGACTATCTTAATATAATTATTATTAACCAGTCATTTGAAATAATTAGGTACACATTTTCCATTTTATTATGTCATATGATTATGCATTCCATTTATAACTCCATAATATTTCTTATGTTCTGACCAACTAAACATTTGGTTCAGAACAAAATAAATTTATCAAAAGATTTAACTTTTAAAACTAAAACAGCCTGAGTTAGTTCAGTGTGTTATAAAGTTTATTAATATTTTTAGACTTATTAATTATGTGTGTGTGGGTGTAGGTAATCTACCATAACACATTTCATATCAGTACCCTAGACATTTAACGTAGCCACATTCATTAGTAAAAAAGATATGTGTGAGGTCGTTAGTGGTAGTAAGAAGGGCCTTCTGTAATTCACATCTACATTTATCTCAGGAGCCTTCACAGCTGACCTCATACATTACACTAGGTAACATCAACCATACAATACCATCAAAATCCACTACAATCACGAGAAGAAAGAAGACATCAGATTAAGCTGGGAGAACAGGTCCTGGAGCAGGTCGACCACTTTAAATATCTCGGAGCTATTATAGACCGAAAGGGAGGCATCAAAGAAGAGTTGGCCACTCGAAAAGCAGCGGCTGGGAGACTTTTTCGGGCCATAAATCGAGGATTCCTCGCAAGAGAGAGGTTGGTAAGAAAACGAAGATGGCTGTATACCGCTCCACCTATGCTATGTCCCAGTCTTGACAAATGGATGCGAGTGATGGGCAATGACTACAACCCACAAAAGCCAGATCCAAACCTCAGAAATGAGGTATCTGAGGAAGGTGGTTGAAGTAACAAGAAGAGACATGATCCGCAATCAGACGATACGTCAAGGCCTAAAATGCCACCCCCTGCAGACCCAAGTAGAACAGTCCCAACTAAGATGGTTTGGCCATGTCTGCAGAATGGGAGAAGATCGGCTACCACGACAAGCATGGGAAAAAAAGAGCCAGGGATCCAGACCCCAGGACGACCCAGAGTCCGCTGGAAGGACAACATTAGACAATCTTTGAAGGACCGAGGACTAGAATGGGACCAGGCCAAGAGGAAGACAGCCGATAGGATAGTCTGGCGCTCTCTCTTCCAAACCTCTACACCTCACGGTAGAAGGGGAACGACTAAGTAAGTAAGTATATATATATATTTGCATTTCTCTCTTTCGTTTATCTGTAACCAATTTAGCTTGGTCTAATATATAATAATAATAATAGCCCCTTCAGTCATAACTGACTATGGGAATGCGCCCCTGAGGTGGCAGCCCTCAGCTGCTTATTTTCCTGGTGCTCCTTTCTACGTTTTCTCCTCACCTCTGCTTCTTGTGTGAGCCTCTCTTCGCCCAATCTGAGGTGGTGCCGTAAATAGCATCACCACTTAGTGCGATCGGCAGCTTCATCCTCCCATGTTGCTGGATCCATGTCCAGTGCCCTCATATCTCTCTTGCACACATCTTTGAACCTCAGCTGTGGTCGCCCAACTGTTCTCTTGCCATCTGCTAATTGTCCGTAGAAGATATCTTTTGGGATGCGACCATCTTCTATGCGGCGAACATGGCCAAGCCAGCGAAGTCTGCGCGGTCTAATATATATATATTCATAGAAACGAATTTCACTGTTGTTTCTTTCTTTTCACTAAATGTTCTGTATTGCTTGGTAGTTAACTATTTTTTGTTAATCATTATCTTAATTACCAGCTGGGGGGTCTCATGAGCCATATCAGTACCTCAGGGGAAGTGTGGCTGAAGACCTAACATACTCTCAGGATCCTTGATGGGATTTGCTTCTTTGCTTAACTGAGAAGAGTTTAAATTTCTGTCTCCGGAAACATTTCTTCCTACAAGTGTCGGACTATCATTTACAACGAGCCAAAAGACACTGTGGAAGAGATTGGTACTCTCTTTTATTTCTTCTATCTATCCTCTCTTCTACCCTGTCGCCACAATTTACTACATTTATTAGTTGGTGTAGTTTAACATATAAACTATTTATTAGTTTGACGTTTCGTTTACACCATTAGGGGTCGATTATTCGACTCAGTGATTAATTTAATATCTTACCCAGCGTTCACCCAAGGCAAACGCTCGCCGGACGAGGGGGTAATGTTGAGAGCGCATCATGGGGCGAAGCGATCTTGAAAAAGATGTATTTGGAGAGATCGCTATGCACCATGATATGCCTCACCAAAACACTAAAAATTTGTAAAAATGTCATCCAGCCAAAACAATTAAATTCCTCTGAAGATTATCGCATAAAAGACCCATACAAAATCGAGTTCTTCTTCTGGTTTTTTTTTCTTTCTAATTTTGTTTAACAGCCGGACACATTATTCCAGCGGGTTGAGGAATACGAATGTAAATATGTATGAGAACGATTACCAAGAAAAGTTCTGGCCAGTTTTTGTGGCAATACAACCACAAATAGAAAAACCCTAGACAACATACATACAACCAAGGAATTGTTCTTAGACGATGAACGACTAAGTAAGTAAGTATATTCCCAGTTACCTCTACACCTCACGGTAGTAGATGAACGACTAAGTAAGTAAGTATATTCCCTGTTACCTCTACACCTCACGGTAGAAGGGGAACGACTAAGTAAGTAAGTATATTCTGTTACCTCTACACCTCACGGTAGAAGGGGAACGACTAAGTAAGTAAGTATATTCCCTGTACTGGGAGACAACCCGGTATCTTAAGAATTAGAGGCGGACGCTTAAAACAGTCAAGAATATGAGGAATTGATGATTTATTGGTGGTTTATTTGGGGTTTATTGGTTATCGATCACGTGTTTATGTTCTATAAAGGTAGGGGAGGGGCGGGGGAAATCGAGAAAGACGTTCAGTCACAAAGTGTTGCTCAAAGCTGTACTTTATCCTCAACTGAGGATAAAGTGTTGCTCAAAGCTGTACTTTATCCTCAACTGAGGATAAAGTGTTGCTCAAAGCTGTACTTTATCCTCAACTGAGGATATCCCTCCCCACGCCTGTCCATCTTCTTGATGTTCTCTATTTCGTGTTCGACATCTGGTTCTCTAGTTAGATGTCCGTGCTATTTGCCAAAGATATCCTAACAGAAATGTACTTTTTTCGCTTCATCTTTCTTTAATTTAATTAGGAAAACTTAGTACGTGATATTTTGAGTTACCATACTTCACAAGACTTGCGATGTCAACGACTGGGGTGGAAGGGTGTGAAGGTTTTAACCAGGGCAAGGGAGGGGGAGAGGAGTAAGTCCCCACAACAGGCAGGCACATGAGATCAGTGACTGTTCTTATCTACAAACCTTCACCTGCCGAACGGATAGGAGTACGGTACTGTAAGGGTTTCGTGTGTAGACGTTCACACTGACCATCCATATTTGATGCTACGCGTCTGACAGGTGACATCAAGAACATTGACTATTCGGTAAGTAGAGTGTAGCACAGACACGCCCATCTAATACCGAAATATTTTGAAATATTGTAATCTTACAAGAAGTACCTGACTGAAATAAAGTCCAGCATTGCAAAGAAAACATCTTTTTGAAAGCGTACGAGCTTAACGATACAATTAATGTCATAATTTAGACGAGTTTCCCAACCGTGCTTTCATGGCGACAGACTTGGCCAAACTGAACACGATTTTGTGATCTTGCATTTCATGTTATGTTATTTGTGCTGTATGTAATATTGAACTTTCGCGATACATCGTTTGAAAATCTTTGTCATAAGGAGCCTATATTATTTCATGCAAGAGCAAAATGGAGAACAAGCAAACATATAGAAAATACGTTACAGACAAACAAGATGTGGTGCTTACAAAGGATTAATCATAAACTTTGAACATTCGAAAGACAATGTGCGATTCATCATGAAGAAAAAAAAAAGAAGAAGAAAATCATCAATTAATCACCGTGATAAGATGCTTGTAGTGGAAATTTGCTTGGATTAGCAATGAAGAAAGAGTAAAAAAAACACATTTATTTATTTTTTAAGCTCAGTATAATTTTGGCAAAATATTCAAATAAGAAGAATATGACCGGGCGAGAAATGCCACGATAAACTGAAAACGTGGGACAGACACAAGAAGACTCAGGGGCAGACTGCGAACTTCAATGGTCGTCACAGTTCTATTAGCCTTGCACTGATAATTGTATGCCTTCCAAAATGTCGGTCACACGGACGGCTAACTTTAGGGACAGCGAAGTCTATCCCGCATCAGGAAATCCACATACGGCGAAGATAAAGAGCTTGAGACAAGCGGTCACTTTATGAGACAAAAGTGGCTATTTGAGACAAGCGGTCACTTTATTAGACAAAAGTGGCTATTTGAGACAGGCAGTCACTTTATGTGACAAAAGTGGCTATTTGAGACAGGCAGTCACTTTATGTGACAAAAGTGGCTATTTGAGACAGGCAGTCACTTTATGTGACAAAAGTGGCTATTTGAGACAAGCGGTCACTTTATGAGACAAAAGTGGCTATTTGAGACAGGCAGTCACTTTATGTGACAAAAGTGGCTATTTGAGACAGGCAGTCACTTTATGTGACAAAAGTGGCTATTTGAGACAGGCAGTCACTTTATGTGACAAAAGTGGCTATTTGAGACAAGCGATCACTTTATGTGACAAAAGTGGCTATTTGAGACAGGCAGTCACTTTATGAGACAAGTAGAAGTGGCTATTTGAGACAGGCGGACACTTTCATGAGAAAGTTAGATGTGACTGTTTAAGACAGCCGGCAGAGGTAGATAAATGTATATGAGCCCAGCTATTTAGATAAATGAGACAGATTTATGAGAAAGTCACAGATGTGTCTTAATGAAATAGACGCCTGTTTCATGTTAGAGAAAAAGATGAGGGTATATGAGATCAATACGAACAAGAAGTCTTGTCAGTGATCAATGTTAGCAACAAACTCGACAATCTAATGTTGAAGCTACTCAAATTAATGGAAATCAGCGATTTGTCCTTTCGAAACGCCTTTTTTCTAATAACTACCTGCAGAATCCATCAGATTTCTTCAACAGAAACTACATCATCAAAATGTCTTGTTTACGTGGTTGTGTATTCAGAGATGGACAGCGATAAAAATGGACTTACAATTTGCTACTGGCCACCAAGAACAGCGAAGGTTGAATAAAGTGTGTATACAGCATAGAAGGGAAGTGACTCAAGACGCCAGGCAAGGTATGCACGATGTGCAGCTATAGTCTCGGCAAGTTTTCCGTACATGAATAATGTAAGCGATTCTATCTACGTCAACTTTTCCATCGTGATGACAGAAAAGACTTTATCTGTTTAACGGAGCGTTCCGTCGTCAGCTGCAGGCAAGTTGAATCAATCAACGCTGAAATATTAGCGTACATTCCAGATCCGAGCTGAAGTAAACATTTACCTCTGGCTGTTAAATACAGCTCTAAAAGAAACAAGTATATATATATATATATGGGAGCCTTTTGAAAGCCTTTTGAGAGAGAACAAACTAAGGCGGGAAGACCATACAAAATTGTTATCGCTCAAGAAAGGTTTAAATGGGGGCACTGTGTGACAAAGAGTGTCAGGATCTAGGATGGAGCAGAAGCTGAAGGTAAGTAGTTTTATTAATCCTAACAAATTAACTAGAGAAACTAACTTTGTTAACTCTCACGAGATAGTCAAACATCCCACGGTCTAGTGCTAAATTTCATTACTATATCTCTCATTCAGTCAGTCAAGTCAGTCTATCAGTCAGTCAGTCAGTGTCACGACCTTTGCTGACATCAGTGTTCGTAAGCGTCCAGTAATATTGTACATCTGTTGCTTTCTCGTCTCCTCGTGAGTATACTTTACACTTGTACTTGATCATACGGTCACTCCTACATGTCCTCCATGGGAGAAAGAGAGACATAGGAATTGGTAGGGCATGCTAGAGATTCAAGATAGGAAACTCTTTACAGAGCGATACAACAGGAAGCAATCTGATCATCAGAAGGAGTCCCCCTGTCCATTTTTTTTTTTTTTTTTTTTTTTTTAATGTGTTTGCTACTTCATTTTGTAGCACACCCCTTTCAACCATCTACCATGTACATGGATTTGTTGGTTATATCAGGACGTGTTTCTTTTATTGTAATATGTTTTTGTTTGTATTTGTTTTATATTATATTATCTCTAGTCGGTATTTTTCCTGTTGTAGTTATAGTTCAACATGGTTTTAAAAAAATTTTTTTTTTTTTTTTTCAATATATGCTATTTTCTAAGTTAGTATGTTTTTGATTTTTACTTGATGGTTTATTTGGTTAATCTGTATGTTTCTGGGGCGAGTCTTTCACCAGTTTGGACTACTGGTTCAATTCCTTATTTGATTTTTATATGTTAGCTTTAGTTTTTGTAATATAGTGTTTTATTAACTTTTGCATTTCTGAAGGGCTCTTTGTGCCTATGAGATTTTCTACACTCATTTCTACCTTGTGGTTACTACAGTATGGCTTAATGTTTTGCCTCTGTTGGTCATATTTTTTGCAGTCCACTAGAAAGTGCCTAATTGTGTTTGGTTCTTGACACTCTTCACATGTGGGTTCCTCTATCATGAAATATCGAGTTCCCAGCTTGAGTCTCAGCAATTTTTTATTAATTGGTATTTTTAGTTCATCTTTTATTTGACATTTTTTTGCTTGGTTTTTTAAGGATTTTATATGAGTGTCTTGCTTTTTTACTTAGGTCCCATGCTGTTATCCATTCTTTAGTTATTTTTTGAGCAATTAAGCTCTTAATTTCAAACTTCCCTAAGCCTACTTCAATTTGGTTATGGCTAGTTCTCCCCCCTTTGGCTTCTTTGTCTGCTAGCTCATTTCCTGCTATCCCCACATGTGATGGTATCCATGTTAGTGTTGCACTGCATCCTATATTTTGTAGATATGTATTAACCTGTAGTATTTCCTCTATAATGTCTGGCCTGCTGCCTTCTGTTCTGTTTTTGATTGCTAGTACTGATGATAGGGAATCTGTGAGAATGGTTACTTTTTTGGTGGATTTTCTGCAGCTATTTCTAAAGCTTTTAGGATTGCCACTAATTCTGCTGTAAAGATAGATGTATTACTTGTTACTTTGTATCTTTTATAAATTTTTAATTTTGGTATTGCTATTCCTGCTCCTAATTGTCCTTCTTCATCTTTGGACCCATCTGTATATATAGTTAGGCTATTATTTGTATACCGTTCTATGTACTCTAGTGATTTATTTTTTGCTGAGATTATGTCGTTAGATTTATTTATGATCTTTGATAAGTGGGAGTCAGTTTCTGGCACTTTTAATTCCCATGGTGGGATCTTTGCTTTATACAGAGCACTACTGTTTATCGCATTAAACAGGTCTGGGTATTGATCCACTTCATCCATTGTTTTCCACCCTGACGGGTATCTATTATCGTTTAATGGAATGTGGCCTATGTACTGGTTACCCCTATCAAAGGTTTTATGTGCCGGGTGAGTTGGATCTTTTGCCACTCTTGCCCAGTAGCTGAATCTCAGTTCTTTTCTCCTTAGCTCCAGGGGTATAATGCCTAGCGCTACTTCTAGTGCTTCTGCTGATGTTCCCTTTGAGGCACCTGCTATTATTGACAGTGCCTGGTTTTGGACTGTGTCTAGTTTCTTCTTATTGCTTGGGGCGGCTGATGCATAGACAACACTGGCATAGTCAAGTTTGCCTCTAATAAATGATTTATAGAATGTTAACATTGTCTTATTGCAGGCGCCCCAACCACTTCCTTTCATATATCTTAGCATATAAATAAGTCCTCTACTGCTTTGCACTAAAAGGTCTATGTGTTTTTTCCAGTTTAGTTGCTGGTCTAGTACCATGCCAAGAAATCTAGTTGATTTTGCTACCCCCTGTCCAGCAAGTGTTTCGGCCCTATATACTCCTTTACACTCTAAGGGGGGGGGGGGGGGGGGGGGGGCGTGGGGGGGGGGGGGCCGGGGCGGCGGCGCTGTGGCGGCGCGCGGCGGAGGGGGGGGGGGTGGGGGGGGGCGGCGGGGGCGTGGGTGCGGGGGGGGGGGGGGGGGGGGGGGGGGGGGCCCACTTGGGTCATGACTCCCAAGCGTCTCAGCTTCCTGTTGTCTTGTATCGAAAATGAACCCATTCCACTTATGGTACAGTGCCAGGAAAGGTATTGAACAGGATTATCCTTGAGAGATTAAAGGAGTCCATAGACAAGAAATTGAGAGATGAACAAGCAGGTTTTCGACAAAACAGATCATGTACAGACCAGATAGCCACTTTGAGAATAATAGTTGAACAAAGTCTGGAATGGAATTCACCACTATACATCGGATTTGTGGACTACGAAAAAGCATTTGACAGTGTGGACAGAGAATCACTTTGGAAATTGATGAGGCATTATGGAGTTCCCCTGAAGATCATTAATTTAATAAAGAAAACCTATGAAGACATGACGTGCAGAGTTCTTCATGAAGGACAGCTTACAGAACCATTTGGGATAAGAACAGGAGTGCGACAGGGATGCCTCTTGTCTCCATTTCTTTTCTTGCTGGCAATAGATTGGGTTATGAGATCATCGACAACACACAACAGAAATGGAATCCAGTGGACTCTGACTAAGCAGTTGGATGATCTGGATTTTGCTGATGATTTGGCTCTCCTGTCCCATAACCGTAATCAGATGCAGGACAAATTGAAAACACTCGATGAGAGGTCACAGCAATTGGGTCTGAAAATACACAGGGAAAAGACAAAAATAATGCGAATAAATGCAGGTAATGAAAACAGGGTTGAACTTGAAGAAACGCCAATACAAGATGTAGAATCATACACATATCTTGGCAGTAATATAGATAAAGTTGGAGGGACAGACAGCGATATCAAAATAAGAATACAAAAAGCAAGAGGAGCTTTCATTGCATTGGGAAATATATGGAGATCAAGAGAAATAGGATCCAACACGAAAATAAGAATCTTCAACTCAAATGTGAAGTCAGTCCTATTGTATGGCTCGGAGACATGGAGAACAACAAAGACAACAACCAAAAAGCTACAGACTTTCATAAATGGGTGCTTGCGTAGAATAGAGGGATTAAAATGGTATGACAAGGTTACCAATGTGGAACTGATGACAAGAACTGGACAAGTGCCAGTGGAACAAGAGATGAGAAGAAGACGATGGCGATGGATAGGACACACACTGAGGAAACCTGTTGATAGCATTACAAGGCAGTCCTTGTTCTGGAACCCCCAGGGCAAGAGAGGCAGAGGAAGACCAAGAAGTACATGGAGAAGAGAGTTGGAAACAGAGGTGAAAATGATGAGGAGAACATGGAAAGAACTTGAGATGATGGCACGTGACAGGAGGACTTGGCATGTGTTTGTTGAAGGCCTATGCTCCTTTGGGAGTGGAGGGTTATGACTGACTTATGGTAGCAGCTTTAAAATCCACAACTCCGCCAGCCACGGAGGCAATTGTGAAAGTAACAAAGAGAAGACACATTATTCCGTTCGTTCCGTCGCACACACTGAGACACCGTCGCGAAGTCAACGAGTCTAGCCACTGCGTGTTCGTCACTGAAATTCTTATACTGACACCCCTTATAGTATATACAGCCTGTCGCCTCTGCGTCACAGCCCGTTCACCCGTGCACCAAAAACCCAGCATATTGTGGACTTAGAAAAATTCCTGGTGTTTTCTATACCGCAGCGTTTATTGTTACGATCTCCATTGCCCATTGCGGTGGTTCCACAGCCAGCATGATGCCTTTTCGGCAGTTTCACTAAGCCTCTTCAGTGCCCTTGTTTTCGACTGTCCCTTCAGCCCCAATAGTTTCAATAAATCATAAACTGATGCAGCCACAAGCCCTCTTGCGCCCACTTCAACAGCCATGACCCTTGCAGTGAACCCATCGTGTCTCAGATCCGTGGCCAGATCACTATACTTGGCCGCTTTGAATGAATGTTGCTCATCTAATCTGGATTCAAATGGCACGGTCAGTTCAATCAGTGTGACCTGAAGCGTTGCTGAAGAATGAAGCACTATATCCGGCCGTCTCCGCGATTTTCTGATACTCTCTGGATATGCCCCTCGTCCAAGTAGGTCTACCGCCATCTCCCAGTCGTTTGCACAGTCAAGAAGAGATGGTAAACTGCTACCAGGTTCACTCGGTTTGGGGTGTGCTGATTTTCCTGCCCTCAGAAAGTATGTATTTGCGGTGCTCGGCCTGGGTTTGCTATTCGCCTTCATCCTTGCCAGATCTATTGTCGCAGCAAGCTCATTTAGCACTTTGTTATGGCGCCAAGTGTATCGCCCTTGCCCCAATGACACCCTACACGATGAGAGCACGTGTTCACGTGTCTGCCTCCCCTGGCACAGGGGGCACTGCTCATCATCCAACTTTCCCCATTTCACAAGGTTGGTGGCCGACGGCAGCAGGTCCTACAGTGATCTGACAACGAAGCTGAGCCTAAGAGGTGCCATATGCCATATGTCATTCCATGTCAGGGTCCTCTGCAGGGCTTCTTCCCATGTAGTCCATTGGCCTTGCTGGACCTGCTGCACTGCTTTTTGCAACCTCTTCTCATTTTCAGCTCCTCGTATCTTCTGAACTACCATGTCTCTGCGCTCCCTGCTTGATGCCTTGGACCACCAGCGGATGTCTCCATGGCCAAATCCCCGTCTATTCGTTTGTGTGTATCCGATTACCTCCCTCAGTTTGAGTGACTCTTGGGCAGCATCAACAGCTTCTTCTACTCTCCACTTCCTTCCCGTTTTCAGTATGGGCTGATTGGACTTAGCCACGTCATCAGCTGACTCGCGTAGCATCATTGCAAGTCTTGCCTTTCCAACTTTGTACTCTTCAACAACTGACTTGAAAGGAAGCAGAAGTTTTGACTTTTTGCAGTACAGTGCTACATCTGACAGACCTGATGGTATCCCTAGCCATTTTCTCATGAACGTGTTGACCTTTCTCTCTATGGCTTCCACTGTACTTGTGCTTATTTCATATATAAGCAGTGGCCACAGCAACTTCAGTATCAACATAACCTGGAGGCACCAGAGTTTGAACTTTCCCAGGAGTCTGCTTTGGTCTATGATCTGTAGCCCTCTGTCTGCCATTTCTATTGTCTGTTGCACTGCCTTCGAGTCTTTTAATGAGGCATCGTACACCCTGCCAAGACTTTTAACAGGTTCCTCAATGACAGTAGGGATTCTTTGGTTGGAAACCGTGAATATGACCTCTGCTATCTTCCCTTTTCTGACTGATAGGCTTCTCGACTTCTTGAGTTTGAAGCTCATTCTGCACCAGCTGACTAGTTCATCCAGGCATGTTAACATCCTCCGGGTCTGATGTTCATCTGATGTCAGAATTGTTGTGTCATCCATGAATGCTTTGAGCTGTGGCATGTGACACATTCCACCGAGCTTCGGACCGATAGCCATTCCTTCAGCCGCATTGAGGAGTACCTGCATAGCCATCACGAATAGTATCGGAGAGATGGTACATCCTATCGCAATTCCAACTTCAAGGCCAACCCACTTCGTTGTGTACTCTCTGGTTGAAAATCTGACAGCAAATCCTGCGAAATACAGCTTCAGCATTGCTGCAATCTCTTGTGGAACATGATACATTTCTAGGGCCTGCCACAACATCTGGTGTGGAACGGATCCATAAGCATTCGCTAGATCCAACCAGATTACATGGAGGTTTGTTCTGTCAGACTTTGCCTTTTGGATTGCTTCCCAGATTATTGTGGCATGCTCCAGACATCCTGGTGTACCTGGGATACCTCCTTTCTGAATGGTAGTGTCAATGTACCCATTTGCCAGGAGCTATGTACTGAGTCTTTTTGCCATCACTGAGAAGAATATCTTCCCTTCCACATTGAGTAGTGAGATTGGCCTGAACTGACTGATGTCTGTGGAATTTTGCTCCTTCGGGATGTAGACTCCGTTCGCCTTTCTCCATTCCTTGCTTACAAGCTGGGTTTTCCACGCGTTTTTCAGTAAACGGAGCAGTCATTTGAGCACCTCAGGGCATCTCTTATACACCACATATGGAACACCATTAGGACCTGGAGCTGACTTGCACCGCGCTTTCTGGACAGTGCTTTCTACTTCTTGCACCGTTGGGGGCTTGGTGTTAAACTCAGCTCCTGGCTTACTCGGCCATTTAAGGCCTGCCATGCTGCTGAGCGGCTCATATTTCCGACCATCTGAATATGTCATTCTAAGGTGTTCTTCCAGATCTTCTTTTCTGATGTTTAGCGTACCCGACCGTGGTTGCTCAAACAGTTCTTTGGCAAACTTGAAGGGCTCCCTGAAGAATCTTTCCCTATCCCTTCGAGTCTTCCTTCTCTTCCTGCATAACCTTTCTGTTCTACAGAGGGCATTATGTTGGCCTTTCAGGTGCTCCCAAACCTGTCGTAACCCTTCTTTCTCTGTGGCAACTGCGTTCTTGAACAGTTTTCGTTTGTGCATGCTTCTTCTGTTTCCTGATTTCTTCTATCTTAATTTGTCTTCTACTTTTCCGTGGTGGGTTACTTTGAGATTCAAAACCGCAGCTCTAGCAAAAAGATTACTAGTATGACCATAATGGTAAAGTGATAGGCGAAAACAATTATCAGAACATTCGCCAGAGAAAAAGAGAATTGAAGAAAAAATTGGCAGTAACAACAAAGAGAAAGACTGCACTAATGTCACCGTTGGGTTCGCCAGAGCATTATTTATGCTTCAGGCAAGGTTTAGATGAGCAGTGATTCGGTTTTAGTAAAGTAAAAGAGTGTGGAAAAATGGTTTAGGAAAAATGAATAGATTAGGATACAGACTGTTTGTCTTAGTTGAAGGGAGATAAAATGTTGCATAGAGATACTTTTGTAAAAAGGGAGGAAACTCTGTAAATCACGGTTGGTGAAAACAAGGCTAAATTAGACTTAAGCAGGTTTGGTGAGTCCACAGCTATGGTTAAGAAAGTTAGCATAAGAAGATTTTTGTAGTAAGCCTTAAAGAAGAGAGTATAAAATTAAGGTAAATTATCAAAGGGAGACAACGGAGAATTAAGTCCCTTGTAGGTTTTACTGAGCTGAGAAGAAAAAAAACGCACGGGAAAGACTGAGGGGAGTTTAAAATAACAGAAGACAGTTCACTGAAGTTCGCCTACGTGGTAAATAATCGTGAGCATGTTTTTCAGTGAGTGGAAATAAGGCGGACCAATCGTTTTAACTGGAAAACAAGGGAGAGATCAGCTGAGAATGATTAGGAGAGAGAACAAGTTACGGCGCGCTGTTGAGCGGTCGTGTTTTAGCAGTCCAGGTTTGAGGAACCGACGTAGCAAGATTGTGTTTCTGCCGGGTTCTCAAGTGTAAACTCTGTGGATGACAGAAGTTTTTCCTAAATAGGTTTATAGATCTAGATTGAAAGGCGGCAGCAATTCAGGAGATTAGAAAGAACTGTGATTAAAGTATAAGTCTAGCATTTAGGAGTGATAGTAGGGATCATAACATTGCCCAAAAAACCAAATGCAACAGAATGTTCAGACTTCAGAACAATCAGCGTGATGAGTCATGCAATTAAGATACTGCTCAAAATCATACAGGAAAGAATAAAAAGTAAAGTAGACAGTGAAATGCAAGAAGAACAGTTTGGTTTTAGACGGAACAGTGGAACAAGGGAGGCAATATTTTGCCTAAGAATATTAGCAGAAAAATATACAGATGTCCAAAAAAGTATGTATATGTGCTTCATTGACTACAAGATGGCTTTTGACAGAATCCATCATGAGAAAATAATTGAATGCCTCAAAGACATAGGTATTGATGGAAAAGATGTAAGAATACTCAGTAACCTTTATTGGGAGCAAACTGCCACAGTAAGATCGGGAAGGAACTATTCACCATACATAGACATTAAAAAGAGGTGTCAGACAAGGTTGTGTGCTGTCCCCCTGCCTATTTAATTTATACACCGAAAAAATTTTCAAACAGATTAAGGAAATACCAGGACTGAACATCAGTGGAAGGTCAATAAACAACCTTAGATATGCAGATGATACCGTGTTGTTAGCTGAAAGCGAACAGGAGTTACAAGAACTAGTGAAGCAAGTGAACAGTATAAGTCATGAATATGGACTCGACATTAATAATGAGAAAACAAAAACTATGATAATTAGCAAAACAGACGATAAACCCACATTAAAGATAAGCGTAAATGGGAAAATCCTGGAACAAGTCAAGAGCTACGTATATCTTGGTCATATAATAACAGAAGATGGCAGATGTGAAACAGAAATCAAGAAGAGAATAGGAATGGCCAAAGCTACATTCAACAACATGAAACATATACTGACCTCCAAACAGTTATCTCACAAATTAAAACTGAGAATCATAAAATGTTATATATATTCTGCATTTCTGTATGGTGCAGAAACATGGACGATGAATAAGCATTTGGAAGAAAGAATTAAGGCTCTTGAAATGTGGATATATAGAAGAATGGGGCGTATCTCATGGAAAGAGATGAAAACAAATAAGGAGGTCCTAGAAAATCTAGGTATGAAAAGAGAACTAATGAGGGAGGTCCAAGTTCGGCAGCTAAAATACTTTGGCCACATAAAAAGGCATAACACCTTGCAGAAGACCATAACAGAAGGGAGAGTTGAAGGCAAACGTGCAAGGGGAAAACAGCGCTATAAGTGGGAAGATAACATCAAGAGATGGACAGGAAAGAGTCTATCAGAGTGCACCACTAAGACAAGAGACAGAAGACGTTGGAGATCCATTACAGCCAACCTTCGTTGTGGAGATGGCAAATGATGATGATGAGTAGGGATTGTGATTATTGTGAGGATTCTGTGTCATCACAGTAAGTACGCTCTTCTCTCAATTTTTTTGTAGAAGAAATGTTTCAGAAATCCAGATGAAATACTACAAGGGTAATGAAGCATACAATTAAGCTAGGTCATGATGAGAAGGAATGCTGATGAGAGTACAAGATTAACTACAAAGTGGATAACATTTTTTTGACTAAGTAAGAGTCTAAGAGGAGACATGGAAGAACATTAATCTGATAGCCACATTGGGCTTTTGCACAAATGAATTATGAGACATCGTCAATGATAAGTATGACGAGTAAGAAACTGAAGAGTAATGACATTTGCACGATAACTCATGCGCTCTCTCTCTCAGGTGTAAATAAATGGAGCCTGTTATAGATGCATCTAATTAAGTCAGAATAAGCACACAATAAGTTAAAGAGGCGCTTGGAAGAGGCCTGAGAGGATATGAAGCACTGGAGAAATAATTTGCGTGGATTTTATATGAAACTGTTTGTAAGAAGAGAATCATATGTATACACATGAGATAGCAGTATACCGGGTACAATATGAAATGATAGTAATGGAGAATTTTACCATATGCCTCCTATTGTAAATTGAATTTATGATATGTAAATAAATCAGTTTTTGATGGACACCATATAAGTCGGGCTTAGTCTGTAAAGGTTGTTGAGTGGAAGTGTAAACAAGGTGTTAGCTTTGAGAAAGAAAACCACTATACGAAGTTAGTCACTGAGTAACAACTATGAAGGGATAGAACAAGCCAAGCGTTGGAAATAGGACGGACCATATCTCATCCAGGAATTGTCATCTCTGGCGGTGATGGCCAGTGCATAAGATATTAACCTACTTGGAAGATATACCAGCAAAAAGAATAACATCTTGATGATGATATAGCTAGGCCTGCCATCAGTCACCTAGTTAAATAGATCGCCACCTAGTAACATTGAGAAGAGGTAGCGCTGTTACACGTTGTATTCTAATTGGCGCCGTGACCACTCCTTCTACAGTGACAACATGGCTACACCACTTCCCGATACAATACATCAACAACATCAACAACAGCCCATACCAGCCCCACTACCAACGGAACAAGAGTTCACAATGGCTGCCTTGAAAACTATTACTGAAACGATGTACGATGTGAGTCATTGTTCGAAATACAGCCAAATCAGATCAATCGTGACACCATTTGCAGGAGATTCTAAACAATTTAGAAAATGGCTAAAGGACGTAGACAAATTTGCTACAATGATAAATGCATCCACAGATACGGAACGCAAAAGAATACTACATTTATCATCAGACTCATTGGTCTCTGACTTCTTACGTAGACGGGACAGTGCATATCCCACAGAAACATACGAATCACTCAAGACAGAGCTAACACAAAGATATAGCGACATTACCAATACGGAGCACGCATGGTCACTCCTCCGCCGCATAAGACAACAAAACAACGAATCTATTCAGTCTTATGGGGAGAAGTTACTAAATCTAGCAGAAGAAGCATTCTTGGATGGTTTAGCAGCATCGCCAGATATGGAAAAACATCTGGTGGGTATTTTTGTTGATGGACTATTAAGCAGCAACACAAAATTATACATGATTCGAAAAGACCCGAGAACAATAAATGAAGCAATTCAGATAGCAGTTAGGGAACAGAACGTGCAAACCAGATTCAATCAATGCATTGAGCATGACTCCACAGTTGAGACAAACACAGAGCAGGAACCCATGGGAATTGGACATTCCCGCACACGTTGGCATTGCCAAAGACATGCAGGCAACCAACAGTCAGAAAACATGAATTATACTCGACGTCCTCCCAGACAGCAAACCATACAACAAGTCAATACCTCCACTTGTTTTATTTGCGGTTTCCGAGGACACCTAGCTCGCCAGTGCCGACAGCAACATTCTCGCCCATTCCAGAATAATTACAGTAACCCACGATATGATGGTAATACTAATACTCAAAATTACAGTCAACATTTCCGAGGAGCGCGTGCAACTTCCAACTTCACAAGAGGACAAGCAAGAAGGTACAATCAGGGAAACGGAACGGTCAACCATTAAGCAGGACCGTTAGTGGTGACTACAAAAGTGATGGAAATAATAACTTTTCCCATCGTAGGTCCAAAGATATAAAGAAAAACAACATGATTTCACAATCAATAATTCCTCCTCAAAGGATAAATATTACACCAGATCCTAGTTCTTGTCTGATCAACATTAACAACAAGAATTATCGATCACTCGTGGATACGGGTGCTTTAGTCAGCCTGATCAGAGAACAATTATATAAACAAATTAAACATTTAGTAAGTTTTCGACCCTCAAAAACATGTATGTCATCAGTGACAGGAGAACCTATGTAATCTTGTGGTATCGCAGATATTACCTTCCACATAGGACAACAACAGATTACACATTCCTTCATAATCACTCGTGGAATATCTAGAAATTTTATCCTAGGTAGAGACTTCATCAATAATCATAATGCCAGAATATATTTCGACCTCCATAAGATTAAAATCAACGATGAATACATACAACTGCAGGATGATATACATATTGCATCCTTGGTGCGTTTGACAGCCCCAGTTACGGTGTTACCTAACACACTAGTAATAGTAAAAGGTCGAATCAAGAATTCTAACTATATTAAACCAGCACAAATAATACAGATTGAACCCCTGGAAAATGAAGACATAAAAATGAACCCCTCATGTTTGTTACCGAAGGCATTGCAAAGATTTCATCCTCCCGTGATTTTCCAGTCATGATTGTAAACACATCGGGACAAGCGACAACAATACATAGAGGTGCAATAATTGCCAAGGTACAAAGATTATCTTTAACCTCTACAAGAGACAACAGAACACCTGACGTTGGTCAAAGTCAATACCATCATTCCTCCATTCCACATATATCCCACAATTATGCCTCATGTTACCCTTCCGATTCAGACAGACGATCTCAATGGCATCATACAGACAATAATAACTTTATACATAGGACTAATCGTCAGACTTCAGAAGCAGGAACGAGGGGCCAACTAAGAAGAACAATAGAAAGATTTAACATATACAGTCAGCAGAATAAAGAGAGACAAAATGGTCAACAAACACATCATAGACACAGAATGAATAACTCTGATTATATACCTGACAGTTGCAGTATTCCGACACGCAGAGAAAGAGGACACATTAATCAAGATGATACACCATACGAGAGAGCGTGTAGAAATGAACCGGAAAATATAGGTGCAAATAGGAAAAACAACGCATACTCTCGTTATGCACACAGAGTAAATCAAATAATACAGCGAAAAGCTAGCGATGGAATATATAGAAGAACAGGAGATAGTAGGAAAAAAATCACATTATATTAATCTTGTCACACATTCCTTATTGCCAACCCCAGCAAAATACTGCCGTAGTGAACTACAGAGCAGAAGGAATAATGGTAGAACACAAGTAGAGTACATTCCATGGCGGACAACCAACAAGAGATACTCAAATGCACCAATGTACCGAAGATATAGAGCAAGATATTAAAAACCTTTTAATTACTGTCGTGGCGAACGACAGAATGAAAGTGACAATTATAAGAAATATGGACAGTATACTCCATGGCGATAACCCAGTGCAAAATACGCTGAGAAACTATTTGATCAAAAGGAAGAGCCCATGAATTTCAAACCTTTTGAATACCATAACAGAGAACGAGAGAGTAGCAATAACTTTCACAGAATGGATGGAGAAAACACATACGTTAAGACACCATGGACAAGCCAAGAGTCTCACATTCAGAATAACACACCGGATCGGTTATCACAATTACCGGCAACATTGAAGGTAGACGATCAATATAAGAATAAACTTAGTGCGTTTATCACTAAACACCAAGATGTATTTGCACTAACGGATATGGAGTTAGGCAGAACCAGTACGATACACATGGACATTCAGACTACAGTAGAGGAGTTTATTAGTCTGAAACCTCACCACACCCCTCTGAAGAATCGCGAAATAGTGGAAAAATCTATAAATGAGACGTTAAGAGCAGGAATTATAGAGAGATCTACATCAGCATGGTCATCACCAATAGTAATCGTTACAAAGAAAGACGGAACAAGTAGATTCTGTTGCGACTACCGCGCATTGAACAGAATAACTAAAACAATTTCATACCCGCTACCACGCATTGATGATATCTTGGCGACACTTGGACATTCTACATATTTTACCACATTGGATGCACGCTCAGGATTTTGGTGTATCCCTATGACACCAGCAGCGAAGGAAAATGTACAATTTGTACACACTTGGGTAGCTACAAATGGAACGTTATGCCTTTTGGTCTGAAAGGAAGTCATGCAACATGCATTGGCATGTATGGACGAAGTTTTGCAGGGAATGCATTTTTTGCATTAGCCTACATAGATGATGTACTTGTTCATACATCAGGTACCGTGGATGACCACTTAAACAAAGTTGAGCAAGTTTTTGATCGCCTTTTACACCACCAAGTAAAACTCAAGTTAAGCAAGTGCGATTTCCTAAAAACAGAAACCAAATATTTAGGATTCCTAGTAAACACAGATGGCATTCGCCCTGACACAGATAAAGCGGAAGCAATAAGGAAGATGCCCGCTCCCACAACAGTGAAGCAAGTACGAGCATTTATCGGTTGTTGTTGATATTACAGACGCCACGTTAAGAACTTTTCGAAAGCCGCTGAACCACTTATCGATCTCACCAAGAAGTATTCTCGATTTAAGTGGACAGAAGAATGTCAGAAATCCTTCGATTACCTTAAAGAAGCACTCACAACAATACCACTTCTGGCACATCCAGATATATCTCGCCCGATGATTTTTTATACGGATGCCTCGAACACAGCAATAGGTGCTTTTTTAGTCCAGCCTAGAGAAGATGACGAAACACCTATCATACCAGAGATTCCTAATGAGATGCCTATAGCATTTGTATCACACGCGCTTTCCAAAACACAGAGACGATGGTCAACAACAGAAAAAGAAGCTTTTGCTATACATTATGCCATACAGAACCTTAACTTGACTTTTACATCAGAGGTACCAAACTCATCATTAGAACAGACCATCAACCATTGGTGAATTGGCTCACCAAGACACAAGAACAGCCTAAGAAATTACAGACTTGGTCTATGAACTTGCAATCATATGATACAACGATCGAATACATCCCAGGTACCAAGAACACATGTGCAGACCTCCTTTCTCGAATTCCACACACTAGTACTACACAGCAAGACGATCCTGATGCTGGTACTGATATTAACGATAATGCAAAGGAGATCAATGTTATAAATTCCAATAGAGTAGATGTTGATGATAGCACTGTCACAACAGACCCTGGTACGCAAGAGATAATAGACTTGGATACATTTGATGTATACGCTGAACAGAGAAAAGACTCCGAAATAGTTAAACTTATTCAACAAATAGAAGCGAAACCCACGTCGCTCAAGCAATTCACTATTCTGCCACATGACCAGGTCTTATATCATATCGATCAAAAACAAGAAGGGAGACTACAAAAAGTAATTCCCCAATCAGTAATACCTCATTTGTTGGTACAGTTCCATGACAATAATGGACATGTTGGAAGAGACAAAACTATGGATGTCATTAAGAAAAGGTACTATTGGACAACAATGTATAAAGACATCATTGAATACGTTAATACTTGTAAAATTTCCAGAATACGAAACATGAGACCAACTAAAGATCCTTTACAAGAGATGAAACCATCACATTTCCTTATGGAAGTTATAAGCATGGACATTTCTAGTCCGTACCCCGTTACCCAGTCTGGGAATGCATACCTTTTGCACATTGCTGATCAATATTCGGTATGGCCTTAAAGTTATCCTCTCAAGAATATAACGTCAGCAACAGTTACTAAATTTTTTCTTCAAGAATTTGTACCATGACATGGTTGTCCTAAGAGAATAATCACAGACAATGGGAAACAATTTGTCGGTAACCCTTTTAAAAAGACGCTCCAGACTTTACACATTCAACATACCATAAGTAAATTCTATAGACCGCAGGCAAATGGACGAAATGAGAGAATGCATGCTACATTGCATGATATCCTTGCCAAATACATAAAAGGAAATGTACAGTATTGGGACATATACATTAATCAAGCCCTCGAAGCAATACGGGTCAACTTAAATGAAACGGCAGGGTTATCACCATTTTATGTGTTATGTGGACGTGAACCCACCTTTCCCTTAGATAATCTATTGCAACCTCAGAGGAAGTATCAAGGGGAAGATCCCATCGAAGTCATACTACAGGAGAAGTATAGAGCACATCAGATAGCAAATAGTAATGCACAGAAAGCCTTCAAGAAATGGCAGAAGCAGCATGACAGAAGAGCGACATTAGAACAATTTCAAGTTGGAGATAAAGTGTATTACAAGAAGAACGTTCGAGATAATAAATTTGATGCACGATGGCTTGACGGATATAAAGTGTTAAAACAGACAACACCAGTAAACTATACATTATGGAATGAGGAGAAGAACATAACCATCAAAGAACATGCAGCACAGATGAAGAAAGATAATCATCGCCCCACAGCACCACCAGCTTTACAGAGTAGCAGACCACTACGAAAAGCCACGTTGACTCACTATGAGTCTACAGAGTCAGCAAGCACTTCACATAGCGAACACGGCACAGACGGTGAGCAGGAAATTGACGAAGAACAAAGCAACACTCCAGATCAATTACAAGATGCTATACGTCGCCTCACTCGCTGCAGAGAAAACTCAGAAGAAGAAGATGATATTCCACCAGCAGAACTGAGAGAAAGATTGAGATACAGAGATAATCGACTACATGAGACAGATAGTACTACATCACTATCAGTGTATGACGACGAACCCCAGACATCGATAACAAGTTAAACATATTTTGGTAGTCAGAGACAGTTACCACCGTCAACTTCCAGTCAACACCAGCCTACACACTCCAGTTGGGACAGCGAAGATGAGAGGCCCTTGAAATCAGCAATGAGAAACAACATAACCCTACATAGTCGGAGCCTTACAGATGAACATACGAGTCGACAGTTACCACCGTCAACTTCCAGTCAACACCAGCCTACACACTCTAGTTGGGACAGCGAAGATGAGAGGCCATTGAAACCAGCAACGAGAAACAACATAACCCCCATAGTCGGAGCCTTACAGATGAACATACTAGTCGACAGTTACCACCGTCAACTTCCAGTCAACACCAGCCTACACCCTCCAGTTGGGACATCGAAGATGAGAGGCCCTTGCAATCAGCAACGAGAAGCAACATCATCCACCATACCCAGAGTCATACAGCGGAACACATAAACAGTAACAAGAACATCATTGACACGCCTTTGGCACCTGTTCAATCAGAACTTGACACAACAGAACGAGAAGAAAGCGACACTGAGTGTATGGATGACACTATCAACACCGAGATTCGTATAGCTACCAAGCGCCCTTACCAACCTTCATCACAATATTCACCACCAAGAGCGAAGTTGTTACGTCTACGGCAAGAGCATGTACGAGCAAGGTTCAAAAGAAATCATCGTCAAGTACACAAACCGTCTCTAGGTTTACAACAACATACAAATATTCGTTCGCCCCCTTCTTCCTGCAGAGCGACTATAAACACGACATCACAATTGATACCAACTTCATCACAGTACGACAGTCGTCTCTCCAGTAGAGAAATTACACTGTTAGAGCTTGCAAAAGAGGTTTCAAAATTTATGCAGGCAGTATAATCGTCGCAAAGTACTCACCCAGCTATAGTACTAATTCGCAGCACTCACCCAGCAATAGTGCTTATAGGTATTCCAGTCAACATAGTACCCAACGTTAAGTTATTTAATTAAGTTTCTCGGTGGTTAACTTAGTCGATATTCATATTTTGGAGCATATATAGACACCTACATCACACACTAATCATATAAAATATTATAAGTGGTGATAAAGCAGATTAATCACATAGAAAAATTTGTGACAAAGCAGAATAATCATATAGAATATTATAAGTAGTGACAAATTAGACTAATCACATAGAAACATGAGTAGAACAACTACATGGAATCTCAAGAAGCCTAAACAGTGTTCTCCCAAGGTACAAGATTCAGCACACCAGAGGATCAAGACTGATAATTATTAGAATATATAGCATTATATGTATGTTGAGT
Organism: Oreohelix idahoensis; assembly: GCA_024509875.1. Classification (NCBI taxonomy): domain Eukaryota; kingdom Metazoa; phylum Mollusca; class Gastropoda; order Stylommatophora; family Oreohelicidae; genus Oreohelix; species Oreohelix idahoensis. Next base: position 308,121 of record JAMPIV010002299.1, read on the forward strand.
TGTATAATATGAACTTCGGACATATACTTTTTAAGACGAGACAATAAAAAAGAGGAGAAAAAAAAAGAAGAGATGTGATACTGACTCAGTCAAGTTATAGTAGAGTAAGAAACTCTCTTTGCACTGATGATGAACGTCCCCACTTGCCATTGCACTGGTTACGACATGGTTGCAGTATTGATATGGTAGGCACTGCCTACTTGAGAGATGATGGTAATGACACTTATATGGCCATGTTCACATTTAATTTCAGACAATGATGTTAGGTATTTTATTAAGTCTGACATACAGGGGTAAAGCGTATACAGTTCAGACAGAGTTGACGATTTGACTGGTGCATCCAAGGCTAGAATCAGTCGTGCACATCAAACTCTGACTTAGTGACACATATCTTTCACTATCGCCCCAGGACAGGTATTTGAACACGCGTAGATAGTTTCAGACAGAGTTGACGATTTGACTGGTGCATCCAAGGCTAGAATCAGCCGGGCACATCAAATTCTGACTTAAGCGACAAATGTCTTTTGCTATATTTAGTTAATGCATGCTTTGTGACGTTACATATTATAACTCTGCTTATCCGACCGGTACAATGCACTACCGACATTGACGGCAGATATTATAGACATTAAGTGGACTGACAAATCTCTGCTTTCAGAGGCAATTCCCATGTCGACTATTGTACATAGTTAAATAGAACATGAATAGAATTATTGGTAATTGAATAGTTAGATAATATGACGTTCTATATTTATGAGATGATTGATGACATACTTCAGTTGAAGTATTAGTAATTAGTTGTAGTATAGTAATACCCTTATGATGTTATTTTTCCGATTTTTGGTAATCTATATGTATGGGAGTAGGTAAATGATAGTATGATAAGTAGAGAATAGACACTTCTTTATAGAACGAAAATGTCTCCCTACGGGATACATTTCTACGGCCCCAGGTTGTATGTCACGGTTGGGTTTGTCAGGGCATTATTTATGCTTCAGGCAAGGTTTAGATGAGCAGTGATTCGGTTTTAGTAAAGTAAAAAAGTGTGGAAAAATGGTTTATGAAACATGAATAGATTGGGATACAGACTGTTTGTCTTAGTTGAAGGGAGATAAAATGTTGCATAGAGATACTTTTGTAAAAAGGGAGGAAACTCTGTAAATCACAGCTGGTAAAAACAAGGCTGAATTAGACTTAAGCAGGTTTGGTGAGTCCGCAGCTATGGTTAAGAAAATTAGCATAAGAAGAATTTTGTAGTAAGCCTTAAAGAAGAGAGTATAAGATTAAGGTAAATTATCAAAGGGAGACAACGGAGAATTAAGTCCCTTGTAGGTTTTAGTGAGCTGAGAAGGAAAAAACGCACGGGAAAGACTGAGGGGAGTTTAAAATAACAGAAGACAGTTCACTGAAGTTCGCCTACGGGGTAAAAAAGCGTGAGCATGTTTTTCAGTGAGTGGAAATAGGGCGGACCAATCGTTTTAACTGGAAAACAAGAGAGAGATCAGCTGAGAATGATTAGAAGAGAGAACAAGTTATGGCGCGCTGTTGAGCGGTCGTGTTTTAGCAGTCCACGTTTGAGGAACCGACGTGGCAAGATTGGGTTTCTGCCGGGTTCTCAAGTGTAAACTCTGTGGATGACAGAAGTTTTTCCTAAATAGGTTTACAGATCTAGATTGAATAGCGGTAGCAATTCAGGATATTAGAAAGAACTGTGATTAAAGTATAAGTCTAGCATTTAGGAGTGATAGTAGAGATTGTGATTATTGTGAGGATTCTGTGTGATCACAGTAAGTACGCTCTTTTCTGAATTTTTTTTTAGAAGAAATGTTTCAGAAATCCAGATGAAATACTACAAGGGTAATGAAGCATACAATTAAGCAAGGTCATGATGAGAAGGAATGCTGATGAGAGTACAAGAATAACTACAAAGTGGATAACTTTTTTTTGACTAAGTAAGAGTCTAAGAGGAGACATAGAAGAACATTAATCTGATAGCCACATTGGGCTTTTGCACAAATGAATTATGAGACATCGTCAATGATAAGTATGACGAGTAAGAAACTGAAGAGTAATGACATTTGCACGATAACTCATGCGCTCTCTCTCAGGTGTAAGTATATGGAGGCTGTTATAGATGCATCTAATTATTGATTCGCTTGTATGAATTATGAACTGATTGTACTAAGATTAATTGAGATACACCTGACAGAGTTAGTCAGGAGGGAATAAGCACACAATAAGTTAAAGAGGCGCTTGGAAGAGGCCTGAGAGGATATGAAGCACTGGAGAAATAATTTGCGTGGACTATACATGAAATTGTTTGTAAGAAGAGAATCATATGTATACACATGAGTTGGCAGTATACCGGGGACAATATGAAATGATAGTAATGGAGAATTGTACCATACGCCTCCTATTGTAAATTGAATTTATGATATGTAGATAAATCAGTTTTTGATGGACACCATATAAGTCGGGCTTAGTCTGTAAAGGTTGTTGAGTGGAAGTGTAAACAAGGTGTTAGCTTTGAGAAAGAAAACCACTATACGAAGTTAGTCACTGAGTAACAACTATGAAGGGATAGAACAAGCCAAGTGTTGGAAATAGGACGGACCATATCTCATCCAGGAATTGTCATCTCTGGCGGTGATGGCCAGTGCATAAGATATTAACCTACTTGGAAGATATATCAGCAAAAAGAATAACATCTTGATGATGATATAGCTAGGCCTGCCATCAGTCACCTAGTTAAATATATCGCCACCTAGTAACATTGAGAAGAGGTAGCGCTGTTACACTAAGTAATTGACAAGCCACTCAAATATCTCTTCAGCAAACTCTACTTTGGAGCGTCCAAAGATCTCAAATGCTTGTACATTGTTGAACTGCTCAAAACAGTGGATAAACAATATATTTATAAATATGATGTCTTCAGCGCAAGACTTGAACACTGACCGAACAAAAAGAACAAAACGATTATCACCTGTCAAAAGAGATGTCTGCCAAACTTGACCACAAAACCGTTAGATAAATGAAAGAATAAGAATTATGAAACCATTACTAGAGTAATCTTTCAAGATTACCTACATCAAAGCATTTCACTCGTCGACTCTGGCAGTCTGATAGTATTTCTAGTATACTGAAGCACATTAAAAACGTACCACTATTATATATCCTGATGCCGAGAAGCTGGAAAAAAGTGTGGGAATGGATTTTCCCCGTGTTTGTCATGAGGTAGATAGCGAATGGCTGCTGGAATGGAAAGTGCATGATTCAACCCACGGGTTTGTGTACAGACTACAGGAAAACAAAGAAAGTTACACGTGTAACACGATTCCCAACAGCTATGATCCTGAAAATGTGTACGCGTTGTGGCAGTATACTCAGTATAAAAAGTCCGTTGAGACAAAACACCCAGTACATGTGCTTGAAATGCCACGACTATCTGAAAACGACCGCCAAAGTGCCATTGGTATGTTGGAGACCGGAATGATCGTCATATTGTGCTGAGTCACCTAAGGAATCGTTCTCTCCCGGCAAGTCAAACAGCAAGAGCAATAGTGGGTAGACGTGGGCAAGTCTCTCGAATGACAGTCATTCGACGACTCAGAGATACAGACCTTACTGCAAGACGACCTTATGTTGGGCCAAACTTGACTCACAGACATCGTCAGCAGCGCCTGCAATGGACAGAGCAACATGTCAGATAGACTAGACTGCAGTGGAATGCTGTCCTATTCACAGACGAGAGCAGATTCAACATATCCTTTGCTGATGGACGTATGCGGATTTGGCGACGGTGTGGAGAGCGCTTTGCAGATTGCTGTGTTCGCCAGCACAACCGATTTTTAGGTGGCAGTATTCACATTTGGGGAGGATTCAGTTTTCACCATCGCTTGCCTCTTCACGTTTTCCGTGGAAATGTTAATGCTGTGACATATCGAGATGAGGTTCGGAATGCATTGGTTGCTCCTGCGTTCACAAATTATCCAGACTTGCAGCTTCTCCAGCAGGATAACGCACGTGCGCACACCGCATGCATTACGCAGCAATATCTACAGCAGCAGAACATTGTGACGATTGATTGGCCTGCCCTATCACCAGACATGTCCCCTATACAACATCTGTTGGACGAGCTTGGACGCAGAGTCTACAGGCAAGGTTCTCCAGCTAATCTGCAACAGCTCGAAGCTGCTGTTACACGTGAATGGGACTTGATCTCCCGGAATTTCCTTCAAAGACTTGTGCGTTCCACGCGGAGCCGCTGCCAAGCTTGTTTGCAAGCACACGGTGGATATACCAGATACTGAGGATAGTGTGAATGAATTTTTTTAATTGGTTGGCATTTTTGGTTTTCTCCCTTGCCTGCACAGAATGCAATGAATTTCATAACAATCAAATGTACAAATTAATTACCAGCATGGATTCGTAGGAAAATGAATAAAGATTCCAAATATGTAAACTTGTAAACACTTATATTTACATTTCACACTCTGTTCCTGGATTATACAGGTGGTGCGTTTTTAATGTGCTTCAGTATATATGAAAAGTGTGTGAGCCCTGTACGACCTTTCCTTGGTGACTTTTTATGGCATATGCGTAACGGATAATTGCTGTTCCAAGTAATGGACCTACACATAGACATTTACATTGGTTTAAGCTTGAAAACTTACATTAATTGTAAAGTGAATATGTTTATAGGGACATTTGCACTGCTTTGAAAATGAAAGTATTATTTTTAGAATGTACATCATTTCTTTCATCTTTCCCTCCCTGCTCCATAGGGAACCTGAAACTACTGTATGCTTTTAGTTCTCTTTACGAAACTAGCAATAAAGCTGTGGTGTCGTTAATTTAGTAGGTTCCCTCTCTGTTTTCGTGTGTGGTCCTTCAGTTTCCTCAGTCCCGGTTTCTTTATTTTAAATGTTAGAGATTTCTTGTGCTATATTGTACGTTCTGATGAATCAATAAAAGGTGTCCCGTATTTTAAGTCTCCCCTTTTCAAGCTTTGGTGATGCGTGTATCCAAGTCTTATAGGTGGTTAAGCCGATAGCGTTGGCCGATGTATGTTTTAATATGCCGCGCCTATAGCAAACAAATCTAGTCAGTGCCAAGCTACTTGGCAGATAAAAAAATAACTTGGCAGAAAAATAAGGAAGAAAGAAAGAAAGAAAGAAAGAAAGAAAGAAAGAAAGAACGAAAAGTGAGACAATTGAGAACAAATATAAAAATCAGTACCACAAATGTACCGATATTGCTGGAGTGAAACAATGATCGAAATGGGCCGCCCCGTTTTGTCACATAGGCATTGATTGCTTTGTCAGTCGGCGGTCAAGAACAAAAGGAGAGGAAGAGAATTTTAGTTTATGCGTCCGAGATTTTTCGAGGTCATGGATTACACTTACTTACTTACTTTGTCGTTCCCCTTCTACCGTGAGGTGTAGAGGTTTGGAAGAGAGAGCGCCAGACTATTCTATCAGCTGTCTTCTTCCTAGCCTGGTTCCATTCCAGTCATCGGTCCTTCAAAGATTGTCTAATGTTGTCCTCCCAGCGGACTCTGGGTCGTCCTGGGGGTCTGGATTCCTGGCTCTTTGTTTCCCATGCTTGTCGTGGTAGCCGATCTTCTCCCATTCTGCAGACATGGCCAAACCATCTTAGTTGAGACTGTTCTACTTGGGTCTGCAGGAGGTGGGATTTTAGGTCTTGGCGTATTGTCTGGTTGCGTACCATGTCTCTTCTTGTTACTTCAACCACCTTCCTCAGATACCTCATTTCTGAGGTTTGGATCTGGCTTTTGTGGGTTGTAGTCATTGCCCATGACTCGCATCCATATGTCAAGACTGGGACATAGGTGGAGCGGTATACAGCCATCTTCGTTTTCTTACCAACCTCTTTCTGGCTGAGGAATCCTCGATTTATGGCCTGAAAAAGTCTCCCAGCCGCTGCTTTTCGAGTGGCCAACTCTTCTTTGATGCCTCCCGTTCGGTCTATAATAGCTCCGAGATATTTAAAGTGGTCGACCTGCTCCAGGACCTGTTCTCCCAGCTTAATCTGATGTCTTCTTTCTTCTTGTGATATCAACATGGATTTTGTATTAGAGCTGCTTATGACCATCCTCTCTTCTCCAGCTCTTCCTTCCAGACTTGCAGGTTGGATTGGAGATGTGTCTCTGATTTAGCAATCAGGGCAACATCATCAACAAATGCTAGCTCTGAAATACAGACCTGTCTCTTCTTCCAGTACCCCACTGCATACTTTCTTGTTCTCTCCTTACATGCCTTGATGACATCGTCCATAAGGAGTATGAAAAGATAAGGTGACAGGATATCACCTTGTCTTACACCAGTGGTGGTCCTGAACTCTTCTGACTTATGGTTTGCTGTCCTCACATAATTTCTGCAAGACTTGTAGAAGCTCTGTATAGCATGAATCAGAGGTGCTGGAATGTTCTTCCTTGCCAAACAGTCCCAAAGTTTGCTCCAGGGGACCCTGTCAAACGCCTTTTCCAGATCTATGAAACAAAGATGGATCTCACTCTTGTACTAAAGGGCCTTTTCACTCAGCTGTCTGAGTGTGAAGATTAGGTCTTGAGTACTTCGGTTTGCTCGGAATCCGCACTGGACTTCATCCAATTGTGGCTCAGCTAGGCATCGGAGTCTCTGCTCTAGGATTCTAGAGTAGATGTTACCAGAGACACTGAGAAGGGATATATCTCTGTGGTTTCCACATTGTCGATTGTCATCCTTTTTGAAAATCAGTGTTATGATGGCAATCTCCCAATCCTTTGGTATGGCCTTGTTGCACCATGCTGCCTGTAGGACCCTTAGGAGTAATAGATCGCCTGATGCTCCCATGTACTTAACCATTTCTGGTGTTATACCATCATGCTCTGCTGCTTTGCCCATCCTGATTTTCTCCAGTGCTGCCTTCAGTTCTTCTCTCTTTATGTCATCTTCACCACCATTGGTTTTCTCTTCTGTGCTAGTGGTTATCATTTCTGATGCTTGACCTTGCTCACCATCAAGGAGTTCTGAGAAATATTCTTTCCATCTTTCCATTACCTCCATTGGGACAGTAAGCAATTTGCCTTGCTTGTCCTTTATAAATTTGAGAGGGCATTGTTTTTCCTTCCTCATGTTCTTTAGGGTCTTATAGAACAATTTCTGGTTTTCTTGCGCATCTTTTCTAGCTTTTCTCCAAATTCTTCCCAGGACTTTCGTTTTGCTGCTAGCACCTTGTTCTTTGCTTCTGTTCTAAGTATCACATATTCTCTATATTTCTCTATTTGTCCTGCTGTGGTTTTAGCTCCTAAGTATTGTTTCCATGCCATTTTCTTCTCTCTTATTTTCTCTTTGACTTCCTCTGTCCACCAAGATGTCCTCTTTCTCTTGTTCCCAAGTCGGACTTCACCACATGCTTCTGCAGCAGCTGTCTTTATGATGTCCATGAATTTGAGCCAGAGGGTTTCCAAGTCATCAGGTTGTTCTTCTGTGTTTCTCACCGCTGTAGCTATAAGCCCCTGATATCTGGTCTTAATTTCTGGCTCTCTCAGCTTGTAGGTCTTAATGCTCATTTCTCCCTTTCGTTTACTTTGTTTCTTGCATGATGTTGGGCAGTTCCTAGGCTGAGCAACTGTTTCAGTTGTTCTCTTGATTGTAAGCAGGTAGTGATCACTTCCAATCTCTGGCCCCCTCCAGACTCTAGCATCCCGGACATATTTGAATGAGCTCCTCCTAACTATGGCATAGTCGATCACTGACTTCTCATTCTTTGTTGGTTCACATCTAGTGTATGCATGTATGCGCTTATGGGGGAACTTTGTGTTTGTAATGATCAGATTCTGCTCACTGCAGAATCTAAGGAGTCGCTTTCCATTGTCATTGAGAGTATCTTCTCCATATCTTCCGATTACTCCACTCCATCTAGCATGGTCATTTCCAACTCTGGCATTGAAATCTCCGAGCATGATAATTTCATCAAGGCAGTCATCCACTGTCGTTTTAAGCAGCTCGAAGAATTCCTCCTTGACCTCTGCTCTCTCATCCTCATTTGGCCCATACACTATGACCAGGTTGACTATGGTTTCTCCTTCTTTTAGTTGTACAACCATAATGCGCTCCGAGACAAATTTCCATCCATTGATACTATCTTTCTGGTTTTTGGCCACAATGCAACCCACGCCCCCTTTAGCTCTTTCAGATATGGGTACACCACTGTAGAGCAACGTGTTGCCATCGAGATCCATGACTCCTTGTCCTTTTTTCTTCGTTTCAGTTATAGCCAGGATTTCTAGTTTTGCTTTCCTCATCTCTTCCACCAGCTCCTCTTCCTTCCCATTTATACTTCTTGTGTTCCATGTTCCATAAGTCGTGGTCCGTTCCAGTTCGTCGCCTTTAGAATCCGTCCGATTTTCTCTCTTATATTTCGCTTAATCGTGATTTAAAGCAAACAGGTGATTGGCCTGTTGTGCCTTTGCATGGTGGAGGGGCTGCCTCCTTACGGCCTCCATGCAGGCCGCCCTCCTCCTTTTTCAGCCGGGCTTGGGACCGGCATATGCGGAGTTCATGGATTACACACAACTGTCTAATTGTCCTTGCCTTGATTAAGTTATCGGGAAAGTTTCCCACGCTTAAAGTATATTTAATTTTTAATACGTTTCCCGAAACGTTCCCCGCAAGTTTATTAAGTATGTCAAGTATGACTGACAATGTAAATGGTCTGTTTGTATTTTTAGTTCACCCTTGTCACTTTAGCTTGCCACATCACGACTTTCACTTCAGGTTTATATTTTTGTTTCCAGAAATTATGATGGGTTGTCTAAATGTGACTTAACAAATCTGTTTATCCTCACGTGTGTGAACTATGGATACAATAAAATAACTGTCACTGGTAGAACCATTTATGATGAGCGAGAAAACGATTCCAACAAAGCGGTGATGGTATCGCGCCACAGTTGACTGCAAATTAAGATGGCGACTATAGTTAAAAGTCGTCGGTGACGCGTGTGGTGAAGTGGGATGTTATAAATATTTATAGGGGACTTAGTGTACTGACTGAGATCAGCTGTGAAGGTATCTATATCTATTAAGAGTAGTGTATTATAGATAACCTTACTTGCTACCACATATCTATATATCTCAGTCAGAATTATTCTGCAATAGTGTGATGACTACGTTATGTGTCTAGGGTATGTGTAGGATGAAGTGTAAGTCAAAACAACAACAGACAGATAAACAATTAAATTTAATCCACTACTCTTGACAACACTGTGACACTCACATACATATAACACTCTATAAGGATATCTTAAAAGAGTCACTGATAACTTTTCAAATAACAATATGTATTCATTACTGGCATGAATGAATATGTGTCCTGATTCAACTACAAAGGGAACCAGGAATCACAAGCAATTTAAATTACAAGTATATGTACAGAATTTATCAATATGAATATTGTAGTGACATATATTATTAAAAATATCCTATGTGTGTCAGTTGTGTAGTGGTAATATGAGGTAATACTGGTTTTGTTTTGTTCAAGCTCTGTTGGTATTTGTCATCATGACTTCAATAGTTTGTCTTTAGGGACTAGTATTGGAGATGTTCTCAGTTCCTGATATTAAGACAATTAAATTCCCCTCTTAAGGTGATTTTTACAAAGTCATTTCAAGATGTGGGGACATAATGTTGAGCTCAGCTGGCCAAATCAGCTTATCTTGAGTGATGGCGGCAGGAAAGGACTCCTCTGCTCGAATTCTCCTCTGGGCTCTGGAGACACCTCACTGATAGCTAAATGGACCAAGGAGTATGCTGTCCGACTCTGGATTCAGCAAAGCTCTGACCAGGTGCAGCTCAATACCATCAAGACCACGGTCCCTGAAAACAAGAAGGATATACCTTCTACTTCATAACTAATTGATACTCTAGTTCTACACTGAACACAATACAACACAAACATTGAGTTCAGAGCGTTAGGCCAACTGTCAGCTTCATCTGAAATACTTTATACCAGTATTTACCTCCTTAATGGGTACCACGCCTCTGCACTTCCAGCATTATTTCTGTCTAATCAATCATCCAGGTGTCAGTGTACTATTTGGCCATTCCATGCCGTTTTACTTCCCTCCGACACCCTCTGTTCAGGCTGGAGCATTATAGGCTTTATCTCCTGTTTGCCACTGAACTACACATATATATACAGGCATAAATTAACAATTTACATTCAATTTTCATTAAAAGATACTGAATGGTTCAAGCTTACCACAATTTCATGGAAATAAACACAGATACGTTGATTAGCAATGAATTCTGGCACAATTACTGGCACAAATTCCCATCTGCTTATGTTCCAGGCTTTTATTTTAGCAAAAATGTGAGCTGGCTTCAACGCACTGTCGCTTTATCAAGATTATTTGCACTAGTGGTCTCGAACTAACGCTCCTAAGTGAGTATATCAGCGAGTCTAGCCAATGAGGCCACGTTTCGACAAGTGTTTGAAAAAATGTTACCTTTCTACGTCTCCCTAACAACCAAGATAGTATTTATAGTCCGACCAATCGTGGTTCGTCTTTCATTTGTTGCGCTCCAATCAATTTGGAGTTTACATGGTAGGCTATTTCTGTAACGCAAGGTTTTTTCAAACATGTTATAAAAAAAATTTTATGAGCAGAAATGATTTCATGCTGTCAGGCATCCCCAATATTTTATTTTGGTTATAACTTGTTAATTCCTAGACTATTTGCGTAACGTTTTACATATTCTTTGTCAGCAAACCCTAAGGAACCCAAATATCCAAATTTAAAAGAGCTACGTGGCTGCGTTCAAAATATGCAATTTCTACCTCCTGTTTCGAAGATGTGCTGTCTGGGTACTGTTATGTTTTCAACCGTAAACCCATCTATTGTTATCTTTTCTAATAAGAGTTTTTCAGGATTTATAAACCTAACTCTGGGAAGGGTAGTGAATTTATCACTGTCCGTCTGAAAAAAAATTAGTGCATGTAGTCTTACACGCGTGATGGCAGCATTTGTGTATCGCGCGAAGCGTGTTGCATGCGTTCCTGATTTTCAGCCCTCCCTTCTCTCTTTATGTGTGGTTTTTTTGTCCATCTGTTCGATTTCGTTTTGGTAACGCAGTGTACTTCAGTGGAAACATTGACTTCAGAAAATGTTACAAACTAGTTGCTGCGTCTCCGGAAAACGGTTATGTTAAAAAGCTAGTACGTTGTTGGTTTTTTGTTTATACATTGAATTTATAGCGTTTTTTATATCATTTGTGAGGATTTTTCTTTCCATGTGGCGAGTCACCTTCGTTTCAAGTAGACTTAAGTTCGTCGGTTGTATCAGAGCGCAATTTGCCATTCAAAAATAAATGAGCTATGGTAACCAGAGTACAGCGTTAGATACCAAGCCCTGAAAAGGACTAGTAGTTTTTATTTGCTAGCAAGAAACAAGCTCTGAAAAATGACTTGTCCTGAAAAGGATTATCAACTCCGTCAACGCTGCCCGTATCTACTCAATGTATAGCAAACGTCGACTGTAAACTTGACGACCAAAAAAAAAAGCCGTTATTCTATGATTATCCGGCAAGCATGGCCATTAACTAGGAAGAGTGACAGAGTCTGTGGTATATTTAGGAATGTTGTTAGTTGACGAGGCCATTTTGGTCGGAGGTGCTTATTCTGAGGGCTTTTTCCTGGAACTTCATCATCTTATTCCCGCTTTCTTTAAGCCACATTTAAATAAGACAATCTACATGATACTCAGCACACTGTGTAACAGACTAATAGAAGTCATTCACAATACGTATGTGATTTAACGTTAATGAGGTTATACGTGTAACATAAAATATGTATGTGATATAACGTTAATGAGTTTATAACTGTAACATAAAATATGTATGTGATTTAACGTTAATGAGTTTATAAGTGCAACATAACACATGTACCGTCAGTTAACGTTTATAAGTGCAACCTGAAACAAGTATGTCGTCTAACGATTGTACGCGCAACACACACACACGAATGTTATCTAACGTGTATATAGGCGAAGCATGAATACAACCTTAGAGTCACTAGCACAACATATTTTTTGGGTGGGGAAGGGGGGAATATCTAAGACCTGAAATTCGTCATCAAAATATACTACTGGAGGCAGTAATGTGATGTAATACTTTAAATGTTGGTACGGGGATTCTTCCCTAGAAAAGTCCGGTTGAAGAGCAGTCTTAGAAGAGCTGTAACTCTTTGTGAAGATGACACGCGGTAGCATAGTGGTTAGTGCACTGGCTTCCTAGCTCAGTGGTCTATGGTTCGATCCCCAGATGAGGTGGGATTTTTTTAGGCCGCCGATGGCTCCTGGGTCGACCCAGCCCCAATTGGGTACCAGAGCAACTTCTGGGAAGGTTAAGGTGGCCGGCGTGATGCTGACCACATCATCCCTAGTGTGCCGATGGTCAAGAAAATATGGGCCTAACACCATATTCCCAATATGCCCAATGGGCGTGTAACGGGATCCTTTACCTTTTTTCTTAACAACCACTTCGGTTGTCTTCCATCTCAAGCAAGGTAGATTTTGAAGCTCCAAGAAAGTGCTAACACCTGATCAACTTTAGGTGTCCTCACAAGAGACAGCTGTATACTAGTGCTTACAACCTATATAAGTAAAATAACAATAACAATAATAATAAATGCCCTTCAGTCATAACTGACCGTACGAATGCGCCCCTGAGGTGACAGCCCTCAGCTGCTTTTATCCCTCGTGTTTCTTTCGGCGTTTTCTTCTCTCTTCTGCTTGCCGTGAGAGCTTCTTTTCGCCCAGTCTGAGGTGGCGCCGTAGAGAGCACCGTTACATGGTGCGATCGGCAGCTTCATCCTCCCAGGTTGCTGGATTTATGTCCAGTGCCCTCATGTCTCGCTCGCACACATCCTTAAACCTCAGCTGCGGTCGCCCAACTGTTCATTATAAGTAAAAGCTAGCAAATAAAATAGTAAGACCACAAGTGCTGTGTGGAAACCAGAGGAAGCAGTCCAGAGAAGGGATCAATGGTTGACGCTGGGACGGGTATGTGAGAAATAGTATTATTCATACTTTAGTGCATGATTCGTATATCTAATATGTTCATTATTAAGATGTAAGCTGAAGCTGTATTTTCATTGCATTATAATCTCTTTGGAATTTGCAAGCTTCACAACTTCTTATATACAATATAACTTTTGTTCATTATTACCCGCTGTCCTTGTCTCCTTCCCGCTTTCAAACGAAGACATAAGTCAATAATTATACTCTTCATAATTTCTTCTTGAGCCATCTAGCACATGTTGTACCCATGCTCCATGCGGAACCAGAAATACAGTATCTATCCATCAGTAATTTCTAACTTCTACCAGCTCTGTCAATAATAATCTATCCGCTGTTTTTCTCGTATTTTTGTGTATAAAACATTGTTTATTATTGAACTATTTTACACGGACACTTAATAAAACAGTTTCAAAACAGATTACATCATTCGAAATGAAATGCTACAGAAGGATGTTGAGAATACCCTGGACAGAAAAAAAGACCAACAGAGAAGTACTGCACTCACTAAATGTAGAGGAAAATTGGCTCCTAAATACCATTGCAATAAGGAAGCTGAAATTTTTCGGTCATATAAAAAGACATAACAGTCTGGAAAAATTAGTAATGGAAGGCATGGTCCCTGGAAAAAGGGGAAGGGGACGATCTAGACGACGGTGGGTCCAGGACATATTTTTAGGACATATGTCTGTAGATGATGCAGGTCGACTTGCCCACAATCGTGATGCGTTCAGAGCAGCTGCAATGGAGACAACGTTCTGGAGAGAATACGTCACATGATGGTGATTTTACATGTAATTAATGCACATTATGCTTATGTCATTTTCATATGGGTGGGAAAAGTATTCTGTAATTGCCTATGATTATAGAACACTTAGTAACGGGGATTGAGAAAAAAAAATCTTTTAGCTGAGACGTTTAACGTCAAGATACATAATGTAACTGGGGCAGAAACAGTAAAAGTCGTGGTTACAACAGAAAACTGTAATGATATCCCCTTCAGTCGGAGATGCATAAATTATCTGATGGAAATGGTTCCACCAGTGGGAAGGGCAGATGTGTTTCAGCTTAGCAGAAAACGAAGGGAATGTTACATTTCTTTGCCCCACAGTCTTAATGGTAGGATACAGTGTGACTCTTGAGAGCAGAATGTAAACTCTAATATGAAGATTGCGCAGCAAACGTGAAGGCCCCCACACCAAGAAGTCTGCAGTAGTAGTCCATTCCTTCTAGAGGACCACCAAAACACGTGGTTAACCTTATAGCCAGGCAGAAACATCACAAACACATTATAAAGCTGATACCAGCATTGAGAAGTTTGTATACATCTTGTCCTAATAAAGAAAACACTATTATGAAACAACAATAACATGTTTAAAATAACCATTCTATGGTATTTGTAAAGATACCAAACTGTACATATTTTTTTCCTATTTTACTATGTGATTTTGGAAGTTCTATCTGATATTTGTAGAAATTCCAAACATCGAGTTTGTTTTATTTTCCTTTGACAAATTTATGTTGAATGAAAACTTTGGTGAGCGCATAACTAACATAAAGTCTTTATTCTTTTACCTGGGGGCATGAGCCGAAAATTAACTGTAAACTAAATAACAATTAAATTAATCAGGGACGGGATATGAGTGTAACTAGAAGACAAATCTTCTGTCTCTACTTCCCTCAATCAAGAGAGAGATAAAGATGGCAATTCTACAAAATGTCCCATTTCACGTTCATAATAGTGAGCAACCTTGATAAAAGAGAGAGGAAAGAAATAACTTGAACGTCCAGAGGGAGACTAAAATAATAGATAAATAATTATCTCCATGATTACTTCACTCCTTCTGTCACTCTTTCATTCATTCACACTCTTTCACCATCTCTCTTAAAACACGACGTCACAAACCGCCATGATAATTACTTTTTTTAATAGCAACATCCCGCCAAAATCGGCAGGTTTTAAATTATAGTGTGTTGTTTCTGTTACACGTATTACTCGTACATTGCTGCTTCTTCTATAGTCTCGCTTGCTTGCTGTGAATGACGCGATCGTCTCTTCCTTTTAGCAATCTTATCATTTTGATCCATAATAATAAGTCTGCAATACTTTAAATTAAAATTGTGCCTTGAAGAAACAATTAAAAAACTTACAGTTATTTTTAAGAAAAATTAATGAGTTAAATCCGTTTCCGGAATGAAACTGGACAGAAGAGTACGGTATCTTACTTATTGTCTGTTGATTTAGTGCACATCGTCACACTTTCTATTTTTGCTAGAGTACATTTAAAGGGAAACAATACAATTATTGTCTAACTTTCAACCACAGTTGCACCCCCTTAGCTGTGGTCGAAAGTTAATGTACTCTTTCGAAAATAGAAAAAAGTGCGCAAATGGCGGTGTGCAAAATGTGACTGACCGACCGACCGACTGAAGTACCTTACGGCGGGAATTATGGTATTTGATGATAGCGAAATGTACAGTATTCTATTTATTGCTTCGTGTCTTATTCTTGTTATCCCCCAACCGCAGAGCATTTAGATGTAGCCAGTCTCGACCTCACACATTTACAAACGTTTCCATTCTTGTGACAAATGTGGTGGCTGTTGTTTTTTTTAAATTTTGGTTCGTATGTAAGAAAACAATGTCTTATGTCCTACATTTCAACGTAAATATTCCCTGCGTACTATCATATATTTATAGAACAGCTTTCTCGGGGTGACAGCAATCATTCTGACCTCTCTTTGGTGTGTGTAGTCGCTGTTTTACCTGGTTTCTCAGAACGGAAGGTGAACATTGAAGCTATCAACCAGTCACACATTTGTGGCCACTTTCCTCAGACACGCGTGACCAATCTCATTTGACGGGACTTCAAAGTCTGGTTCTAATTGTACATTCAATATAGTTTTGCTGATAATATTTATAGGTCAGACGCGGGAGAGATTAGATGGCGGAAGAAACATTAAATAGGTCAAAGGGCTAGTCTCAGATTCATTGGTTTTGAACAATTTTTCGCTTGTACCCTGGAGAACCGCGGTATTAACTTGAGGAGTGCGTGGCGTGCTAATGAGGTTAAATTTCTGTGATGCTTTACGCAGTTAATTAAATGTGTTCGTGCTATCTTCGTGTCAAGGATTACCTCCCCTGCTTTGCAGTAGTGGTCCAACTGTGGCCAAAACTCAAGAGTATCTACTATGGGTCTTCAACGGTGTCTACCTTCGCACAAGATTACTCTTGGCATAGATGTAGATAGAAGGGTGTTACCACCATATTTATAGTGTGGTATTTTCAAGCTTATAGTTCATGGCCGATAGATTTTAGACAACGCGAATGCCTGATGGTGGGCCGTTTAGATGGGCCAATGTTAAACAGATGAACATCGTTATGATGATGGGGTCATGAAGGTTGACCATGATAAAGGCATCTGAACTGAACCAATGGTATGTGACATCAACGACGATTTATTTGGACCTGGACAGATCCATCAAAGATATACATCTTCAGTTATACAATATATTACAGTTGCATTGCATCAAGATTCCGTTTCACTAGTACATGGCATAATACATGGACTTGACCGACTCTCTGACCGCCGACATTTCAAGGTCGACGAGAGCTCTACGGTGAGCAGTTCTAATATTCTGGGTAATTTATACCGGAGCTTGAGTAACACGAAGGGTTTTTAATAAGGAACCCTGGAAATATGTTCAAGTATGATCCAAATATTAATCAGCACGGATCTGGATTCACTAGCGACACGCCATGACGAGACGTGCCGAGGTCCTACCAGATCTTGTCATAAAATACATACGGTATCAAATTGCGATACTTAATGAAGCCAGGTGTTGGCTAGAACAACGCTCCACACTTGGGAGGTGTAATAATATATCTTCATAGAGCCTTTGCACGACTTGGGGCAAGGCTTCCAATAATCTCCGTCAAAAAGATGTCTGTCTTCAACCACAGACTATCTGGATCTCCTCGTACAGCGTAATCGCTTCTTTGACAACAAAAACCAATCGCACCGAGTCACGCTATTTTGTTCAAGTATTGTGACTGACGGCGCGTAAATAATTAAACATGTACAGCTTATTTAGTTGCGCTTACATGTACGTCTATCAACCTAGACGGGCATGTGAGGGTCTCACACAATTAACTCCTACGCATAGAAAGGACTTAACAAAGGGTAATGACACTTCTATCACAAAGGGAGTGTTCACAAGATATTCAGATAAGCAAAAACAATGTTGCTATGGCTAAGCACGTTAATTCTAGAATCTGCCCACCACTTGTGTAAAGAATTAAGCAATGATTAATTTTAGCTCGTTACGCCCTCACCTCTGATTTACTCAGTGGGATTCTTATTACTCTGGTATCACTTTGATTAGGGTGTGTGTAGTAAATCGACTGAGACAAATATGCAGTAACTTCAAAATGATTAAAACGAATTACAAATGTAACAGCGCTACCTCTTCTCAATGTTACTAGGTGGCGATATATTTAACTAGGTGACTGATGGCAGGCCCGTATAGTGGTTTTCTTTCTCAAAGCTAACACCTTGTTTACACTTCCACTCAACAACCTTTACAGACTAAGCCCGACTTATATGGTGTCCATCAAAAACTGATTTATTTACATATCATAAATTCCATTTACAATAGGAGGCATAGGGTACAATTCTCCATTACTATCATTTCATATTGTCCCCGGTATACTGCTATCTCATGTGTATACATATGATTCTCTTCTTACAAACAATTTCGTGTAAAGTCCACGCAAATTATTCCTCCAGTGCTTCATATTCTCTCAGGCCTCTTCCAAGCGCCTCTTTAACTTACTGTGAGCTTATTCCCTCCTGACTAACTCTGTCAGGTGTATCTCAATTAATCTTAGTACAATCGGTTCATAATTCATACAAGCAAATCAATAATTAGATGCATCTATAACAGCCTCCATATACTTACACCTGAGAGAGAGCGCATGAGTTATCGTGCAAATGTCATCACTCTTCAGATTCTTACTCGTCATACTTATCATTGACGATGTCTCACAATTCATTTGTGCAAAAGCCCAATGTGGCTATCACATTAATGTTCTTCTATGTCTCCTCTTAGACTCTTAGTTAGTTGCTTATCCTTTACAGGACGGGGCAATCAACCCCAGCTTTTATTGGCTGTTTGTGATTTTTCTAGGCAATTTTTTCATTCAGTAGTTTGCCATTGCTTTCTGAACGGTACGGTGCTTATACCACTGTTAAAAATCCACACAAAGCGAACTGCTACCAAACCGCCTGCAGCAGGTTTCGAACGTGGTATATCTGGATTATGAAACTGCGTTCATATCCATTAGGCCACAGACGCCGACTTAGACTCTAACTTAGTCAAAAAAAGTTATCCACTTTGTAGTTAATCTTGTACTTTCATCAGAATTTCTTCTACACAAAAATTGAGAGAAGAGCGTACTTACTGTGATCACACAGAATCCTCACAATAATCACAATCCCTACGATCACTCCTAAATGCTAGACTTATACTTTAATCACAGTTCTTTCTAATCTCCTGAATTGCTACAGCTATTCAATCTAGATCTATAAACCTATTTAAGAAAAACTTTTGTCATCCACAGGGTTTACACTTGAGAACCCGGCAGAAGCACAATCTTGCCACGTCGGTTCCTCAAACGTGGACTGCTAAAACACGACCGCTCAACAGCGCGCCGTAACTTGTTCTCTCTCCTAATCATTCTCAGCTGATCTCTCCCTTGTTTTCCAGTTAAAACGATTGGTCCGCCTTATTTCCACTCACTGAAAAGCATGCTCACGCTTATTTACCACGTAGGCGAACTTCAGTGAACTGTCTTCTGTTATTTTAAACTCCCATCAGTCTTTCCTGTGCGTTTTTTTCCTTCTCAGCTCACTAAAACCTACAAGGGACTTAATTCTCCGTTGTCTCCCTTTGATAATTTACCTTAATCTTATACTCTCTTCGTTAAGGCTTACTACAAAAATCTTCTTATGCTAATTTTCTTAACCATAGCTGTGGACTCACCAAACCTGCTTAAGTCTAATTCAGCCTTGTTTTCACCAACCGTGATTTACAGAGTTTCCTCCCTTTTTACAAAGGTA
Organism: Oreohelix idahoensis; assembly: GCA_024509875.1. Classification (NCBI taxonomy): domain Eukaryota; kingdom Metazoa; phylum Mollusca; class Gastropoda; order Stylommatophora; family Oreohelicidae; genus Oreohelix; species Oreohelix idahoensis. The sequence continues at coordinate 327,320 of JAMPIV010002299.1, forward strand.
TCTAATAGCAACATTTTATCTCCCTTCAACTAAGACAAACAGTCTGTATCCCAATCTATTAATTGTTCCTAAACCATTTTTCCAAACTCTTTTACTTTACTAAAACCGAATCACTGGTCATCTAAACCTTGCCTGAAGCATAAATAATGCTCTGGCGAACCCAACGGTGACACAAATAACAACATTTAATAACCACTTACGTTTTAACAGTATGAAAATAATTGACTAGTTTAGAAGAAAAGTTTTAACATTGATTTATAGTGGAGTCGATGGAAAATTCACTTTGGCAGCTTATATATGGAACTTAGCTGCCAATGACGGTTCTGCTCCTTCTGATGGGTTGGCTATTTTTACACTGCTCCCGCTCGTCAGTGGTCAAGGTTGTCCGATGTAGCTCGTTTACCGGAAATGTCAAAGAGAGTTTACAAAGTTGGTTCTTCGTCTTAAAGCGTAGGCCACTTGTCCCTTCTTGTTCCAGAAATAGTACTTTCTGATGGTACCACCAATAAGCCAATCCTCGCTCACATACTTTTTCCTCAGATGAATAAATGGCATTGGCAGTTGCCTTATTACACGTGTACTTGGGGTCGTTAATTTGAAATTTAATTCCCTTTCTGACTTCGTGTGTTTCCTTCAGTTTCCTCAGACAGCGGCTTTCCTTATTAAAATGATGGAGATTTCCTGGGCTGAATTGTAAGTCCTGAAAAGATAGTGGCAATAAAAGATGCCCGGTCTGATAAATGGAAATTCTGAATTCTAACTGGCACGCCTAGTGTTTTTGGCAAGCGTGAATCACACAGTGAAAAAACCACTGAAATGTGTTAGGTTATATTCACTGTCTAAATCCATTCTGATTGTTATGGAGCTCAAATGATCAGCCAATCTGATTTGAATATTTTACATGACTCATCTAGTGCAAAATTTCAGAAATTAATTTTCAGAAAATGGAATGTAAACATCCGATTGCCCTGTGTACCAACTCACAAACAGGTCGGTAACCTCAAACGACAATGTGTGTAAGATGTTACAAATTATTACTTTCGGTAAAGTAATGTCTTATCTGTTGCTTGAGCACACACAAAATCCGTCTCTTTACAACCTTGGCGGAGACGCACCCGTGCCTTGTCAGTGATTAAGCGAATTACGCTTGACGATGTACGTGTTAATCTGTGTACTGATATCGGCCGTGCCTGCGATTAACCAACTTGGTAGTCGATAATGTTCTCTCAGCCGCTTTTGCAAATGTTTAGTATTATCATCTACAAGGTGTGTCAGATAAACAGACATAACACAATATACTGAAATTAGCGAAAGAATGTAGATACATTCTGCTACTTAGCAGAGCAAAAAAAAATTAAGAACGTGCGACAATTGAAAGCACGCAATAAAATCCGCACCACAAATGTACCGAATATGCCGTGGTGAAACAGAGATCAGGAAGAAGAAGGGGTCACCCCCAATCCATTATTTGACATTCACCATATGCCATTATACAGTCCATTAAGGTTGCAAAGTCCACACTGTTATAAGCATCCTCTAGGTCAGTTGCGACAGCCACCGATTCTCTTTTACTCTGGAATCCCTCGTAAACATCGTACGCAAGCGTTACCACAGGTTGTTTTCAGTTTTCAGAGGACTATAGCTACCCAAGGTATCAGGAAGGATGTGTGTATTTTCGAGGTGGCTTATTACTGGTCTTGCCACTATCTTTTCAAGTAATTTACCATAGACATTCTCTAATGTGATAATTCGATAGCTGCTGAGCAATGTGGGGTCTTTGCCAGGTTTAGGAAGTGGCCGAAGGTAATTGCGTAGCAAGTCTTCCGGCACCTAAGCATTCTGTATGCTGGTATTGAAATCGCTCACCATATTTAAAATGGCTGTTTCGTTGAGCTGTTTAATGTGATTGTATTGTGCACCAGCATGTCCCAGAGCGGTGCTTCTGCTGGTTTGCAATGTGTACACCACGTCCTCTTCAGAAATGAGATCGAAGTATATCTGGCCTCTTATGGCATTTTCCAGAACACAGTCCTTTATTTTCAGGCGGGCCTTTTGCCACCTTAATCCCTTAGCTCCACATATCTATTAAAAATGCTCTTCTCTCCTCTTCGTCTGTCTTCAGGATTAGTCATGTGGAACGTTTAATATTAGGGACGGGTTGGCTTGCACTTTTCTTATTCATTCTTCGATGTAAGGACCAGAATTTCTATGGAGTTTTTTCCGTGCCCACCTGTGTTACAAAGTCCACAAACACTTCATCCTTGGCCTCCCGTGCCAAGCTCTCGAATCTGTTAACGACTCCTTGCTTTTTCTCCTTCATCTTCTCAACTTCTTCCTCATTTCATCATTCTTGTTTTTCGTGCTTTACGCCATTCCGTTGTTGCTCTTTCCGGGTCTATCCATGCTTCCTTCACTGTCTTATTCCACCAGGGAGATTTGGTAAAAGTGTCCTCGCTGTTTTTTGTTTGGCATTTTGACGTAATGTGTGTAAATGGTTGTTACAGTCAAGTGGGCCTGTAGGATACTTGAAGGTCTGTTTAGGATTCCTGTGTCTAGTGGTCCTATCCTTTGCAATGACTATGACGCAACGTAGGTGATAGCTTTCCTGTCTACCTAACACATCCCAACGTGCCATGGTGGTGGCAGCACTAGAGATGAGTACCTGATCGATGACACCATTTGTATCCCCAGGTTTAGTTGCCAGTCTAGTTGGGCGTCCATCATTCAAGATGTTAAGGTTTATGTTAAGTAATGCCTGGCTCAAAGCTATACCCTGCCTATTTTCTGTGATGTTTCCCCACTTCTTGGATCTAGCATTGAGATCGCCAGCAATTAAATACCTGATGTTAGAATCTTCAGAAATGTCCGCCAGAAAACTCCAACTACTCTCTTCTGTAAGACATGAGCGTATAAATTGTATACTCGCCACTCCTGATTGAATATATTCACAGCAATCTCCTGCTATTCCACATCCTCACTAGTTTGGGAACGTGTATCCAGCTACGAAAGAAGACATCAGATTAAGCTGGGAGAACGGTCCTGGATCAGGTTGACTACTTTAAATACCTTGGAGCTGTCATAGACCGGAAGGGAGGCATCAAAGAAGAGTTGGCTACCCGAAGAGCAGCCGCTGTGAGACTTTTTAAAGCCATAAATCGAGAATTCCTCAGCAAAAGGGAAGTTGGTAAGAAGATGAAGATAGCTGTATACCGCTCCACCTGTGCCCCAGTCTTGACGTATGGATGTGAGTCATGGGCAATGACTACAACCCACAAAAGCCAGATCCAAACCTAAGAAATGAGGTATATGAAGTAACAAGAAGAGACATGGTCTGCAACCAGACGATACGTGAAATCCTAAAAACCCAACCCTTGCAGACCCAAGTAGAAAAGTCCCGAGATGGTTTGGCCATGTCTGCAGAATGGGAGAAGATCGGATACTACGGCAAGCATGGGAAACTAAGAGCCAGACCTCCAGGACGACCCAAAGTCCGCTGGGAGGACAACATTAGACAATCTTTGAAGGACCGAGGACTAGATGGAAGCAAGCAAGGAGGAAGACAACCGATAGAATAGTATGGCGCTCTCTCTAACAAACCTCTACACCTCACGGTAGAAGAGGAACGACTAAGTAAGAAAGTATTCAGCCACGAATGAGGGAGCTCATGTTTTACACATATACCTTGACTTGTCTACCACTCTTACATGGATTCGAGTAACATATCTAGCCTGGGCAATTGATAACACTATTGGCTTTTACATTTGTCTCATGGATCATGAGGATATCGAAATTGTAGATGATTGTTTGTATAATGGGTGCCCGTTGATTGGCACTTCGACATTTCCAGTATCCTATACTGTGACGAAATCAGTTGTGTCCTTTTACATCATTTTCGTTTTTTTTGCATTATCAACTTAATTTGCTCATTTTCCTCACCGATCGTCCTATTATTTGGCATATTTTATGAACCTACATTCTTGCCTAGTCACTCCCAGACATGTTTACGTTTCACAATATGAATCGTAGTATTACAAGGCTAATTAGACCGGCTGTCAGATTATAATTTTAATGCACAGTGTCATGTAATGCAGACGGTCACATGAAATCATTGTTGACACAAAGTGGTCTCGCACAATCGGCGGAAAGAAAGCCAGATTGTCTGTCTGAGAAATCCGTCTCAGAGATGTGCCTAAACACGGGTAATAATAGTTAATCGCTTCCGATGGTCCGTCTCTGTATCAATAGTATCGATAACCTGTCAGAGGAGACAATATGGGCAGAAGTTATTAGCCAGGAAATGAGTTCACAGATGTGTTCGTAAGTTTGCACAAGTGCAATCGGACGTATTACTGCCATATTTGAAATAGGTCACGAGTTTACATTTTTAAATTGATATTTTAAAACACGCGGGGGATAGTAAGGATTTAACATCCCGACCCACATAGCTCTAAAGATACAGGACTGGTCTAAATCTAGAGCCTGAAATAAACTTTAACTCTCATTGGAAAGCTAGTCGGAACTACGAATGTGGAAGCTTGAAGTACAATGAGAGTATAACCAATAAATTCGGAGATACAAATCAGACTGCATCGCAACGTCAAATTAGCAACTCACAGAAGCCAGAGAGACGTCGGACTAGAATTCCAAATTATAAGTGACAGACGAAGTATTTGGGCATCTTTGTAATTTAGAAAAGAAAACACTCATTTTTAAATACCAAGACTTGAGACTTTTTGTGGTTTATAACACTTGCGTGTCCGAGTTCAATCCCAAGGCGAGACCCCAATTGTCACGGATTGCCTCCCCTTAGTTCTGCAGAGGTAGGGGAGAGAAGAGGAGAGAGAGAAAAAAGAAGGGTAGGAAAGAGAAAGTCCAGAAAGAAAGCAGATCCCCTCTCGATGAAATATCTGCGTATATGTCACATGATTTGTCTCCCTATTGCTCTTCAGTAGTGGTCCACCAGTGGCCAACACTCCAGAGTATCTAATCTGGGTCTTCGAAAATGACTACCTTCGCACAAGATTACTCTTGGCAGAGTTGTAGATAGAAGGATAATGACACTTCTATCTCAAGGCAGTTAACACAAGATGTTCTCAGAAGGCAAGAACAATGCTGCATAGGGAAGAGCACTATTAACTTATATCTGATCCGTTGCCTTTTGTGAACAATTAAGCAATGGTTTTAGCCTGTTCAAGCCCCCAGCTGGTGTAAATCCAGCGAAATTATTTTATAAGTATTTGCTCTATAGATGTAAATATATGTCTAGATTTACATATATTGAAGAGTCTTGCTCATACGTTTTCTTTAATACATATAATAACTGAATGAATTATTATTGCTTTGTTTTAAAATAACGTGAAACAAATTTAATAATCAATTAGTTTTAATAGGTTAAAATAGCGATGGAATGATGGTGAATTTTAGATGTAAATAAAATTGTCTTCACTGAGAATTGGTTTGAGGATTTAAAAAAAAAAGCAATTGTTCTTTTGCTGTTTCCCTAATAACCTTACCTGGTTTAAATGAGTCCTGCAGTCGTGGTTTCTTCACACAACATGTCCAATTTAGGCGGTGAGTGTTGATTCCCTGCTTTTAACTCACAACTGGTGACGTTGAAACTTTAATCTTGCAGCTTCGTACCATGAACAGTCTGATAGCTTCGTTCTACGAACTTTACACAAAATAAAAAGAAAAAAATTCCTCTTCTAAGTACATTTGGTTGGAAGATTAACAGGCGCCTAGTCTTGTTGTCAACCCACCAATGTAAGCCGCTCAGAATAGTTAAATTTTTGATTATCCACAGCGTAACTCGGGAAGATGATAAGAAATCACTAATATTCTCTTGGGCATTAAACTGGGAAAATATGTGCTTGGACAGCGCGAGGGCAATGGCGTGCCTGAATTACAATTAACTTTCAGAAAATGAGATGATATACTTGATCCACATTGGACGTAATGATCACTCATCACTGCTCCATTCGGAGTATGGGGTCACTTCTGCTGTCGGTTTTTGTACGACTAGCGAGAAACAATCACCAGCGCTTGCTGTAATGGTTTATAAATATACTATTTTCATATGCTGAGATTGCCAGCCGCATATATTACGTTGGCGCTGAGGGGCAGTCGAGAACAAGGGCACTGAAGAGGCTTAGTGAAACTGCGGAAAAGGCATCATGCTGGCTGTGGAACAACAGCATTGGGTTATGGAACTGGGGACAGTAAACTCTGCGGTTAGGAGACATCAGGAATTTTTCTACGTCCACAATACGTTGAGTTTTTCGGTGTACTGGTGAAAGGGCTGTGACTGACGGGCAACACGTGGCGTATTATAAGAGGTGTTGGGCACGGGGTTACAGTTGCTGGCCTTGTCGGTTTCACGCAGATGTGTCAGTGTCTGTCCCTGGTCGTGGTGTGAGCGGAACGAACGGAATAATGTGTCTTCTCTTTGGTTACTTTCACAATTGCCTCCACGGCTGGCGGAGTTGTGGATTTTAAAGTTGCTACCAAGGTGAAATGGGTTCATTTTCGATACAAGACAACAGGAGGCTGAGACACTTGAGAGTCATAACCCAAGTGGGCCCTCCCCCTTTAGAGTGTAAAGGAGTATAGGGCCGAAACATTTGTTCAATGGGCGGACCTCTTCTGATGATCAGATTGCCTCCTGTTGTATCGCTCTGTATAGAGTTTCTTATCATACGACGTAGCAAGTGCAGACACGTTAAATCTGTAAAATAAATGTTTACACTTACCTCAAAGTAACTTTTGGGAACACAATCTCCTGGCACAGTTTAGAATGGACACAACAAATTAGGTTATATGCTTTCGAATTACTTGGTCTGGGAAATTTTAGTATTCCTCTTATGACGGGTGATCTGATTCCTTAGATCTCCAGTCTTTGTATTTAAAAATTCGGGTTTACTTATAAGTTTCAAAGTTGCCCAAATGCTCTGCCCTGGTCCTGTAAGTTTCCAGTCTTTGTATTTAAATAATGCTGGTTTACATTTAAGTCTCACAGTTGCCCAAATACTTCGATCTGTCACTTATAATTTTGGAATCCATTGTCCGATCCTTCTCTCTGGCTCTGGTGAATTGCTAGCTTGACGTGGCGATGCATTCTGCTTTGTGACTCCGATTTTGTTCGATTATTTTCAATTTCTCAGTTCAAATCCCAGATTGTACTTCGACGAATTTGCTAATGAAAGTCAAAGTCTAAATCCGGCTCTCAAATTAAGCCAATGATTAGCTCTTTAGAACTAAATGGGTCGGGGTGTTAAATCATAATTACCCCCGCACGTTTAAAAATATCAAATTTTAAAATTCCAGCGCGTGACCTCTTTCAAATAAGGTGGTAATACTTTTGATTATATCTTTATGCAAACTCACAAACAAATCTGTGAACTTATTACCTGTATAGATGCTTACAAATACAACGTCTTACTTTCCCTTGACACAGGTGGACCGGAAATGATTTTGTCATTCATGTCTGTCCAAAATGTGTCGCCCAGTCAAGTAATCTATTATCCGTCGCTTGTGCACACAAAATCCGTCTACGAGCGAGTAATTTTATCGCCAGGCACGGCTTAAGGAAACAACTCTACGCGAAAACTGAGCGGGCCCACATGGGTTTACTTGCGCTAATCTCAGCAAAGCTGTGAAGCGCCAACCAAATGGGATCCTGTTACCAACAGATTACTGGTGGCAATGTATGTAGTTATTATAATATTTATTTGTCTGAGGGAAAGTATTTGTTTTTAAAATCAGGATGCTTTCCTGGCCAAAGATATATCACCCATGATTGATTGATACTTTTGTTATATGGGTTATCTCCCCTGTATATCGAACTTGGCGTATGAATCAAGATTTTGTTGGTCTGTTCCTTGTTGGGCCAGAAACAGATTGTTCTTGCTTAGGTTTATGCGGGAATGTTTATGGTCCGAGTCTATGTTTACTCCTTGTCTATTTAAGACGACTCGGTCTTATATCGTGATATCTTTGTATGTCTAAGTGGGACTATTTTTCCTTGTACTGAACTTTGGGGTCGGGCAGTTTCTGCGCATGCGGATACGAAAAAGGGTCTTCCGTGATGATGGAGCCTGGTGAATGCCATGTCGGAGACCAGTCCGAAGTTTGTTGATATCTGTGATCTATTATGGGGAAGAAGATAGTTTCTGATATGATTATTAAGTCTATGAGTTCCCCAGTGTTTATTCTGTAACGCCAGGTAAGGGCGTATGTGTTCTGCTAGTGTATTTCCCATGCCCAGGTAAAAGAACTTTTTGCTGAACTTTTTCCTTGCTAGGCTTAGATAGGCAGACGTCTACATGATGATTATCTATATCAATATGTCGGGATGACATGTTACCTAGCAGCACTGAATATGATTGTATGCAGCAGTTATGATGAAAGAATATGCTGATTCTTGTAGAAACATTTGTGTTCATGAACAAAGCCTTTATTGAAGCTTTACTATGCATCTGTATAGTGAGCAATGCTCACTGGAACCAGAAGCCATTTTGGATCCTATTTTTTTTTCGATCATCGATCAGAGAACAGGGATGCCCCTTATTATCAGGGGAAGATTAAGAGATCACAGTTATAAAGAAAACCCAATACTGGTGGGTTAACATTGTCTCCAGAAATATTTGCTGAACTTTACCTAAAGGAATCTTCGCTAGAAAAGAGGTTCTGTCTAGGAGTCATGCTTGAACATTATTTATTAACTGACATGATCAGTCAGTAAGGCCTGATGGTTATATTTATAAACAGTGGAAATCTAAGTGCTTGTCTACGGACGTTCCATTGTAATGTTCTTCAACATGAATGCCAACTTAAGATTGTAGACCATTGATCAACAGTATGATGATATATGTCGACCTGTTTTCCTGTAACTATACCCGTACTGTCCAAGTGTGTGCGTCCAATTAAACAGTATGAAACGACCACAGTAGTCTGCATCATTAACTTCTAGCTACGTGTGAGTGAGTGTTTGATCTTCTAGTCAACTCTTCAGAACAATCCATGCATTCGCGTATTGACACTCACATTAACACTCATAGTCAACATTACATCCTTGTCGGGGCCTCATTACGTTTTTGGACAAGGTGACCTGTATGCCCAACACTGTGCCGGTTTAGAGTTGACCATTTACACCAATCCCAGCTTTATTAACGTGGTGACCAAGAAAAGCATATATCAATGTGGTAGGCCAGCTTTCTGGGTCTAACCTGCACAGTAGACACCACATGGAAGTCAGCTACTCATACCAGATCGTTTCCATGACGCCTGATACGACACACCAGCAGTGAGAGTCTACACTTTGTCAACAGTTCCTCACGTGACCTATCAAGCGAATACTGAAACTAGGTCAGCTCTTGTTGACATTTTTTCGTCGGACATCACAGCGAGTTACAAACATACGATTAACGTTTTCCGAAAAAATGCAGAACAGGTCAGAAGTCTTACGTGTGTTAGGTATGAGAACCATCAACGTTGGATCTTCTTGAACTGCTCTATATGTTGAACAGTGTAATAGTTTAGTTCAAAATTTAGTGTTTATTAAAGTGGCAGTTTATTTTCTTTAAATTAGAAACTTCGCCATTGGATAACAACTCAACCTTCGCTACAACACATTCCATTTATATAATATTTATGTATTTATGTTTAAATGTTTACATATTATTTGTGTGTCTATGTCGTGGGCGGTTGGTGAGGTGACTAATATAAGATTTCCCAAGTAACATACGGCTTATATTACTGGTCTGTAGGGGGAAATTTTCTTAATTGAAAATTTGCATGCAACATCTGTTGCTATTTTTTGTTAGCTGTCACAGCTGTGCTTATCGTTGTTTTTGTAATATTTTTCTGTTCTTTAGTTTTGTTTTGATATTTTTGTATTTTTAGGTCTCATCTTTTCTGTCATTCAGTTCTATACATGTTTATATTTATACACTGTGGCGTTATTTGTTTTGTTTCTTACGGCGCAGTTATCATCACAGATTCTGTGATTATTTTTCTTCTGTTTTCTATTTAACTTATTTGATTTCTGCGAATGTTTTCGTATTGTCCTTCTTGATTGTCCTTTGTGTATGTGTTCTTGGTTGACATATGCTATATAAAATATATTTGATCATACACTACTAGCTGTGTAGTGAACTTATGAGAAAGAATCAACTGTTGATTAATTGCTATTATTAGAGGTACACAGTTGATTATACAAGACCTTATTTAAAGGCTTGTTTCCCACAGAGATTGGGATAAAGGGAGCTGGTTATTCAAGCTATTAAGAGCTTGTTTCCATTTATTTGGAGATAGATTTCATTAAGATGCAGGTGGACGAAAAGAGATTCCAAATGGAAATGGAAAAACAAAATAGAGAAGCTGAGGCTGAACAAAAGAGATTAGAAAGAGAAGCGGAGGCTGAACAAAAGAGATTAGACAGAGAAGCTGAACAAAAAAGTTTAGAAAGAGAAGCAGAGGCTGAAAATAAAAGATTAGAAGTTGAGGAGAGAAAAACAAAGATGAAACATGAACATCAGGAAAAACTTTTAGCTTTTGAGATAGAAAAATTAAAGTTGACAAATATGGGTATTGCTAATCAGTCAACTGGTAATAATGGTAAACCTTCTACTTATAAGGTCAAGGTATCACCGTTCAATCCTTCCAGTGACGACATTACATTCTGGCTGGATCGTTTTGAACGTTCTTGTCGAACTCATAATGTGGATAAATCACAGTATGCTAATCAGTTGTCAGAAAATTTGAAAGGTGATTCTCTTACAAGTTTAAGCTTGGTAGAAGAGGCTGATAAGGATAATTATGATGTTATTAGAGCAGCCTTGATAAAAAAATATCAATTGACAGAAAAGGTTATCGTCTTTTGTTTAAGACGATGGTGCCTGAGGCAGGAGTAGAATTCTCATAATTCATTGCAAAGGCACGTCTTACATTTACACGATGGATTGAGCTATCCAAAACAGAAAAAAACATATGAAGCACTTATGGATTTGTTGCTCAGAGATAAGATTATGTCATGTGTAAATAAACCATTCCTTGAATTTATACATGAGCGTAAGCCCAAAACACAAAAACAAATGGAAGAATATTGTTCCCAATACGTCACTGCACATCCTGACGTGACTTTTGGCAACATTAAGATTAAGGAGAGTATGCCAGTTGCTTCAGCAACACCATACAATCCTAATTATTCACACAAATTTCAGGGACCACAAAACAGGTTTGATAAAAAAGGTAACCATAATAAGTATCAAAACCAAGGTAACCAATCATTTCAGGGTTCTTCTGCGAAGAACTGGAGACGAGCCAACAGCCCTCGATTCAGGGGTGGTCATAATTATAGGAACTTCCGCAGAGGAAGTCATTATAGAAACTATCCAAGTTATCCATCATGGAGACAACAAGATCATAATTACAGAGATACTCATTATAATGAATATGATTATGGTAACCATGAGAACTAGGACTCAAACCCAAAGAGGGGTTACAATAGAGGAAACAATAATGATTACAGAGGCGATAATAATCGAGGTAGATCACAATACAAAAAACATAAACCACATTATCAGGGAAACTCTGCTCAGCAAGAGTCCCATGAAGCCCATAAACAGAATAAAGATAATAATGACGCTAATAATATGGCATGTTCCGCTTTTGATTTTGGGAGAGCATCTCAGTGCCCCCAATGCAAAACATTATTTGAACCAACTACGGTATCTACTTTAAGTTGTGGCCATCCTCTTCCCGCTCTTCCTGTGTCAGTCGCGCATGATGGAAGAGGTTCTCTTGTCTTACATAAAGGTTTAGTAAATGACAATCCAGTCTCAGTTCTTTTTGATTCTGGATGCACCACAATTGGTGTTAGGCAGTCACTTGTAGATCCTTCTCGTGCCACTGGAAAAGTAGTCAAATGTGTAACATTTGGCGGCACCTTAGAGAAATACTCTACTGCTATCATTAAGATTGCTACTCCTTTCTTTACAGGAGATGTACACGCATGTCTTCTGCCGAATCCGATCGCTGATCTTATTATCGGTCGTATTCACGGAGTCAAAGAATGCACTCCACAACAAATTTCCGTTTGGGAAAAACAAAATATGCAAACTGCTAATGCTGTAGTCACTAGAGCTCAAGCTCTTAATATGCCTCAAACTTCATCTACTGAAGATAATGAAGTGCATAACCAAGATGATCCCTTGGTAATTTCTCGTGACTCGTTTATAAAACAGCAAGAAGATGACCCCACTCTAAAGAAATTCTTCACTCTTGCAACAAAAGGTTATCCAAATAAGGATACAAATCGTAAATCTTGGATTACAATGAAGAATGGCGTACTTGTACGTATGGTTCAAGACTCCACTAAGTCAAGTCATTCTCAGATTCTTGTGCCCAAGAATTTGAGAGTTCAAATTTTGCAGCACGCTCACGATTCTCAGTGTGCTGGACATATAGGTTTTTCCCGTACTAAGTCAAGAAATCTTGCGGCTTTCTTTTGACCTTTTGTGAACAAGGACATACGGATTTATTGTCGATCTTGTAAGGTATGTCAAGAAGTGAAATCCAAAGGTCCACGCCATGCTGCACCTATTCAGGCTGCAGACATTCCTATTCGACCATTTCAGAAAATGGCGATAGACATCATTGGTCCATTTAAGATCAAATCTGCTAGAGGACATCAGTTTATCCTGACGTGTGTTGATATGTGCACACGTTGGCCAGAGGCTATTCCTCTGAAGGGTAGGTTAAACCCCCAAAATGAAAAACACACAATTATAAGTTAATATCTATATCTGGTCATTTATACTAGCAAAATCACTGAAAAAAATACAAAACATTGAGGTATTGTAAAGTTTGTTTTCTGTCTGCTCTGTTGAAGTTGCTTTCACACCCACACTGGATGCTCTGTAAGGAAGAGTGGTGTGTTGTTGAGATCAGGCATGCTCCAGTCTACCCAGCTGTAAATGGGTAACTCACCCTAGTCCTGAGTTAGGGAAGGCAAAGGCTCCAGGGGAAGCAGGCCCTAAACTTGGTCACTTCAGCCGACGCAGGATGGTGTATGTATGAAGTAGAAGTGTAGAGTGTGATTACCGCGAATGGTGTACTGTTCGTGTGCTGACCAATATAACCACTCATACACATGTGTCTACAAGGCACCAATGCAGACTGCTGGAATCTTAGTTTACTCAATTTATTCAGACGTACACACTGGGACATACGAGTACATCATGGTTCGTTGACATATCAATTTGTAGGTATACATAGCAGATCTGAAGTCATGACACATTCAGAAATAATGGCAGTACATCAAAAGTTCAATGTCATGATACATTATGGCCGCATCCCCCTATCTGACTAAACGCGTCAGTGAAGGCAGATCGATAAATAACTAAAGTTACTTGACGTCCATAGTTTTGTAGTATATATTATGAAACCACGAAAGGGGGGTTTCTAGCAGGATTGAGATCTCTCTGTCACTGTCCGATAATAAGATAAGTAATCTGTTCTCTTGGCAGTGATCAAAACATATGATGACCGAAATCCAACATGGCTGCCTCCCTGAGTTGTCGTTCACTCATTCATAGGAAGGAGAATATAAGCCAGAGTTAATTTATAATGGGTATATAAATGATTTCATAAATGTTTCCATGCAGCTCTACGGTGATCAGGTTAATTCACGTAGCCATAACCGCTGCAGGAAAATCTGTCATCTTCGTCGATACAAAACACGACACTAGCATAGCGAAGCACAAAAGTCAAGCTAGGCCTAACCGACGAGAGATCATCAAAAATAGGAGCTGGGTTTACCTGGAGTCCGAATCATCTATATACTGACATAAGGAGAGTCTCTAACACAAACTATCATAGAGACACCATCTCCTTCAGAAGAAAAACCACTTCGTAAGACATTTTTTTCTGACGAAAGGACCAGCTCTAGAAAAACGTACCTCGCCATTTGTAAGCGGTACATCGGAACTCATCACGACTTGTCAAGACAACTCATACTTCCGCTAGACCGGAATAACCAGAATCTAGTCCCTCCTACCCATCCAAAATATACAATATAGGACTGATTCTACTTGTACTAATAATATGTAATACATATGAATTCAGGCCATAAACACAATAAGCAAATTAATATATTTTCTGGCCCTAAAAAATAAGTACAAACGCAAGCGCAATATCCTTGCGCTGGATCAATATCCAGAACGATTACTCCTATAATCAAAAGTGTGAATCAAACATGGATTATCTCGCTTTTACCATAAACAGCATTTTCATACACAAATGAATGAATGTCTATATTTTTCCCATAGTAAATAGCCATATCGATTTTTGTAATATGTGCGTCAAAATATGCACGCAACAGATTACCACACCCCTCGGGGAAAAAAAAGGTACATTTTTTTTTAAATACATCTAGGAGCAACATACAATAAGCTCACAACGCACCAATACCATGCGCAGATGATAAGCATAAGTTTTATGACCTTAGAGAAAGTACTTCTCTAAGTATAAATATTTCCAGAGAGGTGTCACCAACGCATACTACAATATTAGCAATGACACAATTTCCACATTAGTTTATACATAAATTCCATCTAAGATATCTTAACATCATGATCATCAAAGACGAAAAACATTGAAAGATCAGCGGTGAATACATATCAATGAACCGCTAAGTAGTGTTACAATCAATATATGATATATTACATATGTGTACACATTTCAACATAGAAACAACTGTATCAAAGTTGTATAACAGTTATGAATCATGTGGGCATCTAGACAAAATATCTGCCATCACATTTTCTGACCCACGGATAGCTCGCACCGAAAAATGAAATGGCTGTAGAGCAATCACGTATCGCGTTGATCTCGCGCTCTTCAGATTTTTACTCTGAATAGCCGTAAGAGCTTTCTGGTCAGTTTCCACAATGAAATGCGCGCCCAGAAGAAATCTTTGCAGTTTAAGGATTGACCAAACCATAGCCAATAATTCACGGTCTAGGACCGAGTAATTCTTCTCTGCGGCATTTAATTTCCGAGAAATATACATCACAGGATGCAGAGTTCCAGAGTACTCTTGCATTAGTGCAGCTCCAATCCCGGTGGATGAAGCGTCACTACGAAGAATAAATGTCTTATCCTTAGAAGGCAATACTAGGATAGGTGAAGTAGAAAACATAGTTTTAACCTTATCCAACGAGGATTGACATTCTTGAGTCCAATGGACTACATTAGGAGACCCTTTCTTTAGCAAGGAAGAAAGAGGTGACATAATGGAGGACAGATTCGGGATGAATCGTCCATAAAATTGTATTAGACCTAAAAGACTTCGTACTTGCTTTTTAGTCTTAGGAATAGAAATGTTAAGTATCTTACTTGTATTATGGTCTTCTGTTTTTAGGAACCCATGACCAACACGGTGTCCTAAGAAAGATATTTCGCTAAAACCAATACATGCTTTCGATGGTTTCACTGTCAGGTTATGCACGCGTAAGATAGACAATAGTTCATTTATACCATTATAGTGATCGTTCCAAGTATCACTGAAAAGACAGATGTCATCAAGATACGCAATGACATCTGAGTGATGAGATAGGATTCGACGCATCATGCGTACAAATGTAGCAGGGGCGTTCATAAGACCGAAAGGCATGAAATTCCATTGGAATAGACCCCTAGGCGTCGAAAAAGCAGTAAACGGTTTGGCGTGTTCGGATAGTGGAACTTGCCAATATCCCTTAGACAAATCGAGTTTAGTAAAGAAGTGAGAATTCGATAGTCTCGTAAGTAGCTCTTCTAGTAAAGGCATCGGTCGCATTCATGGAGTGAAAGAATGCACTCCACAGCAAATTTCTAATTGGGAAAATGTTAATATGCAATCTGCTAATGCAGTAATCACTAGGGCTCAAGCTCTTAATATGCCACAATCTTCACATTCTGAAGATAATGATGCGCAGATCCAAGATGATCCCTTGGAGATTTCCCACGATTCCTTTATCAAACAGCAGGAAGATGATCCTACTCTAAAGAAATTCTTTACTCTTCTCATATTTTTAGGCACAAGGATTTGAGAATGAATGGACTTAGCGGAGTCTTGTACCATACGTACAAGTACGCCATTCTTCATCGTAATCCAAGATTTACGATTTGTATCCTTATTCGGATCACCTTTTGTTGCCAGAGTAAAGAATTTCTTTAGAGTAGGATCATCTTCCTGCTGTTTGATAAAGGAATCGTGGGAAATCTCCAAGGGATCATCTTGGATCTGCGCATCATTATCTTCAGAATGTGAAGATTGTGGCATATTGAGAGCTTGAGCCCTAGTGATTACTGCATTAGCAGATTGCATATTAACATTTTCCCAATTAGAAATTTGCTGTGGAGTGCATTCTTTCACTCCATGAATGCGACCGATGATAAGATCAGCGATCGGATTCGGCAAGAGACATGCTTGCACCTCTCCTGTAAAGAAAGGCGTAGCAATATTGATAATGGCAGTGGAGTACTTCTCCAATGTGCCACCAAATGTTACACATTTGACTATATTGCCTGTAGCTCGAGAAGGATTTACGAGTGATTGCCTCACTCCAATTGTAGTGCACCCCGAGTCGAAAAGAATTGATACCGGAGTACCATCTATTAGGCCCCTATTAAAGACAAGAGCACCCCTTCCATTATGCGCGATTGACGCATGGAGAGCGGGAAGTGGGTGACCGCAGCTTAAAGTAGAAACTGTGGTTGGATCGAATAATGTTTTGCATTGCGAACACTCAGATGCTCTAGCAAAATCGAAAGCGGAATTTGCTACACTATTGGAGTCTTTTTTATCATTATTCTGATTATCGGTGTCGTGGAACTCCTGTTGTGCAGAGTTAGCCTGGTAATAAGATTTACCATGTCTTTTGTGTTGTGATCTACCTCGGTTATAATTGTCTCTATAATTATTATTGCCTCTGTTATAACCCCTATTTGGGTTTGAATCATAATATTCATGATCATAATCATCATGCTCATTATATTGAGTATCCCTGTAATATTGTTTCTTTTGTCTCCATGAAGCACTTGGGTAGTTCCTATAGCTACTCCCTTTCCGAGAATTTCTAACATTATGGGCACCCCTCGCGTGTCGAGGACTATCAGCCCGATTCCAGTTCTTCGAAGAAGAACTCTGATTTGAGTGGTTATCTTGGTTTTGATACTTATCCCAATTAACCTTTTTATCAAATTTATTTTTAGCTCCTTGGAATTTGTGTGAGTAATTCTGATTATATTCTGTTGCCGAAGCAACTGGCATACTCTCTTTAATGTTAGAGTTACCAAGAATCATGTCAGGGTGTGCCGTGGCATACTGGTCACAATATTCTTCCATTTGCTTTATTGTACTAGGTTTACGCTCATGTAAGAACTCTAGGAATGATTTATTTACAGAAGACATGACCTTGTCTCTTAGCAATAAATCCGTAAGACCATCAAATGTTTTCTCTGTTTTGGATAATTCAATCCATCGTGAAAGTGTAATTCGTGCTTTTGAGATGAATTCTGAGAATTCTACACCTACCTCAGGTCTCATTGTTTTAAACAAAAGACGATAACCTTCTTCAGACAGCTGATATCTCTTTATCAAAGCTGCCCTAACAGCATCATAATTATCTTTGTCGGCCTCTTCAACAAAATATAACTTACTCAGAGACTCCCCTTTTAGATTTTCAGACAACTGATTCACATACTGTGATTTGTCAACATTATGAGATCGACAAGCCCGTTCAAATCTAGAAAGCCAAAATGTTATGTCATCACTGGTAGGGTTAAACGCTGGTACCTTGACCTTGTACACAAAGGGTTTACCATTACCACTAGATGCCTGATTAACATTACTCATACATGTCAATTTTAATTTCTCTAATTCCAACTCATGTTCTCTTATTGCTTTTCTCTCTTCAGCTTCTCTATCTAATTTTTTTTGTTCTGCAGCAGCAGCAGCTTCTAATTTTTTTCTGTTCTGCAGCAGCTTCTAATTTTTTCTGCTCTGCATCAAATCTCCTTTCCTCCACTTGCATCTGCAATTTCTTAAGTTCAGCAGCAGTATCAGCTTCTTTTTCTAATCTTTTTTCTTCAGCTAAGGCTTTCCTTTCTTCTGCAGCAGCTTTTTTTTCTTCTATCTGAAGTTTTCTCTCCTCAGCCGCAGCTTTTCTTTCTTCAACAGCAGCAGCAGTTTTTTTTCTCTTCTGCAGCTAATGCCTTGTCATATTGAGCAACAGCCCATTGTTCTAAGTCTTTTCCAGTCTTATCAAGAGATTTTCCTTGAGCAATGAATATTGATCCAGCGCAAGGATATTGCGCTTGCGTTTGTACTTATTTTTTAGGGCCAGAAAATATATTAATTTGCTTATTGTGTTTATGGCCTGAATTCATATGTATTACATATTATTAGTACAAGTAGAATCAGTCCTATAATCAAAAGTGTGAATCAAACATGGATTATCTCGCTTTTACCATAAACAGCATTTTCATACACAAATGAATGAATGTCTATATTTTTCCCATAGTAAATAGCCATATCGATTTTTGTAATATGTGCGTCAAAATATGCACGCAACAGGTATATACTAAAAACTTGCAATCTATGTCGGAAAAACAGTGAAAAAAAGGCAAATTTTAGCTTTTTTGGCTATTTTGTTGACAAGATATCTCAAATGTGAGTACAACTTGAGTTATGAAATTCGGCTGTTTCATTTGTTAATAAATGATAATGATTGTATACTAAAATAATTTCGATTGGTTTGATATCTGAGTTTTTTTTAATTTTAACATACCAATCGAAAAAAAGTTGAAATTTTTAAGGGGGTATCTTAGCTATTTCTCAACAGTTTTGTAGTTCTTAAACATATATCCTTTATTTTAGTTTATTTTAATGAGCACTATGTGTACAGCATGTGGTCCAAAATGTACTGCTGTATCACTAATAGTTTTTGAAAAATCATGGGCAACGTGCCCACATTTGTGTGAAAAATGAGGTTTTGAGAAAATTACGAAAAAAGGGAGGAATTACACATTTACACAAAATTTACTCACCTCAGTATCATCCTGCTATGTAGGAATCATCTCTGGTATTTTCCTTTATTGATTCCATGTTCTGTGTCATACTTTGCAGCTTACTTTTCACTTAATTCTTCATTTCAGCAGACTGTATGCGCTTTTCGTCAGTTTCCAAAAAAATACATCCTTTCTCTGGTAGACATGTACTATGTGCGGGGACGCGATTGCTCTACCCTCAACAGACTCAGTACATGTAGGAGAGGCTTTGCTCTCAATATTCACAAGATTAGGATACCCTTATCAGATATTAACTGACAATGGTTCACAATTCAGAGGGAAACTGATGGAGGAGGTATTTAGGATTTTTCAAAATATTCTCGTCCGCACATTTTATCATCCACAATCGATTGGACAAGTGGAAAGATATAACGGGACTCTACTTACAAATTTATGTAAGCTCGCACAGGAGAAACCAGAATCCTGTGATTCGTTCTTACCTGCAGCTTTATTTGCGTATAAGGAGGTACCCTACCACGCTACTGGAATACCTCCATCCACGTTATTATTTCAATAAACCATCAAAGGACCCCATGGTTAATAAAAATTAGCCAGTCAAAATTATTTTTACACATGAAACTATGTTTGAAAAACTTGAATTCTGTTTGCTTCAGGGAAATGGATATGGTACCGAAAATTAAAATCCATGCATTAGAAGCAATATAGCATCACAAATATACCAATTTGTATATTTTACATATATAATTAGGTAAAAATTCACTTACCTGACATACTTTAAAAATTTATATAAAATCATCCACAAAGGTTTTAGTGAAAATAAACATACAGAAATGTGGGCAAATGAATGTACTTTCCAGTGCAATATGTATCTAAAATTTGATATTTTCAATGAAATTCTTCATTTTTGGGGGTTAAACCTCCCCTGAAGAGCATTACTACTGCTGATATTGAAGATGCTCTCTGGCTCATATTTTCTCGTCTGGGATTCCCCGGAGAGATATTATCAGACCATGGCACCCAACTAATATCGGATACCATGTCTCAAGTAATGTCTACTCTGCAGATAGAGATATCTTTGAGTAGTATCTATCATCCTATGTCCAATGGGATGGTCGAACGGCTAAATAGAACACTCAAAAACATACTAGGGAAGATAACTGAGGATCATCCTCAAAATTGGGACAGGGTTTTACCCGCGGCCCTCTTCGCTTACAGAGAGGTCCCCAATGAACATACAGGATTTTCTCCCTTTGAACTTGTCTTTGGCGCGCGTCCGCGCGGCCCTATGTCTTTGCTTCATGATCTCATAACCGCTGATAATATTACCGATGACACAAAATCTTCTTACGAATATGTCATCGCGCTGAGGCAAAAGATTATCGAAGCATGCAAATTGGCAACTTCTTCTTCTGAATTTGCTAAACAGAAGGCAAGACAATTTGCCAATAAGAAAAGAACCTTACGACAACTTTGTCCTGGGGACAAAGCATTTGTTTTGCTACCTTGTAGGGAAAACAGACTTCTTATTTCTTGGACAGGTCCGTACGATATAATCTCGAAAATTTCCGATGTTGACTACATTGTTGATATTGATGGAAAGCATAAAACCTTCCACATCAATATGCTTACGGAATTCCATGAACGTCCGGATTATTTACAGCCTATTTTCCAGGCAACGGACGATTCTCCAGTCCAACATGGTCATTACTCATCACTGTCCGTAATACAGGATGAAGAAACAAGTTTTTCCGATGTAAATCTTCCTCTTCCGATGATTCCACTTCATTCTAGTGAATCATGGAAAAATGTTACTGTCTCTCCTGATTTATCTCTAGGAGAACAGCGACAAGTTTCGGCTATGTTACAACCATTTCAGGATGTCCTTACTGACATCCCTGGACAAACTCATGTCATTGAACATGACATTATTCTAACTGACCATAATCCTATTAGGGTCAGACCTTATCCTATCCCTATACATTTTCAAGCACAGGTTGAGAAGGAGTTGGATGAGATGATAGATTTAAAAATAATTGAACCATCCACTTCTGCATATTCTTCGCCGATGGTTATTGTTCGAAAGAAAGACAATAACATACGTCTTTGCGTTGACTATCGCAAATTGAATCAAGTTACGAAGTTTGATGCTGAACCTATGCCTTTACTAGAAGAGCTACTTACTAGGCTTTCTAAATCTCATTTTTTCACTAAACTTGATTTGTCTAACGGATGTTGGCAAGTTCCTTTATCTGAACGCGCCAAACCTTTTACTGCTTTTTCTACACCTAGAGGCCTTTTTCAATGGAATTTCATGCCTTTCGGCCTTATGAACGCACCAGCTACATTCGTACGCATGATGCGTCGAATCCTATCTTATCGGTCAGATGTCATTGCGTACCTAGACGACATCTGTCTTTTCAGCGATACTTGGGAAGATCACTATTCGGGGTTAGTTGAATTACTGTCTACTCCACGCGAGCATAACCTGACAGCGAAACCCTCTAAAGCCTGCATTGGTTTTAGCAAAATTTCTTTCCTAGGCCATCGAGTCGGTCATGGTTTTCTTAAGACAGAGGACCATAATATCACTAAGATACTTAACATCTCTATCCTTAAGACTAAAAAGCAAGTGCGAAGTCTCTTAGGTCTTATTCAATTTTATGGAAGATTCATTCCGAATCTATCCTCTATCATGGCACCTCTTTCTACACTACTAAAGAAAGGGTCGCCTAATATGGTCCACTGGTCCCAGGAATGCCAATCCTCTTTGGATAAGATTAAAACATTGTTTTCAACACCACCTATTTTAGTGTTACCTACTAAAGATAAGACATTTTTTCTTCGGAGTGACGCTTCATCCACTGGGATTGGAGCGGCACTAATGCAAGAGTACTCTGGAACTCTGCATCCTGTAATGTATATCTCCAGAAAACTTAATGCTGCAGAAAGGAATTACTCGGTTTTAGACCGTGAACTATTGGCTATGGTTTGGTCAATTCTCAAACTACAAAGATTCCTTCTAGGCGCACATTTCATAGTAGAAACCGACCAGAAAGCTCTTACGGCTATACAGAGTAAGAATTTGAAGAGCTCGAGGTCTACTCGATATGCAATTGCTCTTCAATCTTTTCATTTCTCGGTACGAGTTATCCGTGGATCAGATAATGTGATGGCAGACATTTTGTCTAGATGCCCACATGATTCCACCTAACTGTTAGGTCTTGGACTTCTTAACACATCTAAGTCTATAATAGTTCCTCTCTATATCAAGATAGATACACATTGTAATTTGTAATATAGTGATTGTATCACTACTATCACTACGTTCATTGATATGTATTCACCGCTGTTCTTTGATGATTTTTTTTCTTTGTCAATCATGTACTTATAGTGCTTAAATATGAAATTGTTATATGAAATTATTATATGCATTATGTCATTGCCAGCATTGTAGGATACGTTGGTGGCACCTCCCTGGAAATATTTATACTTAGAGAAATGCTTTCTCTGAGATGTTGAGATATATTCTCACAAGTCGCTCTATGCTTCGACTTTACCTTAATTTGACATTATAAATTGCTGTTATTTGTCATCTGCGCATTATTCGTGCGGTGTGAGCCTATTGTATGTTGCTCTCAGATGGAAAAAAAAAAATTTCATTTTTTTTCCCGGGGGTTGCGGTAGTCTGTTACCAACAGATTACTGGTTGCAATGTATGTAGTTATTATAATATTTATTTGTCTGAGGGAAAGTATTTGTTTTTAAAATCAGGATGCTTTCCTGGCCAAAGATATATCACCCATGATTGATTGATACTTTTGTTATATGGGTTATCTCCCCTGTATATCGAACTTGGCGTATGAATCAAGATTTTGTTGGTCTGTTCCTTGTTGGGCCAGAAACAGATTGTTCTTGCTTAGGTTTATGCAGGAATGTTTATGGTCCGAGTCTATGTTTATTCCTTGTCTATTTAAGACGATTCGGTCTTATATCGTGATATCTTTGTATGTCTAAGTGGGACTATTTTTCCTTGTACTGAACTTTGGGGTCAGGCAGTTTCTGCGCATGCGGATACGAAAAAGGATCTTCCGTGATGATGGAGCCTGGTGAATGCCATGTCGGAGACCAGTCCGAAGTTTGTTGATATCTGTGATCTATTATGGGGAAGAAGATAGTTTCTGATATGATTATTAAGTCTATGAGTTCCCCAGTGTTTATTCTGTAACGCCAGGAGAGTGCGTATGTGTTCAGCTAGTGTATTTCCCATGCCCAGGTAAAAGAACTTTTTGCTGAACTTTTTCCTTGCTAGGCTTAGATGGGCAGACGTCTACATGATGATTATCTATATCAATATGTCGGGATGACATGTTACCTAGCAGCACTGAATATGATTGTATGCAGCAGTTATGATGAAAGAATATGCTGATTCTTGTAGAAACATTTGTGTTCATGAACAAAGCCTTTATTGAAGCTTTACTATGCATCTGTATAGTGAGCAATGCTCACTGGAACGAGAAGCCATTTTGGATCGTATATTTTTTGTCGATCATCGATCAGAGAACAGGGATGCCCCTTATTATCAGGTGATGATTAAGAGATCACAGTTATAAAGAAAACCCAATACTGGTGGGTTAACATTGTCTCCAGAAATATTTGCTGAACTTTACCTAAAGGAATCTTCGCTAGAAAAGAGGTTCTGTCTAGGAGTCATGCTTGAAAATTATTTATTAACTGACATGATCAGTCAGTAAGGCCTGATGGTTATATTTATAAACAGTGGAAATCTAAGTGCTTGTCTACGGACGTTCCATTGTAATGTTCTTCAACATGAATGCCAATTTAAGATTGTAGACCGTTGATCAACAGTATGATGATATATGTCGACCTGTTTTCCTGTAACTGTACCCATACTGTCCAAGTGTGTGCGTCCAATTAAACAGTATGAAACGACCACAGTAGTCTGCATCATTAACTTCTAGCTACGTGTGAGTGAGTGTTTGATATTCTACTCAACTCTTCAGAACAATCCATGCATTCGCGTATTTGACACTCACATTAACACTCATAGTCAACATTACATCCTTGTCGGGGCCTCATTACGTTTTTGAACAAGGTTTAGATTTGACCATTTACACCAATCCCAGCTTTATTAACGTGGTGACCAAGAAAAGACCATATTAGATGCATTATCACCAACAAGGAGTGTCAAATGATTTGACAATATATAATATCTGCTTGGTACAAGCAGAAAGAAATGGGTCGATCCGGAAATTCCACGTAATCAGTACGTTTAACAATTGAAAATGAGTACTGCTGTAGTGCAGAAGAGATCGAGAAGAGGTCGCCCAATACATCTTGTGACATACCCCCTATCCTAAGATATTTGTAGAATATCCAGCTTTGTGGTGGTCACTTCTCGGTTGGTTTTACTGTCCACTGGGTTCTCTCTCTCTCTTGTAGAGTTGTCCTCTCTTCCTTTATCTCGGTGGCGAGTGACTGAGTTTTTCACTTGGCAGTGTATGCAGTTTTGAATGAACTGCTGCACATCTGCCCACTTTCTAGGCCAAAAGTACTCCTTAAGGTTACTCATAGTGGTTCCCACTGAAACATGTTCTACCGATGAGGATATATGAGCCGCTTTCATAACGAAGGGTCTTAAGGGGAGAGTCACCATGAGCTGCATCCATTGCCTCGTCCGTCGATAAATAATTCCATCTTCTTTTTGGAAAGGTCCAGCTGAAGCTTGGGTTATCTTCGTATGACTCTATTCAGAGTATGGCGCTAGGGTAATGTCATCCTTCTGCGCTTGTCGTAACTCTGCTTTACTACACAGAAATGTCAAGTTGAGGTACGACTTATCCAATGTTGGGTGTTGGGTGCCTTGCTCAAACTCTTTCTTCGTAGTTTTGCCCTTCTGGTTGTCCTAGTTATGGCGAATAGAGCAATCTCTCGCAAACTTTCAAATATCGTCTCGCATACCTGGCCAAAGTGGTTCAAGGATACCTTTTTTCCCAGGGCATACGAACCTATAATGGGATGGAGCAGGGATGGATGCATTTCCTGCATTGGGCGGGTACGATATGGTAATGGGACAACTAATTGTCTCTTATTCCGTACCCGTCTTTAAACCAATTCTTCATCCCTATAATATGCTCACTGTGGACAATAGGAGTAACTGCCTTACAACTTTGAGAAGCAAGGCTTTAGGGTTTTATAGGCCCTTTGTGCCTTCTTCAGCTCCGATATGTTCGGGCTGATTAGACATAAGAGCTCAGGGGCCGCTTGTGCATGTCCTGTGTTCTCTCTCTCTTTTGTGTAGACCTGGGTTTCTGAGAAGGATCCCCGAGCAAAACATATTTCCTCTCTAAAATTAGAGGGTAGACTAAATCGTCTTCTACTGCGGCATTGATTTTGCCCCGCACATATCGGGTCGAAACATCATTTTCCGCAACCGGAAGAAGCATGGGCTCTATACTCTTCCGGGGCAACTGTATTTCTACAAATTCACCAGTGTATTGGTGGGCCTTCACCAAAGATGGGGAAACTAGTACTGAATATTCGAAGCCCGAATTATACAAGCACCGTATGGTTTGGTTACCAACGGTTACTTGCTCAGTAATAGAGGGGTGGCTCTGGTTTTATTCATACGCCTAGAGGTCATGGTTCCCTATCGGCCTCGTAAAGAGACATGCGACATTATAAGGGCCTGTTCTAGGCCTCCTACACTCCGATGAGAAATGTGTGTCATGCTTGCACACTTTACACCATAACCTTCCCGTTACCTGAGATGAATTGCTCTGTTTCTGACTTTGGTGCTGTCCAGCGGTTGTTGTGAAACCTTATTGTATGAGGTGTTGGTGGTACTTTCAGATTCAGTGACGGAGCACTCCTCTCGTTTGGGGTGACTAACGTGTGGGCGCCTTTTTGGTGGGTTCACTTCCGCCTGGGAGCTCTGGTACCGATCAGCAAACAGTATTCCTGATCTAGAGTTTCGGCACCGTGCTCCGCCAGGAACCGTCTCATATCAGAAGTGAGCGAGTCTTTGAAATGCTCCGCGATAATCATCTCTTGTAGCACTTAGTACGATTCGTCGAAGGCGCTGAGTGATCCCCACTTCTCCAAATACATAGCCAGACGTGTAGCAAACTGCTTATACAACTCGTCATTCTGCCTCTTGGCTTCCCAGAATTTGTTCTGAAAAGTTTGTGCATTCAGCTGAAAATGTAGAAGCAAGGCTTTCTTCAACAAGTCACATTTATTGTTGTCTTCCGGGGCCATTTTGAGGACGACATCGTAAACAGGTCCTCTCGGGCTCTGAGATATCTTCGTGTTGTATCTAATCCATATGTGGCAGCTAAAGAGTCTAACCTAGCAAATAGCCATTTCCTCAGAAGCTTCTGAGTAGACATCTAACTGAAAAGTGACCGCGCTCGGTACTGCCGCTAAAGAGATATTTCCCCCATCACTACCTTCAGAACATCCCGACTGATAATGACAAGTTTGTTGTTTATGGGCAATGTATAAGAAGAAGACCACCACTGATAAGTCTGGTGTCTGTTAAATCTTGGGTTGTTGAAGGGTAAGAGACTTCTGGGCAACGCCGGGTTCTTACAGTTAATAATGGAGTAGAACTGTGGTGGTTCAGGAAGGATGGTAAATGTTCTGTTATTGTAGATGAACTGATAAGGCACATCAGTATTCGTCGGGCTTACAGATGGCCGACCAGGTGTGTGGGTGTATAGACATCAGTGAACGCGAATGCATGTAGTTCTAACGAAATGTCAATAATAGTCATACAATCACCAACACACATGTAGGAGTCAGCAAAAGGTTATAACTCCTGATCGTTCTACACTGTTTTTAATACTCGACAGTCACGAGGACATCACTAGGTACATTGTCACAGTTTACAGTACACAGCAAAATAGGATACATCTCATGAACACCAAATCTGTAAGTGGTTAAGTACATAGCATACAAAAATCCAAGCACAACAGCTGTGTAGTGGTGTTTGATGGTATTGTATGATGGTGATATTACTAAATGTAATTGTATGAGGCCAGCTGTGAAGGCTCCTGAGATAAAATGTAGTTGTGAATTGTCAGAAGGCCTTTCTTGCTACCACTACGACCTCACACTTAATTTTTTTTAATGAATGTGGCTACGTAAAGTGTCTAGGGTTATGATATGTAGTGTGGTGTAATAGGTTATAGATATACCCACAGATATTTAACAAGATTAATAATATTAATAAATGTTAGAATACACTGAACTAACTCACGTGTGTAAAATTTTTGATAAAATTATATTACATTTATTTTGTTCTGGATCAATTTTTTAGATTGACCAGAACTTAAAAGGATTTAGAGATTATGAAAGAAATGCATGGGATATTATATCATAAATGCAATAGTGTACATAGATATGTAATATACTAGTTAGTTTTATTAAAATGTTCTAGTAGTCATCTACTTGGGAGGATAGTTAATGTTTGTGCTGTTGGGGTGGTCTCATCACACCTGTCTATATTGACTACACAGTGTCCAGAAAATGGTGGGAATTTTTATGGGGTATTAGTAACTACAAAGTGTTGGTGAATGTCCAGCAGACCAGAGGCTCACTCATCTTGTAGTTGTAGCTCTGGTGCTGAAATCTTGTGGTCCCACCTCTCCGTGCTGGCGGGCAATAAGGGTGGTCTCTGTCACAAGTACTGCACAGATACACTCGAGTAAAGTCACCAACTGAATAGACACTGCTTTGTTGACAACAGAAACTCACAGCTCAGATTATGAATAAATAACACAGAATTGCTAGCAAAACTCAGCTGAGCTGCTGGCTATAGTATGGCGTCCCTAAACTTCTTTCACTTTCTTTCATATGGAAATCACCACACTTTAAAATCTGTGTCTATCACTGAACAACTATTGAAGAATGGCCCCACTTGCGCGACTAAGCGCCGACAATATGCTTGTCTGTGGCCAATCACTGCCTAGGTTTATTTTAAATTCAAATTTCCTACCCTAAAGTCATTTCAGTCATGCTTCAGTCAAGTATGGATGTTTATCTGTTAGTCTGTCCGTCTCTACTTGTGTTTCTACAAAAATGTACTCGAATTTTGGACCAACCTTTCTCTCCCCTCCAAAATTTTGTCGTTAAAAGTTATTTTTAGACACAGCCACCACAAATATCCCTTCTCTTCCATACTAAGTAGATTTGAACACCTGCGTCTCGAGGTCGTGTTTTTTTGTGCAAATAGCGACACTTTTAGATTCAATACAGTCTGTCGCGGATGTGAACAACACTGTCTTTTGTCATTATCTTCAATATTATCTATCCGTCTGTAAAATTAAGAACATATTAGTTCACTGCTCAGAATAGGCCATCCGGCCAGCTAATTTTTATATTCCTAACATTAATATTAAGAAAAAAGTACTTTTTAAATTTTGTAATATTCCAAACATCTGCGTTTTAGCCGCTGAATTCAAATCAAGGGCTTGGTATCGCAAAAGCGTCCAATAAATGACTGTGGCGTAACATATCTATGGTCCCTTCTGTCGAGTTGCTTACTTTTTATGTCAACTTGGGAAACGTGACTTTTCTCCGTTTCCCCCCCAATTGCGTCTCCTTAGCCTTTCTAGTCTCACGCAATCTTTCCAGTCATATTTTTTTCCTTTTTGATCCGCCGTTCCCCTCTTGTCTAGCAAGTCAATTTTTATGGAGGATGATGACCCGCGGTCTAGGCGATCATGTACTACAGCAGCCTACGCATTACGTTTTTATCCTTACATGTTATCTTTGGAGGTATTTTACCGTTGTATCTCTGTCAATTTCACTACACATCTCCCCACTTGAAAACATGCCTATGGCAAGTTCCAAAACCAGCGATACACATAGGTAAAATTACTCCTCACGTCTTCCACTACTCTAATTTTGATCACAGGGGTGCCGACTGAGGAAATCTGCACCGACATTCAATTTACGGCTTGCATAAGCGACTGGTTTCAGTTCCCCATCAGGTGAAGATGATCTTTGCAACAAAGCCCCTCCGAGTCCTACATTACTTGCATCGGTTCTTAAGACAAAGTCCTGTGTCAAATCAGGCAGTTTGAGAATAGGCTTGCTAGTGAGTTTTTCCTTTAACTCTTGGAACGCTAGTTCACATAGTGCAGTCCAAATAATTTTATCTGGAAGTCCCTTGCGAGTCAGATCAGTCAGAGGAGCACAAATAGCGTTAAAATTTTTGATGTATTTCTGATAAAATCCGCATAACGACACAAATGATCGCACGTCTTTTTTTGTTTGCGGCCTAGGTGCTCTCTGCAGTTTTTCCAAGTTCTTAGGATCAGGGGTCATATTACCCTGATATACAGTGTGTCCCAAGAATTCCAACTCTTGGCATCCAATACAACATTTTGTTGGCCTAGCAGTTAAGTTCGCCTCCCGAAGTCTATCAAACAACATCTCCAGAGCTTCAATGTGTTCTTCAAATGTCTCTGTGGCGACGAGAATATCATCCATGAAATTCGTGATACATGGGTTATTCAGGGGATCCAACAATTTGCGCATCATCCTTGAAAACACACTCGGAGCATTTTTCAGTCCGAATGGTAGCATATTGAATTCATAATGTCCATCCGAAGTGCTAAAAGCCAAATAAGGTCTCACTTCAGGCTTCACTGGGATCTGGTAATAGCCTTTACTAAGATCCACCTTTGAAAAGTATTTTGCCTTGTTCAGTCTGGCAAATAGCTGTTTTGTGTCTGGTAATGGATCCACTTGTCCTTCTGTGACAGCATTCAGTTTCCTGTAATCTATGCGCAGTCTGTGTTCCCCAGACGGTTTTCTCAACAAAACGACACTAGAACTAAAAGATGATTCACTGTGCGAAATAATCCCCTCCTTCAACAAATAATCTATTTCTTCCTTCAATGCCTTCTCCTTCGCGAACGGAATAGAATAGGCTCTCATACAGATTGGGTTTGAGTCTACCAGTTTTATGTCATACTGTAGCAAATTTGTATGGCCTGGTTTATCTGTTAATACATCTGTATGTTCCTCCAGAACCTTTTGAACTCTCTCCCTCTGGTTTTTAGTCAGGTGCTTACTGACTTTTACCTGTGCTGCTGTTTCACAAGGATGTAATGGGTATTCATGTGAGGTGAGTGGTTCTTTTTGCATCTGGGTTGCAATAGCCAAGGTCAATAAGGGGGTGCTTTCCTGGAGTGGTCTGTCCAGATACTTCTTTAAGAGGTTTACATGATAAACATTTTCCTTCCCCTTTTTGTCAATTTTATAGTTTGTTCTAGACACCTTCTCTAGAACCGTATATGGACCTTGCCAACCAATTTGTAATTTATTCTGGCTTCCCGGTAGTAGAAGCAGCACCTTCTCTCCGACTGCCAGTTCCCTGTCCTTTGCCTTCCTATTAAAATATGCTGCATGTTTCTTCCTGGCTTGTTTCAAATTATCATTTGCCAGTTTCCATCCAGCTTTCAAACGAGTGGTCAGTTCGTTCACATATTGATACGATGAGGTAACAGTCTCTTCCGCCTTCTCATCTGTCCAGGTCCTTAATAAAGTTACATCTGGATCTTTAATTTATCATACTTATTTTTCATGGAACCCATCGGGTCCCGTCCATTAGAAGCTCTATAATGAGGACTTTTCTTCCTAGAATCATCACTCACAAATCGACCACTACCAATTTTTTTCTCTGGGGTTTGTCTCCCCACTTAAGATTGTTTATGAGAGATCTTCGCTCTCTTGTCTGTTCTTCCAGTTTATATAAGTCTGACCGAGGGATTGTCATCTTATCCTGGGTAAAATTTCTTCTTTGTACTCTTCGCATAGTGGCCATGTTAATCCATTCAAGTGAAGACTGGGTGTGAAAAGGGGGCTCCCATTCCACTTTGTCTACCCGAGTATAATTAGTTTTCCTTTCAGGCCTAAAGTTGCCCCGTGGCGTTTCTAGGTCCTGCACATATTTTCCCTTTGTGGGTGTTCCCTCATGAAATACGCCACATGCTTCTACAAAGTTTTCAACATCGACATTTACGTCGGGCCAATAGTATTTTCGAGCAATCTTTTGGCAGATGGTACCGACTTTCTCATGGTCACCATCTTTTCCAACATGTAAGCTCCTTATTAAGTTTGCCCTATATATCTTGGGAAGAACTAACTGTCCGTGACCAGTGGATCTAGTTCCTGTCTTCCTGTATAATAATCTGTTCTTCACAAAGTACTCTCCCTTGCTCGGAGGTGTGTGGCATTTGGGCAATTTTTTAAAACAGGGCTTGAGTGTCCTATCCTCAGCCTGCGCCTTCCTCATCTCCTCTGGATGAGCATTTATAGGTTCACCTTCTTCCTCCTTCTTCTGTGACCTGGTCTGCACTGTCGCCATTATCACAGGTTTCTCGGGATTCCCCAAGAAGACGTATCTACACCCCAATATCAGAGGGTAGATTGGTTCATCTATCACTGCTGCTCTGATTTCTCCTTCCACATAGCGAGTTTTCACCGTTATCCTTGCGATGGGAAGTGTCATGAGTGGTATGTACTTAGTTGCCCCTTGTATTTCCACTGTTTCTGTGGTATACTGACTTGGGTCCACTAGGCTAGACCTCACAACTGAATCATAATCCAAACCTGTATCATAAAGGCACCTTATGGTGACCCCATTACAAATAACATCCTCACAAACTGGGGGGTGATAAGGTTCCTGTTGTCCATTAGGATTAACCTTTAATCTTTGCGTCCCCGACTTCATTGCAGCAATGTTTGAAGGTTTCCTTCTACAAAATTCGGTGTTATGGTTATCCTTCTTGCACCATTTACACCATCTTTTTCCTTGGTTCAACGGTTTTCTTTCATTGAACTTTTGGTCATTGAACTGTGAGTTTCTGTCGCGATAGTCATTTCTTGGCCGCTCAAAGTTTGTCCTACCTTTATTTCCCTGCTCTCTATTATCAAATTTATTAAATTGCTGTGGAGCTTTAAAATTGTCTATGTGCTTCTTCTTAGCACCACTTACCTCTGCCTGGGCTGCCTGATACCTCTCAGCAACATTTAAAATTTCCCCCAACTTCTCTGCACCTTGTTCCATGAGAAATTTTCTCATGTCTGGAGCCATGGACTCTCTCAATTGCTCAATCATGATCATTTCTTTAAGATCTTGGGTCTTCCCCAGAGCCGTCCATTTCTCCAAATAGGTTTCTAGTCTGGCAGAGAATTGGTGGTATGTCTCCCCAGACAACAGTTTGGCATTTCTAAATTTCTTACGATAAAATTCACCATTCTTCTCGTACCTTAATAACAAAGCCTGCTTTAACATGTCATAATTGTCTTGGTCTTCCCTGTTCATTTTGGCAAATACTTCATAAGAAGTACCTCTCAATCCCTGTGATAGCTTTAAGCTCCACCTCTCTCTCTCTAACCCATATGTAGTAGCTAATAACTCAAAACGTCCTAGGTACCCCTCTATGTCATCGTCTTTTTCAACAAAATGGTCTAAATGAAACCCCATAGCGGAGTTTGAGGCTCCCAGACTGGGCGTAGCATCTGAGGCAAAAGGGCTGGCACCATTTTCAGGGGCCGGGCCTTGTAATTCCAGCTCCCTTAGTCGTAATTCGTGCTCCCTTTGCAACCTTCTATCTTCTGCTTCCCTTTCGGCCTTTTTTTCTTCTGCCTCCCTTTGCTGTCGTTTTTCTTCTGCCTCAATCTGCAGCCTCTTAATTTCTCTATCAGCCTCAATTTGTAACCTCTTCTCTTCAGCTACCTTTCTATCTTCCCTTTCAATATATTTATCACATTCAGTCGTTACGTATTGAATTAAAATTTGACCATCCATTCCCATCTCCTTCGCGGTGAGCACAGCAGCTGATCTAAATTTTGCCAGCTCCGCCATACTTTTTAGACAATATAATAATATACAAGATAAATCTCTAACTAGTAAATACACTAAGTACTTCTTATGACTATAGTCTAACCAATTCTAACTAACCAGTTAACTAATTAATTATTACTGGCTGTGAAGATTCACCAACTTTTATCTGCAGGGACACTTTTAATGTTAAAGGGAATTTTACAATTTATTTCCCTACTTTTATTTCTCCCACCAGGAGATCCTAATATTACTGTTGGGCTAATTATCCCTGGACAAGACCCCAATTTATGTAGTGGTGTTTGATGGTATTGTATGATGGTGATATTACTAAATGTAATTGTATGAGGCCAGCTGTGAAGGCTCCTGAGATAAAATGTAGTTGTGAATTGTCAGAAGGCCTTTCTTGCTACCACTACGACCTCACACTTAATTTTTTTTAATGAATGTGGCTACGTAAAGTGTCTAGGGTTATGATATGTAGTG
This sequence comes from Oreohelix idahoensis, assembly GCA_024509875.1. Classification (NCBI taxonomy): domain Eukaryota; kingdom Metazoa; phylum Mollusca; class Gastropoda; order Stylommatophora; family Oreohelicidae; genus Oreohelix; species Oreohelix idahoensis. The sequence continues at coordinate 360,759 of JAMPIV010002299.1, forward strand.
TGGTGTAATAGGTTATAGATATACCCACAGATATTTAACAAGACTAATAATATTAATAAATGTTAGAATACACTGAACTAACTCACGTGTGTAAAATTTTTGATAAAATTATATTACATTTATTTTGTTCTGGGTCAATTTTTTAGATTGACCAGAACTTAAAAGGATTTAGAGATTATGAAAGAAATGCATGGGATATTATATCATAAATGCAATAGTGTACATATATATGTAATATACTAGTTAGTTTTATTAAAATGTTCTAGTAGTCATCTACTTGGGAGGATAGTTAATGTTTGTGCTGTTGGGGTGGTCTCATCACACCTGTCTATATTGACTACACAGTGTCCAGAAAATGGTGGGAATTTTTATGGGGTATTAGTAACTACAAAGTGTTGGTGAATGTCCAGCAGACCAGAGGCTCACTCATCTTGTAGTTGTAGCTCTGGTGCTGAAATCTTGTGGTCCCACCTCTCCGTGCTGGCGGGCAATAATGGTGGTCTCTGTCACAAGTACTGCACAGATACACTCGAGTAAAGTCACCAACTGAATAGACACTGCTTTGTTGACAACAGAAACTCACAGCTCAGATTATGAATAAATAACACAGAATTGCTAGCAAAACTCAGCTGAGCTGCTGACTATAGTATGGCGTCCCTAAACTTCTTTCACTTTCTTTCATATGGAAATCACCACACTTTAAAATCTGTGTCTATCACTGAACAACTATTGAAGAATGGCCCCACTTGCGCGACTAAGCGCCGACAATATGCTTGTCTGTGGCCAATCACTGCCTAGGTTTATTTTAAATTCAAATTTCCTACCCTAAAGTCATTTCAGTCATGCTTCAGTCAAGTATGGATGTTTATCTGTTAGTCTGTCCGTCTCTACTTGTGTTTCTACAAAAATGTACTCGAATTTTGAACCAACCTTTCTCTCCCCTCCAAAATTTTGTCGTTAAAAGTTATTTTTAGACACAGCCACCACAAATATCCCTTCTCTTCCATACTAAGTAGATTTGAACACCTGCGTCTCGAGGTCGTGTTTTTTTGTGCAAATAGCGACACTTTTAGATTCAATACAGTCTGTCGCGGATGTGAACAACACTGTCTTTTGTCATTATCTTCAATATTATCTATCCGTCTGTAAAATTAAGAACATATTAGTTCACTGCTCAGAATAGGCCATCCGGCCAGCTAATTTTTATATTCCTAACATTAATATTAAGAAAAAAGTACTTTTTAAATTTTGTAATATTCCAAACATCTGCGTTTTAGCCGCTGAATTCAAATCAAGGGCTTGGTATCGCAAAAGCGTCCAATAAATGACTGTGGCGTAACATATCTATGGTCCCTTCTGTCGAGTTGCTTACTTTTTATGTCAACTTGGGAAACGTGACTTTTCTCCCCCCCCCCCCCCCCCCCCCCAATTGCGTCTCCTTAGCCTTTCTAGTCTCACGCAATCTTTCCAGTCATATTTTTTTCCTTTTTGATCCGCCGTTCCCCTCCTGTCTAGCAAGTCAATTTTTATGGAGGATGATGACCCGCGGTCTAGGCGATCATGTACTACAGCAGCCTACGCATTATGTTTTTATCCTTACATGTTATCTTTGGAGGTATTTTACCGTTGCATCTCTGTCAATTTCACTACAAGCTGCATAAGCACAGCAGTTCATCATGATAAATTTTCCTGGTCCAAATTATCCCTACAGCAAAGGGGACTGCCTATATCGCAGTACTATAATGTCTGTATCGTCAGACTCAACATAACTCATGGGAGAAAAACACCTTCCCTATAATAATAATCTGTCGACCTTCACAAATCACCCTCATCGGAGATATCAACACATAACGGCCTATCCAATGGCCCGAAAAATCTTTAACAGTGTACATTCTGCAGAATACATATATCAGCCTTTATATCCACGGCTTTATGAAATCTTATGAAATATCATAATCCTTTTCACCAAAACTATTCTCCACATCGGGACACACACTGACCATAATCGTCAGTCCCTTCTCTAAGCTACTCAGCATTCGAATGCCGATAAATTTTCCCCCGCCTAAAACACAGCTCAGTGAACGCGAGAGACCATCGCTCACTCAAAAATCATCCCAGCGCGAATTCAGCGCCTGAGCTGAATTTCGTTCACCCACGTTCTAGCAACCAGAACATTCCCGAAAATACGCGAAGTTATTTTTAACACACAAACAGCTAAACAAGGGAGCTAACAAAGGTCCGGTCTGTACTTACACATATTTTACCGATAAACTCCCCTTGACTAGAATTAAGACTTAACACCGACCCATTAGTGCTAGTCTTGATTCTTCTTCCTTCAATTTCGAGTTCATTAAGTCTGAGGGCGTGGGCTCTATCAGCCTGTTCCTTCATTTCTTGGAATGCCTTTTCCATTTCTTTTTCTTACTTGTCATGTTCTTTCGCCATCTGTCTCTCCTGGCGTTCTGCAGCTTTCTCTGCCCGCTCCTTGTCCTTTTCTGCCCTGTCACGGTCTTTTTCTTCACATTTTTCCACATCGTCAACTAGTCCTTTGCCAGATAAACCTATCTCTTTAGCCATACTTAAGTAAAAAGTGTAGAGGTTTTGTGGTTCGGCCATGCTGTGCAAGGAGATTGTTTACAGGCTACACGAAATTACACTTGCTACTTAACTAAAATAGAACTAGTCGCTCTAAATTCAAAATACTAGCTGACTAAAATTATCAAATCCACAACAACGACAACAACAGAAATTAGGCTTCAGCAAAAGACAGTTTTTTTCCTCTTTCAATTATTTTTAGAGAACATTTTTGATTTTATCACTTATGAACTTTACTCTTAAAATATTTCACCTTATATATTTATTTATTGGAAGACGTATGACCAGATCTATCAAAACTTATAACTAACAATACTCTTTCAGCAAATCTGAAATTTCTGTCAGTATTCTAGGGAAATTAACCTTCAGATTTCTTATTGAAGACGAGGTATGCAATTGTGATTTATCACACTTGCGTGTCCGAGTTCAATTACCGGACGTACTGCCCATATCTTTTATCACGCTGGCGTGACCGATTTCAATCCCAAGACAAGAGCCCAATTGTCACGGATTGTCTCCCTTTAGCTCTGCAGTAGTGGTCCACCAGTGGCCAACACTCAAGAGTATCTAATATGGGTCTACAAAGATGTCCACCTTCACTCTCGATTACTCTTGGCAGAGTTGTAGATAGAAGGATAATAATGCTTCTATCTCAAAGGAGTGAACACAAGATTTTTTCAGGTCAAGAATAATGCTGAATAGGGCAGAGCACTATTAACTTATATCTGATCCGTCGCCTTTTGTGGAGAATTAAGCAATCGTTTTAGCCCGTTCAAACCCTCATGTGACAGTGTCTTTGTATTATTACTTCCCTTGTGTTAAGGGATATAACTACGAGACATTCTTTACTGGAGTTCTTCTGTGGAAGACTGGTCATACACCAGAGATGTTGCTTCCAGATATAAGGAAAAACCCAGGTAATAAGGAATGCCCGTAAATGCTTATTGTTGTCAACACCCTGCTTGAAGGTTTGATTGTAAACAGCAAATTTCAACAGTCAGTGAAAATTCTAAAAGTAGAATATTTGAGAAGTTCAAGTAGTTATACCAAATATTCTGTATTCATTTTTTTGACGAACGCTCTCATTTCCACTCTTATTTCTGGTGGGGAGGAAAGGAAAAACTGCCAGCTTTAGCCTGGATGGCAAAAGGGCTTACTACTTTCCGTAAATGCTTATTGTTGTCAACACCCTGCAAATTACAATTGAAGGGGTTTGGTTCACTAATGGCCCTGGTTGAGAGTGGAAGTCTGGACGGTTATATACATGTCCTAACGTGGGTGTCAAATGCGTTTTGTTCTCAATAGGGGATGAGCCAGGTTGCTCCACACCTCAAGAGAGAACGCCTTATGTTGTTTTGACTCTTGCTACTGAGATAGCTGTCTCAGGCTCTGACTGGTTACTATGATGCATCAGTCTTTATACTAGTCTGGTGCCATGGCTTGCCGGATGAAATTATTTCTAATTGGAGTTAAGACCGGAATCCTTCTTATTATTGGTCTTGGGGCCTAGCTGACAGTTAAAATAATCTTTAACGTAACTAACTACGAAATCTCTAGTCTAAAATTATTATTACTAAGTGAGAATGACCAACCATTGTTTTAGATTCTCTCTATTCTAAATGTTTTCCGGCCTAACTTGTGTGGTGACCACACAAGGTTTAGATGACATCATGGGTTTCTGTGTGCCATGACTGCTGGTGTCATTGATTCTTGACTAGTGTTTATTTTTTACTAACTAGTCATTCATAAGTACTTTACTATAATTCTAATAGTTGTAGCGACGTAGTAGGCCATACGGTTACATACGCCGGGGGGCCACCAAAGTGTATCCCATACGGAGACACTTTAGTGCCTAAAAAATAACGAACTCGGAAAAATGTTGGGGTTCGTGTATCCCACAAGAAATCATTTCGGAAGGAATATAATAATTAATAGGTGGAATGAATGAAATAATACCACTAATATTTTAAAAAGTAATCATGAAGGGGCAGGAACTGATGGACATAACATAATCGTGGGACACATGGAAGGACAAGGGAGGACATGGTAGCAACAACTTGCACTAATAATTGGCAAACATAGAACAGTAATGGAACAATCATCAACGAACTAGCAAACCGCTTTTATGGGTTGATAGTCATCAATATCTCTCAAATATATGCGAATCATAAAACATTATATAACATGACAGCGAGTGAACGTCGCAAAGGAAAACTGGCAAAAAAAATTGCGGGTGCCCATAAAATATGGCGGACGCCCAAAATGGCGGATGAACAAAATGCCAGTCACCCTATACTTCAACTGAAGTGGGTGATGAAAAAATTAATGGAACAAATGGAAAGAGAACCACAAAACTTGGTGGCAAATTATGGGAAAAATTGGTAAGTCTCATAATAAAAAATGACTATGCCGGTATAATAATAACCGGAAACAATGTATGGAATGGAAACATGGTAATCAACGGACAACGGAACACAATGAATAAATGGGCAAATAGTTAAATGACATGTGTGAGTGCCGGTGTAACAATAACCGGAAATTCAAGCAATCATAACGCAAGAGGGAGTCATCATCATAATAAGTCGTGAATGATGCCAACATTAGTGGCGGGTGAAGATAAACATTAGTTAAACACTTTTATTTGGTACAACAGAACGAACTAAACACGAAAATCTGGGCAAAACTTACGTCAAAAGCATGGCAAAAAAATTATAGGGGCACAAAAGATGGTCAAATATTTCAGACAAAAATATTGTGACATAATGACGCTAAAGCGCGTGAAAGGGAAATGTATCAACTACAACATATCAGGACTATAGAGATCTTCTGAATTGGTGGATCCCCATCAGCAGTGGTCGAAAGGAGATCGCGAGGGTAACTGTCCATGTAATGGCATAGTCTGCAATGTCTTTCTTGCGGACAAAAAGAGTGACATCCCTCCATAAATAACGATTATTGGACGTCATAGCAGAACTGGAAAAGAGCACACAGTCTGCATCAGAAGCGTCCAAGGATGCATAACGAGTGGTCTTCACAGTAGCGTCAGGAGCAATCAATTCAGCAGTAGGAGCATTGTATGAGAGACCCGCTTCGGAAGACACGAGAAACAGGGTCGACATCATGCTAGAAAATGACATCAGGGCAGGAAATGTCAACACCACAGGAGTCGGCATCTGGAGGTAAGTAAAGTTCAATTCGTAAACATCTTTGCGAACATGTTCACTGCTTCCAATCTTTCAATGGTTTGCGATGACAGACGACTGTATAGGTTGGGAGGGAGAAACAATGGCATGTGCAACGGGAGTGGACGGGACATAACGGGAGGGTCGAAGTGGAGGTGTGGACTAGTAGGAACAAAATGGGGGGAAATACGTAATGTACGGGACGGAGTGTAACGGGGGAAGGGGGAAGCGGAGGGGAGGGACTACGGTGAGGAGAATGAACAGAACCACATGAGCGGCCTGCTGGAGAAGGTACTTAGGAAGGGGAGCTGAATCGCCAGATGAGGTCGAATAACGACGTTTAGAGGGAAAACGTGCGGGGGGAGGAGGAACATCAGGTTCAATATCAGAAGAAGCAGAATCGAGGGGCGGAGGGGGGGTGTCAAGATTGGGGGAGGGGGAAGAACATAATCAGAGGTTCGAATAGCAGGTTCAACATCCGAAGAGTCGGACTCAGTGGCGGTATCAAGGTCGGAGGAAGGCGGAGGAAAATAACCAGAGGGAGGAAGAGCGGGGTCAGAAGAGAGGTGAACAGAGGGAGGTAGGGAGGTATGGACTGGAGCTGTGGCAGTAAAAAGAGGTACAATAATATCATGCTGAGGCGAACTGTTAGAAATTAAGAATCAAATATTTAAATCGAATATTTAGGTGCTTGCAAGCAAATATCGCATTTCGCAATAGTAAAGTTGTTACAGCTTTTGAGATCCTTACAGTTAAAAAAATAATGAGATAGAAATTTTTTATTTAAATCAGTTTACTGTATCTTCCATTGACACAATATTTGTTTGTTTTAAATCAGGCAATATTCCAATGTTTACCAGTTAAAAATATACGAAATCCCGCTCTTCTGTTCATGTCAACAAAGAAATATGTCAATGTTACAAAACATATAATAACTCAGGTTATAAGAACGTAATGTCAGGTGACGAGAGAAGCCTGAAACAGACTGTCAGCTTTATAAGACAGGTCGATGTGATTATTTGAGAACAAACAAAGAAGAAAACGTCAAAGAAGAATGAGAAAACTTCCTTCATATATTTCAGACACACACACACACATAAAAAATCAACAAATCCACCAATGAAAAAAAAGAAGCTATATTGAGATCGTATTCATGTTTCTGGCCAAAACTTTTATTCCGTATAATAGAAAGTCTGACAAATTTATTTGTTGCTTTTGATTGCATTTGGTAACAACAGTCAAAGTAGGTTCCTAAACTGTTTCCTTTATTTGTCTCTGCCTTTTTTTTTCACTTTTGTGAATGGTTCCCATGACAATATTTGATGCAGACATATTTTTGACATGCTCAAGAGTAGGGCACGGGGGTGTCAGATAAGAATAGCTTTGCCAGCACAAGAACCTGATAATCAACCAAACAAGATCTGGTCTACCTTAATAGGTCATCATTATGGTTGTTAAGCGCTCGTTAACCATCTAACAAGTCTTCCCTTGTTATCTCCCTGCTATCCAGTAGCGAGCGGACGTGCGCATGCGTCAAGATACGGCAGATACACAAATTGTAGGCGTGAGGACAAGGGTTAGTTAGTGTCCTTGTAAATTTGTCCACCAGCGCCCAGGTGGCGACAATGTGGAAACTGAAGACGCTATATTTTTACACGCATTTATTTAACTTCACTTTTTTGTCACTTTCATGACACTTTCATGTCCCTTTCAAATCTTGCAATCGATTTTTTTGTAACCGGGCTGGTTACAAAATCAATGTACGAATGTGTATGACCGGGTCAATTGGTCAGTCAATTGTGTTGTGCGCTGGTAAATATTTTGACGAGAGCTAATCCTTCACTACGTTTCTGTTCAAGTCGTTACATGCCCTCCGCCTGAGATGGAAATTCTTGACTGAAGTTTATTTTTCTTCCCAGTTCCGTACTTACTATTTAAGGTTTAGTGATAAGCAATATCGAATAATTGTTTTTCAAAAGATCCTACTGTGACGTTCTAAAAAAAACACAGCAATGTAGAAAATTCAATCAGAGTTTATTAACGGCGTTAGAACAGCAATGTTATTGACACAATGGTGAAGTATGTGATTCTTACGCTTAAACGAAATAGTGAGTATCCAAAATGAAAATGTATATCTACAAGGAAAAATATATATCCAACAGAAATAAAATACACTTGTCTACTTAAAAACTTGTCAGCTTAAAAACATGTCAACTTAAAAACTTGTCAACTTAAAAAACTTGTCGTGATAATCTCAAAGACGAAGTTCACCTAACATTTCTGTAAAACCCTCTAGCCTAATGAATCCTTCTTCTAAATCTAAAAACTATAAAACTATATCTATCGCCCACATATCTCCTATATATACAGCTCCTGTCTTTTTCCCACCTTTTTCCACACGACTCCGTCTTTTTTTTCACTCGTTACAATTATCTACATTTGCACACGTTTTCTCAGTTTTTCGACTATTTGCACTCGACTTTCGGTTGTTTCGACTGTTGTGACATCTCTCTTTTTCATCAACAATGAAAAAAAAAAAAAAAAATAGCAACTCTCTCTTCACAAAATTTTCCATTCAAAAACACGCATTCATTATTTCTTCCTGGAACAGCTTTACAATGCATCTCTCAAAGCCTTGAACTTTTCACGATACTGTGTTTTATGCAAAAATAACTTATCTGCTTTAACGTCTGTTATTCTCATTCTATGTGGTTTTTTTAACACATATAAATGGTGGTGTATGCCAAGATGTGACATTTTCAGTCACTTCCAGATGAGCAATAGCTCTGAAACTTGGCAAAGTTGCGTATTCCCGATAACAATACAATAGTCACTAAATTATTTAATAACTTAATATTGTAATTATGACATTATGCGTAATTAAAGTTTTTTGCAATGAAATGTAAACAAATCAGGCACCATAATCAAGTTAATTAAAAATTCAAGAGTACGTGGTGTGCTTTATTTTTTTCTATGCGTAAAACAGTGCAGTACTGAAACAAGTGTCTAGCTAAATCAAGGGAAACAATCCAAATGATAAAATTATGAATCAAGGGAAAATTGAGTTGATCTCTAGATGGCCTTCAAATTGAAGACATTGATTGCACCAAATTAACAGTAATATTGACGCTCTAAAAGAAATGGATCGCTTAAGAAATTTTATACTAGATTTACAAGAAGTAAAAATATTGTTTATGTTTTAGTATGTCATAATGTTTCTAATACTAAAAAGAAGAAAATAAAAAATGTAAAAAAAAAAATATTTTAAACACACGCTTCTAATGCATTACAAACCCAAAAATAATTTTTCAAGTAGTTTATAGCGTGCAGTAAAAAGAAATGTAACATCAATTTGACAAAAAGCGTGGGGCGCTGATTCTGCATGAAATTAACTTCTGCTTTATACTTCATTAGACACATATGGATAAAATAAATGTTAAGTGCCATAGCGCCTGACTACAGCTGACCTCATGTGTGGGGAAGCATAATTCATCATTGACGGTTTGTTTTACCTTATGCAGAGGTGTGTAAAAGTTATTACAGATGCAATTAATATATTGACAGAATCTCAATAGTGTGTGAGTAAATGATCACCGAGCTAGGAAGCCAGTACACTAACCACTACACTACCGCGGCACCAACAGATTGTAGTGTGTGAGTAAATGACCACCTCTGGCATCGCCTGAAAAGGATACCGGTACCGCAGTTTGCTTAAAATGGGCATTACCAAACTGTATTTTATAATACACTATATACAAGCAAGGGGACCGTCTCCGCGTGGACATTATGATCAAATTAGAAGCAGAAGTACATGGCGATTACGGCAACACTCAAAAATAAAAGAAAAGCGAACATTTTTATTTGTAACTTCTATGGGTACAAATTCAAAACGGTAAAGCTACCACGTGGTTATATATTCAGTCGGTTAGAAGCGCCAACATCAGTTTTCAGACGTCCCTATGTTCAGTATCTCAGTTGTTCTTTATCACAAGTCAGCTTCAATTTTTCGTGCGACACAAAGAAAAAAAAATATTTTAAACACGCTTTTAATGCACTTAAAACCCCCCAAAAAAAAATTTCAAGGAGTTTATAGCTTGCATTCAAGAAATGTAACATAAAATTGACAAAAAGCGTGGGGACGATAGCCCAAGTACATCACTGACGCCCGCCCAAGTGCATCACTGACGCCAGCCTAAGTACATCACTGACGCCCGCCTACAAGACATCGCAGCGTTTGTCATGTCTAACCTAAAACGACCCATAGTTTTTAAGTGAATTGTTCTTCCTCTTTCCAAGACGGCTGTTCTACTAGCCGGAGTATGTGTATTCAACCTTTTTAACAAGCTTTTCGTTTGATGGCGACCGCTGAAGAGACCAGTTGTTAGCTAAACCTACGGACCAGGGCCGTAGATAGAACTTAATAAAGGGGAAGGGGAATTTAATTTTAAAAAATTGTATTTGCTCTTACAGCCGATAGAATAGTCTGGCGCTCTCTCTTCCAAACCTCTACACCTCACGGTAGAAGGGGAACGACTAAGTAAGTAAGTAAGTATTTGCTCTTTTTTAAATTAAAATTTTTTTTTTTTTTTTTTAATGGAAATAGTTATCTTACCATTTGTGATGAATATGTGTCCTTCCTTCCAGAGTACAAAATCCGTTGTTTTTTTTTTTTAACGCAAATTTGGACACAACATCGTCAACTTTCAGAGGCACACTGCAATGTACACTCATTAGGCTAACCTGTCGATCGTTCATCTCCTGTTGCATTCCTAAGCCAAATTTTAAGTCGTCTTAAAGTGGAAAAGCATCTTTTGTGAGTTGTTGTGGAACATAGCAGGGTCATCAGAATCTGTAAAAGTCTTTTTATAATAGGGAAAACTACATCATCACAAACTATGAAGGAATCAATCGCTGTTTTTGGTTTATCATCTTCTGATGAACCTTGTCTCAGGCAAGTACATATTATTTTGTGAGATTTATGTACCTTTTTTTTTTACTGTAATCCAGGCAAATCATTAGTCACGCACCCCAGACGCAATTTCCTAGTTAACACCCAGAAGGATATTTGTGTATTTTCATCATATTTCCTGAGTTAAACTGTGTGCTCAGGTATTTAATTCTTCTGAGAGGTTAACATTGGTGGGTTGGGCGCATGACAATGGGCCTGTTAATTTGCGGCGAACATATGTACTTAGCAGGCCTTTGTTTCTCTCTATTTGTCTAAAGTTCGTGTTTACAAGCCATAAGAGGATTTGTGGTATTCACGTCGCTATTGTGAGGAAAAAGCATCCACCTTAACGGGCTACAGTGGAAGAGAGTGTGGAGAAGGCTTCCGTCATCACAGAATTGATGAACAACAGCTGTAGAACTCATATGGAGTTAAGTTTTTTTGTCACAGGAAACAGCAAAACACGGACATTGATAGCTCCCCGATAAAGCCTCTGTGAGGAAAAATTTAATTTACCTTTCACGCCCATTTAATCCTTATTTTAACTTGTTGAACTAATTGACTATTAAATGTGTTGTATGTTATTTTAAACTAAACAAATAATTGTTCATTCAGTCATTAGAAGTATGAAAGCAAACGTGTCAGCAAAACTATTTAATAATTACATACATATATAGAGAGCCATTATGTATAAGAGGGCATTCGTTGGATTACACCAACTGGGGGCTTGAACGAGCTAAACCATTGCTTAAACCCTTCACAAAAGGCGACAGACCAGATATAATGCGTTAACAATTGTTCAGCCCAGTGCAACATTGTTCGTAACTTCTGGAAATATCTTGTGAATTTTCCCTTAAGGTAGAAGTGTCATTAATAGTCTATCTACATCTCTGTCAACAGTAATCTTACGCACACGTAGATACCTTGGAAGCCATATTAGATACTCTTGAGTTTTGGTCATTGGTGGACCACTACTGCAAAGCAGGGGAGGCAATTCGTGACACATATTTTCCATCATAAATATCACAGGTTTCTTTGAGTGTTTCTGACTTAACATCTTTACAATTATAAGGAAAAAGTAGTTTCAGTTTAGCTATTAATTTGTTGTGTGGTGAAAAAACGATCCTTTAGTTCAACTGAAAAATGATCAAGAAACAGTATTAAAAAAACACGTCTGTAATATTCATTGGCATCGCTTGATGGAGCATTGCCGGTGTGATTGTCGTCCAGTTACTCTAGGTTTGGTCATTTCACCCCCACTTGATGAAACTTACGTTCTGCCAGCATTTATATTTCATTGAAAGAATCTTTGCTTTTATCACATTTTGTGTGGCGAAAGGTTTTTATAGTGTATAGTGATAGTAATAAAGTAGAAGAAGTCTTCTCTCTAGAAAGGGTGAGGTCCCAGTGTTGGAGATAAACACTGGTATCACAGGATAGTCACGGCTGTGAAGGTCTCTGCTACATATAAAATTCAAAGTAAGCCAAAGCCTACGGTACCACTTCCGCTAAGTAACTATCTGTGATACATTTAAACAATTCAATAAAACCCAACTTCAACAATATACAATTAATAAGTCTGCTGAGTACAACTATCCTTATTGTGCTGTTGGATGAAAGTTGGTAGATGGAAATGAAGGAATTCTTTTTATATTCACAACCAGATGATGATAAAGTTAAATTAACTTAATTAACTAACTTATGTTCTGGTAGACTTTTCCAAATAGTTGAATAACTGAATTTCTCACTGTCTTTTTTCACTTTACTGTCTCGGCTAGGCTATCATACTATATTTCATCATGAAACAATTTCTTGACAATTTTTCACTCAGGGTGCACGATTGTCAGTGACATTCACTGTGTCATATGAAATTTGGCTTTGAAATGCACAGTTTGGCAGATGGGTCTTGCTTATGCCAATCCAGACACTGCTGGTGTGTAAAGCATCGATCTCGAAACTACCTCTGAGACTTCTGGTTATTACTCGTTAGCTTAACTGGTTCTCGATCATTGACCTCTGACTTATGGTGACAAGTATGAACCCTCTCAGGATCTGTATAAAGTCAGAAAAGACTGGCTTTGGTGGAGAAAAGTGCTGCTTGGTCACAGATAGTAAAGTTCTTGCCTCAACAAGATTCTCTCTATGGTCATCTTCCTTCCGTCTTTATTCTGTGCAAGTGATTTTGAATTGTTTTGTTGTTGTTGTTTTGATGAATTGATGGGTGGAGATCGGGCATTCAACATCTGATCATTGTTGCCTCTTCTCGTTCCATCTTGGTCTACCCTGTTCAACCTGAAAGTTGGTTATAATTGGGGTATTTAGTGTCATTTTATTTACTAATTTTGTATTCAATTTAAATAACTGTTGTTTTTTGCAGTTGCTGATTTTTATTTATATTAGTATTTGTCAATTTTATTTTCTCTTTTGTATTGTTTCTAGATAACTATTGTCCTTTACACTTGGTTTTAATTTGTATTAGTATTTGTTCTTTTTGAGTTGTTGTCCCTTTTTTTTTAATACCTTGTCTTTCCTTGTCGTATGAGTAGTTATTTTTTTGTTAATGCTTTGTTAGTTCTTGCTGCTTAATTTCTATTTAGTTGGATGATTTTCCTGAAGTTCTAACCTTATATTTTTTCCTTTGTTTTATGTATATATCTTTTAAGTATTGATTGGGCATCTCTTGGGGCATCTATACTTAAAACCTTATCACCTGTTAAGTCTATATTGTGATTTCTATAGTAAGTTTTTAATTCAAGCCTTTGTTGTTCATACTTTTTATAGTGGATCAGGTAGTGGTCTATGTCATTCTCTTCCTGACATTCTTGGCAGTGTGGTTCTTCTACCATGAAGTATGCTGCACCGAGTCGGAGACGCCACAGTTTTTTGTTCGATGGTATCTTTAATTCTTCTCTGACCTGGCATGTCCTCGTTGGTTCTTTCAGCAGTTTGAACTCGTGTCTGCCTTTTCTACTTTCCTTCCATGTTGTCTTCCATTCCTCGTTTATAGTTTCCTTCACTTGGCTCTTGATCTCTGACCTTCCCAGTCCTGCTTTTATATTGTTTTTACTTGTTCTTCCCTTCTTGGCATTCTGGTCTGCCAACTCGTTGCCAGCTATACCTATGTGTGCTGGAACCCACACACTACATCCTCTGTTCTCTAGTGATGTATTAATTGCTAGAATTTCTTCCTTTATGTCTGGCCGGCTACATTTACCTGGGTGTTCTAGTGCTTGTAGTGATGATAGTGAGTCTGTAAATATCGTAACAGCTTCTGGTGGGTTATCTTCGATTATTTCTAGACTTTTAAGAATTGCTACCATCTCTGCAGTAAAAATCGATGCCCCTTCCGTTACACTGTAGCTCTTTTTTATTCCCCATTGTGGTATTACAACTCCGGCACCTAGTTGCCCACTATCACCCTTGGATCCATCAGTGTAGACGGCCAGACTTTGTTTAGTTAGTTGCTCTATGAACTTTCTACTTATCATTTTGGCTTCCTTATCTTCTATGTTTTGTTTGATCTTTTCAGTAAGTGAGTAGTCTATGATTGGTGTTTTTAGTTCCCATGGTGGTATTTTGCTTCTGTATTTATTACTATTTTCAATTGTGTTTGATAGTTCTTTGAACTGCATTAGGTCTTCTATAGTTCTCCACCCTGTTGGATATCTATCTTTATTTAAGGGGACGTCCCATACACTTGGTTGGTTTTTGACAAATGCTTTATGTGCTGGGTGGGTCACTTCTTGTGCTACTTTACTCCAATAATTTAATCTCAGTTCTTTCCGTCTTAGACCAAGGGGAGGTATGCCGAGAGCTACTTCTAGAGCTTCTACTGGTGTCGATATAAATGCACCTGTAATAGTTCTCATGGCTGCATTTTGAATCCTGTCCAGTTTTGCTTTGTTAGAAGCTGCAGCTGAGTCATAGACTATGCTGGCATAATCCAGTTTCACCGTGATGAAGGACTTGTAGAACATAAGCATTATTTTATTGCTGGCTACCCATCCATTACCTTTTACAATCCTTAGTATATTTAGGGGTCCCCTACAGCTTTCTACCAAATTGTCTATATGTTTATTATAATTTAGTTGTTTATCTAAAGTTATGCCCAGAAATCTAGTTGTTGAGGAGGTACATATTTTCTGTCCTTTAATGGTTATATTGATTTTGTTATTTTTTTTTTAAATTTCCTTTGCTGAAAATCATACCTACTGTTTTGTTTACATTAATTTGGAAGCCCCAACTTTTCATCCACTCTGAAACTTTGTCTATTTGATTTTGAAGTTTTTTGTAAACATGGTCCAAGTTTTTTCCAGATCGCCAAATGGCACAGTCATCTGCAAATTGTGATACTGCATTCTTTATGTCATTAAATTCATCTGCTAAATCATTTACAGCTATAGTGAAAATTGAAGGAGAGATCACTGATCCTTGAGGAATCCCATTCTGTTGTTCATATATTTCTGACCTATCATTATTCACCTGTACAGCAAAATACCTGTCCTGTAAAACGTTTTCTAGATACCTATAGGTTTTACCAGTAATGCCAATCTTTTTCATTTTGTAAAGAGCTCCATCTCGCCAGCATTCATCATATGCTCTAGCTACATCTAGAAAGACTGCCACTGTTTTCTCTTTCCTCTTGAACCCTAGCTTTACATCATGTTCTAATCTTACAAGCTGGTCTATTGTACTTCTGTCTGCTCTAAACCCTGACTGGTTTGGGCTATATAACTGGTTTTTTTCTAGGTAGAATTTAACTCTTTTATTCACAACAGTTTCCAGTATTTTACCTAGTTGTGATGTTAAGGAGATAGGCCTATATGAACTTACATCATGGGCTTCCTTATTGGGTTTTAGAATGGGTACTATCATAGCTACTTTCCATGCTTTTGGTATCTTTCCTAAGTTCCAGATTTTGTTATAAAGTGAAGTTATTATGTTTATAGTTCTTTTGGGTACTTTCTTAAGGATTTCATAACTAAGTATATCTTGCCCTGAGGCAGTATTAGATTTATCTTTTATTGTATTAGTTACTTCTTCCTCTGTTATATCAGCATCTAAATAGTTAGTTTCATCTATCTGGTCTGGTAGTTCTTTTAAAAACTGTATCCTAAGTCTTTCTCTTCTCTCATTTTCTTCCTGTCCAAGGCTACTTTTTGCACTGACTTTATAAAAATACTCGGCAAGGGCATTAGCTTTTTCTTTATCTGTTTCTGCTCTCTTTGGTAGTTTGATTGTTGGCATTATTGTTTTCTTATTGTTCCCTTTGATTGCCTTAAGCTTTTTCCATACTTCTCTAATTTGAGTGCTAGGTTTAAGTGACTGACAAAACTCCTTCCAGTTAGTTTCTTTGGCTTTGAATATTATTCTGTTAGATTCATTCCTAATAAGTTTATACTTATCATAGTTTTCTTCTGTTCTGTTATTTCTATATTTTTGTAAGGCCCTTTTTCTTCTCTCATGAATTTCTGCACAGCTTTTATTCCACCAGGCAACTGGTTCTTTATTCAATTGAGTTTCTCTTTTCTTATTAATGTTATTTATTGGTTTAAGGTGTTGTGGCATATTTTTATTTGGTATATACTTTATTGCTATTTTCAGAATTTCATTGGTCAGTGTTTCTGCCCACAAGTCAGTATCATCTGATTCCATGTTTTTATATTCCATCACCTCCAGCTCTGATTGGAAAGCTTCCCAGTTTGCTTTTTTATAATTGAAGGTAGGTTTCTCTGGTTCTGGGTTTGGAATGACATTTTCATGCATGGTTATTACAATGGGCAGATGATCTGAGTTTGTGTCTTGTAACACTTCCCAATTTACATTCGCTAGGTTGTTAGTTGCTATACTTATGTCTATTGCTGAGTCTGCCCTTGTGATTTTGAATTATCCGGGGTCTCCTTTTATAGGCTGCGAGCTTGCATCTGAGAAGACAAGGTCGGTAACTCCGAATCAATCCTGCAACATTTTCATCTCCGCAAGATTTTGTGTTAGAGGTGTTCCAAACCTCGGCTTCGTGTATCGCACCTTTTCTATTTAGAGCCTTTTGAGTTATAGTCTTCCTTTCTCGGTAAGTTTTTCTTTCTATCCATATGTTGATTCCCTAATCGGTCGTGTTAGTGAGTTGCTTTCCCACCGTTAAAGAAATTTGAGAACTTCCTTTATGTTCTTTCCCGCACTAAAGCTATTGTCTGCACGAAGCAAAGCGTGGGTTTCTGCCCATAAATATATCACTTCTGACCTGTATTCTCAAAATAATGTGTGGGGAAAGTTAGTTCAGTAACTCAGTGTTACTCAGGATCAAATAAAATTTGTTGACCGCATTTTATACACTCTGATCTCTTTGTCAGATTTAATAGAATTAATGGCTTTTTCGTGACATGCTCGTAAATCTGCTCAAAGTTGTTTACCTAGAAGTCGTCCATCAGCATTTTAAGCACCGCGGGCTCATCTTACATTTATTAAGAAGCGACTTAAGATGGCTTCTAGATCATCGTATTTGAAATTGTGATCCGTGGAGCCCTAGTGTTCCGAGAGCTATTGACAGGTGCTCCGCAAAAAAAAAAAAGTAGAAGCGGTTGCTAACAACTTATTTTCAAACATTTTTTTTAAAATGGATACGAAATCCATTATCAATTCCAGCCAAGCCAGCATTCTTACCAGCTCATTATTATGAGAGTTTGACTTATTTGACTTCAGGCTCAGGAATAAAACAAAGATTTAAAGAACTTTCCCTAAATGATTTTTTAAGCAGTATTTTTTAAGAATGCCCCAACATTGCAAATTGGGCAATTCGAGTGCTTCTTCCATTTGACACTACAAATTAATGTGAAACAGAATTTTTTCTCATGCAGTTAAAAAAAGAAAACATAGGAACAGATTTGACGCTGCCCCAGACATAAGAATTCAATTTTCAAACACTGTACCAAATATTAAGCGAATATGTGATGGTGAAAAGCAAAAAGCATTCTTCTCATTGATGGCAAATGTTCAATTACGTGTGCATGTACTTTACTTTTATTAGTAATAACAAATAAACATGATTAAACTACTGATAGTTCTAATTATAATTATTTTACCTTAATTAATTACTTTCTATATTTACACAGCTTAAACTTAATTTTAATTAATAGCAAAATATAATGTATAATGCTACCTAAAGCCGAATTTTACGGATCACAATTCCGTCAATTCATTTCAAGTGAAAAAGTGTTCCGTGGACAAAAAATGTTTGAGAAACGCTATTCTAGAACTAGGGACCACCCCATGTTACAATGGCGCGAATAAGACGAATGATCACGTTTCACACAGACGCTACACCTACGGTGCAACAGCTCGTCTAGGAGTGATTTAAATCGTCAGAAGTGAGTCATAGAACTGCAAATAAAAAGTCTTGCATCGGCAAAAAACAAATTTGGTACAGTATCATTTCCCCACAAATGTTTTTCACCAAACAGTAAGAAAGGGGGGGGGGGGGGAGAGGAGGCACCCCCCTGTATCTACGGCCTTGGGCCGTACATAGTCATGGTCCAGACAGATTGTTGTCATAGGATTATCTCCCCTGCTCTGCAGTGGTGGCCCAACAATGACCAAACTTAGAGCATAAAAATGAGGGTCTTCAAAGGTCATCAACCTTTGCTCTAGATTACTCTTGGCAGAGAAACAAATAGAAGAATGATGCTTCTACTTCAGGGAGCCTCACAGGAATTTTCAAGAAAGGAAGCATAAATACAGAGATTATCTAAGCTGTC
This sequence comes from Oreohelix idahoensis, assembly GCA_024509875.1. Taxonomy (NCBI): domain Eukaryota; kingdom Metazoa; phylum Mollusca; class Gastropoda; order Stylommatophora; family Oreohelicidae; genus Oreohelix; species Oreohelix idahoensis. Next base: position 379,235 of record JAMPIV010002299.1, read on the forward strand.
TTGAACTTTGTATCTTCCTGCTCCTTCTGTGAGGAAAAAGAAATTTACTCGTATTTTCTGAACCCTCAACTGAAATGAGGGTTATCGTGGTTCTCACGCCCCGACATATGAACATAAAAGCTTGGTTTTTGACCTTGTCTGCCTGGGTGGTTTTGTTCATTGTAGACTGCAATGGTAGTGATACGGGTGGATTTAGGCTGACTTCAATTACCACCCCTATCGACACCAGTTAAATTATAGTTGTAGTGAAGGGTGTCTTATCTGGTTTATGTTGTTGCCGTGTGTAAGTAGTTGGATAGTCCACAGAGTTACAGCACAGGCATAGTGACATGCGAAGTCATAAAGGAGGTAACTGCTTTTGACGTTTTCATCATTTTATTTCACGCCACAACGACAGTTACTTCACATACATCATAAACATCACAGTTCAACGATTGTAGCATTCAGAAATAATATTGGTGCCATGAAATGATAATGGTGCGCCAAAAATTCCAGGTACGTTAGCATCCGTTATAACACACTCCCTGTTCAATGAATGAATGGATTCATAAATAATGACACTGCTAACTGATATTCATGTAGGATCCAATCCTCATCAGTCATAGCGTAAACAACAGTTCAAGGTTCACAGTGTCATAAAGTTAATATTCATAAATATTAATTCTGCAACAGTGTCAGCTGCAGATCATCAATGTTCATAGATAATAATGAATACTCCTCTCCTGATGCTGGCAGATCAGATTTATACAATAAGTCCATTAGTTTCCGCACGTGAATCGCATACATAGAGTATGGGTCAACCTGACCTTTATAACATTCCTAAGTCTAACCTTCGACAAAAGGTGTGATCGCTGACCTAGCGATATTCATAGGACGTAGAACTGTTTCCTAGGGCTTAGGATATCCCGTATACATATAAATCACAGGTATGAAAATACCTGGGGTGTGATATCTATTAGAAGAACCTTCCTTTCTGAAATGTATGCGTGAGCAGAGATCGACCATTGTCGAACATAAGTAAAGTTACAGATTGGATGTAAATGAGGCATTACCTTCGTTCGAAAATTCACACCACAGAAAACATACGCCTCCAGGCGTTTTAGAACACTCAAGGGAAGGACCTTGTAAACTAACTATCTCACAAAAGGCTCCTAATCCCTAACAAAAATCACAGAGACGCCAAAACGCGTCCTTTCTGCTTCACAGCTTTACATCGTCTCACAGACAAAGAAACTTCCCAGACGCCTCTCGTCCGGACATGCGCAGAACCTATACACTTGAAATAGCGATCAAACAAGACGATCTAGGAACATTCCAGATAAGATTTAACTAGATCGAGCCTTATTTGGACATGAACAGAGACCTCAACACAGGTTTCAGACATTCCAACAACAGTTGACCGATACTACCAAATAAGGAGAATGGTCACACTTCGTTAATAAAAATGTGGACCGACCGTGTCTCGACACAAGAGGAGGTAACATCATATTGAATGATACTCTCCATATCCCGAGTTATGTAGCTTTGACCGCAAAAATTAAAGTGTACATTTAAGTCAATCTAATAATACAATGTCTTTAGCAAAAAAATGATCATACAATGTCTTTAGGAAAAAATGATCATACAATGACTTAGAAAAAATGATCTGTGCGTAACATTACCGCACCCTCCCGGGAAAAAAAATGAAACTTTTTTTTAAATCCTGGAGCCGGAAGAAAACCCAAGGCTCCCAACGCACGTATGATGCGCGGATATATTGCCTAAAAATGAGGCTAGCTATCTCAGATCCTTAGAGAAAAAAAATATTTACCTAAGTATACGCGTATATATTCCAGGAAGGTGCCACCAACACACACGCCACAATGATGGCAATATCATAATGAAAGTTAAATTATACTCATCCAAACCTATGAAATTAAATATATTATCCTAGTATTATACAATGAAATGTTGTGCTAACAGCGGTGTAATATACCAATATACCGCAATATAATATAACACATATTTGAACAAAGAGTACATTATCTAATGCATTATTAATAATTACTAATACATGTGCTGTTTCTCGTAGACCTAAATACAATCGATACAATAAGATGTGGACATCATCCGCTCCCAATCCAGGACAGGACTAGATAACTTCAAAGTTCCACAATGTACAACATCTCGCAGACTTCAATGATGTGCTGCGAAAATATCAATAACACAAATCTTTAAGAGAAGTGTTAAATCTCTTAGTACAATCATTTTATATAATAACTAAATGTGGCCATGTGATCTTTTGGCCCGTATATCGCTAACTAAGCCTTCTTCTGTTATGATCAAATTGGTAACAGAAAAAAGGAAATTACATGGTACAACGTTATAAATTCCCAAAAAGTGAGAAAATATGTGCTAATATGTCATTATAGTATTGAACTGTATATCAGGAAATATATATATATAGGATACCATAGCTAAGTAGTGTCATGTTGTGATCTATCACAATTATTATATCTATTAAGACCATTGCTCTTATTTGACCTCCAGTTAGCATAGTTGCGATTGCTAATTCTGTTCTGAACAAAATATTTATTTGATGGTTTTTGTTGTCCTAGAGAACAATCATTACAAAGCTGATAACCTTTATGAAAGTTCTTATAGTCACTTGGATCAAAATGTTGAGGACCATCAAATTGCCTTCAGTTCTTTGAAGAAGAACTGTTATCATATGGACCTGTTTGGTAATATCCACAATCAAGATTATCTCTCTTAGCAAAATTGCTTTTATTTTTCCCTTTGGTAATGTGTTTGAAAGGAGCATCACACTGTCTGTGCTGAGCATGATGAGTAACAGGGATAATAGGGTTCTCATTGTTCCGAACATAATCGTTCTTATTTTGGGAACTAATACTACAAGTTTTATTCCCAGATACAAATTTATCAGTAATCTGCGAAGTCGATGCTTGATTCGTTAGAGAAGCCTTATTATGACATTTTTCAGTGTTGTTACTCTGAAGTAAAGGACTGGCAATATGATTACTTTTGTTGGCCTGACGCCAACTCCCATTAGAGGCAGTATCGTTGTCACGTGGGAAACCATATTTACCACGAAACGATTTATTCACATATTGCCTAGTATTACTATGAGCATTGAGTGCATGTGGCTGACTCTTTGCATTAGCAACCTGTTGAACATCAGGTTTATGTTTAAATCTATTCTCCTTATTAACGGATAACATCCTGTTGTTCAAGACAACATCTAATAATCCATTAACTCTTTTTTAAAGTTTTGCAATTTCTACCTCTGAGATAGCTTTTTGCTTAGCAAGGCTTTATGCATTTTCTCGTTGGTTCTCACTTCCTTGTTATAATCCAACCTTGTAACATGTAACTGAGAAACAAGAGTCTTCTATTTAGCAATACTATCTTTCAGCTCTTTTCTCAACTTTGTCATCTGAGACGTAGCTTCTAAAACCTTAGCCTTTTCTTGAACAAGTTCAAGTTTAAGTGCTTCCATAGCACTATGATGAGTAGTCATAAGTTCATCAACTTTCTCATCCTTTACCTTATTTGCTCTCAACTGTGTCACCTCCAGTTGTAGTGACTGAATCTCAATCCTTAATTTTTCATTGTCCACTTTGACTTGTTTCAAGTCCCTGGTGCTAGCATTTTCTTTACAATATTGTTCGTATTGAGCCAAGCTCATATCACTTTCTAACCATTTCTCATATTTAGAAAAACTCATCTCATCTTCGAATTCATTTTCCTCCTTCATTTGAGATTGTGTTAATTTATCCTTACGAGGGAGAGCTAATGTTTCTATAATCTTCCACAGTAGTTTTAAATCAAGCGTGGAAGAGTTCACCTGCTCCATCTGGTTATTCAACAAATGTTTTAATGAGATTACTTCCTCATCTAACTGTTTCTTCTGACTAAGAGAAGAGTCTTAGCATTTCTTATTATCTTCTATCAACATAATCACTTTACCCTTTAATACAGTATTTTCATAAGTCATTGCTGATAACTTATCAGTAAGAGCTTTCTTATCACTTTGAAGCTCATTTATTGTTTCCTTTAATGCATTCAACTCCAAAGCTAAGAGTTTATCTTCATCTTCTCTCTGCCACTGTTCAGCTTCTTTGTCTAATTTTTGCAACTCAGTTTTCAGTTTCTCAATTTCCAATATTAGTTTTTTCTCTTCAGCCTCAGCTTTTTGTGCTTTATCATATTGAGTAGTTGCAAATTCTTCCAACTTATCACCTGTCTTGCCAAGGGATTTCCCTTGCTCAATAAAGTAATCAAGTGTAGACATGATGTCTAATATTATAAGTCATCAAATCTGAAATATTTAATTAATGTATTTCACTCTTAATAGTGACAAGACTTAAATAAGTGCTTGTATAATCACAATGTTTAACCCAATCTCTGTGGGAAACAAGTCTTTTACACCAAACTTGAATTATCAAATGTATAATAATACCACAAGTCACTTCTTAATCATGAAGGCACTACACACATCAGTGCAAAACCATCAGTTATTTATCATAACTGCACAATGTAATAGTGCATGAACAAATCCACTAGTTAGTTATGATAAGTGCACTATAAATCAATAGTGCATGAGCAAATATGTAACAATAGTGAAAGCTAATTACACAAGAACTATGTAACCTATAACAAAGAACAAAGACAATGTAAACAATAACAAAGATCAAAGTCAATGTAAACAATAACAAAGATCAAAGTCAATGTAAACAATAACAAAGATCAAAGTCAATGTAAACAACAACAAAGATCAAAGTCAATGTAAACAACAACAAAGATCAAAGTCAATACGAAAACATTCGCATAAGTCAACTAAATACACAGCAGAACTAAAAGGAAAATATCACAAAGAATGTGATGACAAAATGCGAAGAATGTACACAAACAAATGACGTCACAATGTATAAACAAAAATGGTGTATAGAACTGAATAATAGAAAAGGGGAGACCTACAAATACAAACAAATCAAAACAAAACTAAAGAATGCGAAATAATACCGAAAACAACACTGACCATGTCGTCACAACTAACAAATATAGCAATAAATATTGCTAACAATTTCCAATTAGGGGAATTGCTCCTAACAGAACGCTATCATAAGATCTCTATGACGTGGTATTTCTTATGACAGTCACCTCCCATCCAGACCCGCTGAACTATAAACATATAAATATACAAATACAAATAACATATAACATGTAAACATGTAAACAAATAGCAAAAGTGTGTGAAAGAATTCAGAAGGCTCAGCTAGAACATAAGGGCACAGTTCACAAACAAAACAGGCCACTTAACTTCTATGTGTCTAAACGTCAGCACGGTGCAGAACAGGGTGTAATCAGCATTCTGAGGATAATAATCTAACGTTGATTAACATCTGCTCCTATAGACATCCATGACGAAGGAAATGAGCTTCTAATACTGGAAACGTCGTTTCGGCACTTGACCTTCTGAATCTTGTAACAGTACTTCTGATACCGGAACAGTTGTTACGGCACTTGTCCTTCTTCCTTACAGATCAGGAAATCGATTTGCTCGGTACTTGTCCTTCTATCGTAGGAAAACTTCGATAAACTGCCGAGCAGCGCCGGGTACTTCCAAAATATTACCAACTGTCAGTAACGCCGGGTACTTTCAAAAAATTTCATGGAAGGTAGTAGCTGAAGCTGTAATGTTGTCTTGTAGTATGATGATGATATCTGGGTTTGTTGACCCCCTTGATTGCTGGAACCTGATTAAACCAACATTTGACCACCATGAAATGATAATGGTGCGCCAAAAATGCCAGGTACGTTAGCATCCGTTATAACACACTCACTGTTCAATGAATGAATGGATTCATAAATAATGACACTGCTAACTGATATTCATGTAGGATCCAATCCTCAGTTAGCTCTGAACAATGTTCCATGTAATGTCAATAAAGTAGTTATAAATTCTGGCCATTGTTTTATCTTCTTGATATTCTTGAGTGATCGTGTATCGTGCCTTCTATGTAAGATTACGCGAATGCAGGGGTGGAAGATTCTGAACAATAATTGAACCTTGGAATACGATTGATGTGACAAGTCGGTTCCATTGAGTCCACAATTATTTAATACAGATTACACGTCAAGACGATTCATGCATGTTGATCACAAAGGTACATATTATAACTTGAAAATATATGGCATAGATATGTAGATATCCTATCAGTCCTTGTCCAATAATCAAATTACTGTATGCAGATTGTCATAGCTGTATGCACGCGCGGTTGGGGTTTCCAACGGCCGACAGTGAGTCTATGAGTCTGGCAAAATCAAATACTATGGACTGTAATTCATCCTTCCTTAATTTTCACTTCGTACTGACCTTTAATCATTTCAAATCTTCGTAATAGCAATGGACTGACCCATGTCCGTACTTGCATAAAATATATCTGTATGGCAATACCATGCCCAACATTGGAAGGAGAGTCAGACGCGTCTTAACAGCTTGACGGTCAATGTGAAAAGGGTAGCGTTTCTTAGTTACCGACTGTGTCCTAAACAACGCTATACACGTCATAATCGATCGTGTATAAAGCGTTCATTAATTGAAACATCTATCGCAATATATTAAATGTCTTAACCTTTATAATTGCACGTCTGGTAACCTTTAGCAGACGGCGTTAATATCATATACCGTAACAATTCCCTGTACACCGGGGAAAAAAAAAAATCGATAGATTTTTTTTCAATATCTATCCGACTTAACAATTTTTCAAAAAAATTTAACACAATTGTGACATATGGCCGACGATGTTCTGAGTAGAACCGTGTTGCGGTCGTGTCAACTAACTATTTGTCATAGTCATCTAATCATAAATCACATTATATATCAATATTATACATGTCATTATATCAACTAAATAAATGTCCAATGTTAATAGTGAATGATAAAATTAAATTAAAGTAAGGTCTGTCGTATTAGTATGTCATATAGGAATTAATTTGACTAATTAAAATTAAATTAATTAATTAAATTAAGAGTTAAATTATTAAGGTTCTAATGTAATGCGATGTTATGAGAGAAGAAAAGACAAACTAAGTGAGAAGAAATAGAAAGAAATTCGAATATAAGTTTTAACTTAATTGTGTGTGTTAAGTGTTAGTGAATAATAACTATCTAATTTAACTAACTAAATAATGTATAGGTACATTAAAAAAAAATTATTAATCTAATACTTGTGTGAGATTTATTTTCTCTTTTCATAATTTCTTCTTTTAGTATTTCGTTCTCTTTTTTTTTTTTTTGTTCTTTCATTTCATTTTTTTTTCTCACATTTCATTTTATTGATAATAATTCAATTAAGAAGTTAAGTTAACTAATTAATTAGTATAGGATATGATGATCCATCCGTAGTCTTGATACTGATGAATTCTTTTAGGCAAAAAGGTCAAACGTTTACGTTGGAAAGAAATGTCATTTATCCCAGCATCCAAGAATTAAGTATACACAGGAACATCAGTTCGGTTTGTCGTCAGATATAAATCCATGATTGTTCAAAGAGTATTCATATCTCGTGTATGGACGTTAGACGAAGTTTGAATGTCTATATATACCTTGATTGTCTTTTAATTCAATTCTGTGATGCATATAGTGTTTATAAAGTTTGAATTGAAGGCAAGGTTAGTTCCTTTATAGTTGATACTTCGTTCAATCCAATGTAGTTCTGATTGATGTAGTTTAAGAGTGTCAATGTTGATTATTCGTCGTCAATAGGATTACGTGACAACGCATCTGCCACACAATTTTCAGTGCCAGGTATGTGTTCAATGGAGAACTCGAATGGCTGTAGGATGATTGAATATCTGGCAAGTTTTTGGCTTTTGTGGTTGGATCGACGCAAGGATGCGACCGCACGTTGGTCCGTCTGTATGGTGAAGGGAGCACCGAGGAGAAACTTTTCAAGCTTCGTTATTGCCCAGATCACAGACAAAAGTTCCTTGTCGACTGTGGAATACTTTGTTTCAGCCGGCTTCAGCTTTCTTGATATATATAAGGTGGGGTGTAGAATGCCGTCATGGTTCTGGAGCAGGCATGCACCAATGCCGTAGTTACTAGCATCTGTTCGTAAGAAAAATCTTTTGGAAGCATCGGGAAGTCTTAAAATTGGTTCATGTGAGAACAAATTTATAATTTTGTTGAAAGTTTCATTGCATGTACCAGTCCATGTCACCTTCACCGGCATATCTTTTTTTAACAATGAAGACAATACAGCCGTGATGGATGACAAGTTTGGTATGAATCTACTGTAATATTGAACAAGTCCTAACAAACTCCTGACCTGTTTCTTCGTCTGAGGAATTGCTATGTTTAGAATTTTTGAGACTGTACTAGGTAACGTTCGGATATATCCCGATCCAATGATATGTCCCAAAAAGGTTATCTCATTACACGCGATTTGCACCTTTGTAGGTTTAGCAGTTAGATGATAATTCCTTAGAGTGTCAAAAACATATCTAAGTCCCGAAACATGTTCCTCAAACGACGAACTAAACAAGCATATGTCGTCAATATATGTAATAACGTCTGGTCTACCTGATAAAATTTGTCGCATCAGGCGAATGAAGGTAGCTGGCGCATTAACAAGCCCAAAAGGCATCACATTCCACTGGTATAGACCTTGTGGCGTGGAAAATGCGGTGTAGTACTTAGCCTTTTCGGTCAGTGGTATCTGCCAATAACCTTTAGTTAAGTCTATCTTACTAAATATAGTTGCGTTGGATAGACGTGGTAGTAAGTCGTCGATAAGTGGATGTGGTTCGCTGTCAACTATAGTCTTAGCATTTAATTTTCTATAATCAACACATAGTCTAATGTTATTGTCCTTCTTCCGGACAATCACTAATGGAGAAGAGAATGGCGAATTACTAGTCTCAATGATTCCGAGAGACAACATCTGTTCAAGTTCCTTAGTAGTTTTAGCAAGGAAATGTAAAGGAACAGAATAGGGATGTACACGAATAGGTGTATCGTCATTGAGAGTAATGTCATGACTGATAGCCGATGTGCGACCCGGAACGTCGGTCAACACATCTGGATAAGATTGTAATAAATTAGCAATCTGTAGACGCTGTTGCGGTGTAACCGTTGAAGAGATGGTTACATCCCGCCAAGATTCAGTAGGTTGAACTACTGGTACAGGTAACGGTAACTGTACCTCAGGAAAAGAAGATTCTTCTTCCTGGATGACAGATAAGTTAGTATAATGACAAGTGGATACTGTGTTGTCATCTAGTTCATGAAAAATTGACTGTAAGTGTTCAGGACGTGTATGAAATTGCTTGAGCATGTTAATATGAAATATCTTTTTGTGTCCCTTGATATCTAAGACGTAATCAACGTCAGAAATTTTATCAATGACTTTGTAAGGACCATTCCAAGATATCAATAATTTATTGTTATTGTGAGGAAGTAACACATAAGCCTCGTCGCCTGGGAATAATTGGCGTAATCGTCGAGACATATTTTGTAGAGATCGAGCCTTAGCTTTTGCAGCCTCAGAAGAAGCTGTTGCCAACTGGCAAGACTCAATAATGTTCTTCCGAAGATTAATCACGTACTCGTAAGATGACTGAGTGTCCTGAGTCATCTCGTCGTCAATTAATAAGTCTTTTATTAGTCCCATAGGACCTCTTGGGGGAGCACCAAAAACTAATTCAAAGGGAGAGAAGCCAGTTTGTTCATGCGGTACCTCCCGATAAGCAAATAGAACAGCTGGGAGTGCTCTGTCCCAGTCATGAGGGTGCTTAGCAGTAACCTTATGTAGTAGTTGTTTAAGTGTACGGTTAAGTCTTTCAACCGCACCATTACTCATCGGATGATAAATACTACTTAAATTCCTATCAATGTCCCAAGTTTTCATGACTTCCTTCATGGTGTCAGATATAAACTGTGACCCATGGTCTGATAAAAGTTTTCTAGGAAACCCTATTCTAGAAAAGATGAGATGTAGTGCATCAGCTACATCTGTGGTAGTGGTGGTCTTTAATGGGATAGCTTCTGGCCATCGTGTGCACAAATCAATGCACGTAAGGACGAATCTATGTCCTCTGGCCGATGGTAGCAATGGACCAATAATGTCTATTGCCATCTTGTCAAAAGGTCTCACTGAGATATCGCAAGCCTGAATAGGCGCCGTGTGAAAAGCTCCACGTGCTTTCACTTCTTGGCATGTAGTACAGGAACGTACATACTGCGAAATATCTCTTGACACCCCTGGCCAAAAGAATGAAGACAGTACTCGAGATCGTGTTCGAGTATATCCCATATGTCCAGCACAATGTGAGTCATGTGCATGTTGAAGAATGTACCGTCTAAAAGTATATGGGACCATAACTTGTTGTTTCATTTGTGATTTGTCATGAAAACATCTAATCAATATGCCATTTTTAATAACAAAACAATGTTTGTTATTATTACCTGAGGATAGATTGTCAACTTTATCAACCAGCTTAAAAAATTTTTTTAAAGATTTATCCTCTTTTTGTTTGGTTGCAAATGTTTCCCTATCAATAGGTGAATTGACTACAAATTCCTCTTGGTTGTCTGCATCCATTTTATTATCATCAACTTTCTCCATGAGTTGAGTCTGTGCTCTAGTCGTCACGGCGTTTCCAGTGCATAGGTTATGTTTCTCCCATTCTATAATCTCATCTGGAGTACAATCTTTACTGCCGTGTATACGACCAACCATCAAATCAGCTATAGGCTTTTTTAGCATACATACTTTTACGTTTCCTGTGAAGAAAGGAGTGTTGACATGAATAATAGCTGTGGGGTAAAACTCTATTGTTCCACCAAACGTCATGCAACGGACATATTCCCCCGTTGCACAGCTGGGATGTACCAGCGACTGTCGTACACCAATCGTTGTGGATCCCGAATCCCTTAATACTGAGACGACGGATCCATTAACTAATCCCCTGTTAAAAATTAGTAGGCCTGTTCCATCGTTGACTGCAAGACCTACCTGTGGTATAATATGTCCGCAGTTAAGCACTGTTTCTTTCGCCTTCTGAAAAATAAGATTGCATTGCTGGCAACTATTTGCCACATTATAATTAATAGCAAAACATGCAGCTGAAGACTGTGTTGTATTATTGTCAAGTGGAACCTGAGCTATAGGGGTAGTATTATTTGTAACTGCCGCCCCTGTATTATGGTTGTAATGAGATGATCCCCGAGAATGAGATCGATTCCGAGTATAATTGTTAGAATTATCTCGTCGTCCTCTATAGTAACTATTATCTCGATGTCTCGAGCCATGATTATTACCCTTCCAGTTACTATTATCATTGGGAGTATGTGATCGATTATAATGAGTGTTATGTTGACCATTGTGGTAGTTTGTTTGAGGTGAATAATTTCTATCTCGTGATCTACCTCTGTTGAACTCATTTTTATTGTTGAAATCATTATTATGTCCCTTCTGAAAGTTAACATTGTGATTTCTTTGGAACCTGCTTCTGTCTACACTGTGATGTCTTTGTTTGTTATTGTGATTGTAGGCCATATTAGACGCCACAGGTAGAGGTTCTCTTAATGAGGAGTTAGAAGTGGTTGCATTCGGGTGTGCCGAACAGTAGTTTAAAGAAATTTTTTCTAACTCATCCATAGTACCTGGTTTACGCTCCTGCAAATATGCAAAAAATGGCTGGCTAACCGAAGATAATACCTTATCTCGTAGTAGTAAATCAACTAATTTGTCGTATGATTTGTTGACTTCTGCCAGTTCAACCCATCTGTTAAATGTATTGCGTATATTCGCAATGAATCCTGCAAAATCCCTTGGAGATTCAGGTAAAATTCCCTTAAATTTCAACCTACAGTGTTCCTCGTCCAGGTGAAATCTTCGTAGAAGCAAGGACTTAATAGCACCGTAGTTATTAGCTATTGATGGGTCAGCATTTTGAGAAGCTGTCAGTGGTTCTCCAACCAAGAATTCATTTAACTTGAGTACCCATGACTCTTCAGGCAAATGGTTAGATTTGCAAGTCTGTTCAAAACGTGCCAGGAACGATGAAAGGTCGTCGACGTTCAAGTTGAAAATGGGTAGTTTAAAGTTGTAGAAGTGTTTAGGCTGGCTGGATGATGATCCATTTTGTGCGTTATTATTCTGGTTTGCATCAGCATTTTGTGCTTGTAATCTTGCTGTCTCCAATTTAATACGCGCCAATTCCATTTCTTGTTGTAAAATAATTTCCTCTCGTTTCAATTTATTCTCTTCTTCCTGCCTGGAGATTGCTCTTTGCTCTTCTCTTTCACGTTGAGCAATCTCTCTCAACCTATTTTCCTTGGCAATTTGCTTCATCTCAAGTTCTGCTTCCTCTTTCTTTAATGCTGCCTTTTGTTCCTCTTCCTCTTTCTTTAATGCAGCCTTTTTCTCTTCTTCCTTTCTTTCATATTTTTCGAGTTCTGATTCAGCAAACTGACGAAGTTCTTGAGATTTGTAGCCATAATCACGGCCAATTTTAACGAAATGGTCTATAGTAAGCATTTTGACTTTTATCTGTAGTAATTATTGATAATTACTGATTAAAATAGTCAATAGTAGCTTCAGAGTAATTATTATACTTACTCAACTTAGAAATATTCAATATAAGTAATCACAATAGTATTGAACTTAATGTTTAAGTTCACCTAATAGACAATATTTTGTAACAATATTGTATCTAAATAATACTATATCATAAATAGTTATGATATCTGTTAAATATAATGTAATTATATCACACAATTAATTTCAATGTCCAATAATGTTGGGTATAATTCCTAGTAATGATATTGTTCAATGTACTAAGTCACTCTCTCAGTACCAGAAAAGTATATTAAATAATATACAATGGGTCTATTACCTCAAAGGTAGCTATAAGATTAGTTTATTTTGTCAATATATATATTATATTATTATGCCCTAGGCATCTATGATAAATTGTAGTGCTACTTTCTTGGACTATCACTGCATAATTATGCAATGTCCCATATTAATCTTAATTATCAAAAAAAATTAATTAAATTAGATTACAAGTGTATTATTGCATATAATAGCATATTATTAATGTAATATAAATATATATTATGAGGACAGACAAGCAATGATGCAACTAAAGGGTACAAACAATGTCAAGACGCAAACAAGACATTTTCACAATTAAAAATGAATTTATGAACTAAATAAAATAAGCGGAAATGTCACAGACCAAATGAAAGGTCATGGTCTGACCCGAGGTCAACTTAATATTCAAAGTACACAAAAAATAAAAATGACTGCGAAAAATGATGACGTCACAGGACTCATAACGGACGAAAATTAACAATCATAAATAAATGATAGTCAGAGGAGAATGGACGAAATAGTGACGAACATGGTACAGAACTGAATAAAATTATTAACTGAATACGAATAAAATACACCAATTATCTACGGGACAGTACAGCTAACGCAAATTGTCAAACGGTAGCAAATTTGGACAGACTGTCCAATGGCAACCTCAATGGGCTTCCAAAAGTGCGATCGTTTAAGTTCCCTAAGAACGACTGAAATCTAGGTGGTCAGCTGTTCGCAACATTCCCAGAGATTTCAGTTCCCTCTCCAACCGGCCCACGAATTAACAACAAATGCATACGATGGAAAACAAATTTAACATATATACATGAAAATACATAGACATGCCTAATCAAAGCGAAATGGACTTAGTTAGCACTGTTTGCAATACCAACAGTTAAACATCTAGATTTATCTTTACCGTTGCTTCGATCAGTGCTATAGGTCGTCAACAGCTAGGCTAATGCCCCTGACTGCCTGCTCCTGTAGTCCATTTCTTGTGTCTGCTTCAAATGACTTATTTTTCCCTTGGTTAGGCTTAAAAGAACGACTTCAGTTTTTCTCCGATAGTTTCACCTACACGAATTTCAGTGACGTCGCGTTGTTAGGCATTAGACTGAGTACTGCGTCATAGGTCATAATTCAGCACATCATGTGATCGTAACTTGATCGTAAACATTTCATTCGAAAGTCATTCAGAAATTTTTTTGTCGATCCCCAGACACCGGACACCACTGTTGCAGGTGGACTGTTGCAAGGCGGAAGTGTTGCAAGTAGTGGTTTGGTTAGCTCTGAACAATGTTCCATGTAATGTCAATAAAGTAGTTATAAATTCTGGCCATTGTTTTATCTTCTTGATATTCTTGAGTGATCGTGTATCGTGCCTTCTATGTAAGATTACGCGAATGCAGGGGTGGAAGATTCTGAACAATAATTGAACCTTGGAATACGATTGATGTGACAAGTCGGTTCCATTGAGTCCACAATTATTTAATACAGATTACACGTCAAGACGATTCATGCATGTTGATCACAAAGGTACATATTATAACTTGAAAATATATGGCATAGATATGTAGATATCCTATCAGTCCTTGTCCAATAATCAAATTACTGTATGCAGATTGTCATAGCTGTATGCACGCGCGGTTGGGGTTTCCAACGGCCGACAGTGAGTCTATGAGTCTGGCAAAATCAAATACTATGGACTGTAATTCATCCTTCCTTAATTTTCACTTCGTACTGACCTTTAATCATTTCAAATCTTCGTAATAGCAATGGACTGACCCATGTCCGTACTTGCATAAAATATATCTGTATGGCAATACCATGCCCAACATTGGAAGGAAAGTCATACGCGTCTTAACAGCTTGACGGTCAATGTGAAAAGGGTAGCGTTTCTTAGTTACCGACTGTGTCCTAAACAACGCTATACACGTCATAATCGATCGTGTATAAAGCGTTCATTAATTGAAACATCTATCGCAATATATTAAATGTCTTAACCTTTATAATTGCACGTCTGGTAACCTTTAGCAGACGGCGTTAATATCATATACCGTAACACTTCGACAAAAGGTGTGATCGCTGACCTAGCGATATTCATAGGACGTAGAACTGTTTCCTAGGGCTTAGGATATCCCGTATACATATAAATCACAGGTATGAAAATACCTGGGGTGTGATATCTATTAGAAGAACCTTCCTTTCTGAAATGTATGCGTGAGCAGAGATCGACCATTGTCGAACATAAGTAAAGTTACAGATTGGATGTAAATGAGGCATTACCTTCGTTCGAAAATCCACACCACAGAAAACATACGCCTCCAGGCGTTTTAGAACACTCAAGGGAAGGACCTTGTAAACTAACTATCTCACAAAAGGCTCCTAATCCCTAACAAAAATCACAGAGACGCCAAAACGCGTCCTTTCTGCTTCACAGCTTTACATCGTCTCACAGACAAAGAAACTTCCCAGACGCCTCTCGTCCGGACATGCGCAGAACCTATACACTTGAAATAGCGATCAAACAAGACGATCTAGGAACATTCCAGATAAGATTTAACTAGATCGAGCCTTATTTGGACATGAACAGAGACCTCAACACAGGTTTCAGACATTCCAACAACAGTTGACCGATACTACCAAATAAGGAGAATGGTCACACTTCGTTAATAAAAATGTGGACCGACCGTGTCTCGACACAAGAGGAGGTAACATCATATTGAATGATACTCTCCATATCCCGAGTTATGTAGCTTTGACCGCAAAAATTAAAGTGTACATTTAAGTCAATCTAATAATACAATGTCTTTAGCAAAAAATGATCATACAATGTCTTTAGGAAAAAATGATCATACAATGACTTAGAAAAAATGATCTGTGCGTAACAGGTAGGTTATTATCTATAACTGATCAGACATATCCCAGGTACAACTGTCTGAGATTTACTTTGCATACTCCCCAGTTGGTGCTTCTAAAACTTTTCACAATGTTCAGGCGTCCAATGGTCTTGACTTCATTTTGTGCATGATAGTTTTGAGCAGTAGCTGTCTGTCATGCTCCACACCTAAGTAAACTGGATTTTCTTCTCCAAAGAAGTTTTCCGTCGAGTTTTAGCTGTACACCTTCTTGTTTTCCTTGATACAAAAAAGATGTATACTTTTTAACGTTTTTATTTTTAGTTTCCAGACCCTGCAGTACATAACTATTGTATCAAGTGCTCTATTATTCTAGCTGCTACAGGTTTGTTGTATTTTTTTTTGCTGTCCAAATAGCAGATCATCTACATAGTGCTTTTGATACCTTCAATGTGGAGTGGGGGTCAGTTATGGCAAAGAGGGAGCAACTTAATGCCAACCCTTATAGTAATCCCCCTCCGGCGTTATTTTGTTGTTGTGTGGTGCGAATGATTTAGTGCCTTCTACTGTTGTTTGTTTTGTTCTATTATTTAGGAATGCTTTAACGCACAGGTGCATTTGTTCAGTGTATGGTCATTTTTGTTTTGTACGTTTAACCTTTTTCATTTAAATGCAATGTAAAGCTAATGCTATTCAGTTTAAATGTAAAGGAAGTTTTATCCCGAGGGATTAAATTTAATTCTCATCGAGGGTAAACTCTGAGTTAAGTGGGATGGTGAAATAGAAGAAAGGGGGATGGGGGGACACATAACTATGTGTCAGAGAACGCCATACGTAGAAGAGCGTTCCTTTCTATTCTTCTATCACAGTTATTGATGGTACCAGTAGAACGTACTATTTCTGCAACAAGACAGGATCAGTGGGCTACTATTTAAGACACAGGACACTGTGTAGACTTTCCTTGAAGATTCTGGGAGACGAGCTACACCCGACAACCTTGACCAAAGACGAGTGATCAGTGCGAAAAGACAGAACCATCATTGGCAGCTAAGTCAAATATATGCTGCCATCTGAACTTTCTTACCCTTTTTGCAATCCCCAAATACGGGGATGATAGTTTTTCTTTATCCATAACTATCCAAATTATTTTCAAACTGTTAAAACTAAAGTGATTATTAAATTTTGTTATTTGTAATGTTACAAAATTGACTTCGATTTGATCATTTTAAAGTTACTGCATGTTTGTCTCAGTCAATTACTACACACATTCTAAACACAGCTATACTTGAATAAGAGAGTTCCACTGAGTAAATCAGGGATGGGGGCTTAACGAGCTGATAAATAAGTGCTTAATTCTTCACAAAAGTGGTCGGCAGGTTACATAATTAACGTGCTCAGCAACAGCCAGCATTGTTTTCGCTTACCTGAATTTCTTGTGAAGACTCCCATGTGATTAAAGCTTTACTACTCTTCTATCTACATTTCTGCCAAGAGTAATCTTGTGTACAAATAGACTACATCGAAGCCTATATTAGATACTCTTGAGTTTTGGTCATTGTTGGACCACTACTGCAAAACAGGGGAGGCAATACCGTCACAACTAGACATATGTGAACCATATGGAGATTTTTGTTGTAATCACTAAGCAGAAATTACGGCAATAAAAACCACTTTCCAGCAATACTCAGCCAATTTAAATAAGAAATCTGTAAGATGTCAGATATCATAATGTTCAATGATTCAAAATCATCACTTCAAGCTTTAGAAGAATACCTTTAAACTGAAAATAGTGAAATAATACAGCTGGTCGAAACAATTGACAACCTGATAACAAAATAAGACATCAAAGTCACTTTCCAGTGGATACCGGGGCACACAGACATACCAGGCAACGATAAAGCAGACAGACAAGCAAAAACTAGGAGCAATCATGATTCAGACAAACATTCGAGCCAATACGTTGACAGCTAAATTAAAACTCCAAACAACGTCAAAGAGGAATGGCTGATGCGATGAGCAAGAGTGTACAAGACTCATCCCAACAAGAATGGCAACATCAATAACTGTAATCATCAATATGCAGATGACCTTCTCCATATGAAACAGTTCAGCGTGTGCTGTTTACTTGCCCAGGACTCTCCACAGAAACTAGACAGCTACTGCCAGGCTCTTTGTAAATTCTTCAATTGGCGCTGTCTCTTTAGAACGAGCTCAACGGTCCTAGTTAAACAACACCAACAACAACAGAAACCACTGATCCATCACAAAAAATTAGGTAGCGTTGTCTCATGATTGCAGTGAATTTATTCATATTTACCTCATCCACCCACTTACATAACTCGCCACCCCGACTCATGCAGCTGGACCTAGTAAAGTGGAGTCTCTAACGCTTTACTCTCCTACGTCAGTGTCTGCTACGGGACTACCTTGACATGTACCTTTTTAAGCACTTCAGTAATTAGTGTGCCGTGACATTTTGAAGGACACTTTAAGTGTGCCGTGAAATTTTGAAGGACACTTTAAGTGTGCCGTGAAATTTTGAAGGACACTTTAAGTGTGCCGTAAAATTTTGAAGGACACTTTAAGTGTGCCGTAAAATTTTGAAGGACACTTTAAGTGTGCCGTGAAATTTTGAAGGACACTTTAAGTGTGCCGTGAAATTTTGAAGGACACTTTAAGTGTGCCGTGAAATTTTGAAGGACACTTTAAGTGTGCCGTGAAATTTTGAAGGACACTTTAAGTGTGCCGTGAAATTTTGAAGGACACTTTAAGTGTGCCGTGAAATTTTGAAGGACACTTTAAGTATGCCGTGAAGCAAGAAAGGTTGCGGAGGTCTGGTATATATAGGACTTGTGGACGACCCAGACAGTTTAAAGATGCAATCACTAATATAACTTTCCTATCAGCAAGTATAGACCACATAAAGGCAGAAATACTTGTCCAGTAATGTGTAGAGGAAGACGAATAACACAGAATAGACGGGTAGGTTAAAGGTCACGGATGGGTCTACAATTTCGTATCGTTCTCATTCAATCACTGAACATCGACACTCACAAATCTCCATTTTTCAGCCTCTCTCAAGTGGCCTTCACAAAAAGCACTACTACAGAGATAATGGTCTGAGAAGAGCAGACGTGACCTCGATGTTATCAAAAAGACGGTTAGCGACATCCGGAAACACATTCCGCCATCATACAAGTAGCGGAAACAGGCGATTGTCGTTCTCGTCACAAGTTGTGATAAAGCTCGGACTGAGATTTTAGTATCTGTTCTTGCAACTTGAGAAACATTCCTGTTGAAGTCGACCAATGGGCTGACATGGGAACAATGTAAGGTCTTTGAAACATATACTATTCTATCGGACTAGCGTCGATAGAGTATGACAGTAAAATGGATAGATGATTTTGACAGATGAGTTTAACAAATACCAAATAATGTACAATTAGATTTTAAGAAAGAAGAATTACATTCTAATAACTTAGCGGTGAAGATATGAAAGTAATAACAATTTAATGAGTAAAAAAGATTAGTATTGAGTAGAAATTAAGAATACAAATAGATTTAAGTAGAGGAAATAAAATAACATCTGTTTAGACAAAAAGCTACAGACTTTCATAAATGCGTGCTTGTGTAGGATAAACGGACGGAAGTGGTATGACAAGACCATAAATGTGAAACTGGTAACAAGAACCACAACCGAGCCAGTGAAACAAGAGATTGGAAGACGACGCTGGAGAGATAAAGCGCACGCACTGAAAAAACTTGTTGATAGCATTACTGGGCAGCCCTTGCTCTGTCATCCTCAGGTAAGACAACCATGGAAGACCAAAGAACGCATGGAGAAGACATGGAAAGACCTTGAGTTGCTGGCACGTGACAGGAAGATTTGGCATAAGTTACTGAAGGTCTATGCTCCATGACGAGATGACATGTGATGATATAAATAGACACAAGAAAAAAACAGACGTGTTTGAAAAGACTAAAATGTTACGTATATGTTGGTGTAGAGACAAGAGAAAAAACATATATACTTTAACCGACTTAAGAAATTACGCCTGGAATTAAACAGACATAAGCAATAAGACAGATTTTGAAAGACTTACGTATCACGTGTTAATTTGTTTAGAGACAAGGAGAAAAACACATATATGTATAGCGCATGCGCAGAAAAATTTGTTTACCATTGACCAGAACTAAAGAGGCGGCGTTATGATCAATCAGAACATTGTAATTAGTAGCAGCCTCCTGCAGTCATGCCTGATTACGGGAATGCGCCTTAAGATGATAGCACACAGCTTCTTTTTTCGTCCTGGTATTACTGTTGGCATACACCTTTCTCCTCCGCTTGCTGTGAGAGATTCCCTTCGCCCAATCTGAGGTGGGGCCGTAAAGTCACTTGGTGCGATTGGCAGCTTCATCCTGTGATGAACACTGATAGGAAGGGTAGGGGTGGTTTGGGTTAGGGTTTTTTACTGTTGTGTTGTCTGCATTGCATTGTGTAAAAACTTTGATATGATTTTTGGCTGATAAGGGGGAATCTACTTTGTGTTTTTCAGAGAAATTCCTGAGTCCTTGGAACTGGCCAACCCCTGTCAATCGCTTTTCATGGTTTCCTGATTTCATAATTGCTTGTTTTTATGATTTTCTAAGTTGCTGATTTACTCATTTCCTTGTGTCATAGTCTACCATTAAACCCATTATATGAGTAGGCAGTGAGCGGATAGCGTCAGTGCGTCGTAATTATGACAGTGAGCGGATAGCGTCAGTGCGTCTTCATTAAGGCAGTGAGCGGATAGCGTCAGTGCGTCTTCATTAAGACAGTGAGCGGATAGCGTCAGTGCGCCTTCATTAAGGCAGTGAGCGGATAGCGTCAGTGCGTCTTCATTAAGGCAGTGAGCGGATAGCGTCAGTGCGTCTTCATTAAGACAGTGAGCGGATAGCGTCAGTGCGCCTTCATTAAGGCAGTGAGCGGATAGCGTCAGTGCGTCTTCATTAAGGCAGTGAGCGGATAGCGTCAGTGCGTCTTCATTAAGGCAGTGAGTGGATAGCGTCAGTGCGTTTTCATTAAGGCAGTGAGCGGATAGCGTCAGTGCGTCGTCATTAAGGCAGTGAGCGGATAGCGTCAGTGCGTCTTCATTAAGACAGTGAGCGGATAGCGTCAATGCGCCTTCATTAAGACAGTGAGCGGATAGCGTCAGTGCGCCTTCATTAAGGCAGTGAGCGGATAGCGTCAGTGCGCCTTCATTAAGACAGTGAGCGGATAGCGTCAGTGCGCCTTCATTAAGGCAGTGAGCGGATAGCGTCAGTGCGCCTTCATTAAGGCAGCGAGCGGATAGCGTTAATGCGTCGTCATTAAGGCAGTGAGCGGATAGCATAAGTGCGCCTTCATTAAGGCAGTGAGCGGATAGCGTCAGCGCGCCTTCATTAAGACAGTGAGTAGATAGCGTCAGTGCGTCTTCATTAAGACAGTGAGCGGATAGCGTCAGTGCGTCTTCATTAAGACAGTGAGCGGATAGCGTCAGTGCGCCTTCATTAAGACAGTGAGCGGATAGCGTCAGTGCGTCTTTATTAAGACAGTGAGCAGATAGCGTCAGTGTGTCTTCATTAAGGCAGTGAGCGGATAGCGTCAGTGCGCCTTCATGAAGGCAGTGAGCGGATAGCGTCAGTGCGTCTTCATTAAGACAGTGAGCGGATAGCGTCAATGCGCCTTCATTAAGACAGTGAGCGGATAGCGTCAGTGCGCCTTCATTAAGGCAGTGAGCGGATAGCGTCAGTGCGCCTTCATTAAGACAGTGAGCGGATAGCGTCAATGCGCCTTCATTAAGACAGTGAGCGGATAGCGTTAGTGCGTCGTCATTAAGGCAGTGAGCGGATAGCATAAGTGCGCCTTCATTAAGGCAGTGGGCGGATCGAGTCAGCGCGCCTTCATTAAGACAGTGAGCGGATAGCGTCAGTGCGTCTTCATTAAGACAGTGAGCGGATAGCGTCAGTGCGCCTTCATTAAGACAGTGAGCGGATAGCGTCAGTGCGCCTTCATTAAGACAGTGAGCGGATAGCGTCAGTGCGTCGTCATTAAGACAGTGAGCGGATAGCGTCAGTGCGTCGTCATTAACACAGTTACCGTTTACCAGAGCAATCCACCATGTCAGTCCCTTTAATTTTAGTGGTCAGTGCCTTCGCTGTTATGGGTTTTGTCAAGCGCATACACCATGGCCGCAAGGCTACGTCAAGTCTTTAACTCACACCAACGAGTTAGGGGCGGTGAACTACCGAATTCCTACATGCCATTTCCTTCTGGATTTTCATACATACCCTCAGCTGAATCAACGTACTGCGCAAAAGGAAGAGAATTTCCCTATTCGCTGGATTTCCTAGTTTACTCTAACACTTGAATAGGTTAGATGGACACGGGAATTATAGTGTGTTTCTCAACTAAAAAGGTGTACCACACCTCAGGAATAGTTATATTGAATCAGAATTGGTCATCATTACGAAGAAAGAGGACTGTATACGTTTTGTCTAACACTCTTTCTCGATTTTTCTGTTGCACACTACTAATTTTGTTAAATGTTTGTGATAATCATTGATGTATATCAATATTTTCTTTATAATTAGCGTTGTGAATAGCCTGTGCTTTTCATTTTTCTGTGTTTTACTTGTCTTCTTCTCTCCTAAAACTTTCCCTTCATTTTTCCTTACCTTAGCCTTCTCTCATAGTTTGCACTCAACGACTTAGGTTTTGCGTTGTTTTGCTCGCTTTGATGGGTTTGAAACACATTGACTCCCATCTGTGCAGGGGCGATTTATTTGTGTACGGTTACGTCACAGTTTCCGGTCTGAAGTAGTGAAACTGGTAAATTGAAAAACTTTTGTTAAAGTAGACACAGGCTGGGCAATATTCGCCTCAAGTCTGAATTGCCAGTTTTCGTGAATTGACAATCGGGAGATAAACTGGGAATGTGCCGACAGAAGTGATAAAACACGGTAGATTTCTCTAACTGTGGCATGAAGATTAGGTAATATTTTCTGAGGTAGACTCAGTGTTTGTCAAAATCTATGATAACAATTTAAACTGAGGTTATACCATGAGTTACAAACATGATTCATAAAACCAACCAGTAGCGTTCATACTTTATATGGGAGGATTTTCAAATAAACCCATTGCATGTTGTTATGCGAGAATTTCATGAGAGCGATGGGGGTGAAGACCTAAACAAAAGTCAAACATTCGAATATGCTTGGTCTAGATGAAACATATTAATATAAACTGTTTCTGATTGGAGACTTTTCCCCGCGTAGAGAGCTTGGAGCGCGGGTGAAAAGTCTCTTATTGTATATCACAATTTTAGACCCCCGCCGTGTATTTCCATCTCGTCAAGAAAACAGTTCAGACAAGCCAGGATAACGAATAGAAACAGGATTCCAACATAAAGAACCGGACAAAGTATTCGAGGATCTTCTGATATTAGGCATAAAGAAAACTCACTTTATGAATGCTGGAAGCCCCGAATCCTAGGAACCTGCATACGGAGTGATATTGGGATTATAATTAAAATAAAACCTCGACTACCTGTAAGACGGTCTCTCGAAACTAGTGGCCCGACACTATTCGGAAGTTTTCTCTGTGCAAGAAGACTGAAAATTATCACCCGATACGGAGTAAGTTGTACACTTTATCATTGTTTATTTTACATTTGACAAGTTTAACTTGCTAGTAGTAGTAGGACCGGCTCATACGACGCTGGTAACCTCAGCATATAAAAATTATAGATTCATGAACCACCACAGCAAGAGCTGATGACTGCAGGTTCTCTCAAAGGGCATCAAAACTAGGGGTAGC
This sequence comes from Oreohelix idahoensis, assembly GCA_024509875.1. NCBI lineage: Eukaryota > Metazoa > Mollusca > Gastropoda > Stylommatophora > Oreohelicidae > Oreohelix > Oreohelix idahoensis. The sequence continues at coordinate 402,814 of JAMPIV010002299.1, forward strand.
CCCTGGCTCCAAGTGGAGCAGGGTGTGAATGACGATATTACGATGTGACGAAATACTATGTGAACCTCTTACATAGTATATATGTATGTTTAAACATTTTTAAATGAGGTATGAGTCATTTTCTGCTGTCCTGACACATATTTTGCATCATATTAACTGGGTTTAACACTAATTTTCCATCCAATCCAGTGGGTTTAACAATGATGCTCACGGAGGGGTAAAATTACTGACAAACAAATGGTCGGTGGAACTGACAGCAGGAAGATGCCTGACAAGTGTTATGAAACCGATACTTAGCAGAGACATTTGTTTCTTCTTAAGTGTAAGGTACCAGCTTGGTACGTGTCTGTGGATCAAGATCTTGTCGTCTATGCTTGAAGCCTTCCTTCGATTAGTTGTGAAGATCCTTTCTAGATATTCTGCGCGGTTATCCCTGCAACAACGCCTGGGACGTGCCCTCGCCGCAGATTGACGGAGTAGTCAGCAAACCATTTTCAACATCTGGCAAGTTAATTCATTTTAATCAGGCCAGAGTAAACGAACTTACACTGCTGAAAAACAAACCACCTTCATCAGTTTTTTTCTGTGAGGAAACAAACTCAATATTTTCAATTTCCTAAACCCATTTATTTATTTACTCTTTTTAAGCAATAATTAATTATTAAATTGTTTATATGTAAAAATAAACTGATACTTGATTTAAATATTACAGAGTTAAGTGCACACGTACGAATCAGTTATTTTAAATATGTAATACAACAGAGCTACTATATTTTGATGAATAATTCAGTTGGAGGCTCAGAAACGAGCTAATATATCTTTATCCTCATAGAACAGACGAGCAGATAATAAGTTCATAACATCTTAGATGATCTCAGCGGAGTGCTTGATTTCTGAAAAAATCCTATCAGGACTCCCTAAAATAGAGCACCATTCTTTAATTTACAACTCTGCAAAGAGTAATTTTGAGCACAGGTAGATACCTTTGAAGACCCTCATTGTATTCTCCCAATTGTTTCCATTGTTGGACAATCACTGTGGAGCAGGGGACTCAATCCCGTGACAAGTAGTTGTGTTGTGTGTGTGTGTGTGAGTTGGCCTGGGCTTTGGGTGTGTGTGTGTGTGGGTGGGCCTGGGCTTTGGGTGGGTGGGTGTTTGTGTGCGTGTGTGTGTGTGTGTGTTGCAGCGGTCACATTTACTTACTATTTCACCTGTCACTTGAATGTTGCCATGTCTTTGTCCGTATTGCAATATTTCTTATATTTCGCAGAGGACGAGTGTATGTATAAACGCGGCGTTTCGCTTCTAGTGGGAATTTTATAATTTTTTTGTTTTAGTTTTTATCTTTAAGATTGTTTATAGGGCGTTATTAATTTTGACGAAGCTCGAAACAGGATTGGGGTAAAATTAAGACCAGCTTTAACGTAAATATGGATAGCCAGTCTGGCAACATGAGGCAACATGGATGACCTTGTCTCCTCTAATGGGTTTCAATCATTGTGCAGGTATGTTTCCAACATCCAACGAGATAATATTTCATTAAAACAATGATCAGGTCATGTCCGGTATCGACCGCAAATATTGTCCTGAATCGTTTAGTGAATTTTTTTCTTCATTGTTTTCATTTAGCTTGTAGAATGTGTTAATAGAAATCACGTGAACATGATGCGCTGTTAGCGCGTGACTTCTGCTGATGTTGACTTGTCAGCAGTCAGTGGTACACTGCTGCACGTGTACTTGGTTTAAGTGCTGATCCACTTGACATGTGCAGTTGAAGGCGCCAAGTAGTGTCACATCGTCCGATATGAATACTACACTCTAGAACGTGTAAATGTGGGTGACACGTAACGACATAAATAGGCCTATGTAGGATTGACTCTTTCTGAGAATGATGTTTGAGAAAAAAAAAAATTCCGCCGGATGTATCTCCATGTTAATATTTTTGACCGTTGGATCATTCTCGTCTGTGCTATCAGTTCTTTGCGAATGGTGATTCGGCATCCGATGTTGATGAGACGGTGAGTAAACTGTGTTTGTGTGTGGAATAATATATTACCAGGTTTTCAGTCCGCTTTTGTTTATTCTCAGCTTTGTCTGTCAGCAACTTCATGTTTTCCCTCAGCCCTTTTACACACTACATAACCCATGTTTCAAGACATGTTGAACATATTACCCCTGCAGCCACCCTTGCTTGTAAAACACTTACCCTGCAGGCCGCTGGACCGTGAACTTGTGTCCCCGACTTCTTGAACGACGGATAAAGCAGTGCAACACTTCACCAGGTACCGTATTCTTATACCGATGTATAATTAAAATTGGTCAGTATATTTCGAACAAATACCCCGCTCAAATCCAGCTTGTTTTAGTTGTAGTACATAATTTGTCGATTATTACAGAAGATATTATATGTTTCCTGATTGGTTCATTATGAGCCCAATTCTTGAGTATTTATTTGTTTTTTTTTATATTTATTTTAAAGGTCAAGGTAGTCCCACAGTAGATACTGCCGTAGGGGAGAAGTGTTAGAGCCTTCACTATACTATAACTTCCAGAAAAAGGGGGGGGGGGAGGGGGCGACCAGTTCCCTTCTTCACTGATTTGTCTTTGTCATCTTTATTGGACAATGTCAATTTTCTAATGGTGTCATCTTTATTTCTGATTGGACAATGTCAATTTTCTAATGGTGTCATCTTTATTTCTGATTGGACAATGTCAATTTTCTAATGGTGTCATCTTTATTTCTGATTGGACAATGTCAATTTTCTAATGGTGTCATCTTTATTTCTGATTGGACAATGTCAATTTTCTAATGGTGTCATCTTTATTTCTGATTGGACAATGTCAATTTTCTAATGGTGTCATCTTTATTTCTGATTGGACAATGTCAATTTTCTAATGGTGTCATCTTTATTTCTGATTGGACAATGTCAATTTTCTAATGGTGTCATCTTTATTTCTGATTGGACAATGTCAATTTTCTAATGGTGTCATCTTTATTTCTGATTGGACAATGTCAATTTTCTAATGGTGTCATCTTTATTTCTGATTGGACAATGTCAATTTTCTAATGGTGTCATCTTTATTTCTGATTGGACAATGTCAATTTTCTAATGGTGTCATCTTTATTTCTGATTGGACAATGTCAATTTTCTAATGGTGAATGTGACGGTATTTCCTTCGCTGCTTTGCAGTAGTGGTCCAACAGTGGTTAAAACTCAAGAGTATCTATTATAGGTTTCAATAGTCTATCTTTACACAAGATTACTCTTGGCAGAAATGTAGATAGAGGATAAGTAAAGCTTTTATCACATGGTAGTCTTCACAAGATATTCAGATAAGCGAAAACAATGCTGGCTGTGGCTGAGCACGTTAATTCGGTAATCTGCCGACCACTTTTGTGAAGGATTTAAGTACTTATTACTTTCAGCTCGTTTAAGCCCACACACTTGATTAACTCAGGGGAATTCTATTATTCTAGTATAGCCCTGTTTAGAGTGTGTGTAGTAATTTGACTGAGACAAACATGCAGTAACTTTAAAAGGATTAAATCGACGTTAAATTTGGAACATTACAAATAACAAAATTTAATAATTACTTTAGGTTTTAACAGTTTGAAATAATTTGAATAGTTATGGATCAAGAAAAGTTATCCTCACAGTCTTTAGGGAATGTGTGATATTACAAGAAGTTCAAGTGGCAGCATATATTTGAACTTAGCTGCCAAAGACGGTTCTGCTCCTTCTTATGGGTTGGTTCTTTTCACTCTGCTCACACTTGTCTCTGATCAACGTTGTCGGGAGTAGCTCGTTTCCCAGAAACGTTAAGGAGAGTCTACCACGTGCGTCCTTCGTCTTAAAGCTTAGGCCACGGTTATCTTCTTGTTCCAGAGATAGTACTTTCTGCTGGTGCCACCAATAACTATGGTAAAGAATAGAACGATACGCTCTTCTGAGTATGGCGTTTTCCACCCCATTGTTATGGGTTCCTATCTTCCCATACCACTATCCCAATTACTCAGACTTTACCCTCGATGAGAATTAAATTTAATCCCTTGGGATAAAACTTTCTTTACATTTAAATAGAATAGCTTTCATAGTTACTTTATATTTAAATAAAAAGGTTAATAATACAGATTGAGTCTGTTTACATATACATCTCCACTGATTGAAAAGTGTTCACAATATAAATTGAATAAGTTTTCATTAATTGTTAAATTGATTGAAAAGTTAGAAACTTCCATTACTTTAAAATGAAAATTTTCACATAGACATTTACACTGCTTTAAGCTTGAAAACTTACATTAATTTTAAAGTGACTATGTTTATAGGGACATTTACACTGATTTGAAAATGTAAGTATTATGTTTAGAATGTACATCATTTCTTTCATCTTTCCCTCCCTGTTCCACAGGAAACCTGGAACTACGTTATGCTTTTAGTTCCCTTTACGAAACTATCAATAAAGCAGTCACCATCACGTGCAGTGGTGGTTCATGAATCATTCTAGATACTGAGGTTGCCAGCCTCAAATGACTTGGGTGTCCTGTAGCAATTTTCACACGTTAAAATTCACATGGTTGTAGTGGTTTTTGATGTTATTGTGTGGTTGCTATGTTACCTAGTGTACTGTATGAGGTCAGCTGTGAAGGCTCCTGATGATAAAAGTTTTGTGAGTACAGAATGCCTTTCCGCTACCACTTACAACCTCAAACAGACCTATTCTGCTATTATGTATGTTAGCTACGTTAAAAGTCTAGGGTACTGAAATGTAATGTGTAGGTAATAAAATACAGACACACACATATAATTAATGTCTAATAATAATAATAATAATAAACTCTGTGATACACTGAACTAACACTGGCTGTTTTAGTTTAAGTTTGAAAATTTTTTTTTTAATTTATTAGTCCTGAACCAATTGTTTCTTTTGGTCAGAACATATGAAATAATATGTATTTGTCAATAAAATGCATATATATTTTGCATAATCAAATGAAAGTTTTGGTACATAGGTATATTATTACAATGGTTAATATTAATATCTACAATGTCTTGGGAAAAACTAGCACTGGATGTTTAGTTGGAGTGGCGTCATCATACCCAATCTATGTTTACAAAGTTCATTGTCCTTGAAATCTGGACTGATATTAGTGTTAATATAACAAGCTTTTATTTTTTTATTGATGGTGAATCACAGTTGATGAATCTACAGCAGGCCAGGTTTGCACTTAACTGGCCTGTGTCGATGCAGTACAAAATTATTGTGGCCCACTCCTCTCAATAGCTGGAGTAAAATGTTAGGCTGCACAGGTATCCGCTCTTGTACTTCTACAAAAGCATCTGGCACTAGCGTAGTGCCAGATCAGAAACTCTGAAACCAAAATTTGTGCCATGTGTCAACACTCTGTTTACTGCGCCACTCTTACACACAACACAGCAAAACAACATTACACAGATTGGGTCAGATCTCTCTGACCAACTTAGCACATCTCACCCAGTTGTTATCAAATAGTACCAGTTTCCCAAGACTGTATTTCATCCGAAATATGTTCAATAGTTTCCTCTTCCATTCAATAAGGTGGGTGATATGTTCCCACTGATCTCAAATGTAGATCCGCTTTCCATAGTCTTAGATAGGTTTTCATATATTATTTGTTTGTCTCTAGGCCCTGGACTGCGGCTGGGGACCTAGAGTAAACACTCACTTGTCGTAATCATGTTTCATGATATGGCAGTATCAATCACTCAAAATATTAAAATAAACAAGATAAATGCTTTTTCCCTTACCACAATTCAGAATTGAGAACACAGTTACGTAGTACTAGCAAAACTCAGCTGAGCTGCTGGCTAGATTAGGCCGTCCCACTGAAAACATTAATATTTCCTGGAATTTACACCTCTAGCATTAACGTACTGTGTCAAAGGACAGTGTTCTTTAAAAATGACAAAACCCAACTAAGTTTTCCATAATATAAAAATGCGTTGGCCAATCAGATCGGAAGACTAAGCTTTTCAATTTGAATTTTGAAAATAAATTTAAAAGTACATCTCAATTTTTCAAATGTACGTAGGTCACATTTTGGCTTTTCCCAAAATTACACTTGTTTCTAGACGAAACTACAAAAACTACACAAATTTTTGTCTCCCCGCTACTTCTAAAATCTCTATGCTAAGTTATTTTTGCTACCATCCTCCGACTTTGCCCCTAGTTCATGCAGTTTGAATTTTTCATTTTTAGGCTCAAGGACGTCAAAATGTAACTTTAGTGAAAATATGCAAAAAAAACTGTTCGCTAGTCTGTATGGAACAATACGGTCTTTCGTCAATATCTTCCGTGTTATCTGTCCGTCTGTGTAACTAAAAGTATATTATTTGTCAGCTTAAGATGGGCTATCAAACTAGCTAGGTTTTATTTTCATAACTTTATTATTAAAGAAAACCCTACTTTTCTCAAAGTTAGTTTTTTTTTAAATTTGTTTTTGAACCTTCGTCCACGCGTTTGCCGCTAGATTCAAACGAAACGACTAATTACAGTAAACCGCCCAAGATACGTCTGTTTCTGATAAGAGCTAAGGTCGTTTTTCTACCAATTCCTTACATTGTGTCAACTAGTGACGTAATTTTTCCTTTAAACTACAAATTGCGTCTTTTTGCATACTATTAGTATTATAGTAAGGTACTTAAGAATGACTAGTTAGTAACAATTAACACTAGCCAAAAACCAATGACATCATCAGTCATGGCACACATGAACCCATGATGTCATCAAACCTTGTTTGGCTTCCATACAAGTTAGGCCGGAAAACATTTAGAATCGAGAGAACCTAGAACAATGGTTGCTCATACTTAGTAACAATAATTTTAGACTAGTGGTTTCGTAGTTAGTTATGTTAAAGATTATTTTAACAGTCAGCTAGCCCCAAGACCAATCATAAGAAGGTTTTCGGTCTCTACTCCAATTAGAAATAATTTCATCCGGCAAGCCATAGCACCGGACTAGTATATAGACTGATGCATCATAGTAACCAGTTTGAGCCTGAGACAGTTATTTCAGTGACCAGAGTCAAAACTACAAAAGGCGTACTCACTTGAGGTGTGGAGCAACCTGGCGCACCCCCTATTGTGTGAACAAAAGCCTTTGACTCCTACCTTTGTGACAAGTACATAACCGTCCAGACACTTACTACCTACCAGGGCCACCAGCGAACCAGCGCTGACCCCTGCCACGTATTTTATTGTGGTTTTATCCACAACAAGTGAGTCTCAAATTAGTTTTTCCAAAGTTTCGAATCAATATTTTATTTCGGTAGGTTTCCACAGAATTCAGACATGCCTTATCACGACTTTTATAAGTAATAAACCTTTTGCCATCAAGGCTAAAGCTGGCAATATTGCCCCACCAGAAATGTGCTGGAGATGTTTATTTGCCACATAGAAATCAAATAAATAAAGAAAATTTGATATAAAAACTTGGACTTCTCCAATATTATGCTTTTAGAATTTTCCTTGACTTTGTTGGAATTGCTGTTAATAACCAAACCTTCAATCATGGTACTACCAACTATAAGCATTTACAAGTACTCCTTACTACCTGGGTTTTTCCCCACTTCTGGAAGTAACAACTCTGGTGTATAACCAGTCATCCACAGAAGTATTCCAAGTAAAGAAAGTGTCGCAGTTATATCTCTTTGACTATCTCAAGGGAAGTAACAATATTAGGCACCGTCACTATATATATATATATATATATATATATATATATATATATATATATATATATATATATATATATATATATATATATATATATATATATATATATATATATATATATATGTTAGTTCACATGTTAGTAATGAAACAAAGAATGAAAAATGCACTACATACGCCAATCTTGGCTACAGACTTGTTGCTCAGATGAATAAAAGAGGCCAGTCGGTCTCTTACACGCGTCTGGGGTGTCTTTAATTTGACAATAGATTCCCTCTCTGACTTCGTGTGTTTCTTTGGTTTCCTAGTCCCGGTGTTCCTTATTAAAATGTAGAGATTTCCTGTGCTTTGTAAGTCTTATTTGGTTTTCCAATAAAAGGTCCGGCTAAAAAAAGGAATTATCAATCTAGTCTTCACTCTGGCGAGGTCTGATGTTGTCTTGGCGAGCATGAAATTCACAGTGAAATAAAACTGCAAAATGGTCAGACTATATTCCTATCTTCCCAAGCATTGTTGTTATGAATCTAATCAGAAAGATCCAATCATTTCAAATCAAGCAGATAGGGTGTGATGAATTCAAAAATATTCCGACATCGGATACTTTTCTACGTAAGGCAGAGGTCAACTCTCCCAAAAATGGTAATATGATATTCGATGCCCTTGTGTACAAACTTGCAGACAGATCGGGGATTTCACATGACAACATGTGTAAGCTGTAATGCTTATTACTTTATTAGAAAGTAATGTTGTCATAACAAGTCGGCCGGAAGCGATTATGTCACACTTGTCTGCCCACATGTGTCACACAGACAGTAATCTCGTTATCTGTCGTATGAGTACGCAAAAACTCCGTGTCTGCCCATTTGGGTTACCAAACGAGTCGTGTTATCAGCGGTTCAATCTAAACACGCTGGCGACTATCTTATCTCAGTTGCTCACCACAAGCCAGGATGACCGGGTTACAAACAGGTGACATCACAGAGAGGAGTGTCGAATGATTTGATAAAATCAAATATCTGCTACTTAGCAGAAAAATAACTACGAAAGAAAGAAAGAAAAGTGCGATACTTGAGAGCACGTAATAAAAATCAGTAGCACAAACGTACCGATACATCCAGAGAGAAACGAAGATCGATAAGGGCCGCACCGTTTTGTCACAGTGACATCTTTATTTCTGATTGTACAATGTTTATTTTCTAAAAGTGACATCTTTATTTCTGATTGTACAATGTGGGGGGTGTTGGGAAGTCAGCTCTCACCTGTGGCTCCTCGTAGCTGTCAGCATGCGACAGCGGCCACCCCCCGGACAACGGCTTTGACAGGCCGGCTAAACTAGGTGAGGGTAGCCGAATGGTTATAAACCTTCAGTGAGTTATTGTCTGCCTACCCATGCATGCGAAGACTGGTTTCGATAGACTGCGCGGAAGAAACCACCTGTTGGTTCAACGGGCATGACGGCGATTACCAGCAACGCGCTGTGGAGCGTAAGGAGCACGGCGAGGCACGTAGAAAGCCCTGGTCATCCACTGCACCTGACTTCATCTCCAGTCGTCTTGACATGTCTTGCCACTGGATTGAGATGGACCCAGGCGAGAGAGTGAGGTCGACGAATTGCGCAACTCTTCCTCACTTTAATCCAAATCACCGCGCAAGTCACGCTTTCATCCATTCATCCATCCACTCACAACAAGTCCTGTGGCGATGGGCGAGCGGCGAAGCGGCAAGCGTGGGTACGCTGGCAGTCGTAGTCGCAGACCTACACACAGGCGGCTCAGGCCATATGGTCGTCTTCCACTGATCGGAGCAGCAGTGGGATTCGGCAGCCCCCTGAGTGTCTGAGCAGCCCTTTTTAGGAAAGCACTGCTCACCTCCATGGCATGAGGAAGGGGCTAGAAAAGGTGCCCTAAACATTGCCTGCTTCACCATTACCTAACCAGCTTACCGCGGTTGGTGGGTACCCTACTTCGGCGGTCGAGGTACGGCGTGGGTCGCTGTAACAGTAATGGACTTCTTCTCCTCCAGACTTGCGCAGAACATGACCTCCTTGTCACCAACACCATTTTTCGACTTCCTACCCGCAACAGGACCTCCTGGATGCACCCTCGCTCAAAGCATTGGCACCTAATTGACTATGTAATTGTTAGGAAGAAGGACAGGCAAGATGTCCGGGTGACCAAGTCCATGTGTGGTGCCGAATGCTGGACTGATCATCGCCTCATTGTATCTAAACTTAAAATTCGTATCCAACCAGCCAGGCGCCCTCAGGGGAAGAAAACTCAAAAGAGGCTGGATGTCACCAAACTAAAGAAGACAAAAATCAAACAGTCATTTACTGACACCTTAGAAGACCGTCTCAAATCTATCTCGCTAGACGGCCAAAGTGTGGAAACAAATTGGGCAGCCCTAAGTGAGCAGATCTACAACACTGCTACAGAGGTTCTGGGTCCTTCCATCAAGAAACAAAATGACTGGTTTGATGAGAACTCAGATGATATAAAGCAGATGTTGGCTGAGAAACACCATCTCCATAAAGCATATTTAAATGATCAAATATCTACATCCAAGAAAGACGCTTTCAACAACATGCGTAGAATCGTCCAACATAAACTACGCCAGATGCGGGATTCATGGCTGAGTAATAAAGCAGATGAGCTCCAAGGCTTTGCTGACAGCCATGACTTGAAAAATGTTTACCTTGCACTCAAAGCGGTCTATGGTCCAACATCATTAGGATCATTTCCCCTCCTTAATGCAGATGGAAAAACACTAATTACAGACAAGGAAAAAATGCTCCAACGCTGGGCTGAACATTTTAATAATCTTTTGAACCAGCCATCATCTATTAACGACGAAGCCATCATCCGCCTGCCCCAAATTCCTATAAATGAAGCATTAGATGATGTACCAACTCTGGAGGAAACAAAAAAAGCGATTCGTCAACTGTCTAGTGGAAAAGCCCCTGGCTCCGATTCAATTCCTGTTGAGGTTTATAAAGATGGCGGTGCAGTTCTGAAAGAGAAACTTCATATGATCTTCCAGCAAATGTGGCAGAGTGAAACCATCCCACACGATCTCAAAGATGCGTCAATTATGCATCTATATAAATGTAAAGGTAATCGCCAAGACTGTAACAATCATCGAGGCATCTCTCTTTTATCAATCGCTGGGAAGATATTTGCCAGAATCCTTTTGAATCGCCTTACGGCTCATCTTGACAAAGGTCTTTTACCTGAAAGTCATTGTGGATTCCGGAAAGAACGTGGAACCACAGATATGGTGTTCGCTGCAAGACAGCTACAAGAAAAATGCCAAGAACAGCACTGTGACCTGTACACAGCTTTCATCGACTTGACAAAGGCGTTCGACACGGTCAGTAGAGAGGGTCTATGGAAGATCATGGCAAAATACGGCTGCCCAAAGAAATTTATCACAATAGTGCAGCAACTGCATGATGGAATGCAGGCTAGAGTTCAGGAAAACGGTGAGCTATCAGAGCCTTTCCCTGTCTCAAATCTAGTTAAACAAGGGTGCGTACTTGCACCGACTCTGTTCAGTATCATGTTTTCTGCTATGCTGACTGATGCTTTTAGAGACGGGGACACAGGAATCGACATTAGTTATCGTATTGATGGAAAATTGTTTAACCTTAGGAGGCTTCAAGCAAAAACCAAGGTCAAATCACACACCATCAGAGATCTCCTGTTTGCTGATGATTGTGCCCTCAATGCTGGCTCAGAGGCTGATCTGCAGCATAGTGTGGATAGATTCTCCGAAGCCTGCGCCAACTTTGGGCTTACCATCAACACGAAGAAAACAGAAATCATGTACCAACCAACGCCTGGCACAGTTTATACTGAGCCAGTCATCAAGGTTAATGGTGAGAAACTGAATGTTGTGAACAGATTCACATACCTTGGTAGCACACTATCCCAGAACATTGTCATTGATGATGAGGTGAACACCAGGATCTCCAAAGCCAGCAGCACATTTGGCAGACTATACACCAACGTTTGGCATCGAAGTGGCATTAGTCTACAGACAAAGCTGAAGGTGTACAGAGCTGCTGTGCTTCCAGTGCTGCTATATGCATGTGAAACATGGACTGTATACAGGCGCCACGTAAAGAAGCTAAACCACTTCCATACAGTCTGTCTCAGGAAGATAATGAACATCAAATGGCAAGACAAGATCCCAGATACCGCCGTTCTTGACAGAGCTGGTATCCCTAGTATTGATACTATTCTGATGCAGTCACAGATTCGCTGGGCAGGTCATGTAGTCCGCATGCCAGACCATCGACTGCCAAAGATACACTTTTATGGTGAGATGCAGAAGGGTAAACGCTCCCATGGTGGCCAAAAGAAGCGCGTCAAAGACACGTTAGAGACGTCATTGAAAACCTTTGACATAAACTCAGACACATGGGAAGCTGCTGCGCAAGACCGAACTGCTTGGCGCACATCTCTTCGTAAAGGTGCAGCGGCATGCGAATCATCCAGAAGAGCAGCAGCGAACAGCGGAGACAAGCTAGAAAGGACCGTGAAATAAAACCTTCACATGAAGCAAACATTCCCTGCCCACACTGTCCGAGATCTTTCCAGGCCCGCATCGGGCTCATCAGTCACCTTCGTACCCATAGACTAACCTAACATATTCCTAAATAATTGGATGAACAGAGTGGTCTTCATCACCCGTGATGGACGAACAACACAATGTCTATTTTCTAATAGTGTCATCTTTATTTATGATTGTATAATGTCTATTTTCTAGTAGTGTCATCTTTATTTATGATTGTACAATGTCTATTTTCTAATGGTGTCATATTTATTTCTGATTGTACAACGTCTATTTTCTAATAGTGACATCTTTATTTCTGATTGTACAATGTCTATTTTCTAATAGTGTCATATTTATTTCTGATTGTACAATGTCTATTTTCTAATAGTGTCATATTTATTTATGGTTGTACAATGCCTATTTTCTAATGGTGACATCTTTATTTCTGATTGTACAACATCTATTTTCTAATAGTGACATCTTTATTTCTTATTGTACAATGTCTATTTTCTAATAGTGTCATATTTATTTCTGATTGTACAATGTCTATTTTCTAATAGTGTCATATTTATTTCTGATTGTACAATGTCTATTTTCTAATTTTGTCATCTTTATTTCTGATAGTATAAACCCTATTTTCTAATGATGTCATCTTTATGTCTGAGCTTCGTTTGGCGCCATCTTGGCTATTACTATAATTTTTGGCTGAAAAATTAAAATACACTACTAATGTTATTTTTATGGGACGTATAATTGCAGCGTGAGCAACAAACTATTTATTTCTGAAGTTCGTTATTTATTATTCTCGTGAAACGAGTGTGTAACCCCACTTCTTAGTTAAATACACTATGTCGGGATACAAATATGCCCCAGCCAATCAACAAGCCACGTTCACCAGTGTCTGAGCCAGAATAAATTACACGAAGTATACGCCAGGAAAAAAACTTAAGCCCTGTTTTTCGGATGTCGGTTGCGGCCATCTTGTCACCCAATATGGCGGAAAAACGGAATAAAATTAGGCATAAGCCCTGTTTTTTCGGGACTCGTCTAGGTCACGGATGGTACGACGGATTGTACTAAACTGCATGTAACCAATCAGCTTGCCACGCCGAGAACCAACCAAAAGCTTTCCTTAAGCAGTAAAAGCTTTCCATCTACCTATATATACGGGAGAGATTTATTCATAAACTCACACACACTCAAACACGAGGCCAGCACGACCTACAAGGGACAAGAGAAAGCTGTCAACCTTTGATTTATCGCTTAACTGCGTGACCAGAAACTCTTGTTGCTTCACTAAAGTCGACTGTCGTGTTTAAATCTTGGAGGGTTTTATTCGTATCATCAAACCTGAGGTCGTATGTCCAGTCAATCCAGCTGCCTGGAACTTCGCAGGAGCACAGTGATTGCACAGGAGCTACATCTTTAGTCCCCCTCAGTCTTGGGTAGGCTAACGAAACGATCATCAGCGGGTGTTGTGTGCAAGAAATTAAGGACAGAACTGTTTCAAGAGATGAGTACACATTAGTACCAATTCTGTCAGCAATTGTGAGCATTTAACTGTCAAGGACGAAAAACTGAGTAGCATAGCAAGAGACAAAAATAACAGCATAGCTGATAAATTATATATATATACACACACACACACACACACACATATATATATATATATATATATATATATATATATATATATATATATATATATATATATATATATATATATATATATATATACTTAATTAACAGCACAGCTGATATAAATTTGTTTCCTATAATTGGAAAACCTGTTGTACTATATATATATCTATATAAATATACTTACTTACTTACTTAGTCGTTCCCCTTCTACCGTGAGGTATAAATATTTGTAAATCATATGTGAACTTACAAATCCATTGCATTCCATTTTTCAACATCCACCCTTCAGCACAAGAGTAGATAGTGTATATACTAAATAAATAATAAGGAAATTGTATTTGAACGACTTGTCAATTTTATCATTGTTAAGTAAAATCTGTTTCCTTGTTTTAATATCACAGCTAGTTACACAGCGGGGGTGGCAATTTATGACTGTCTCCTCTCTACTAAATTTTCGAGATCAGATCACTCACAGCCGTAACTAAGTTGTGATACCAGTAGTTCTCTCAGACACTGGGACTTCACCATTTTCTGCAGAAATTCTATTTCTGTAATTGTCAGTACTATACTGATCCAAGAGCCAATAAAAACCTCACGCCACACTGGGTGCTCGTTCCTGGGATATTTCTATATACCTTGAGCCATACGTAGTCTATTCATCTATCTAATAACTCTATCTTGTGCCACCCATAGATAACAAAAGAAACAACTTTTTGAAAAAATTCAATAATAGGATTTTTTATTGTTTTCTTAGGAGGAGTACCATTTAGTGCTCAGTAAATAGTTGATGCTCACAAAGTTGCACGGAAATTATTTGTTCAATTAAATTAATTAAGTTTTATTACAATAATTTGGATATAGTAAATTTACATACCCTCTCTAAGTAACGTCATGGCTGACCTAGTGAAGTTCAGGACTGCGGTCATGCAGATGGGTAAGGAATTAAATATGACAGGTGATGCTCTTATTCAGTATGTCACAACAGAAGTGGACAAACACATGGATAGAGAGGAAAGGAAATTGCAAGTAGAAGCTGAAAGAGAAGCCAAAAGACTGGATGCTGAGAGAGAAACCAAAAGATTAGAAGTTGAAGTCAAGAAATTGGAGGCTGAAAATAAGGCAAAGAAAATTGACGCTGAGGAAAGGAAATTAGAAGCAGAGAGAGACCATCAGTTGAGATTAAAAGAGCTTGAAATTCAGGCAACTACTGGCAATACTTGTGGTAGCTCACCTCACTCTGAGAGTAGCTCCAGCCAGAGTACCTCAAGTGGGGCCATGAATTTTCATCTGGACCCATTTGTTGAGAAAGAAGACGCCATTAAGTTGTACCTGGATAGATACGAAAGACTTGCCACTACCTATGGCTTAGTGAAAGAAATGTGGAGTCTTAAACTATCTCAGGGATTGAGAGGTGTGGCCTATGATGTATATTTGAAGCTCTCAAGAGATGACCAGGAAGATTATGAAATCCTGAAGCAGGCACTGCTTGTGAGATATGAAAAGAACTCAGAATCATATAGAAAGAAATACCGAACAGCTAAACTTCTTCCAGGAGAAAAATATCACCAATTCTCTGCTAGATTGGAAACTTACTTGCAAAAATGGAGTAGTTTAGGAAAGTGTCAGGATCTGAAAGAAATGGTAATGATGGAGCAATTGAAAGAGTCCATGCCTCAAGAAATGAGGAAGGTTATCATGGAACAAGGAGCAGAGAGATTGGGAGATATTGTAACTGTTGCTGAAAGATATCAAGCAGCTCAGGCAGAATTATTAGGGAATAAGAAAAAGCAGGGTGAAAACTTCAAATCATCACAAAACTATACCAAATATGAACAAAAGGACCATACCACAAGGAACAAACAAAGATTTGACAAAAAGGACAAAAACCCTCTAAGATCGGATAAGACACCTTACCGGAATGAAGGAAAGTGGTGTAAAACCTGTCTAATGAGTAACCACAATACTGCGGACTGCAGAAGGAAGAATCCTCCTCATCATGCTGCATGTCTTACAACAGGGAAGCCGGAAAGGAAGGAACTGGCAGTAAGTCAGAAGGACTTCCATCATCCCCCTGTCTGTGAGGAAGTGACCGTGAATGGCACCTCAAGTACTGTGTTTATATGACACAGGATTGGACTTTGATTCAGTTGTGTGCTCTTCTCTAGTAAGTCCTGACCAGATAACCACAGAAACAGTGATGGACGATCCTATTTACCCTTTGATTTTGGGGTGTAGGTATGTTTTCCTTGGAGAACCTATAAAACCTGTAGTTATGGCAACAGTCCAGACCAGGGAAAGCTCCAGGAAAATGGAGGAAAATCCTATCAATACTCATCCAGAAGATATGAAAAAGGCTCAAGCAGCAGACAGCACATTGAAGCCTTGTTTTGGCAAATTGCTTAAAGCACATAACCCTCCAGAGAAATGAGACTTTTATATGAAGAATTGCCTACTCTACAGAAAAGCTGGAACAGGACCTAAACGGCATGGACAGCTAGTTGTTCCAAAATCTTACAGGGAGACGGTTATGATGCTAGGACATGCTATACCCTTCAGTGGACATATGAGAATAGGGGCCACTGGACAAAGGATAGCCTGTCACTACTTTTGGCCATTAATTACAGAGGACATAAAAAGATATGTAAGATCCTGTCCAGAATGCCAAAGAGTAGCTCCTAAGCATAGGACTGCACCAGCAACACTGGGAGAAATGCCTATTGTGGGAACCCCCTTTGAACGTGTTGCAGTGGATATTGTTGGACCCCTCACTAGAACCAAGAAGAGAAATGCTTACATCTTAACCTTGGTTGATACTTGCTCTATGTTGGGAGAAGCAGTGGCCATGTCAGCTATAGATTCAAAACACGTGGCAGAGGCCCTTTTGACAATATTCACCCGATTAGGTTTCCCGCATCAGATATTGACTGACAATGGTTCTCAGTTTAAGGGAAGGCTAACACAAGAAGTATTCAGGATATTTCAAGCCAGGCACTATCATTGTAGTCCCTACCATGCCCAAAGGAACGGTAAAGTAGAGCGGTTCAATGGTACGTTAATTTCAACCCTTAGAAAGCTTGCGAGTGAAAAACCTGATACTTGGAATACATACTTACCCCGCTGCACTATTTGCATATAGGGAAGTACCACACAATTCAACTGGATTGGCTCCAGCTACATTGTTGTTTGGAAGACCAATAAAAGGTCCACTGGAAGAATTGCTGCGGACATAGACTGATGAAAAAGCAGAGGAAACAGTGACTTCCTCATACCAGTACGTCAACGAGTTGACATCTCGATTGAAAGCAGGTTGGAAACTGACCAATGATAACTTAAGACAGGCCAGGAGGAAGCATGCTGCGTACTACAACAAAAAAGCAAAGGATAGGGAACTGGAGGTGGGTGAAAAGGTGTTATTACTGTTGCCAAGCAGCAATAATAAATTGCAGATTGGATGGCAGGGACCCTATGTCATACTGGAAAAACTTTCCAGGACCAATTATAAGATTGACAAGAAAGGAAAGGAGAAGGTATATCATGTCAATCTTCTTAAAAGATAATATGACAAGGAATCATCAGAAGTTGCACATATCATGACCCTAGCCATTGCAACAGAAATGCACGGTGAACCACTTCACTCTATGGAATATCCACTCACAACTACAGAGGATTATGTTCAAGTAAACATTAGTGAACATTTAACGCCAGAGCAGAAGATGGTTCAGAAAGTGTTGGAAACCCATGCTGATGTGCTCACAGATAAGCCGGGTCGTACGAATCTGTTAGATAACAACATGAAGGTTACTGACCCTACACCAGTTTGCATGAGAACATACCCTATATCCTATGCGAAAGCCCAAGCACTAAGGGAGGAAGTTGATTATCTGTTAAACGAGAAAAATATCTCAAAGTCAGACTCTCCCTATAGCTCAATTGTGGTGCTATTAAGAAAACCGAGTGGTGAACACAGGTTATGTATTGACTACAGGAAGCTAAATGCGATCACAGAATCTCAGGTGGACCCATTACCTGACACCAACCAGCTGTTCTCTACACTGAGTAAGGCTAGGTATTTATCGAAGGTAGATCTAAGCAAGGGATACTACCAAATATCAGTGAAACGAGAAGTTAGGAAAATGCTGGCATTTAGTACATCAGACGGACACTACGAGTTTAATGTACTACCCTTTGGGCTGAAAAATGCTCCTAGTATCTTTTCAAGAATGATGAGGAAATTGTTGGAGCCTCTACAAAATCCCCATATCACTAACTTTATGGATGACATTCTTGTTGCTACAAACACACTTGAAGAGCATATAGTAGCGCTCTCCATGTTGGTTGTAAGGAGTTG
Organism: Oreohelix idahoensis; assembly: GCA_024509875.1. Taxonomy (NCBI): domain Eukaryota; kingdom Metazoa; phylum Mollusca; class Gastropoda; order Stylommatophora; family Oreohelicidae; genus Oreohelix; species Oreohelix idahoensis. The sequence goes on from JAMPIV010002299.1 coordinate 421,069, forward strand.
GAATTCCTAGGTCACACTATTTCGACAGGTCATATGTCTCCTGACCCAAAGAATATAGAGAAGTTAAAGAAGGCACACAGACCTCAAACGAAGAAAGATGTGAGATCATTTGTGTCATTATGTGGGTTCTATCAGAAATACATACCCCACTTTAACTCTCTGTGTGCACCATTAAAAACGTAACGAAGAAAGGACAGCCTGATAAAATCAACTGGAATGCTGATTGTGAAAAAGCTTACACAGAGCTAAAAGCAAAACTCACCAGCAAACCCATCCTTACGCTACCCAATAGCACCCAGGAATTTGTATTAAGGACGGACGCTAGCAGTATAGGTATTGGTGCAACTCTCTTGCAGCAATCAAAAGTCCAGCTGGAGGAACTTTTACCCGTCGCTTACGCCAGTAGGAAACTGAATGCAACTGAGTTGAATTACTCGACCATAGAGAAAGAATGTTTGGCTCTAATTTGGTCCATCGACAAATTTTCACCTTACCTGTATGGGACACACTTCATTGTCCAAAGCGATCACCAACCTGTATCTTTCTTGGCTGCATCTAGAAAGTTAAATTCGAGATTGCTAAAGTAGAGCCTGCTTCTATCGCCTTATTCCTTTACCGTGAATTACATTCCGGGAAGAGACAATGTAGGAGCTGATTTTTTAAGTCGACACCCTATTACTCTGGAAGGACAGACGCAAAAGGATTAAAAACAACAGGGGTTTATACGTCAGCTATGACAGGTCACAGCTAGGAAAGGATGGGGCTATGTCTTGAAACGAGTGTGTAACCCCACTTCTTAGTTAATGCACTATGTCGGGATACAAATATGCCCCAGCCAATCAACAAGCCACTTTCACCAGTGTCTGAGCCAGAATAAATTACACGAAGTATACGCCAGGAAAAAAAACGTAAGTCCTGTTTTTCGGATGTCGGTTACGGCCATCTTGTCACCAAATATGGCGGAAAAACAGAAAAAAATTAGGCATAAGCCCTATTTTTTCTGGACTCGTCTAGGTCACGGATGGTACGATGGATTGTACTAAACTGCATGTAACCAATCAGCTTGCCACGCCGAGAACAAACCAAAAGCTTTCCTTAAGCAGTAAAAGCTTTCCATCTACCTATATATACGGGAGAGATTTATTCATAAACTCACACACTCTCAAACACGAGGCCAGCACGACCTACTGGGACAAGAGAAAGCTGTTAACCTTTGATTTATTGCTTAACTGCGTGACCGGGAACTCTTGTTGTTTCACCAAAGTCGACTGGCCTGTTTAAATCTTGGAGGGTTTTATTCGTGTCATCAAACCTGAGGTCGTATGTCCAGTCAATCCAGCTGCCTGGAACTTCGCAGGAGCACAGTGATTGCACAGGAGCTACATCTTTAGTCCCCCTCAGTCTTGGGTGGGCTAACGAAACGATCATCAGCGGGTGTTATGAGCAAGAAATTAAGGACAGAACTGTTTCAAGAGATGAGTACACATTAGTACCATTTCTGTCAGCAATTGTGAGCATTTAACTGTCAAGGACGAAAAACTGAGTAGCATAGCATGAGACAAAAATAACAGCACAGCTGATAATATATATATATATATATATATATATATATATATATATATATATATATATATATATATATATATATATATATATATATATATATATATATATATATCTTCTTAATTAACAGCACAGCTGATATAAATTTGTTTCCTATAATTGGAAAACTTGTTGTACTATATATATATATATATCTATATATATATACTTACTTACTTAATTAGTCGTTCCTCTTCTACCGTGAGGTGTAGAGGTTTGGAAGAGAGAGCGCCAGACTATCCTATCCGCTGTCTTCCTCCTGGCCTGGTTCCATTCTAGTCCTCGATCCTTCAAAGATTGTCTAATGGTGTCCTTCCAGCGGACTCTGGGTCGTCCTCGGGGTCTGGATCCTTGGCTCTTATATAAATATTTGTAAATCATATGTAAACTTACAAATCCATTGCATTCCATTTTTCAACATCCACCCTTCAGCACAAGAGTAGATAGTGTATATACTAAATAAATAATAAGGAAATTGTATTTGAACGACTTGTCAATTTTATCATTGTTAAGTAAAATCTGTTTCCTTGTTTTAATGTCACAGTTAGTTACACAGCGGGTGTGGCAATGTATGACTGTCTCCTCTCTACAAATTTTTCGAGATCAGATCATTCACAGCCGTAACTAAGTTGTGATACCAGTAGTTCTCTCAGACACTGGGACTTCACCATTTTCTGCAGAAATTCTATTTCTGTAATTGTCAGTACTATACTGATCCAAGAGCCAATAAAAACCTCACGCCACAATTATTATTTTTTTTATGGCCGTTACAATTAGCAGCTTTCTCTTGTTTTAAAGGGGCGCTCTCCTTTCAACCTAGACAAAAGATCCGTCAGTTATATTAGGGCGCATGTCCAATTAATCAAGACCGGATGGTTGTCATCGGTTCTCATGGTTGCCGCTTTGTTTGTCAGAATTACTTATTTACAACGAGATATTAATTTGTGCCAACCATCAGCTAAATTCGCGTCACTATCCCGTGGTGTTAATGTTTGGCTGTATGATCGTAAAGAATGAAGTACTATTTCCGATAACAAAATGTCAACAAAGAAACTCCCAACTGGTATTCAAGTAGTAAGTCTAATTTTGTCCAAATGCTGTTATATATTAATTTTTGGCTACTGTCTCACTCCCTTCCCACTCCCGTACCGTTAGATCTTTTCTTACGTCTTGTTCTCGGGACAGAGGGTGAGTCGCGTGTATGTTGGTATCCTTCTCTCATAAGCTTTTGTTTTTAAGATGAAATTCACATACAGGGGGTGTTTACATATGTTAATATATTTATGTGTATGTTTATTTATTTACATACACATATACATTCTCACATAAACATACATATACGCTTCACAAAGAGACACATGCTCAAATACAATTATATAAACATATATACACACAGCTAAGAACACATATATACACATATAAAAACGTGTGACCGTATGGATTACTACGTAGGATAAGAACTAGGATGCTGCCACTTATTAAATAGGGTAAGAATATTTTAGCAAGATTTAAACACTGAGTATTTGAGCGCGACTAGTTAGTTAATTAAACACTTGTCCCAAACCTATGACAGTCATTCAATCATGGTGTACATGAAATGACGTCATAAAACCTGGGGTAGAATTCATACAAGTAAAGAAACGGAAGTTATTTTTTAATTGGAGATCAGAAAGGTGTGAAACACGGGACGAGGGCGGCAGTGACACGATTTTGTGGGATCCATTCTTTTTCTGTTTGACTATTTTTGGATGGCTGGTTTGTACACCTTTGATGAATGAGTATTCATGAACCAACATAGAATTGTTAGGAATTCAACCACTGAATAAAGGTATTTTCTTATTAAGACAAAATTAGACTTACTACTTGAATACCAGTTGGGAGTTTCTTTGTTGACATTTTGTTATCGGAAATAGTACTTCATTCTTTACGATCATACAGCCAAACACCAACACAGACGAGTCTCCCACACAAACTACCTGGGTTTATTACGTCTCTTCTGTAACCACCATCTCTGGCGATAGCCAGTTACAACAGAAGCCCCACATTTCTTCACCCCGTCACAGAACGACTTTACAACAGAAGTCCTACATTTCTTCACCCTGTCACTGAACGATTTTACAACAGAAGCTTTACATTTCTTCCCCCTGTCACAGAACGACTTTACAACAGAAGCCCTACATTTCTTCACCCAGTCACAGAACGAATTTATTGGTGCCGTTGACCAACTCGGCTCCGTTGGTGCACCTATACTACAATGAAAATGGACCAGCCGCAGCTGGAGCACCAGTTGGTATTGTTGCGACAGCAGAATTAACAACTGCAGCAACAGCTTCTGCTTCAGACACAGCAGGCAGCATCGCAGCAAACCCTACCGGACTCTGATAATTTTAATACTGCTACTTTGAAGAACATAACGGACACTTTGTGCAGTGTTACTCAGTCCGCACATTTTCAGAACATTGCTTCCATTGTTACGCCTTTTGATGGGGACCCCTTGCGGTTTAAGAAGTCGTTAGTGGACATAGAGAAGTACGTCTCACTTACCCCTATAGCTACAGATGAAGACCGTAAAATGGTCGCTTTTTTGTCGTCTCAATCTCTGGGTACAGACTTCCTTCGACGAAGATTCAAGGACTTCCCTTTGGAGACCTTCCCCTCACTGAGGAAAGAGTTAATCCAGCGTTATTCTCCAGTGACCGATTGTCAGCACGCTTAGACTCTTCTCCGGCGCATTCATCAGGAGAAGCACGAACCTGTGCAATGCTATGGTGAACGGCTGCTCAATCTTTCCGAGGATGCTTTCTTGGAAAATTATATTCCTTCAGCGGATCTTGCCAAACATCTTGTTGGCATCTTCATTGACGGTCTCTCTGCAGACTCGCTCAAACTTAATCTAATTCGTAAAGATCCTCAATCCATCAATGAAGCCATACAGTTAGCAGTAGCCGAAGAAAATGTGAAGAAACGTTTTCAGCATCGTTTGGGACGTGACCCTCGAGTAGAACCCCAAGAAGAACATGAACCGATGGACGTGAGTCATTATCGCTACAGTTGGCAAGGCCCATCTGCACAACAACGACCTATTGCTCCTTCGTCAGCAGCCCATTCCAATTATCAACATCGATCGCGACATCATCGGAGTGGAGAAGCACCTCTGATACATCAGGTATCTACGATTACCTGTTTCACCTGTGGTCAGCCTAATCACATTTCTAGGAACTGTGTACACCGACAACAGCATCTTGTATGGCCACAAGCTAACACCATGCCACAACCTCAGAATCGCCAGCACAATCAGGGACAATCTCACCAACCTTCCTGGACTCCATTCACACCCATGCCACCCCGTCAGGGACCTTCACACTCTTTTTCCCGTGGACAGTCCCACCCCAGACCTCTTATGGACCAGGGAAACCACTGTAACACCCGTTAGCAAGGCCCGTACCGGGTGCATTCAACAATTCCAAACAACCACCTTGCAGGGATAGGTCATTTTATAGAAGGGGAACTATTGCTTCTCTGCACGTTTATTTTTCGTCTCCGTCGTCTTCCTCTCCTGTTTCTTATGTCTCTCCTCCACATGTAATTCCTGATCCTTCCTCATGTCTTATCTCCATAGATAAGAAAAGCTACCGTGCGCTCATTTATACTCGAGCCACAGTAAGCCATATTCGCGAGCAGTTATTTTGACAGCTTTGCAGGCACGTTAGTTTTATTCCCTCTTCTACTCCTCTGGCCTCCGTTACTGGCCAACCTCTTCGTTCTCTTGGCACCGCAGTCATACGCCTTCCGATTGGTTCCCAGTTGGTTGAACATCCGTTCATAGTAACAAGAGGCATGACTCGGAACGTCATTATCGGTCGTGACTTCCTTCTCAGTCATAACGCCCGAATCTATTTTGATTTAAAGCAGATCCGCATAAATGGTGAATACATCCCTCTCCAGGATGATATTCACATTGCTTCCGTGGTGCGTATTATTGCTCCTGCAACTTTAAAACCTCATGCTTTGACTATCGTTACTGGTCGGGCCAAACGATCCGATTATGTTTCTTCTGGCCACACTGTCCATGTAGAACCATTACCTGATACCGACATAAGTGATGACCAGTGGCGGATCCAGGGGGTTGTCATTGGGGGTGCTGCACTGTTCTATTTTCGTGTTTCTGAAGCTTGCTATGCAAATGTATCAGATTCGTTACGCCTGTCTTTGTCCAGGTAGTATCACCGTTGACAGGTAAACAAGGAAAACAACATAATGCATTCTTTACATTACAGCCACACAACCAGTCATGATGTTCATAAATTTCTCTGTTAAATTTTCTCTCGTATGTACTGTTCCCGCTAGTCGAGGTCTGGATAATTTTTAGATTCGGAAGAGGCCGACCTAGTGTTTTTACACGGCATTTTTCAGCCAACGACAATCGCGAAAAAACAATTTCTTGTAAATATGTAACAGTTGCTTCACTCATTTCTATAATAATTCAGCACACAAGAAAATATCAGCATTAAATTAATCTCAAAACAATGCAATTGACCAAAGTTTTGCGGTATTGTGGTGAACGCGCACGTAAACAGTCGCTTGATAGAAATAATTTCCACTTGAGCTGTGTGTGGTGAAGTGGGATGTTATAAATACTTATAGGGAACTTAGTGTACTGACTGAGATCAGCTGTGAAGGTATCTATATCTATTAAGAGTAGTGTATTATAGATAACCTTACTTGCTACCACATATCTATATATCTCAGTCAGAATTATTCTGGAATAGTGTGATGCTACTTATGTGTCTAGGGTATGTGTATGATGAAGTGTAAGTCACAACAACAGACAGATAAACAATTTAATTTAATCCACTACTCTTGACAACACTGTGACACTCACATACATATAACACTCTACAAAGATATCTTAAAAGAGTCACTGATAAACTTTCGAATAACAATATGTATTCATTACTGGCATGAATGAATATGTGTCCTGATTCAACTACAAGGGAACCAGGAATCACAATCAATTTAAATTACAAGTTATGTACAGAATGTATTTAATATGAATATTGTAGTGACATATATTATTACAAATGTTCTATGTGTGTCAGTTGTGTAGTAGTAAAATGAGGTAATACTGGTTTTATTTTGTTCAAGCTCTGTTGGTATTTGTCATCATGACTTCAATAGTTTGTCTTTAGGGACCAGTATTGGAGATGTTCACAGTTCCTGATTTTAAGACAAGTAAATTCCCCTCTTAATGTTAATTTTAAAAAGTCAGTTCAAGATGAGGGGACATAATGTTGAGCTCAGCTGGCCAATTCGCTTATCTGGCGTGATGGCGGCAGGAAAGGACTCCTCTGCTCGAATTCTCCTCTGGGTTCAGGAGACACCTCACTGATAGCTAAAAAGACCAAGGAGTATGCTGTCCGACTCAGGATTCAGCAAAGCTCTGACTAGGTGCTGCTCAGTACCATCAAGACCACTGTCCCTGAAATCAAGAAGGATGTACCTTCTACTTCATAACTAATTTATATTTTCTTTTTACACTGATCACAATACATCACAAACATTGCGTTCAGAGCGTTAGGCCAACAGTCAGCTTCATCTGAAATACTTTATACCAGCATTACCATCCTTAATGGTCACTACGCCTCTGCACTTCCAGCATTATTTCTGTCTAATCAATCATCCAGGTGTCAGTGTACTATTTGGCCATTCCATGCCGTTTTACTTCTCTCCGACACCCTCTGTTCAGGCTGGAGCATTACAGGCTTTACCTCACGTTGGCCACTGAACTACACATATATATACAGGCATAAATCAACAATTCACATTCAATTTTCATTAAAAGATATTGAATGGTTCAAGCTTACCACAATTCATACGAATAACACAGATACGTTGATTAGCAATGAATTCTGGCACAAACTGGCACAAATTTCCATCTGCCTATGTTCCAGGCTTTTATTGAGCAAAATATATGCTGGCTTCAACGCACTGATGCTTTATCAAGCTATTTTAAACAAGTGGTTTCGAACTAACGCTCCCAAGTGTGTATATCAGCGAGTCTGACCAATGAGCCACGTTTCGACAAGTGTTTGAAAAAATGTTACCTTTTCCCGTTTCCCCTAACAACCAAGATAGTATTTATAGCCCGACCAATCGTGGTTAGGCTTTCATTTGTTGCGCTCCAATCAATTTGGAGTTTACATGGTAGGCTATTTCTGTAACGTAAATTTTTTTCAAACACGTTAAAAAAAAATCTTATGAGCAGAAATGATTTTATGCTGTCAGGCACCCCCAATATTTTATTTTGGGTATAATTTATTAATTCCTGGACTATTTGCGTAACGTTTTACATATTATTTGTCAGCAAGCCCTAAGGAACCCAAAAATACAAATTTAAAGGAGCTACGTGGCTGCGTTCAAAATATGCAATTTCTTTTACCTCCTGTTTCGAAGATGTTCTGTCTGGGTACTGTTATGTTCTCAACCGTAAACCCATCTAATGTTATCTTTTCTAATAAGAGTTTTTTTATGATTTATAAACCTAACTCTGGGAAAGGGTAGTGTATTTTATCACTGTCCGTCTGAAAAAGTTAGTGCTTGTAGACTTACACGCGTGATAGTAGTAATTGTGTATCGCGCGACGCGTGTTTAATGTTCGGCTTTCTGCCTCTCCCTTCTCGCTATCCTTTTGTCCATCTGTTCGTTCGTTTTGGTAACGTAATGTAGAAAAAGACATGAATGGAATTTAAAATTTAGGTCATTACGCAGTCTGCCTCTTAATGTTTTTCCAAGAAATACAGCACACGTTTCATTGAAGAAAGCGGGTATAATACAGTAAGCTTTTACTATCAACGTGAAAGCGTTACAATTTGCAGACGAAGCAGAAAACAAGGGGGATTTCGAGTACATTCCTTGTGACAGCACTGTCATTTTACCATTGCTCTTCTCTTTATTAATTTTATTTGTTAGGCTTCATATTTACCTAATAATTTATATATGTGGATTAGAATATTTCATGACACCTCCCCTCTTAAAACAGACATTATATGTCAGTCCTTTATTCTATATACACATAGAGAAATTTATTATTATTTCTGGGGTTTACGGTGATTCTCATCACACGGATGGCGGCTTAAAAAATCCGCTCCCAGATTGGTTTTTCCAGATATATATTCAATGCTAAAATTATATGGAGCCAGAAGCAAAGACCATCGGAGTAACCTAGAGTTCTCATGCTTAGCCTGTGCTAAAAACGATAAAGGTTTGTGGTCAGTTTGCAACTTAAATGCCTTCCCATATAGATAAATATTGAATTTCTTTATTGCCCATATTACTGCAAGACATTCTTTTTCGCTAGTTGAGTAGTTGATTTCAGCTTTATTCAACTTTCTGCTAGCATATGCCACTGGGCTTAATTCCCCATCCAATGCATCTGATTTCTGTAGTAGAGTTGCACCTAACCCAATATTACTTGCATCCGTCCTTACTATGAATTCTTGACTTAAGTCAGGTAATTTCAAAATGGGTTTACTTGTGAGCTTTTCCTTCAATTCTTGGTAAGTCATTTCACATTGTGGTGTCCATGTAATGCGATCTGGAAGTCCTTTACGTGTCAATTCCGTTAAAGGTGCACATATGGAATTAAAGTTTTTGATATACTTCTGGTAGAAACCACATAATGAGACAAAGGATCTCACGTCCTTCTTGGTTTGTGGTCTCGGGGCTTTCTGTAGTTTCTCTAAGTTCTTTGGGTCAGGGGTCATGTTTCCCTGATAAACTGTGTGTCCCAAAAATTCCAATTCTTTACATCCAACGCAACATTTGGTTGGTCGGGCTGTTAAATTTGCCTCCCTAAGTCGATCAAACAGCATGTTCAGAGAGTCAATGTGTTCCTCAAATGTTTCTGTTGCTATAAGGATATCATCCATAAAATTTGTTATACAGGGATTATTCAGAGGATCCAATAATTTTCTCATCATTCTAGAGAAGACACTAGGCGCATTCTTCAATCCAAATGGCAATCTATTAAACTCATAGTGTCCTTCTGAGGTACTAAAAGCTAGGTATGGTCTAACCTCAGGCTTTACTGGAATCTGATAGTATCCTTTACTCAGATCCACTTTTGAGAAATATTTAGCTTTATTTAGCCTGGCAAACAGCTGATTTGTATCCGGCAATGGATCCACCTGTCCTTCTGTAATAGCATTCAGTCTCCTGTAATCTATACAGAGTCTATGTTCTCCAGAGGGCTTCCTTAAGAGTACAACACCGGAACTATACGAAGACTCACTGTGCGAAATAATTCCTTCCTTCAACAGATAGTCTATCTCTTCCTTCAAAGCTTTTTCCTTAGCAAACGGAATCGAATATGGTTTCATACAGACAGGTGTGGAGTCTATGAGTTTCATATCATATTCCAATAGGTTTGTATGCCCTGGTCGGTCTGTTAACACCTCTGCATGATTATTTAGAACCTGTTGCACTCTCTCTTTCTGAGTTTTCGTTAAATGTGTACTGATTTCACCTGTGCTGCTGTCTCACAGGGGTGTAATGGATATTCAAATGATGAAAGTGGTTCCTTTTTCATCTCCATGGCGATGGACAAGGTCAACAAGTGTGTCTCTTCCTGATGTTCTCTTTCCAAATATTTCTTCAGGAGATTCACATGATAGATTTTTTCTTTCCCCTTCTTATCTATCTTATAATTTGTTCTAGACACCTTCTCTAGAACTGTATATGGACCCTGCCATCCAATTTGTAACTTATTCTGACTCCCGGGCAAAAGAAGCAGTACTTTCTCTCCCACAGCCAAATTTCTGTCTTTCGCCTTCCTGTTATAATAGGCAGCATGTTTCTTCCTGGCTTGTTTCAAATTTTCATTGGCAAGTTTCCAGCCAGTTTTTAAACGAGTGGTCAGCTCATTCACATATTGGTATGAAGAGTAATGTTTTCCTCTGCCTTTTCATCAGTCCACGTTCTTAACAAAGCTACATATGGACCTTTAATTGTGTGGACCTATTTGTCCATGCACCGGTATGGTCTCTTCCACTCGAAGCTTTATAGTGATGATTTTTCCTCCCAGAATTATCATTCACAAAACGACCGCTACCAATTTTTCTTTTGGGGCTTTCTCCCCACTTAAAATTCTTGATGAGAGATTTCCTCCCTACATCCTCTTCCTCCAGTTTGTTTAAGTCCGATTGAGGGATTGTCGGCTTATCCTGGGGTAAGACATCTTTTTGCACTCTCCGCATAGTGGCCATTGTAAAACAGTTAAGTGAAGCTTGTCCGTGAAAAGGGGCTTCCCATTCCATTTGGTCCACTTTATCAAATCTATTTTCTTTTTATTATCAGGCCTAATTTTGCCCCGTGGCGTGTCCAGGTCCTGATCCATGTTCCCACTTGTGGGTGTTCCCTCATGTGCTATGCTACACCTTTCTACAAAATTCTCAATGTCCCATCTTGCTTTGGGCCAATAATAATTGTGAGCCACCTTTTGAATGATGGTACCTATTTTCTCATGGTCCCCATCTGGTTTCACATGTAGGCTCCTTATTAAGTCTGTCCTATATCTTTTTGGAAGAACCAGCTGTCCGTGACCATTGGATCTAGCTCCAGTCTTCCTATACATCAACTTGTTTTTCATGTAAAAATCTCCCTTGCCTGGAGTTGTATGACAAGTTGACAATTTTCTGAAACAAGGCTTGAGTGTTTTATCCCCAGCCTGTGCCTTCCTCATCTCTTCTGGAGTGGTATCTAACATAATATCCTCCTCCTGTCTTGAGGTCGACCTGACCTGAAGGGTTGCCATATACACAGGTTTCCTTCTGCAACGGTCAGTGTCATGATTGTCCATCTGACAATTCTTACACCACCTTTTTCCTTGGTTGAAAGATTTTCTTTCATTATATTTCCTTTCATCGAATTGTGGGAATTTATTTTTATTGTCATACCGTGGCCTATCAAATTGGTGCTTACCTTTATTTTGATCCCTAGGATCAAATTTATTAAAGTTCTGTGGTGCCCTAAAGTTATCCACCTGTTTCTTTTTATTACCTGTTACCTCTGCTTGAGCTGCTTGATACCTTTCAGCAACATTTAGCAACTCACCCAGCCTCTCTGCACCTTGTTCCATGAGAAACTTTCTCAGGTCTGGAGCCATGGACTCTCTTAGTTGCTCTATAAGGACCATTTCCTTAAGATCTTGGGTTTTCCCCAGAGAAGTCCATTTCCAAGTATGTCTCGATTCGTGCAGAGAACTGGTGATAGGTTTCACCTGACAGTAGTTTAGCATTCCTAAATTTTTTCCTGTAAAACTCTGCATTCTTTTCATACCTTAACAAAAGAGCCTGCTTTAGCATGTCATAATTTTCCTGATCACCTCTGCTCATTTTTGCAAAAACTTCATAAGCTGCCCCACGAAGTCCCTGAGATAACTTTAAGCTCCACCTTTCTCTCTCTAACCCATACGTGGTGGCTAATAGTTCATACCTATTTATATAGCTCTCAATATCATCGTCTTTCTCAACAAAATGATCTAAATGAAAGTTCATAGCTGAGATTGAGGCTCCCTGAGTAACCGTAGCATCAGAGGCAAAGGGACTGGCACCATTTTCAGGAGCATGGCCTTGAAACTCAAACTCCCTTAGTCGTAACTCATGTTCCCTTTGTAATCTCTTCTCCTCCTTTTTCTGCTTCCCTCTCTGCAGCTAATCTCTTCTCTTCTCTTTCTGCAGCTAATTTCTTCTCTTCTCTTTCTGCAGCTAATTTCTTCTCTTCTCTTTCTGCAGCTAATTTCTTCTCTTCTCTTTCTGCAGCTAATTTCTTCTCTTCTCTTTCTGCAGCTAATTTCTTCTCTTCCCTTTCTGCAGCTAATTTCTTCTCTTCCCTTTCTGCAGCTTGTCTTCTTTCCTCGGCTTCCAATGCTTTAGCCTCTTTGTCAGCCTCAATCTGCAACCTCTTAGTCTCAGCCTCAGCTTCAAATTGTAACTTCTTAATTTCCCTTTCAGCCTCTAACCTTCTTTCGGCTTCTTTTTCTAATCTTCTTTCTTCGCGTTCAATAAATTTGTCACATTCCGTTGTGACATAGGCAACCATAACTTGCCCATCTAATCCTAACTCTTTTGCAGTCTGAACCGCAGCAGATCGAAATTTGGCCAGGTCCGCCATTGTCTATCAGGTAAAATTTTATAATGTCTACCCAACAATTCAATTTCTAACTATATATCTAATGGACAACACAGGCACCGTGAGCTCAACCTTATTTAATTCCACCCAAGGATACCTTTTAATTCTTATATTCCCTGAAGTGAATTACCCCCAATATTTTTAATAGTTAAAGATTCAAAATCCCAAGAGCGAGACCCCAATATATGTGGTGAAGTGGGATGTTATAAATACTTATAGGGAACTTAGTGTACTGACTGAGATCAGCTGTGAAGGTATCTATATCTATTAAGAGTAGTGTATTATAGATAACCTTACTTGCTACCACATATCTATATATCTCAGTCAGAATTATTCTGGAATAGTGTGATGCTACGTTATGTGTCTAGGGTATGTGTATGATGAAGTGTAAGTCACAACAACAGACAGATAAACAATTTAATTTAATCCACTACTCTTGACAACACTGTGACACTCACATACATATAACACTCTACAAAGATATCTTAAAAGAGTCACTGATAAACTTTCGAATAACAATATGTATTCATTACTGGCATGAATGAATATGTGTCCTGATTCAACTACAAGGGAACCAGGAATCACAATCAATTTAAATTACAAGTTATGTACAGAATGTATTTAATATGAATATTGTAGTGACATATATTATTACAAATGTTCTATGTGTGTCAGTTGTGTAGTAGTAAAATGAGGTAATACTGGTTTTATTTTGTTCAAGCTCTGTTGGTATTTGTCATCATGACTTCAATAGTTTGTCTTTAGGGACCAGTATTGGAGATGTTCACAGTTCCTGATTTTAAGACAAGTAAATTCCCCTCTTAATGTTAATTTTAAAAAGTCAGTTCAAGATGAGGGGACATAATGTTGAGCTCAGCTGGCCAATTCGCTTATCTGGCGTGATGGCGGCAGGAAAGGACTCCTCTGCTCGAATTCTCCTCTGGGTTCAGGAGACACCTCACTGATAGCTAAAAAGACCAAGGAGTATGCTGTCCGACTCAGGATTCAGCAAAGCTCTGACTAGGTGCTGCTCAGTACCATCAAGACCACTGTCCCTGCAATCAAGAAGGATGTACCTTCTACTTCATAACTAATTTATATTTTCTTTTTACACTGATCACAATACATCACAAACATTGCGTTCAGAGCGTTAGGCCAACAGTCAGCTTCATCTGAAATACTTTATACCAGCATTACCATCCTTAATGGTCACTACGCCTCTGCACTTCCAGCATTATTTCTGTCTAATCAATCATCCAGGTGTCAGTGTACTATTTGGCCATTCCATGCCGTTTTACTTCTCTCCGACACCCTCTGTTCAGGCTGGAGCATTACAGGCTTTACCTCACGTTGGCCACTGAACTACACATATATATACAGGCATAAATCAACAATTCACATTCAATTTTCATTAAAAGATATTGAATGGTTCAAGCTTACCACAATTCATACGAATAACACAGATACGTTGATTAGCAATGAATTCTGGCACAAACTGGCACAAATTTCCATCTGCCTATGTTCCAGGCTTTTATTGAGCAAAATATATGCTGGCTTCAACGCACTGATGCTTTATCAAGCTATTTTAAACAAGTGGTTTCGAACTAACGCTCCCAAGTGTGTATATCAGCGAGTCTGACCAATGAGCCACGTTTCGACAAGTGTTTGAAAAAATGTTACCTTTTCCCGTTTCCCCTAACAACCAAGATAGTATTTATAGCCCGACCAATCGTGGTTAGGCTTTCATTTGTTGCGCTCCAATCAATTTGGAGTTTACATGGTAGGCTATTTCTGTAACGTAAATTTTTTTCAAACACGTTAAAAAAAAATCTTATGAGCAGAAATGATTTTATGCTGTCAGGCACCCCCAATATTTTATTTTGGGTATAATTTATTAATTCCTGGACTATTTGCGTAACGTTTTACATATTATTTGTCAGCAAGCCCTAAGGAACCCAAAAATACAAATTTAAAGGAGCTACGTGGCTGCGTTCAAAATATGCAATTTCTTTTACCTCCTGTTTCGAAGATGTTCTGTCTGGGTACTGTTATGTTCTCACCGTAAACCCATCTAATGTTATCTTTTCTAATAAGAGTTTTTTTATGATTTATAAACCTAACTCTGGGAAAGGGTAGTGTATTTTATCACTGTCCGTCTGAAAAAGTTAGTGCTTGTAGACTTACACGCGTGATAGTAGTAATTGTGTATCGCGCGACGCGTGTTTAATGTTCGGCTTTCTGCCTCTCCCTTCTCGCTATCCTTTTGTCCATCTGTTCGTTCGTTTTGGTAACGTAATGTAGAAAAAGACATGAATGGAATTTAAAATTTAGGTCATTACGCAGTCTGCCTCTTAATGTTTTTCCAAGAAATACAGCACACGTTTCATTGAAGAAAGCGGGTATAATACAGTAAGCTTTTACTATCAACGTGAAAGCGTTACAATTTGCAGACGAAGCAGAAAACAAGGGGGATTTCGAGTACATTCCTTGTGACAGCACTGTCATTTTACCATTGCTCTTCTCTTTATTAATTTTATTTGTTAGGCTTCATATTTACCTAATAATTTATATATGTGGATTAGAATATTTCATGACACTGTGTTCCGTTGCAGCACTAGTTAAATAAATTCAACCCAATCGCAGCTGGCCTCTTGCTGTGTGTATAACAAGCATTCGCTTATAAGAGGTCAAGGTCACTTGAACTGTCATCGTTTGCAGCACTTGCCACAATACGGTGTTGGATCATTTGTGTGTGTGTGGGTATTTAACCCTTCCGGTGTAACCTCAATTTTTTTTATTTTTTGGTCTGTCCGGATTATGTATTATAATGTAGTAGAGACAGTATTGTGACGATATTCTCAATACAATAGCTAAATTAGATAATATTCTAGTGCATAAAGTAAAAAATAAGATAGAAAATAAAAATTGAGTCCAGCGTAGTATTCGCCTACGCCTGCCCGCATGTCGATTTTGATAAACCTAATAGCCGAATGAAAGATACTGTCTTTTCGAAAAATTCGTCCTTGAGAATAAATGTAACACTTTTGCACGGTCAAGTCGAATTGCCAAGACGAGAGTGAAAGAATAAAAGAATAAAAGAGGGGAGGGATGGAAAGACAGAACCTAGAGAACGCCGTCTCGCGTTGATTTCACAAAAGCCAAATCGAGCAACATAGCCTTGGGCAAGTTTCAAATTACGATACAAAACTAAAAAATGTTCGTCAATTGGTCATGTAAACAACCTTAGCTCTTATAAGGAATGACGTAATTCTAACATACTACGGACGATTCTCGTATTTAGGTTGAAAATAGTTAGAAAAAAGAATGGAACAGGTGGTAGTTTCTAGATTTGAAGACTAAACATAGAAAAAAATATGGAATTATGAACAAAATAACATAGAGCCATAAAAATTATATATTCGGATGCCTTATGATCTCTTGAGCAATAATATGGTGTCAGTTACCCACTAGTACAAAAACTAACCAAGATAATGGCAATAATATTATGTATGATAAAACGGACTGACGAGAAAAAAAGATCACGCCTGCTTAATTTTTTTCATGACATATTTTGAAAAAGCTTTGAGTAAATAAGACTAAAAGGTATCAAGATTTTGATTGGCTGTAGTTTAAAGGAAGGCGAGAGGGGATTGGCTAACCTAACACTAAAAATATACTTGTAGTAGTAAACGTAGTATTTTGGGAATTGTTTTTTTAAAGTTCGATTTAAAATTCATAATCGTCTGCTTCTATTGGCCAGCTTAGTCGATATTGGGGGAAAAGTGTTAGGCTAGGACACCATTTGCACAAAAAATCTTGCCGCGAGACGATGAGAACAGAAGTGTAATTCTAAATAATTTAAATATTGTATTTAAAAATTGCAGAGGCGTTGTAACCATTAGGGGAGAGGAATACTGGTATACATTGTCACACAAAATATAATGGTACAATAGGTTGTCATTAAGAGCTGACCCTATGCTTTTGTTTGTTCTGTACCTGTAATTAACTGTGGAATATTATTGTATGCTTGTTATAACGAAGGATGCATAACCTTCTTATTTCAGGGGTTTTTGTGGCCCTGACAGTCACATAAAACAAGGCTCGTTGGAACTGATTGACTCCTGACTTTGTTGCATAATTCGGGCAAGTACTGGATGCCATTGCCTTTTATGAAGTGAACCAGAGGGTCCATCGAGCCTAGGAAAAGACTTACCAGGGTTCTCCTTCGAAGTTAAGTGCCCGTTCGGCACCGAGAGCCTCAACCTCTATGAACCTCAGTTATTAAAAATATAGACTGAAATTATCAAATAAAAGAATTCCACCTGTGACAAAAGAAAAGAAAATGAACGATAGGGAGTGATGATAACCAACAACCTACCATTATACATATACCAGTATTATCCTATTTTGAAAACTACACCTACACACTTTTATTATATTAATACTTGTATTATGGACAGAAGATCCATTGTATAAATTGATTATTGTAAATAATTCCATTGAGTTCACTTTTGATTGTCAATCCTGATTCAAACAAAATAGAGTCAAGATAATAAATTGAAATAAACTATTAACGTTACACAAAATTCAACCACTGACTTACTTAAGATAGTCTTTCAAAGTGTAGTATGTATGTGATTATTGTAGTATTGTTGTATTGTGCTGGATAATAAAATACTTGTTTATATGTTTAGTTGGTTAATGCAACATTACACTACTTATTCATAACCCTAGGCACCAAACGTAGTCATCATCATCATACATTCTAGTCAAAGAATAAGTCTGAGTGAGATCATAAAGGTGGTAGCAGAAAGGTACCCTGTAACTTAACATAATATTTATTATATTCAGGGACCTTCACAGCTGACCTCATTCAGTACACTAAGAGTACATAACAACAACATTTCTTAACATCAAATCCACCACAAGTATGCAGTCCTTTTTTACAGGGGGTGCTGCAGCTCAACAGCTCATTAAAGAAAGCCGCCACTGGTGATGACCCTTGCATCAATGTAGTGGACGGTATTGTTCAGGTATCTACGAAGCGTGATTTCCCGTTGATGCTCCTTAATGCCTCTGGAAAACCCACCACTATTAAGAGAGGCACTGTGGTTGCACAGTTGGCATCACATTCCTTGCCTCAGCACGCCTCTATTCCTCCTCCCACTTGCCGTCCCTCTACTGCTCCTTCACATTTAATGGGCGGATTAAATCTTCCTCTCCGGTATCCCACCACCGTTGGTGCACTTACAAATACGCGTTTACCACATTGTAACTTCCCTTCCCAGCACAAACCACTTTCCTCTCCGGCTAAACCACCTCATTATGGCGACAAGAAGGATTATTGCCGTCTACCTCCTCCTCAGCCTCTCTTCCCACACCTTTCTTCTTCTCTTGCCTCCTCCTCATCCATCTCCCTACACGACTTGCCCAGTTGATGGAGCACTTGACAACTGACTCCCTACATGCCATTCGCATTCGTCAGTTTGGCAAGAAACATCAAGACATTTTCGCTCTATCAGATATGGAGCTGAAACAAACATCTACTGTAACAATAGACCTTCACACCACCACTGAATTTCCTGTCTCTCTCAAGCCCTACCGCACTCCATTACATAATAGGGAGATTGTGGAAAAGTCAATTGCGGATATGCTTGCCGCAGGCATCATAGAAAGATCTCGGTTCTCCTGGTCCTTCCCTATTGTAATAGTTACCAAGAAGGATGGGTCACATCGCTTCTGTTGTGATTATCGGGCCTTGAATGCCATTACCAAGACCATCTCGTACCCCCTTCCTCGAGTTGATGATATCTTGGCTACCATTGGCAAGTCTAAGTGGTTCACTACCCTCGACGCCAGATCTGGGTTTTGGTGTATACCAATGTCCCCAGAAGCGAAAATTAAGTTCTCTTTCTGTACACACATAGGGAGTTATGCGTGGAACGTTATGCCTTTTGGCCTTAAGGGCAGCCCTGCAACGTACATGTCCCTTATGGACGAAGTATTGAAGGGAATGCAATCTTTTGCTTTGCCCTACGTTAGCGATATCCTCGTTCACACTCCGGGAACCCTTGAGGACCATTTACTTCATGTAGAAAAAGTGTTTAAACGCTTGAGGGCACATAATGTTATGCTCAAACTGAGCAAATGTGCATTCCTCCAGACTGAAGCTAGATATCTTGGCTTTATCATTAATCAAGATAGCGTCCGACCGGACGATACCAAGGTCCAAGCCATTCGTGACATGCCTCCTCCTACCTCTGTCCGCCATGTCCGTGGTTTCTTGGGCAGTTGTTCTTATTATCGGAAGCATATTGTCAATTTCTCTATAGCTGCCGAGCCTCTTATTGCTCTCACAAAAAAGTATGCTCGTTTTCGTTGGACAGATGCTTGCCAACAAGCTTTTGACTATCTTAAGTCTGCCCTTACCTGAATTCCTCGTTTGGCCTATCCAGACATCCGACGTCCTATGATTTTGTATACGGACGCTTCCAATCGGGCCGTTGGTGCTTGTCTTGTACAGACCAACGTATCGGACGCTCCTCCGATTATTCCAAATGTGCCAAATGAGTTACCTATTGCATTCCTCTCACACGCACTCAGTCGGTCTCAACAACGATGGACCGTTACTGAAAAAGAAGCCTTTGCAATACATTACGCATTGCAAAAGTTGAACTTTTATCTTAGGGGTACTGCCATTTATTGCCTGTTAGTTTACTACATACTGATGTTCCTGTCTTGTGCAACCGCCGTGTTCGGCGTCCGCCATTTTTTTTTAGGCACCCACTATTTTTTTATTGCTTGTGAGTTCTCCACTTTTAGCGACGTTACCTCGCTTTGATGATTTGGTTTTTTTCCCATGACTTTGAGTAATATTTGTGACTTAATGGTCCATTGTTTATTGATCCCCATGAAATATGAGTATTGCTAATTTTTTTTGGCCATTGTGTCATTTATGCCTCTCGACATACATTTTTTTTTTTTCATAACTAACTAGTTCTTTTAATTTTCCCCCATCAATTTTTTTTGTTTTCTTTATTTCATTGTCCATTCCACATTCCCTTAACTCCCATGCTACTTTATTCCACGGCTGTATATTATCCCATCACCTTCCATATCCATGATTGATGTTTTGATGTATACTGGCGTATAATCTGGTGGAACTGGTACATAAATTTTCCCCTTAGTTTTTTTTTTTTTTGGTTTGGGGGGGGGGGGGGGGGGGGTAGTTTTCGGTGGTTCCTCGGAATATGTCTCCCTTCCGGGATACATTTTGGTGGCCCCGGGCGTATGTGAACGTATGGATTGCTACGTCGGATAAGCACTAGGGTGCTGCCACTTATTAGTTAGGGCAAGAATACTTTAGCAAGATTTAAACACTGAGTATTTGAGCGCGACTAGTTAGTTAATTAAACACTAGTCCCAAACCTATGACAGTCATTCAGTCATGGTGTACATGAAATGACGTCATCAAACCTGGGGTAGAATTCATACAAGGAAAGAAACGGAAGTTATTGTTTTAAGGGAAGATCAGAGAGTTGTGAAACACGGGACGAGGGCGGCAGTGACACGATCTCGTGGGATCAATTCTTTTTCTGTTTGACTATTTTTGGAGGGCTGGTTTTGTACACCTTTGATGAATGAGTATTCGTGAACCAGCATATAATTGTTAGGAATTCAACCACTGAATAAAGGTATTTTCTTATTAAGACAAAATTAGACTTACTACTTGAATACCAGTTGGAAGTTTCTTTGTTGACATTTTGTTATCGGAAATAGTACTTCATTCTTTACGATCATACAGCCAAACACCAACACAGACGAGTCTCCCACACAAACTACCTGAGTTTATTACGTCTCTTCTGTAACCACCATCTCTGGCGATAGCCAGTTACAACAGAAGCCCCACATTTCTTCACCCTGTCACATAACGACTTTACAACAGAATTCCTACATTTCTTCACCCTGTCACGGAACGATTTTACAACAGAAGCCTTACATTTCTTCACCCAGTCACAGAACGACTTTACAACAGAAGTCCGACATTTTTCACTCTGTCATAAACGCACACATACGTTGGAATACACACATTTATAAAGACGCATGCACCAATAAACAAATTTGATTAAGAACATGTACACACAACAAGCTTCAATTAGTAGTGACGATATAAATGCATGCATGTGATCATACACACACGAATACACATACGGATACACACACAAAGACGGCCTTATGTCATATTTAGATGAATGGACTGCAATACTGCGACCACAATGTCTTTCATATTGGGACATGAGCCCTAATATAACCGAAAGATCTAAGGTTGAATGGGGCAGGCCTGACGAGACTCATATAGCATTAATACAGTATCTTTCTTGTTTCTGCGACATTTTACGAGCCCATTGTTGTCCCAGCGTGGGCGCCAGTCACGTGATAAGCTAAGTGAAGTCAATTCATTAATCCAGAATGTCAGGCACTGGGAATATCATACTCCGAAATGCAGGGGCGTGGCAACAATGTAGCCCAAGGAGGTCCTAGTCAAACAACCTGTAACAGTACATTTGAAAGACAGGAACAAAAATGTCGCTCAGGCATCCTGCTCGACCTGGATTGAGAATATCTGCGATCTGTGTACATTCCATGGCATTCTGTGAACACGTGACCAAATTTGTTCCCTTCGTCCGAGCTCTCATGATGCTTGACTTACAGACATTCTTAGATCACCATCTCCCCCCTCTCTCTGTCCCTCTCCGTTCTCTCTTTCTCTCTCGTACATAAATTGATGTAGTTCTACTTAATCCTCCTCACTCTGACTAATTAAAGATTTTCGATCATTCGTTTGTTCTTTTTGGTTTTTTTTTTAGTTTCCGTCCTTGTTGAAAAATTATTTTCTCTCAGGAGGGAAGAAAGGCGGATAATTTAAAAAGAGACATAATGATGTTAACAATATCTTGCAGACTGTGCGTGTGAGATTATTGTGGCTTAGAAGTTAAATTTGCATGAAAATTAATTATGTCAAAAAAAAAATTTTGATTCACACCGAGAGATTTTTAATTCAAAGTTAATCATTGTCTCCGTTTTCCTATTACCGGTATCTCCCATTTTCGCTCATACTGACACTGTAAAAGCTAAATTTGAGTATTTGTTAATTACTCTCTCTCTCTCTTTCTAATTGTCTATGTTGAAAATTCTGGCAGGCATGCAGAGATCTATACATTTGTTATTTAGTTTCCTCTTATTTGTCATCATTTTCTGCAAATATCCTTAAACGCCAACTTGATTATGTTTGAAGAAAGCAGTGTACAGCTTGAACCACCAATATTTCCTGGGAGCGTGGCATGGACTACTACCTCCGGTGACGAAATATGGCTTTCTCTGACTTTTATATGGCGACCAGATATTGCAATGAGCAGTCATCGAACAGTGAGTATTATTCCAGGTTGTGACATATATTTTGGCACGCTCATTGTTATACGAAGTGACAACAGACCAGATATACTGTCAAAACATAGCTAATAAAGAACTTTTTTCTCTAGAGAAAGGCACGCGTTATATCTGGTTGAACATGTGAGGGATCAGCACTCATTCATCCAGCTGCGCGATAATATAATCATGATAGTAACAGAGGCAAGGACATGGTGTCATTCATCAACTCTCTCTGGAGTATAATACTTCAAACACTTCACGCGAAATTCTCCTCTAAATTAATATAAGACAAACATAAAGGTAAGTTATCAGGCACTCGTAGGAAATAAAGAAGTAGAACACTAGACAACAGAAAAACATATATGTATGTTTCTCTGGTTTCCCTTCCTTATGTGAAATTTTTCTCTCCTTTGCCACCAACTAATACTTTTTCCATGACTTCTTTATCCTTTGTAAGTACGACTCAGATTTTCTTCACATTTTATTGTATGTTCTTCTTCTGTTTTTCATACTCAGGGGACTCCAATGTGGCAAAATGGGGCGGCCCCTCTCGATCTCTGTTTTACTACGGCAGTATCCGTTATATTTTTGTACTGATTTCACTGCGATTTTGTTTCCGAGTCGCACCCTTTTCTTTATGTTTGCTATGCAGCAGAGACCTTGTTTATTCAAACATCTCACACCCCTTGTTGGTGATAATACATCGCGTTTGCCAGGGTGCGGCAAAGCTTTGCTAAGATTAGGCCCGGGTGCGCGGCAGATAAGAGATTAATCGTCTGTGCGACACATTCTGGACACTCAAGCATGACATAATCGTTTTTGGTACACCTTGTTACAAAGACATTACTTTAGCGAAAGTAATAAGTTGTTACATTTTACACACATTGTCGTGTGAGGTTACCGATTTGTCTATAGGTTCGCTACCGGCAATCGGATGTTTACAGCCCATTTTCGGAAAAGTAATGTTTGAAATTTTGCACTAGATGAGTCATACTAAATATTCAAATCAGATTGGCTGATCGTTTGAGCCCCATAACAGACTGGGGCTAGACAGTGAATATAACCTGACACATTTCAGTGGTTTTTTTTCACTGTGAGATTCACGTTTGCCAAAGACACCTGACCATGCCAGAGTTAGAATTCAGAATTCCTTTTATCAGCCGGACCTTTTCTTGGAGAATCTTGTCGGACTTAAAAAAAAGCCCAGTAAATCTCTATAATTTTATTAAGGACACCGGACTGAGGAAACTGAAAACACACAAAGTCAGAGAGGGAAATTAAATTAACGACACCCCCAGACGCGTGTAAGAGGCCGATCAAGTCTCTTTTATTCATCTGAGCAAAACGTCTGTGAGTCAGGATTGTCGTAAGTTGTGGTTTTACGTTCTATATTGTATTACTAACACGTGAACTAACTTATATATGTAAATTACCATGTTAATTTTAATATGTGAAAATCGCTAGTGGATGTCCTAGTCATTTGAGGCTGGCAACCTCAGCGTATAGAATGATGATTCACGAACCACCACTGTACGGGCTGGTGAGTACTTTATTACTAGTTTCTTAAAGAGAACTAAACGCATAAAGAGTCCCAGGTTTCATACAGAGCAAGGAGGGAAAGATGAAAGAAACGATGTACATTCTAAGTATAATACTTACAGTTACAAACCAGTGTAAATGTCTATGTGAAAATATTCATTTTAAAATTAATGGAGGTTTCAAACTTTTTAAATCAGTGTAAGCATAAATGAAAACTTATTCAGTTTATATTGGGAACACTTTTCAATCAGTGAAAATGTAAATGTAAACTTATTCTATCTGAGCTATTAACCTTTTCAATTAAATGTAATGTGAAGCTCAAGCTATTCAGTTTAAATGTAAAAGATAGGAAACTCTATACAGAGCGATACAACAGGGGGCAATCTGATCATCAGAAGGGGTTTTCCCATCGAACAAGTGTTTCGACCCATTATTCTCCTTTACACTCTGAGGGGGGCGGTCCCACCTTGGTCATGACTCCCAAGTGTCTCCGCCTCCTGTTGTCTTGTGTAGAAAATGAACCCACTCTACCTTGGTTGCAGCTTTAAAATCCCCAATTCTGCTAGCCGGAGAAAATCGTGAATGTAACCCTTATGTTAAAAAAACAAATTATTGTGCCGCAGCACACCACGACTATGGACAGACACTGACCCACCTGCGCAAAGCCAACCAGGCTTGAAGCCACTGCACGCTAGCAACTGAAATCTACTTGCGCCCGACACCTCATATAATATACGCCGTGTGTTGCCTGTGAGCCGCCGTCCCTTCATCAATACAACGAAAAACTCCATGTATTGTGGACTTAGAAAATTTTTCCACTTTCCGGATGTTTCCTGTAACGCAGGTGGGGATAGAGTTTATTGTCCCGAGTTCCATAGCCCATTGCGGTTGTTCTACAGCCAGCATGATGCCTTTTCCAGTTTCACAAAACCTCTTCAGTGCCCTTGTTCTCGACTGTCCCCTCAGCCCCAACAGTTTCAATAAATCATACACTGATGCAGCCATGAGCTCTCTTGCACCCACCTCAACAGCCATGACCCTTGCAGTGAACCCATCGTGTCTCAGATCCGCGGCCAGATCACTATACTTGGCCGCTTTGAATAAATATTTCTCTTCCAATCTGGATTCAAATGGCACGGTCAGTTCAATCAATATAACTTGGTGCGATGATGAAGAATACAGCACTATATCCGGCCGTCCTCGAGATTTCCTCATACTCTCTGGATATGCATCTCGTCCAGGTAGGTCTACCGCCATCTCCCAGTCATTTGCACAGTCAAGGAGAGATGGTACACTGCTACCTGATTTACTCGGTTTAGGGTGTGCTGAATTTCCTGCTCTCAGAAAGTATGTGTTTGCGGTGTCCGCCTGACATTGCTATTCGCCTTCATCCAGCCAGATCTATTGTCGCAGCAAGCTCATTTAGCACTTTGTTGTGGCGCCATGTGTATCGCCCTTGCCCTAATGACACCTTGCAAGCTGAGAGCACATGTTCAAGTGTCTGCCTCTCATGGCACAACGGGCACTGCTCATCATCCGACGTTCCCCATCTCACAAGGTTTGTGGCCGATGGCAGGAGGTCATACATTGATCTAATATGCCCAATATCATTCCATCTCAAGGACCTTTGCATGGCTTCTTTCCACGTAGTCCATTGGCCTTATTGAGCCTGCTGCACAGCTTTTAGCAGCCTCTTATCATTCTCAGATCCTAGTATCTCCTGAACTACCATGTCTCTGCGCTCCCTGCTTGATGTCTTAGACCACCAGCGGATGTCTCCATGACCAAATCCCCGTCTATTCGTTTGTGTGTATCCGATTACCTCCCTCAGTTTGAGCGACTCTTGGGCAGCATCAACAGCTTCTTCCACTCTCCACTTCCTTCCCGTTTTCAGTGTGGGCTGAATGGACTTAACCACATCATCTGCTGACTTGCGTAGCATCATTACATGTCTTGCCTTTCCAACTTTATACTCTACAACAACTGACTTGAAGAGAAGCATAAGTTTTGACTGTTTGCAGTACAAATCTGACAGATCTGGTGGTACCCCTTGCCATTTCCTCAAGAACTTGTTGACATTCTGCTCTATGGCTTCCACTGTATTTGTGCTTCTTTCATATATAAGCAATGGCCAGAGCGACTTAGGTATCAACATGAACTCGAGGCACCACAATTTGAATTTTGCTAGGAGTCTGCTTTGGTCTATGATATATAGCCCCCTGTCTGCTGTCGCAGATATAGTTGATTGTGCACTTCAATTGACATTGAATGATAATCCAATAGTCGCATAAAGAGTTATGTATAGTAAGGAAGATGTGTAAGAAAGCACATAGACCTTTAGACACTAGTTTTCACAGATGTGAGCTAGTGTTGAGGGAAAGAGTTAACAGAAGGGCACAGGTTGGTGTCAGTGATTCTCTCACCTTTTAGACTGCCAACTCATGTATTTTTCTGGCGACGACTAACTCTTTCTTACTCAAATCTTTTTTGAAGATGAACTAATAGTAACAAGTAATACAAAGAGGGTTGAGAATGTTTTTCTGAACCGAACATACAATCTACTAAGTCAAACTCAGAATGATGGGGAGTTACAGAATGTACATAATTACTTTAATTACAGTAGAAAATATAATCAATGTTGTCATATGCTTTGAATAAAAGAAATACTAGGAAATTTAGAACTGTCAGTGTCTTTTGTTCAGATAAAAATAAGAGACTATTTTCCTCACTGACGAAAAGTTTATTCCTATGGCTATTTCGTGGAAGAAGTGAACTCTGATTTTGGTCTGGGTTTTAAGTAGACTTATCTGCTTGGACTTCTCCTGGGCGTCACAGTAGGTAGGGATTACCAACTGGAGAATTTGATTCAGTGGGGCTACAGTCCAAGAGATGGCTAGGCTGTTCGTTCACCTGGTTGTGCAGTGATGTTCAGGTGCTGACGAGGTGTTTGAGGCTTATATGCTGTAGACTGCTCAGGGTTGCTGACTAGTGATATCACCGCTAGGTTTGAGACGTAAGCACTAGTTCTCTCTGTAGCATAGAGCAACTAGGCGGTTTACTCGCAACAATTGACAGAAATCAAAATCCAGAAACTGGCTAGGATTCTGCAACTGGGCTGTGGAAGACAATACAGGCAATCAATCTTCTGTTTGTTTTACAGATATATTTCCTACAGCCATTCTGGACATTTCGTCTCAGAATGGTGCCTAATAATATATTTACCTGAACTGGTAACGTCAGTCTTTTCCTTAAAGGCGACTGTCCATTTGTTTACAAATTCCTGTCTAGCGGTAGTCTCACACTGGTCGGGGTCAGTAAGGTCAACATTTGTTATAAGCAGACGCCTTGCCGTGTGCGTCCATGCGTGACTGCATTGGAGGCATGCTATTTCATTCACTCGTTCCTTGAACAACATGGTTCTTCTCTCGTTCACAACAGTTTGCTTCATCACATTCCTAATACAATTAGCTTGTAGTACTTTCTCATATCAGCCAGTACTTACATCATTATAATGCATCAATAACATTCAAAATACATAAATGCAAAATAGCTATCATTCTAATGTAAAGAAATAAAACCACAATATTAAGTATTTCACACTTTACATCCATTAACTAATCCCTTGATATTAGAGTTAGCTAATTAAGCTAAGCGAATACTGAGAGTTTGCTTACCGCTCAGGACTTTATCCACAGCTTAAGAAATAGAACTTTAGTAGCTTTTTACTCTAAATCACCTATACTGTAAATATGAGGTAAGTTGAGGTTTCTATTCTATAACTTATAAGCGTGCGTTGTCTTCCCAACGGTTAATCAGCAAGTGATCTTAAAATTCAGCATTCGTTCGCATGAAGTTAAAATATTTCCTGATTCCCACGCCAAGAGTTAATTATTTCCCGTTTCTCGTTCAGCCATGACAGAAGATTTATCGGGCGGTCTCCAGTTGACCACTGAACACTGAAATATAATACTCTGGGAACCACTGGTTTCGACCAAGCTAATAAATCGTATAGACATCTTTAAAGAAATGCTTTTAAGTGCCTTTGATAGAATTTGGGATCGTATGACAGGACTATTAACGAGGACTTGAAAAATAGTTAAAGAAACGAACGCAGGTGCAAATATTTCCGTAGAGAAAAACAGACAAAATGGGAAGGAATAGAAAAGTAAGGAATTTTAACATAATCTAGACAAAATCTTCGAGCACTCTGTGACATCTGCCATTTCTTTTGTTTGTTGCACTGCCTTCGAGTCTTTTAATGAGGCATCGCACACCCTGCCAAGACTTTTAACAGGTTCTTCAATGACAGTAGGGATTTTTTGGTTGGAAACCATGAATATGACCTCCGCTATTTTCCCTTTCCTGACTGATAGGCTTCTCGATTTCTTGGGTTTGAAGCTAATTCTGCACCAGCTGACTAGTTCATCCAGGCGTGCTAATATCCTCCGGGCCTGATGTTCATCTGATGTCAGAATTGTTGTGTCATCCATGAATGCCTTGAGCGGTGACATGTGACACATTCCACTGAGCTTTGGACCTATAGCCATTCCTTCAGCCGCATTGAGGATTACCTGCATAGCCATCACGAATAGTATCGGAGAGATGGTACACCCCATCGCAATTCCAACTTCAAGGCCAATTCACTTCGTTAAGTACTCTCTGATTTAAAATCTGACAGAGAACCCTGCGAAATATAGCTTCAGATCCCGAGGAATTAAATTTAATTCTCATCGAGGGTAAATTCTGAGATAAATGGGATAGTAGAATAGAAGAAAGGGGACACATAAGTATGTGTTGAGAAACGCAATACACAGAAGAGCGTTTCGTTTCTATTCTTTATCATTGTTATTGGTGGTACCAGCAGAAAGTACTATCTCTGGAACAAGAAGGGACAAGTGGCCTACGCTTTAAGACAAAGGACCAGCTTTGTAGACTCTCTTTGATATTTCTGGGAAACGAGCTACACCGACAACCTTGACCAGCGACGAGCGGCGGCAGTGTAAAAAGAACCCACCAACGGGAGCAGAAACTACTATTGGCAGCTAAGTGAAAATTATATGCTGCCAAAGTGAACTTTTTTCATCATCTCTATTACCAATCATCTTTTCTTCTAAACTATTCAATTATTTTCCAACTATTAAAACTTAAGTGATTATTAAATGTTGTTATTCGTAATGTTACAAATTTAACTTCGATTTAATCCTTATAAATGTACTGCATGTTTGTCTCAGTCAGTTTACTACACACAGTCTAAACTGAGCTATAACGTAATACTAATAATTCCCCTGAGTTAATCAGAGGGGGGAGGGGGGGGGGGGCTTAAACGAGCTGACATAAACCATTGCTTAATCCTTCAGAAAAGTTGTCGGCAGATTCTAGAATTAACGTGCTAAGCCAAAACAGCATTGTTTTTGCTTATCTGAATATCTTGTGAAACTAGTTTGTGATAGAAGTGTCATTACCCTTCGATCTATATCTCTGCCAAGTGTAATCTTGTGCAAAGGTAGACACCTTTGAAGCCCATGTTAAATACTCTTGAGTTTTGGCCACTGTTGGACTACGCAAAGCAGGTGAGGCAATACCGTCACATCCAGACAGGAACTACCTTGTTTTGTTATCAGTGGGTTTCCTCTATGTACCTCCTATCTAGCGCCGTGCACCAAGTGCGATTTGTTTTGTTGGTCTGTCTTTTCTTCAAGACGAACAATTATTAAACACCCATTTATGAAGGACATTATTTTTATTCGTCAAAGAAACTTTAAAAAAAAAAAAAAAAAAAAAAACTTAACTAAACTTAAAAAAAAAATTTACAAAAACATTTCAAATTGTTGAAGAAAGTGAACTTAAAACAATAGAGATAAACAAAATATCGAATGTTTACTGTAGTGATAATCAAGCATTGAAAAGATGCAGTCAGTTATGATCATGTTTCTTCTTCTTCTGTGTTCAGTTTGTAGTCATGCTAAATCTGCAGGCCTGATACGGCAATGGATGGCTGTATTGTTCCATTTTACTGCTACTTCTTGATAGAGCATCTGCTTTCTCATTACCAGCAAATCCACAATGGGAGGGTAACCACTGATCATGTTTGACCTTGACCCATATATAAGGTGACCATATTTTCAAAACCCTAATCCGGGACAAAATAGTAGATTTGACCTATTTCAATGCAAAAAATCGGGACAAAATGGTAAAAAAAACCGGGACAGATCTGGCCAATTTAAAATAATATACATTTTATATTTACATTTCCCCCAGGGCCCTCTCTACAGACTCGAGCAAGACCACAGTCTGCCCTAGCAAGTCAAGGTGCTGAAGACGGAGGCAACCAGCCAAGAGGCGCACCACAGCAATCAGGATGCCACGCACATGCGCTATGGGAAGTATGCCTATATCTGCAAAACGTTATGGCACTCGCCCTGTGACGGACACCCAGGCAGGCGCAGTGCCGGGCCCTCTGCCTCGGAAGGGCCCAACCCCTACTACTGGGGGTCCTTCTCAATTGCCCCGTGGAGCCAGGAGGCATGAGAATAGAGCTACTGGCCAAGCAAAGAAAAGACCATTTAAAATAATGCACTGGAATGCTGAAGGCGTCAATAGTAAAAAAGACGGCTACAGCAAAAAATTAGAGCTCGAAAATATCTTGAATGAAGAGCAAGTAAATGTATGTTGCTTGCAAGAAACCCACCTCAACAAAGACATAGCCTTCAAAATCAGAGGCTACCAGTGCTACCGATCTGACCGAATAGACAGGCGAAAAGGTGGAATACTGACACTCGTGAGGAATAACATCAGTGCATGTCAGCTTGAAACATATATGGAGGGGGCGGAATACCAGATGCTTCATCTCAGGACAGAAAGTTCAGAGTTCCACCTGCTCAACTACTACTGTCCGAGTGACCGCCCACTGGCACTAGATACAATCCCAGCAAAAGAAAGACTGATTGTATGCGGAGACTTCAACAGCCACTCACAGAGCTGGGGCTATGATCACATGGACAGGAGAGGTGAGGAGCTTGAAAACTGGCAGGATGACAATGGGCTTATCCTGATTAACCAGCCAATCGACCCACCAACCTTCTACTCGAGATCATGGCACACCACCTCTACACCAGACCTGGCATTCCACTCACCCGGCTTGGAGTGGAACACCACACGCATTGTAGGGAAACAACTTGGAGGCAGCGACCACCGTCCAGTCTTCCTAATTGTGGAAAATGAACGTGTCAAGGAGAGCAGCACTCTCTCTAGGTGGAACTACAAGAAAGCAGACTGGACAATGTACCAGCACCGTACTAGTATACTGGCTAGAGATCTGACTGTAGACAAAGACATCAATAAGCTAGTCGATGAATTCAGCAGATGCATATTACAGGCTGCTCGTGAAACAATACCTAGAGGGGCTCGTAAGCACTACAAACCATATTGGAATAGTGAACTAGAGCAGCTGCACAACGACGTGGAAACATCTCGAAAGCAGGCAGAGACCAGTCCATGCCAAGAACACCACAATAACTACCAGCAAGCTAAGGCCAAATTTCAAAGGGCCAAGTTGCAGGCCAGGCGAAGAAGCTGGAAGGAGAAAACAGAGTCCTTGAACTTTGAAAGAGATACGAGGAAACTGTGGAAGCTGGTAAAGCAACTTAACGATGAAGGTACAGAGAGAAACTCAAGGATTGCTCTGTACAAAGATGGAAACATCCTCATGGGAAAACAGGCAGCTGATCACTTTGCAGACTCCTTTGCTAAAGACAACAACATCGAAGTTAGCCCAGAGAAGCAACAGGAGACTCGTGAGAAACAACACGCAGGACGAGATGGAACCATACCTGAAGTTATGGAGGCACCAATCACATTCAGAGAACTGGAGCTTGCAATATCCAAATTGAAAATGAGAAAGTCGCCAGGAGTTGATGGAGTGTCCAATGAAATGATTAAGAACTTGGAAACCGCAGCAAAAACAAAGCTGCTGCAGATCTTCAATATCTGTTGGAACTCAGGCAGAGTTCCACAGACCTGGAGGGAAGCAATCATGATACCACTCCTAAAACCAGGAAAAGACAGTTCCACTGCCTCCAGCTACAGACCAATCAGCCTTACAAGCTGCCTCTGCAAAACAATGGAACGTATCATCAACCTCAGGCTACAGTGGTACCTTGAAAGTGAAAACCTTCTTGTACCACAGCAGGCGGGCTTTAGGCAGTGTTATTCCACCGAAGATCAGGCAACTTACCTTTCCCAAGAGATTGAGGATGCGTTCCAAGATAAGAAACTGGTACTAGCAGCATGGATAGATCTAAGGAAAGCATTTGACAAGGTTTGGAAAGAAGGGCTTCTGAAGAAACTGAGAAATTGTAGAGTGAATGGTAAGATGTACAAATGGGTGAAAGCATACTTGCATAACAGAAGAGCCCGAGTACAACTAGATGGCCTCAAGAGTAAGAAAATTCTACTGCGTCATGGCGTCCCTCAGGGAGGGGTTCTGTCCCCCACACTTTTCCTAGTCTACATCAACGACCTGGTTGCTGAACTACCACATGGAATGAAAGTGGCAATGTACGCTGATGACCTGGTAATATGGTGCACAGATGAGCATGCAACAGTGGCCACCAAACTGCTACAAAGAGCTATAGATGCCTTAACCTCATGGGCAAATAGATGGTGTGTCAGCATCAACACAGACAAGTGCAGCACTACGCTCTTCACCCTCTCTCCCAAACAAAAAGCTGGTGTCATCAAGATAAACGAAGAGCTCCTGAGAGAAGATAAACAACCCACCTATCTCGGAGTTACATTCGATGATAGGCTGACATGGAAGCAGCACATCAACAAGGCAGCAACAAAGGCCAGGAGGAAGCTAGCCATCCTGAGAAAACTAAGTGGAACCACATGGGGAGCCAGCGGGAAAATACTTAGTAAAGTTTACCAGCAGGGCATACGACCACACCTGGAATATGGGTCAGCTGCGTGGTGTCCAGCATCAAACACCACATTACAAGAGCTAGATAAGGTGCAAAACCAGGCGCTTAGGGTCATCACGGGGGCAATGAAATCAACGCCTATAGTGGAGATGGAAAAATGGGGAGGATACAAGCACTGAGAGAACGCAGAGACACGAAAGTGCTAACACAGGCAGAAAAGTTCCTCTGTATGCCGAGCCATCCAATGAAGGACAGATTCCAAAACCTAGCAATGGGGCGACTGAAAAGAAGCAGCTTTATCCACCAGGCCAAACGATTTCGTAGACAAACCTCAGACCTGCCTGAAGTTAACAGCCCCCTAAAGTCTGTGCCAGAACAAACCCCTTGGAGAGAGGAGCATGGACTACCAGTACACATCCACACAAAAGTGAAAGGAATATTCGACAGGGATGAACAGAACAGCGTGCAACGTAGGACAGTCACTCTCAGTTTCCTGGATGATGAATACCCACAGGACCTCTGGGTCCGAGTATACACAGATGGGTCAGCACAGAATGCAGTAAAGAATGGAGGAGCAGGAGTGTACATAGAATACCCAAACAACACTAGGGATACGGTCAGAGTACCAACGGGGAAATTCTGTAACAACTATGATGCAGAAGTCCAGGCAATCAAGGTGGCAACTGAGAAACTACTGAACACCAATCTCGGTCCACAGCCTGTAGTATTCCTGACAGATGCAAGATCAGCACTCCAAGCACTTCAGTCCAGAAAATTGCCAGTTATACAGGCCCTACTTTCTGAACTGTGCAACCAGCGCAGGGTCGCCATGCAGTGGATACCGTCTCATTGTGGAATACAAGGAAACGAGAGAGCAGACGGACTGGCTAAAGAAGGTGCTGCAGACGAACAACCGGATGTACCAGTTACGTACCATCAGAAGAAAAAGATGATCAAATCTATCAGAAAGCCACCAACATCAACGCAGGATGACTACCAAGCTATGAACAGATCAGAACAAATAGTCATTCTGCGCCTCAGAACAGGACACAACCGCCTCCGCAGCCACATGTATACAAAATTCAAGATTGGCAATTCAGCCATGTGTACATGTGGACAGGCACCACAGACTGCGGAGCACGTACTGCAAGATTGCCCCGAATATGATATATTGAGGCAAACCCACTGGCCCAGAGAAACAACACTGGAAGCAAAACTATATGGTCCTCTGTATGAACTACAAAAGACAGTGACGTTTATACAAGAAACAACATTGCAGATATAGACAATATATTTCAAGCGAACGAAAGAAGAAGAAGAAGAAGAAATATTTACATTTGAATAACATTGAATAACATACATTTTACTGTATAAGTTTAACTACTTAAACTAATAAGAGAGAAAAACATCAATAATCCTTACTTAAAGTGAAGCTGAGTTACTGTACTTTTCAGATGAGTGGATTTTTATCATTAGGTCCTTCTTTGCAAGCAGCATCTTAAAAAACTCGACACATGTTTCCTCACAGTTCACTTTGGTTGTCAACATAGCTTTCAAAGTTTCAACACCTAGCTGTGTTTTATCACTTGCCCATAAGCTGTTCATCAAAGAAAACACTCTTTCTGTGGCAGCATTTGTTCCAGGTAGACAGAAAAAAAACTCTGCCAACTTCAAAATATTTGAAAATGTCACATTATTGTTTTTGAAGTGGGAAACCATTTCAATCCAACGTTGTGGTGGCAATGTTTTTTTTTTTGGCACTCCATTCACTAATTTTCTGAGAAGTAACAAACTGCTTCATATAGACATATTCGTCATAAATTTCAGTTTCTGTAAAGTGGGCTGAAGGTAATGTTTGAATCACTAGTGATGATGATATCTCAATATCTGCCCAAATTGGTATTCTGTTCAGCGTTACCCAGCTGTAGGATTCTAGGTCTTGAAAATTTTTTGCAGCCCATTTATTCAAATAATTGAAAGCTGTTTCATAGAACGAAGAAACGCTAGCATGAAACTTTTTCACATCCTCCTTTGGAAGTCCTTCCATTTCCAGCTTTTCAAGGATTAGCTTAACTCTTGATGGCAAGAAACAGTCTTCCAGTTTGGACTTCAAAATAGTTTTCAACCTGTTGATGCTGTCAATAACTTCAAACACAATGACCGTCTGTCCCTCTATTTTTTGCACTGCTTCGTGGAATGGAGAGGCCTGACTGTGAACAAAAACAAGCCATGCCTCAGATAGAGGATTTTCAAAGAATGTCGGTATAAAAACTGGGCATCTGTCTTGAGATCGAAAATATGATTTTAGAGGCAGGAACATCCGAAGAACCCTTTCAACAGCAGGCAGCAGAGCAAGCCACCTAGTCTGAGCATAACCTAAGATCATCTGGAAGTCTGTTTCCACAAACTGGCAAAACTCCTTGAGTCTTTCAACTCGTACTGTGTATGATTTGAAGAGTAGATAAATTTTAGCAATAATCAGCTCGACATCAACAGGCAGTACATCTGCAGCTGTTCGAACAGTGTTGTGGAAAATATGACCTGCACACCCAACTCCTATAAGACCATGTCCAAGGTTTTCTTGCAGTTTTTTGAAAACATTGTTCTGTCCTTTCCTTTCAGCACCTCCAAAATTGGAATGTGTGTTGTCTGCGCATAATCCAACTACTTTCCTGTCTAAACCATTTTCAGTTATGCAGTCATTAAGAAAACTACTTACAATATCAGATGTTTCACCTGGCAATGACTTTAATATTTTAATTTTCACTCCATTACTGTGATCAAAGTATCTGACAAGCAAAGGAAAAATCTTGAATTCTTTGTGGTTGGATGCATCTGTCAGTACATAAATAAATTTAGACTTTTCTAGGTGACACCTTAACTCATTTAGAATATGGGGTGCCAAGACATTTTGAATAATGGCTTCTGTTTTCGTACGTGCACAAGCACATTTTGGCTCTAAAGTAACCTGAAGTAATTTTGATGTGCAATCCATAGACCTGGAAGTATGATTGTGTAGCACTGTATGATATTCAAAGGCGCCTTCTATAGCAACTAATTGCTCTTCTTGGTCACCAATTTTATCAGCTCTGAAGAAAGTGGTTAACGACGAGCTTGATGCAGCTGTAACGACGGCTCTCTTATGTTTCTCACTGCTTATGTGGTTCTTAATATCACCACGTCCACTATGGCTTATCGAAAACCCGGAGGCACATATATTGCATCGTACATTGAAGTTTGATGTACTCTTTTTAATAAACGGATATTCCTTTTTTAAATCTTCATTGAAACTGCATTTACGCTTTGGTACCATTTTCTTACAACAATAACAAAATATGCACAAATAGTTCACCGTTTAAATTAAATAAACGTATACTGACGCAAAATCTTGGTACTTTACCACTACCTAAAATTTCAAATAACTGCGAATATCACATTGGAACTACAAAACTAATTCGCGGTCCTGACAACCTCTTGTGCTGTTTCGGCGCCAGTTCACTAATAATTAAAAATTCCCTCAAGTCAGCCACGGAATAATAATTTTTTGTTTTAATCTATGAGATTTATGCCAAAGTGGCGAATTCGTCCAAAACCGGGACAAATTGGCATCCCGGATTGCATCGAAAAAAAGTCGGGACAAATTATCAAAAATGGTCGAAAACCGGGACTGTCCCGGAAAAACCGGGACGTCTGGTCACCTTACCCATATAATGAGCAAACTCACATTGACAAGACAATTTAACATGTTCTCTTCCATTATGTTCAAACTAACAGAGCGCGCGATGCGATTAAATTAAAAGGTAATGTAGACACCCCCACCCTTTCCTCGTGTTTGTCTGTTTATTTGTTTGCTTGTTTTGGAAACATAAGGGTGTGACCAGAAACGCCCTGCCCACCCTGTACGTCCGCCTATGTCTTCGCTGCGGCGACAGCACTTAAATGTGACCTGTAACATTTCCCAGGTGACCCCCAGCTCATTTGTGTAGCCCTAAGCAGAAACTGGTGACGTCAAAATGAACCATCTCTAATCTCTCATAATGGGCAAACCCTTCTTAAGTAGGGAACTCGTCTGCACGGACACATTGGTAAATAGAGAGTTCAGGTGTGTTGAGATAAGCGTGTGCACGAATGTTCACTTGGGATCTGAACCTTGCCTCATAGTCGCATTGTTTTTGCGCAGTCTCTTAAGAACGTCGAGATTTTGCTCGTTATAGATAAACTTTCTCAGCTCAGTTCCAAAATGTGCTAAGTTCCTCAGTTCCAAAATGTGCTACGTGCCACAGTTCCAAAATGTGCTAAATGCCAGAAGAATATTTCAGAGAAATTTACCCGTATATTGTTTTGATTAACTAGGCCAAGTCTGTAGGTGCGGTTATGACCTGGGGAACGACAAGTCTGGCAGAAGTCTGGCTGTGACGCGCTCTCATATCCCTGACCTTTCGCGCGTGGTTTGTCTGTTCTGAATTGTCCCCGTGATATTTTTGCTTCCTTGATGGCCGTGGAATGTTACAACTAGCACATTGACCATGGCAAACAGAACTATTTAAGATCTAACGGTAAGTCGTGTTTAAATTGAGAGTACATACACATTTACATTTTTAATTCTGCTCATCTCGCGAGACAGTGTTACACGTGACTTTCTCTGTGCGAACACGTAACTACTTTAGCCTATTGATAATTTAGCTAATTATGTAACATTGACTTGTGCCTGTTTGTTGTGCCTTGAAAGAAATCTTTCGGTAGATCTACATTTATTTGCTATTTTCTGCGTCAGTAAGGCATGGCTTGCCCGTAAACTAAACAAGAAGAAACATGTAGCCTACGACATAATAAAGCCGCGCGCACTTGGCTCATTGAATATTAATTAATTACTTTGGCGAGGTGGATAATTTTTAATGACAGTATCAAGTGGTTACTTGATATAGATAGAGAATAGATTTTCCAGACTCGGTAAGGAGAACTGGTGAACTATAAGTAGTGATGGTACAAGATAAAGTCGGGTAGTCAACCTCACAGTTCAGATAATATAGAAATAAAGAACAGGCCGGTAATTCACCTTCTTGGTAGACTTATCCTACGCCTCTAGGGAATGTTAATGTTGCTCGAATTTAATCCCTACCATCGAAAATTGCTTTAACAAAAAACACTGAAAATAATTCAGTAACTTCAGTTCTAAAATGTATCAGATTATTTTAATAATTAATGGTTTAAATTGTAATTACAGAGTAAAATTGCACAAGAGAATTCAATAAGTGGAGTCTATGTCATTACTAGTTATTTTCATCACCTACAGCGTTAATATTTGGTTATGTGAGTGGTAATTTCTTGGCAAACTACACTCGTGAATAGGATTCTGATCCTTGAAGACACAATGCAGAGGCCAAATAGCAGTGATAGTCCACTGGTTCTCGAGTTATATTCGCAGTTTGTGGTGAATATGGCTCCTGGTCTAAAGACGCAATGCTATGGCCAGGTAGCAGTAGTGGTCCAGGGATTTGAATTGGTTACACTCCTGGTCCTAAGACACAATGCTGAGGCCAGGTATTATCACGTGGTACACTTACAGATAGAAACCTGACACAAAACAAGCCTGGGGTATGGTACTTGTTCAGAGAAGATGCCACCTCTTTTAATGATTAACTGCTGTAATCATAATGATTATGTAATGACACGCCGTCAGGAGGTCGTATTGTCCACGTTTTATAATACAACGTCATGAAGTCGTACAGTCCGTCAGGGTAAGTATGCCGTACATAATATAATACATTAGACAAAAGGTACCCAGTGATTACAGAAAGGTAAACTCTTTGTACTCAGAATTAAAAGCCAGCTCTGAAAAGGGCTGATAGCTTTATTTGCTGGTCTATACCAGTCCTAACACCAGTGCAGTATGGATTGTGGTTATATTTTGTGATGAAACCAAGCTTCTTACGGGTTTAAGCAAGAATATAGACATGGAGAGTGAGGCATAAAATACACATTAGAGCAAAATTATCCACATGAAAAATCAAGCACAAAATATACATTAGTTTTCAAACCTAACGTATTTTCAAAATTAATAAACATACCCTCAGTTTGACAACCACGACGCTCACTGGAATAGTTTTAGAAGTTACTTTCACTCAATGGCAGAATTCTTCTAGTTAGCACGCTTCGATGCGAATATGGACCTTGCTCTCATACGATGTCGATTGCTGTTCGTAGCGTGTGTGTGTCATTTGAATTTCCCTGCCTTCGTATATAGTAGCTTAGCGGGCGGCTCGGAGAGCATGCTGGGTAAATTCTGTTCGCCTATGTTTTGTTAAACGAAAAAGCCAGTTTTGTGTTTCTTTCGGAGCAAAATTTCACAATATCTCTAGAATAACATTATGTAGTGATTCCAAACGATATTCCATAGATTCAGTCCCAGTTTTGCCTTCGTGTGTAAAACTATGAATCCATTCCCAGGAGTCTTCACTTAGATATATGCCTAAATATGTGCTAAATCGAGTATTTTTCTTAGCTATTTACAAGGTTCAAATAAGGAAAATTTCCGTCTAGTGGATTTTCCCGAAGATTTATCCAATGCATAACAAAGGTAAGTGGCAACGGTCATGGTGACGTAATAAATCAGCAGCGTTTTACTTCGGGCCTAACATTTTTTAAGTAGCATTATTTAATCTAACCCATTGTGGCAAGGAGTGCAGAGCTTAAGGCAGTGAGAAAGCAGAGCAGAAAATTAATGAACAGATGAATGATCATTCTGGGGATGATACTGCCATTTTTATACTGGTGGGTCTGTAATCCGTGGTGAGAAATCAGGATGGGGCTTCTTTGCTAGAGTAAAGGGCAGAATTGTCGCTGAACATAGTGGGACTTACATAGTAACAACCTCCAGCATGAGAATGGAGGTAGAGGAAGCTACTGCAGCATTACGGTGGCTGTCTGAAACTTCATCACCAAGGACAGTTATTGTGCCAGACTTTCAGTCCATGCTTCGGAAGGTTCAAAATGGATGTCTTCGGCATGAACGGAAAACTTTCATAGAAGCCTCAAATCTTCAGGAACTGGTGTGCATGTACTGTAGTTATCATGCAGAGGTACGTGACATTGAATGAGCTGAATGACTAGCTTCAAGAGCACCTAAATGTGACTGGCTCTTCATTTTGTCAGTGTTTTATTTGTCTCTCTATCCTGTACTCTTCCCTTCTTTTCTTCTTGGTACCCGTATTTTCTCTTATAATTTGAACACAATGACTCAGGTTTTGTGTACAACCCATCTTGAACCAAGCAGATAATGCGGCATTACCTGTATTTAAAAAATACAGGTGTGGATCTCTCTCGCTTACTAAGCTGGGCGCCCATATTTCCCGTATTGACAATCCAGAGATAAACTGCAAATGTACCTTAGATGTGGCATGAAGGTTACGTAACACTTCCCGGGAAAAACTCGGGTTAGCCAACATTTATGATAACCATTTAAACTGAAGTTATATCATAAATTGCAAGCATGATTCATAAAAACAACCGGTAGTATTAATACCTTACATTTGAGGAATTTGAAATTGCTGGTTGCATTGGGGGGAAGGAGAAGATTTATACTTTAGTCATACTTCGAATCTGTTTGGCCTAGATGAAATATATTATACTAGACGACGTT
This sequence comes from Oreohelix idahoensis, assembly GCA_024509875.1. Lineage (NCBI taxonomy): Eukaryota > Metazoa > Mollusca > Gastropoda > Stylommatophora > Oreohelicidae > Oreohelix > Oreohelix idahoensis. Next base: position 461,386 of record JAMPIV010002299.1, read on the forward strand.
TGGAGACTTTGCACCCGCATAGGAAGCTTAGAGCGTGGGCTTGAAAAGTTCCTTATATCGTAGCACAAGTTTAGACTCCAGCACTTTGTTCCATTGAGTCAAGACGATAGTTTCAGGCAAGCTAGAGCCAAAGAAAAACAGAATTCCAATGAAGAAGATTGGACCACGTATTTAGGATCTTCTGAAATTAATCAGCAAGAAAACTCGAATTTATAATACTGGAAACCACTAAGTCCTCGGAACCTATAAACAAAATAATAGTGGAATTATAATTAAAGAAATAATCAACTACCTGTAAGAAGTCCTCATACCATGTGGCCCGACATTATTCGGAACTTTTCCTGTGCCAGAGGTCTGTAAAACCTATTACCCGACACTGGTTTGTGGTACAAGTTGGAGATACCAGTGTGTGGTACGAGCTTAAAACGAGTCTGCGGATCAAGAACTTGTGTCTGCGCTAGATGCCTGCCTTTGACAGTTTGTGAAAATCTTTGCCGTGACGTTAGGAGCGGTTACCCCTGCAATAATGCCTGAGACGTGCCCTCACCACAGATTGACGGAGCAGCAAACCAGTTTAAACAAACCAGTTACAACATCTGGCTAGTTAAATAATTTTAACTTGGTCAAAGCAAAATAACTCACCACCCAAATATACCACTACCTTAACCATTTTCAGTGAAGAAAAGCTCAATAGTTCAATTCTCTATCATCACTTATTTATTTACTCATCATTCAATCAATCAATACCCTTTAGCTCCCCAAGGAGCATAGGCCTTCAACAAACACATGCCAAGTCTTCCTGTCCGGTGCCATCCGCTCAAGTTCTTTCCATGTTTTCCTTATCATTTTCACCTCTGTTTCCAGTTCTCTTCTCCACGTGTTTGTTGGTCTACCTCTGCCTCTCTTTCCCTGTAGATTCCAGAACAAGAACTGCCTTGTCATGCTTTCAACATGTTTCCTCAATGTGTGTCCTATCCATCGCTAACGTCTTCTTCTCAACTCTTGTTCCACTGGCACTTGTCTGGTTCTTGTCGTCAATTCCACATTTGTGACTTTGTCATACCATTTCAGTCCTTCTATTCTACGCAAGCACCCGTTTATAAAAGTCTGTAGCTTTTTGGTTTTTGTTTTTGTTGTTCTCCATGTCTCAGAGCCATACAATAGGACTGACTTGACATTTGAGTTAAAGATTCTTATTTTCGTGTTGGACTTGATTTCTCTTGTTCTCCATGTTTCCCAAGAAAGATTTTTTTCCAAGGAGACTTGACGTAAAGCTCGTTATACGTAGAAACAAGTAGCTGAAAGAAAATGATCTGTAGGTCTCTCGTTAGTTTTATTGTCACATGATCTCACTTTTGTTTTTTTCTCCGTTAGACATTTTGGCTCCCAATAAATTCTGAGGTTTCTGTTCGGGCATCTTCTGCCGAATTCTCTTTACTTGCTTTGTGATTTGAGTACTTGGTTTGCCAGTTATTGTAGCTTTTTTGTGTTTCTGATACATCTAGCTTGTTTTGTTTGTGTTCCAGTTTCTTACAGTTGTAGTATGTAGACTTATCTCGTAAAATTGTAGTCTGTAGAATGTTCTCTTAAAATTGTATTCTGATGTCTTACCTCTTAAAATTGTAAAGAAAGCCATAAAGCTTCTAAGAGATGGAAAAGCGGCTGGACCAGATGGCATTCCAGCAGAGGCCATCAACGTAGATATCGACACGGCTACAGAGATGTTGTATAAATTACTTGGTAAAGTCTGGGAAAAGGAAGAGATACCAGCAGAATGGAAGGAAGGATATCTGGTTAAGTTGCCTAAGAAGGGAAATCTACAAGAGTGCACAAATTATAGAGGAATATTGTTACTATCAGTGCCAGGAAAAGTATTAAACAGGATTATCCTCGATAATTAAAAGAGTCCATAGACAAGAAACTGAGAGATGAACAAGCAGGTTTTCGACAAAACAGGTCCTGTACAGACCAGATAGCCAGAATGAGAAAAATATTTGAACAAAGTCTGGAATGAAGTTCACCACTGTACATTGGATTTGTGGACTGCAAAAAGGCACTTGACAGTGTGGACAGGAGTTGATTTGGAAATTGATGAGGCATTATGGAGTTCCCCTAAAGATCATTAATTTAATAAAGAAAACATATGAAGACATGACATGCGGAGTTCTTCGTGAAGGAAAGCTTACAGTTCTGTAAGGTTTGGGATGGGGGTGGGAGTGCGACAGGGATGCCTCTTGTCTTCATTTCTTTTCTTACTAGCAATAGACTGGGTTATGAGAACATTGACAACACACAACAGAAATTGAATCCAGTGGACTCTGACTAAGCAGTTGGATGATCTGGATTTTGCTGACGACTTGGCTCTTCTGTACCATAACCGTAATCAGATGCAAGACAAATTGAAAACACTCGATGAGAGGTCACAGCAGTTGGGTCTGATGGTGCACATGGGGAGGACAAAGATAATGAGAATAGGTGCAGGTAATGATGACAGGGTTGAACTTAAAGAAACACCACTACAAGATGTACAATCGTACACATATCTTAGCAGCAATATAGACAAAGTTGTAGGGACAGACAGTGATATCAAAATAAGAATACAAAAAGCAAGAGGAGCTTTCATTGCATTAGGAAATATATGGAGATCATGAGAAATCGGATCTAACACGAAAATAAGAATCTTCAACTCAAATGTGAAGTCAGTCCTATTGTATGGCTCTGAGACATGGAGAACAACAAAAACAACAACTAAAAAGCTACAGACTTTCATAAATGGGTGCTTGCGTAGGATGGAAGGATTAAAATGGTATGACGAGGTTACCAACGTGGAACTGATGACAAGAACCAGACAAGTGCCAGTGGAACAAGAGATGAGAAGAAGACGATGGCGATGGATAGGACACATAGTGAGGAAACCTGTTGATAGCATTACAAGGCAGTCCTTGTTCTGGAACCCCCAGGGCAAGAGAGGCAGAGGTAGACCAAGAAGCACATGAAGAAGAGAGCTGGAAACAGAGGTGAAAATGATGAGGAGAACGTGGAAAGAACTTGAGATGATGGCACGTGACAGGAGGACTTGGCATGTGTTTGTTGAAGGCTTATGGGAGTGGAGGGTTATGAAGTTATGAGGACTTTTCTCTTAAAATTGAAGATTGTTTAGTCTTTTATCTACTTCGATCCGTTTAGCCAGTTAAATGTCTTAAGATAACACATGTTATTTACAAAGACTGTCAGGAGGACATATTCCGTACCAGCTACGTCTATACCTAATAATTTTGTTAGGAAAGAAATGAGAAAATTGTGCATATGTGTGTGTTTGAGTGAGTGTGACGTATAATGGAAATATAGCCACTGCATCCTAAAGCCTTTCGTGACCTAGTTTTAAGATTCGCTAACGAAGTCACGCGTTTCTCTGCCTGTCCGACTCACCTTTTAATGCACGCCTCTTTTCACTGACCATAACAAACGAGCTTGTTTACAAACTTTTGCAACCTGTCATTCATAGCAGGGGGCGAACCACGTTCGTTTACGCAAGTTTCTCACGCGAGCTGATCTGTCAATATTACGATAACTGGCAGATCGCACGTGGGAAAACACGTGGAAGAGTAACGGCCTTTGGAGATTCTCTATAAAGGGAGCTAATCCTGTGAGGTTCACACATGCAGGGACAAGATAACTCTTTGATATCGAGAAACAGGGAAAATCTCGGAAAGAAGCCCGCTACACGGGTTAAGCTTCTGTTGTCGGTCAACAACGGCCGACAGAAGCGACCGTTAACCTTTTTTCTGCGAAACGTAGTTTCAGATTTCTCTGCTGGGAAACGGAATATAAAAATTCACATCTTCTAGAGATCATAACAACATCTTCTTCTTTGATCCATAACCACCAACCGTCAAAGCAGTCAGCAGCCATCACGCCTGGTGGCTTCTTGTAGGGCAGCAAAAGATTGATTCCACTTTGCTCGGTCGGCGGCCATCCTTCGTACAGTACCCCAACTGTGGTTCATTCTTTGCATTTCAGCTTCCACAGTTCTCCGCCAAGTTGTTTTTGGTCGGCCTCTCTTTCGCTTTCCCTTGGGGGTCCATAGCACAGCTGTTCTTGTGATGGTATCAGGGCCCCTTCTGAGGACGTGGCCAACCCAACTCCAGCGTCTGCCAGCTATGATGGTGTGCATGTCCTCCTGGTTACTCCGAAAAAGTAGTTCTTGGTTGCTGATGGTGTTTGGCCAAAAGATTTGGAGAATTTTCCTTAGGCAGATTGTGTGGAAGGAGGACAGTTTCGACATTTCCTTCTCTGTTACTCTCCAAAATTCCGCACCATAGAGAAGCACAGAAAGTACACAGCTCTCATACAGTCTTAATTTGGTGTTTGTGCTGTACTGGGAAGACTTCCAAATGTTGTTGAGAACAGCAAAATCTGTTCTCGCTTTATTCATTCTGTTGTTAATGTCCTTGCTTGTTCCGCCGTCAGGTGTTACTATGCATCCTAGGTAAGTAAATGTGTCTGTCTGTTCTAACTTCTGGTTCCTTACTGTTATTGGCTCAGGATTGCCCACATTTAGTGTCATGTCCTCTGTCTTCTTTAAATTGATGTTCAGGCCAACCTGCTGGCCATACTTATTCAGTCTATCAGTTTTGCCTTGAATGTGCTGATGTGAATGCGCGAGTAGTGCAATGTCATCTGCATATTCCAGGTCTTCCAGTGTAGAAAACTTTGTCCATCTAATTCCTCTCGGACTGCCCTTCGTTGTCTGGCACATCACCCAATCTATGACTGTCAAAAATAATGTTGTTGACAAGGGGCATCCCTGTTGTACTCCTGTTTTCACTTCGAAAGTTACATTACTCGATCCAACACTGCACGTAAAGTTAGAATATAGGCTTTTTATGATGGAAACAATGCTGCTGGGAATTCCATAGGCCCTCAGAATTTTCCATAGGCTGTCCCTGTGTATGCTGTCGAAAGTCTTTTCAAAATCAACAAAGTTAATGTACAGCTGTCTCTGCCATTCTGAGCACTGCTCTATAATGTTCCTGAGAGTAAATATATGATCTGCACATCTTCTGTTCTTTCTGAAGCCCGCTTGTTCTTTCCTCAGTTTGTGGTCAACTGCTTTTGAAATTCTCTGGATGGTTATCCTGCCTAGTATTATGCTGGGAACTGAGAGGAGGGTTGTTGCAGTCTGCAAGGTCACCCTTCTTGGGCAATTTGACAATTATTCCTTTACTCCACTCTGTTGGTGTTGTCTCAGTTTCCCAGACTTGTGCAAATAGTGGTTCTAATAGTTCTGCTGCTAGTTCAGGGTCTGTCTCGAATAGCTCAGCATTTATATTGTCTTGACCAGGCGCTTTTCCATTTTTTAGCCCTTTGATAGCTGTGATGATTTCTTCTTTTCGTGGAATGTCTGTATTTACATCTAAGTCACTTTCAGCCTCAGGAACATTCAGCTGAGTCTCTGGTGGTTCTTTATTCAATGTTTCTCTGAAGTGCTCTGCCCATCTTGTTTCCTGCCCCTGTGCTGTGGTGATGAGATTTCCTTACTTGTCTCTTACTAACGTTATGTTGTTTGCACCTCGTTTTCCACTGATAGCTTTAGTTATTTTATAGACTGTGCTTTGTTCATTTCTCAGTGCTGCCTCTTCTGCCTGTCTTGCAAGGTCATCCAGAAATGTCCTTTTGTTAGCACGGGTTTGACGTTTTACTTCCTTGTCCAGCTGACTGTACTGTTCACTATATATTGCCTTTAACCTGGGAGACTTAGCTTCTGTTTTCTTTCTTTTCATTTCCTTTCTCTTCGCTATGGTGTTTAGCGTTTCTGGTGTTATCCAGTCTTGGCTCTTTCTTTCCTGGAATCCCAAGCATGACTTGCTGCTTTCTTTGTATATTGTTGAGATGGTGTTGAATTTCTGGTCGACATCGTCGGTCTCTGTTCTTTCCTGGCTTTTGGTAATCAGATATCGTCTCTTTACGTCAACAACGAACGCTTTTCTGGTGAGGGGGTCCTTAAGTTTCGTGATGTTGTATCTTTTCTGTTTGACTACAACTGGTCCAGCAGCTCTGAGTTTCACCTTCAGTCTTGCTACTACTAGGTGATGATCACTTCCCAGATCTGCGCCTCTTCTTACTTTCACGTCTTGTAGTGCATGTCTCCATCTGCCATCGATCATTATGTGATCTATCTGGTTTATGTCTCGTCCGTTTGGTGATTCTCATGTTAACTTGTGCACTTCTTTGTGTTGAAAAAGTGTTCCTCCAATGACCAGGTTGTTAATACTGCAGAAGCTTATTAATTTGTCCCCATTCTCATTTACTGTTCCACTGCCGCATTTCCCCATTACTCTTTCGTTATAATTATTGTGTGTTCCAACTTTCGCATTTAGGTCTCCCATTACTGTAATAAGATCGTACCTGGGTACAGTTTCCATTTCCTATTGTACCTGTTGATAGAACTCGTCCTTGATCTCTTCATCGCTGTCGTTTGTTGGTGTATAGCATTGTATAATTGTGGTGTTGGTGAATCTCCCTCTCAGTCTTGCTCTTATTAGTCTGTTGTTAATGGGTTTCCATTCCAGTAAAGACCTTTCCATTCCTTTCTTCAGGATAATGGCTACACCTTCGTTGTGCTGACCATCCTCTCTACCAGAATAAAGTACTGTTTCCCCTGTAGCTGTTTTTATTCTCCCCATCCCTGTCCATCTGCTCTCGCTTATTCCCAGGATATGTAGTTTGTAATTCCTCATCTCTGCTGTGATCTGTCTCAGCTTTCCTGCCTCAATCATGGTTCTGACATTCCAAAAACCATATCTGGATTCGTGTTTTGCGGTCTGGGCATCCGTTTTCATGCCAGTGGCTTCCTTTCGGCTTTTACCACTGTCAGTCATACGAGCCTGAGACTCCGGATGTCCGTCCCGCATCAAAGTTTTTTCATTCATTGCTGTTTCCGTAACATGTGCGATTTTTTTACATAGACAGGGGTGTCGGCCCTGTGCTAAAACCCCCAATCTGGAGTACCAGGGTACCAGCTTTTGTCTGACCTCTACCCACGCAGACCAGTCCAGCTTGGTTGAACCTACCAGGAGTAAAACTCCCACTGGCATAGCTCTTGTTATTGTCAGGGCACACAAGCTGCCATACCGCTACAAGGTATAGGTACCATTGATGGCAGTCATAACAACATGATCGTAAATAAACTGCGTCTTTCTCAAATCAGTTATCAGAGTCGCTCAGAAATTTTTCGGAGAGTCTAAACACGTTATCTAGAACCATTGGGAATATATGTGTTAATAGTTCTTGGTTTTTTCTTTCTGGATTTATGGTAATATATATAAATTTGTGCTTAAGCGTATTAAAGTGTTAAAAGTTTAGCATCTTAAATTCACTGCGATTTTCTAGGTGTTAGAATTAGTGAGTTAAATAACGCGTAGCTATTTTTATTTCAGATGTTGCAGTTGTAATGTTAATTTAACCACCCGCTATCACACAGACATAGACGGTTTAGTTGACTAATTAATACACTACGCGACGGATAATCTACGGAATAGAACTCACGTTTATTTCATGTTGTGTAATTTAGTAAGTGACTGTTGTTTAAATATCATGCGACTAAACAAACCGACGCCGACCCTCTAATAGCTACTTAGCGATATTTGTTAAAATGCGGGTACGGATAAATTAAATGATAACTGACCAGATTGGAATAGGCTAGAGACAACGTCTGTGTGATCTCGTAGTTGTTGGTCTTCTAGTCTGTGTGATGTGTATTAGTTGTTGGTCTTCTAGTCTGTGTGATGTGTCAGATTGACTGTGTTATTGCCTTCAGCTGAAATCTCTCAACATTTACTTTACCAGTTGTTATACCACCTACTTGTCTCGCACCTTATTACTTTACGAAACATGATAATTTGTTAGTAAAACCTCTCTCTCTCTGTCACTGTCTCTCTCTCTCTGTCTCTCTCTCTGTGTCTGCATGTCTGTCTATCTATCTATCTATCTATCTATCTATCTATCTATCTATCTATCTATCTATCTATCTATCTATCTATCTATCTATCTATCTATCTATCTATCTGCCTGTTAGTCTGTCTGTCTGACTGACTGTCTGCCCGTATATAATCTGACACGACTTCATCTCTCTCCCCCCTCTTCTCCAGCCACATAAACATTGGAGCAGTAAAATGATTATTCCTCATTGTAATTGTTTTATCAAAGACCATATGGAGACATGATAATGAGATACGGTCTTGGCTGTCAGATTTGTTTCCTACTTTAAAAGTACTTGTCAGTACAAACATGACAGGGCTTCACTTAGAACAGGCAAGGACAGCTTCGTTGCTGTAAAACGTTCACCACGCAACTGGTGTATAAGCAGTAGTATGTGTTTGTATGAACAGTAGTTTGTGTTTTTATTAGCAGCAGTTTGTATTTGTATGTGAAGTATTTTGTATTTGTATGAACAGCAGTTTGTGTTTGTATGAGCAGCAGTTTGTGTTTGTATGAGCAGCAGTTTGTGTTCGTAAGAGTAGTAGTATGTGTTTGTGTGAGTAGTAATTTGTGTTTGTATGAGCAGTAGCTTGTGTTTGTATGAGTAGTAGTTTGTGTTTGTATGAGTATGTTGTGTACGTTTGGCAATTGATCACACAAACATGTCTAATGTATCACTATCTTAAAAAGTATTACATGTTGGAGACAACAGCGATGTTATCATCATATGTAAAAATGTTGGTACTTGCTGTATTCCTACACAAAAATACCACATACACAGTTTTCTCCTCTTACAGGTAAATGAAAAAAAAGAACGCCCAAGAAAAGCACGTGACAGTACCTGATACTAATAAACCAGCATTGTTCAAGTTTAGTCATGTGTGCATTTTTATGTGACCTGAGGTGTTTAGCGTGCCCCCATTTTTTTCTGCATAAATCCTGGTTGTGGTATGTCTATTGCTACTCCGTTGTTTTTTCGGGAAGTTTCAGGATTTGGAGAATACCAGAAACATTTTTTAGAAATATTTACGGATTCATTTCTTCACTACAAGTTACCGTAGGTTGGGTTGTTAGTTATTGTTTTTTTTGGTCGTTTTTTAAACAGAAGATGTCTGTGCGTGTGCTTGAAAACTTGTTGACCAGTAGTTTAAACAAGTTTACATGGGAAGTTCAGGAGAGAATTATAATAAACTATTTGTATTAGAGTTAATGATCATTATAGAAGTAAAGAGTGGTAGGAGTTGTTTAATTTGCTGTTTTTATAATAAATTCTCAAGTCACTAGAAATAGCAGCATTCTCGCTAAAGTCTTAATTACAGCGGAGGAGGAAGTAATATTCATGTTAAACGTTTCAACAACACTGGACGCGGTATAAGTATTCTAGATAAATATTAAACAAATGGTCCTATAGTCTGTTATGACTGAAGGAGCTATTATTATTATTATTATTATTATTATTATTATTATTATTATTATTATTATTATTATTATTATTATTATTATCATCATTATAAATAAATAGAGAAATAGTAAAAAGATAAATAATATTTTCTTAACAGTGTTGTTAACAATGGAAGTGGTAGTTGTAATAATACAAGCATTTGAGATCATTACAGTGGTAGTGGTAGTAGTAGTAATGGTAGTGGTGGTAGTAGTGGTGGTAGTCGTAGTGGTGGTAGTCGTAGGGGTAGTACTGGTAGTAGTAGTGGTAGTGGCAATAGTAGTGGTAGTAGTAGTAGTGGTAGTGGTGGTAGTATTGGTGGTAGTAGTAGTGGTAGTACTGGTAGCAGTAGTGGTAGTAGTAGTGGTAGTAGTAGTGGTAGTAGTGGTAGTGGTGGTAGTAGTAGTGGTAGTAGTAGTGGTAGTAGTGGTAGTAGTAGTAGTGGTAAAAGTGGTATTAGTGGTAGTGGTAGTAGTAGTAGCAGTGGTAGTAGAAGTGGTAGTAGTAGTGGTAGTGGTAGTGGTAGTAGTGATAGTAGTGGTGGTAGTAGTGTTAGTAGTAGTGGTAGTAGTGGTGGTAGTAGTGGTAGTAGTGGTAGTGGTAGTAGTGGTAGTAGTGGTAGTGGTAGTAGTGGTAGTGGTAGTAGTGGTAGTAGTGGTGGTAGTAGTGGTAGTACGAACGAACGAACGAACGAACTTTATTTTCGAAGGGTAAAGAATTGGGCGCGCAGGCCCGTCTAACATTCTGCCCTTCCACTCTCATTAATCTTGCATACTATATCCTTTCATTCCCACATGATGCTTTAAACATTAATTTAAATTCATGCAACATTATAAAGTTACCATAACAGCATTCATTTACAGTATGCAATCATAATTTAAAAAAATGAGTAGGGTTTTTTTTTTTTTTTTTTTTGAAACAAACAAGCTAGTAAATGGGGAAAAAAAGTAATAATAAAATAAAATAAATAAAACAATAAATAAAAATAAATAAATTCTGTATACCGACACTCACTCATGCGGTCAATCCGTCTACAATTAATCTGTATTTTTGGTATGCGGGTACATTCTCACGACTCACATTTCTAAAGTACAGTATTATGTGGGTACATTCACACATACATTACATTATATAATAATATTTTTAAGTGAATATAATAATGATATTACATGGATATAAAACAAAATATTCACACACAAAAATTAGCGGAAGAGGAAAAGAAATGTTGACCTATGCATGAGATGTTGACAGGCAAATACTGTTTCTATGGGGGTAGATAATCAGTGTTGAGGAAGTGTTTGAAAAGTGCTTTGTTAAAAGAATATTGTGTAGGTAGGCTTTTTAGGTGGTGTGGAAGGCTGTTCCATAAGTAGGCACCAGAGTAGGCTAGACTCTTTTTGAACAGGTCGATCCTAGGTTTGGGCAGACGTAACTGATGTAATCGTTGTCCCTCCCTTCTACTGGTTTTGAAACAATGATCTTAGGTACGACGGGGCATTGTTAGATAGAATTGTGTGAGTCAGCTTGGCTTTGTTGTAGAGAAGACGTTTTTTTAGCGACAGTATTTTGGGTTTTTTTCCTGTCCTTTTCCTAGTAGTGGTAGTAGTAGTAGTGTTAGTAGTAGTGGTAGTAGTGGTAGTAGTGGTGGCACTAGTGGTGGTAGTAGTAGTAGCGGTAGTAGTGGTAGTAGTAGTAGTGGTGGTATTAGTAGTGGTAGTGGTGGTAGTGGTGGCAGTGGTGGTAGTAGTAGTAGTAGTGGTAGTACTGGTAGTAGCAGTGGTAGTATTAGTGGTAGTAGTAGTGGTAGTAGTAGTAGAGGTAGTGGTGGTAGTAGTAGTGATAGTACTGGTAGTGACAGTGGTAGTGGTAGTAGTAATAGTGGTTGTGGTGGTAGTAGGGGTGGTAGTAGTAGTGGTAGTAGTAGTAGTAGTGGTAGCAGTGGTAGTAGTGGTAGTAGTAGTAGTGGTAGTAGTGGTTGTGGTATTAGTGGTAGTGGTAGTAGTAGCTGTGGTAGTAGTGGTGGTAGTAGTAGTGGTAGTGGTAGTAGTGGTAGTAGTAGTAGTAGTGGTAGTGGTAGTAGTAGTAGTGGTAGTAGTGGTGGTAGTAGTGGTGGCACTAGTGGTGGTAGTGGTAGTAGTGGTAGTATTAGTAGTGGTAGTATTAGTAGTGGTAGTGGTGGTAGTAGTAGTAGTGGTAGTAGTGGTAGTAGTAGTAGTAGTGGTAGTAGTAGTGGTAGTAGTAGTGGTGGTAGTAGTAGTAGTGGTGGTAGTAGTAGTGGTAGTAGCAGTGGTAGTAGTAGTGGTAGTAGTAGTGGTAGTAGTGGTAGCAGTGGCAGTAGTTGTAGTTGTAGTGGTAGCAGTGGTAGTAGTTGTAGTAGTAGTGGTAGTAGTAGTTGTAATAGAAGTAGTAGTAGTAGTGGTAGTAGTGGAAGTAGTAGTAGTGATAGTAGTGGTAGTAGTAGTAGTAGTAGTAGTAGTAGTAGTAGTAGTAGTAGTAGTGGTAGTAGTGGTAGTAGTAGTAGTGGTAGTAGTGGTAGTAGTAGTGGTAGTAGTAGTGGTAGTAGTAGTAGTAGTAGTAGTAGTAGTAGTGGTAGTAGTGGTAGTAGTAGTAGTAGTGGTAGTAGTAGTAGTAGTAGTGGTAGTAGTAGTGGTAGTATTAGTAGTAGTAGTGGTAGTAGTGGTAGTAGTAGTAGCAGTAGCGGTAGCAGCAGCAGCAAGCAGCAAGTAGCAGCAGCAAGTAGCAGCTAGGAGCAGTTAGGAGTAACAGTTAGCAGGGGCATTTAGCAGTGGCAGTTGGCAGTGGCAATTTTCAGTGGCAGTTGACAGTCGCAATTGGCAGTTGACAGTGGCAATTGGTAGTGGCAATAGGCAGTGGCAGTTAGTTGTGACAATTGGCAGTGACAGTTGGCATTGGCAGTTGGTAGTGGCAGTTGGCAGTGGCAGTTGGCAGCAGCAGCAGGAGCAGCAGGAGCAAGAGCAGTAGTAGTACTACTTTTGAGGTTATGATTGTGGTAGTAGCAACATCTGAGTTTATGATTGTGGTAGTAGCACATCTGAGTTTGTGATTGTGGTAGTAGCAGCACCTGAGGTTATGATTGTGGCAGTAGCAGCATCTGAGTTTATGATTGTGGTAGGAGTAACGTTTGAAATTGCGATTGTGGTAGTAACAGCGTCTTATGTTATGATTATGGTGGTAGCAACAGCTGAGGTTATGTTTGTGGCAGTAGCGACATCTAAAATTATGATTATCGTGGTAGCAACATCTGAGTTATGATTCTGGTAGTAGCAACATCAGAGTTATGATTGTTGCAGTAGCAACATATGATTTATGATTCAAGTAGTAGCAGTGTCTGGGGTTTTGATTGTGGTAGTAGCAACATCAAAGTTATGATTGTGGCAGTAGCAGCATTTGAGGTTATGAGTGTGGTAGTACCAGCATCTGAGGTTATGAGTGTGGTAGTAGCAACATCTGAGTTTATGATTGTGGTAGTAGCAGCATCTGAGGTTATGAGTGTGGTAGTAGCAGCATCTGAGGTTATGAGTGTGGTAGTAGCAACATCTGAGTTTATGATTGTGGTAGTAGCAGCATCTGAGGTTATGAGTGTGGTAGTAGCAACATCTGAGTTTATGATTGTGGTAGTAGCAGCATCTGAGGTTATGAGTGTGGTAGTAGCAGAATTTGAGGTTATTAGTGTGATAGTAGCAACATCTGAGTTTATGATTATGGTAGTAGCAGCATCTGAGGTTATGAGTGGGGTAGTAGCAACGTCTGAGTTTATCATTGTTGTAGTAGCAGCACCTGAGGTTATGATTGTGGTAGTAGCAGCATCTGAGTTTTTGATTGTGGTAGTAGTAACGTTTGAAATTGCAATTGTGGTAGTAGCAGCGTCTTATGTTATGATTATGGTGGTAGCAACAACTGAGGTTATGTTTGTGGCAGTAGCGACATCTAAAATTATGATTATGGTGGTAGCAACATCTGAGTTATGATTGTGGTAGTAGCAGCATCTGAATTATGATTGTGGTAGAAGCAACATATGATTTATGATTGTAGTAGTAGCAGCGTCTGAGGTTTTGATTGTTGTAGTAGCAACATCAAAGTTATGATTGTAGTAGTAGCAGTGTTTTAAGTTATGATTGTTTTAGTAGCAACATCTGAGTTATGATTGTAGTAGTAGCAACATCTGAGTTATGATTGTGGGAGTAGCAAAATATGATTTATCATTGTGGTAGTATCAACATCAGTATTATGATTGTGGTAGTAGCAACCTAAAAGTTATGATTGTGGTAGTAGCAGTGTTTTAAGTTATGATTGTACTAGTAGCAACATCTGAGTTATGATTGTGGTAGTAGCAACATCTGAGTTGTGATTGTGGTAGTAGCAACATCTGAGTTATGATTGTGGTAGTAGCAACATCAGACTTATGATTGTTGTAGTAGCAACATCTGAGTTGTGATTGTGGTAGTAGCAACATCTGAGTTATGATTGTGGGAGTAGCAACATCTGAGTTATGATTGTGGGAGTAGCAACATCTGAGTTATGATTGTGGGAGTAACAACATATGATTTATGATTGTGGTAGTAGCAACCTAACAGTTATGATTGTGGTAGTAGCAGTGTTTTAAGTTATGATTTTACTAGTAGCAACATCTGAGTTATGATTGTGGTAGTAGCAACATCTGAATTATTATTGTGGTAGTAGCAACATCTGAATTATTATTGTGGTAGTAGCAACATCTGAATTATTATTGTGGTAGTAGCAACATCTGAATTATTATTGTGGTAGTAGCAACATCTGAATTATTATTGTGGTAGTAGCAACCTCAAAGTTATGATTATGGTAGTTTCAGTGTTTTAAGTTACGATTGTGGTAGTAGCAGCGTCTGAGGTTATGATTGTGATTGTAGCAACATTTGAGTAATGATTGTGGTAGTAAGAAAGTTTAAGGTTGTAGAAGTGATGGTCTCGTAGGGGTAGTTGTAGAAAGAATCTATTCCAGCAAAAAATTTCAAAAGGTCGGTGTAACAATCAGATGTGACAGTCTAGTGTTGCGTTGTTGAAACAGATTAGTATAGCCCCATCAACTGGGCACCAGATGTAACATGGTGTTTTGGTGACTGTTTATTACCAGATGTTAAAGTCTGTTTGCTCGTGTGAATTCTGGTATATGTACCGTGTTGAAGTGTCGCTGAGTAGGCGTGTCGTTGATCACCAGGACAGTGTAACATGGACGTGAATCTAGGTCACCAGCGTGAGGCACTGCCAGGATGTAGTGCAGTCACACACACACAACAGCATACATGTTTTCTCAGGTGTGTAGAACAAATGATAAGATGTTGTAGTGAGTAATGGTGTGTGTATACAGCAGATCGAGAACACGAAGTCGTATAGGCTCTTATTTAGGAACACACAAACTCACTCCACCACACGTAGAAGTCATAGATGTGGTTAATGCAGATGACTTTCTCTTCAACATTTATTACAGGAATAATACGTTGACGGACAACACAGTCAGTAGAACAAGGAACATGGACATTTCATGTGTAATAATGCAAATAACCATCGAGCATAATCAATCCAGCATAGCTCGTATGTATGATGCTAGTAACGTTGGCTTGATAATATATATATTCTCATACTGTAGCTCAGAGCCCCTGACTAAACGCGTCAGGTAGTCTTGTGACAAATATATTTGCTTAATATCGAAGTCTGTGAACTTGTTGATAAAGTCAAGACTTCATCTGGCTTCTCCCGCCAGACACTTCTTCTTCTGCTCCAAGATATAGGCTGTAATGCCGGGCCTCATAATAATTGATGAACAACTGTGTATTTTCATAGGCAGGCATTATCCTCCTTGCCGAAACATACCACCATAATGCGGGTTTCATATAAATATACGTTCATTGTGCTTCTGTAAAGTAATTCGACGAATAGACTTAGTTAGCTACGTCAAGCACACATGATGGACTCTGGATCTCAAGAACTGTGAGCGCTACTCACAGGTTCATACTAAATGTTCTGCAATCTTGGCATAATAATAAAGTTTATTTTACCTTGGACAGAATCCGAGAAATACACAAATAACCACTGTCGTCATTCTAGACGAACAGAATAACTCTGGGGAGAATCACTAAGATCACAGTTACACTGAAGACTATCTTTCCCCCAGATAATGCAGAGAAGAAACAACGGACATCTTGTCCGGTCAGAAAAACAGCTCATCACTCCCAGACGGAAGTCTTCTCGGTTCGCGCTAAAAACTAGCGCATGCGTAGACAGAACAGATTTGAGAACAGTTAACCGGCCCTCTTAAGACAGATCAACCACAAAGAATAAACACAGGGAAGATAACCCCAAATCAACCTGTCCCAGGGAGTTAACATACAGTTCTCTACCTTCGATCGTCAAAAGTATTAAATAGATTTACGTCTTATGAAACCGTCAAAAATGACAGCAACAGACTACCACACCATCCGGATAAAAAAAATGAAACTTTTTTTTTGAAATACATCAATGAGCGAGATGCAACAAGCTCATAACGCATGAATGATGCGCCGATGAAAGGATCAATATAAATATAACGACATAATGTCAGACCCATTCAACGCACAATAGCGCATCTAGTGAGAACAAAAATTCACCTCACAAAATAAGAGAAAATATTTTCTCCAAGTAAAATATATCCGGCAGGTACCATGAAATAAACATCAGTTGCTGGCGATGCTAACAAAAATCATATACATATCAAAAAATGCAATGTTATAGTAATGCGAATGATAACATATGGAAAAGTCATATAAATATATAAATCTATTGAAGTTTCATGTTATATAATGACTATCAACTAATGGATGGACATAATCAAAATTTGTAAAGTCATTCTATATACATATGACAATACAAGTGTATAATCTAACAAATAGAAGATGGCATCCACATAGAATAAATCAATTCTGTATCTCGCAGATCATGAAAGCAGCATCCACGTAGTATGTAAGGAAGACATATCGCAACATCAAGGTTCTCAAAAGCACTCCGTACCTGGTACTAGTTTGCACTGAGAACAATACAAATGACACAATTAGCAAGATGCTATAATGTACTATAATTACAAATATATATTTAAGTGTTACATGTGGCCGCATTAATTTTTTCGACCTTTATATATGTCAACTCAACCTTCTCCATTACACTAAAGATGGCAACAGAGAAAGAAAACAAGTAATTTACCACTCTAAGGTATCAGCAAATGTGTTAATATATATATTGTTATAGTGAAGAGACATATGTCTAGCAGTGTATCAGGAAAATCTAGGACACAAGACTTAAGTGGACTCATGTGGGCATCTAGACAGTATGTCTGCCATCACATTATCCAGACCACGGATAGCTCGCACCGTGAAATGAAAAGGTTGAAGAGCAATAGCATATCGAGTAGATCTCGAGCTCTTCAAATTCTTACACTGAATAGCTGTAAGAGCTTTTTGGTCTGTTTCCACAATGAAATGCGCACCAAGAAGGAATCTTTGTAACTTAAGGATTGACCAAACCATAGCCAACAACTCACGGTCTAAAACCGAGTAATTCCTTTCTGCCGCATTCAGTTTCCTAGAAATATACATTACAGGATGCAGAGTTCCTGAATACTCTTGCATTAGTGCCGCTCCGATCCCTGTGGATGAGGCGTCACTACGAAGAACAAAAGTCTTATCAGCAATAGGTAGCCTTAAGATAGGTGGGGATGAGAACAAATTCTTAATCTGATCCAATGAAGCTTGACATTCTTGGGACCAGCGCACCATGTTAGGAGACCCTTTCTTCAATAGGGTTGAGAGTGGTGCCATGATAGAGGATAGATTCTTAATGAATCTTCCGTAGAATTGTATTAATCCCAAGAGACTACGTACTTGTTTTTTTTTTTGTTTTAGGCACCGAGATATTTAATATCTTAGAAATGTTTTGGTCTTCTGTCTTCAATAGACCATGACCAACTCGATGACCCAGGAAAGAAATTTCACTAAATCCAACCTAGGCTTTAGAGGGTTTTGCAGTCAAATTATGCTCGCGTAGAGTTGACAGCAATTCATTTAAACCCAAATAGTGATCTTCTTAAGTATTACTGAAAAGACAGATGTCGTCTAAGTATGCAATGACATCTGAACGATATGAGAGAATTCGACGCATCATGCGTACGAAAGTAGCCGGGGCGTTCATAAGCCCGAAAGGCATAAATATCCACTGAAACAAACCCCTAGGTGTTGAGAAAGCAGTGAGAGGTTTGGCGTGTTCATTTAACGGAACTTGCCAATAGCCTTTTGACAAGTCAAGTTTAGTAAAGAATCGAGAGTTAGAAAGTCTAGTAAGTAGATCTTCTAATAAAGGCATAGGTTCAGCATCGAATTTCATAACTTGGTTTAATTTGCGATAATCTACGCAAAGGCGTATGTTATTGTCTTTCTTTCGAACAATAACCATGGACGAAGAGTATGCTGAGGTGGATGGTTCAATTATCTTCAATTGTATCATCTCATCCAATTCTTTCTCGACTTGTGCTTAAAAATGAATAGGAATAGGATATGGTCTTACTCTGATCGGAGTATGATCAGTAACTATAATGTCATGCTCAATGACATTTGTGTGTCCAGGAATGTCGGTAAGGACATCCTGAAATGCTTGTAGCGTAGAAGATACTTGTCCCTGTTCTTCAAAAGACAAATTAGAAGAAACAGTAACGTTTCTCCATGATTCCGTAGAAGTAAGTGGAATCACAGGAAGAGGTAGATTGACTTCCGAAAAAGTGGTTTCCTCATCCTGTATAACTGACAGGGATGAGATATGACCTTAATGGACTGGAGAGTCGTCCGTTGACTGGAAAAAAAGCTGCAAATAGTCTGGTCGCTCATGATATTCCGTAAGCATATTTATATGGAAGGTTTTATGCATTCCATCAATATCGACAACATAGTCGACATCGGAAATCTTCGAGACTATTGCATATGGACCTTTCCATGTAATAAGAAGTCTGTTCTCTCTGGAAGGGAGTAAAACAAACGCTTTGTCTCCAGGACAAAGTTGACGTAGCCGTCTCTTCTTATTAGCAAATTTTCTTGCCTTTTCCTTAGCAAATTCGGATGATGAAGTTGCTAGCTTGCATGCTTCAATAATTTTTTTTCTGAGATCAATGACATACTCATATGTAAATTGTGTATCATTGTCGATATTATCAGCAGTTATAAGATCATGCAGCAAAGACATAGGACCGCGCGATCACGCGCCAAAGACAAGTTAAAAAAGAGAAAATCCTGTATGTTCGTTGGGGACCTCCTTATAGGCAAAGAGAGCCGCGGGTAGGACTCTGTCCCAGTCCTAAGGATGATCCTCAGTTATCTTCCCCAGTAAAATCTTGAGTGTTCTAATAAGACGCTCAACTAACCCATTAGACATTGGGTGATAAATACTACTCAAATATCTTTTAATGTGCAGAGTAGACATTACCTGCGACATTGTCTCTGATATCAATTGTGTGCCATGGTCTGACAATATTTCCCCAGGAAAACCTAAACGAGAAAATATAAGCCAAAGAGCGTCTGCGATATCAGCAGTGGAAATGCTCTTAAGAGGAATAGCCTCTGGCCAACGCGTGCACATATCAACGCACGTAAGGATAAATTGATGTCCCCTGGCCGATTTAGTCTTAAAATGGCCAATGATATGTATGGCCATTTTCTGAAACGGCCGAATAGGAATGTCTGCAGCCTGAATAAGCGCAGCATGCCGTGGACCTCTAGATTTCACCTCTTGACATATTTTACAAGACCGGCAATAAATTCGTATGTCTTTATTGACAAATGGCCAAAAGAAAGACCCCAGAACTCTCGACTTAGTTCGGGAAAAACCCATGTGTCCAGCAGACTGAGAATCGTGTGCATGTTGAAGAATTAAAGCTCTCATACTTTTGGGTACGAGAATTTGAGAATGCATAGTCGCGTCTGAGTGTTGTACCACACGCACTAGTATACCATTCTTCATAGTGATATATGATTTGCGATTCGTATTCTGATTCGGATCACCGTTTTTAGCGAGAAGAAAGAATTTCTTTAAAGACGGGTCTTTTTCTTGTAATTTCACAAACGAGTCATGCGAAATCTCCAAGTTATCCTCTTGGCTACTTACTTCATTAACTTCAGTAGATGAAGTTTGAGGAATAAGAGCTTGTGCTCTTGTTACCACTGCATTGGCTGTTTGCATATTCCGTTCTTCCCAGGCGGCAATTTGCTGCGGTGTGCATTCCTTAACCCCGTGAATACGACCGATTATAAGATCCGCAATAGGATTAGGTAGAAGACATGCGTGGACATCTCCCGTAACGAAATGAGTAGCAATGTGAATAATAGCAGTCAAGTAATTTTCTACTGTGCTACCAAATGTTACACATTTAACTATTTTTTCCCTTGCACAGCGAGGATCTATAAGCGATTGCTTAACCCCAATAGTAGTGCACCCAGAATCAAATAGCACTGAGACTGGGTTACTATCCACGAGACCTTTATGCAAGATAAGCGGTCCTCTCCCGTCATGCGCAATAGTAGCAGGGAGAGCGGGCAGAGGGTGACCACCACTTAAAGTAGTTACAGTGGTCGGTTCAAATAATGTTGAGCATTGGGTGCATTTAGATGCTCTCCCAAAGTCAAAAGCAGCACAAGTGACAGCATTAGAATTTTTATTATCGCTCACTTGATTATTAGCACCATGAGACTCTTGTTGTACAGAATTTCCCTGGTGATATGATCTCTTTTTTTTTGTATTGAGATCTACCACGATTATTATTCCCTCTGAAATTATCATAGTTTGATCTACCTTGACCACCGCTCTGGTTCGAATCCCAGTTTCCATAATCACTATTGTCATTACCCCATTGATGATAGTGTTTACCTGTTTGGTTTCGATGCCCCCGCGAAGGATAGCCTTGAAAGTGTCTATAGTGACTACCTCTCCGCAAACTTCCATAATTATAGGACCCGAAATAACGAGGGCTATCTGATCGCCTCCAGTTCTTTGAAGAAGACCCATTACATGATGGGTTACCCTGATTCTGATCATAATTACGATTGCTCTTCTTATTGAAGTTGTGTTGAGCACCTTGGAATTTATTCATAAAGTTAGGGCCATATGGTGCTGCAGAAGCAACCGGCAATTCTTCTTTCACCTTAGCATTGCTAACAGTAGGATGGGGATGTGCAGTGACGTACTGGCAACAGTATTCTTCCATGTCTTTTATGTCCTTAGGTTTACGCTCATGAATAAAAGCAAGGAAAGACTCATTGACAGATGAAATAACTTTATCTCGAAGTCCATAAGGGCTTCATATGTTTTTTTTCTGTTTTAGACAGCTCAGTCCAACGTGTGAATGTAAGACGAATCTTAGTAATAAAGTCAGAGAACTCTACTCCAGTTTCTAGTAGCATTGTCTTAAAACGAAGACGATAATCTTCTTCTTTTAATTGATATCTTTTAATTAATGTTGCCCTGACAACATCATAATTAGTTCTATCAGTTTCTTCTACTGCCATTACAGTACTTAATGGTTCACCTGAAAGTAACTCCATCAGTTGTCTGACATTTGTTCCTTATCTACCTTATGCGTTACGCATTTTAATTAAAATCTATCAAGGTAGAAGGTTATGTCGTCCTTTAGAGGGTTGAAAGGAGGTAATTTGACCTTATAAGTATTCTCCTTTATCTTACCCGAAGTTGATTGAGGAGCACTCATATTCATCACCTTTAATTTCTCCAACTCCAAAGCTAATAGCTTTTCCTCATGTTCCATTTGTGCTTTCCTTTCCTCAGCAGCAGCTTGAACTTTTCTCTCTTCAGCAGCAGCTTGAAATTTCCTCTCTTCAGCAGCAGCAGCAGCAGCAGCTTGAAGTTTTCTCTCTTCAGCAGCAGCAGCTTGAAGTTTTCTCTCTTCAGCAGCAGCTTCTCTGTCTAATCTTTTATTTTCAGCTTCAGCAGCAGCTTGAAGTTTCTCTCTTCAGCTTCTCTTTGTTGCTGTTTTCTTCTATCTTCAGCTTCTCTGTCCAACTGCATTTGCATCTTTTTCTCTTCAGCCTTCTGTGCCTTGGCATATTGAGCAAGTGCAAACTCTTCCAATTTCTCACCAGTTTTGCCAAGGGATTTCCCTTGCTCAATAAAGACATCTAATGTAGACATTCTGTCTAATAATATGAGATCAGACCTGAAAAATTGAATAAATTACCTTATTCCAACCTCAATGGGAGACAAGTCTGTAATACTTGACTTGTATACTCACTTCACTTTATCTATCCCAATCTCCGAGGGAGACAAGTCTTTTAATCAAAACTTGTATAATCACCTTGTTTCTTTATAATAATATGATCATAAATAATCTCTATCTGAAAAGTGCATCATATTAACAATAATATTTCATGACTGTGTATGATAAACGTGTATACGATAACACTACAAAGACAAGAATATAGAACAACCGAAAACATTCGCAGAAGTCAAATGATAAATAAAGCTTAACTAAATCTAATGTTGTAAAAAATTACAATGATAACTGCGAAAAATCAAAACAAATGACAACACTGTTATAAACAAAAAGGTGTATAGAAATAAATGAAAGGAAGGAAGAGAGCAGACAATTACAAACAAAACAAATCAAAAATCAAAAAATGGAAAAAAATAACGAAAACGACACTAACACATCTCGTCACGGCTAAGAAAAAAAATGAAAAGTAGCAACACACGTCGCTCGCAATTTCCGCTGTGGAAAATATGCACTTTCCCTATAGAAAACGCTCTCAGTAGAACCTCTGTCACGTGGTATATTCTACAGGAGTCACCTTCCCAACCAACCCACGAAACATACACACTAACACAATATGTAAACAAAAAACATGTGTTATGTGAATACACAATAAAGAATGTGTGTAGAGGAAGGCTCGGTTGAACATAAATAAAGGCACAGTTTACTACACAAATGGGCCACTTATCTTAAGCACAATCCTCAAACACCCGCAAAGATGCAGTACAATGCGGTACAACTGTAAACAACAATGGAAGACACCGTAACTTGACTACAGGTAGTGGTCTCCAAAGTGTAGCTACAAAAACATTCTCGACACCAGTTGAAACCGGAAGATCCAACGTCGATATGTTTGTAGAATAATATGTAAACAACAGTTTGACCTCCTGAGCTTTAACGTAAACAACGTGACTTGACAATATATGTCCATTGACGACCGTCAAAATGTAGAAAGTTGTTTATCTCCAACGTACAGCGTAAATGAAGCTCCTAAGTGGTCCATGAAGCATTATAAAGTGTTGACCTGCTTACCACTGTTCGCTGCGTATCTGTCAATCCACAATGTTATGTAGATACCCACGAATCTGGTCCACCAGACGTAACAGTCTGTTGTGACAGTCTAGTGTTGCGTTGTTGAAACAGATTAGTATAGCCCCATCAACTGGGCACCAGATGTAACATGGTGTTTTGGTGACTGTTTATTACCAGATGTTAAAGTCTGTTTGCTCGTGTGAATTCTGGTATATGTACCGTGTTGAAGTGTCGCTGAGAAGGCGTGTCGTTGATCACCAGGACAGTGTAACATGGACGTGAATCTAGGTCACCAGCGTGAGGCACTGCCAGGATGTAGTGCAGTCACACACACAAACAGCATACATGTTTTCTCAGGTGTGTAGAACAAATGATAAGATGTTGTAATGAGTAATGGTGTGTGTATACAGCAGATCGAGAACACAAAGTCGTATAGGCTCTTATTTAGGAACACACAAACTCACTCCACCACACGTAGAAGTCATAGATGTGGCTAATGCAGATGACTTTCTCCTCAACATTTATTACAGGAATAATACGTTGACGGACAACACAGTCAGTAGAACAAGGAACATGGACATTTCATGTGTAGTAATGCAAATAACCATCGAGCATAATCAATCCTGCATAGCTCGTATGTATGATGCTAGTAACGTTGCCTTGATAATATATATATTCTCATACTGTAGCTCAGAGCCCCTGACTAAACGCGTCAGGTAGTCTTGTGACAAATATATTTGCTTAATATCGAAGTCTGTGAACTTGTTGATAAAGTCAAGACTTCATCTGGCTTCTCCCGCCAGACACTTCTTCTTCTGCTCAAAGATATAGGCCGTAATGGAGTAGCCTCATAATAATTGATGAACAACTGTGTATTTTCATAGGCAGGCATTATCCTCCTTGCCGAAACATACCACCATAATGCGGGTTTCATATAAATATACGTTCATTGTGCTTCTGTAAAGTAATTCGACGAATAGACTTAGTTAGCTACGTCAAGCACACATAATGGACTCTGGATCTCAAGAACTGTGAGCGCTACTCACAGGTTCATACTAAATGTTCTGCAATCTTGGCATAATAATAAAGTTTATTTTACCTTGGACAGAATCCGAGAAATACACAAATAACCACTGTCGTCATTCTAGACGAACAGAATAACTCTGGGGAGAATCACTGAAATCACAGTTACACTGAAGACTCTCTTTCCCCCAGATAATGCAGAGAAGAAACAACGGACATCTTGTCCGGTCAGAAAAACAGCTCATCACTCCCAGACGGAAGTCTTCTCGGTTCGCGCTACGAACTAGCGCATGCGTAGACAGAACAGATTTGAGAACAGTTAACCGGCCCTCTTAAGACAGATCAACCACAAAGAATAAACACAGGGAAGATAACCCCAAATCAACCTGTCCCAGGGAGTTAACATACAGTTCTCTACCTTCGATCGTCAAAAGTATTAAATAGATTTACGTCTTATGAAACCGTCAAAAATGACAGCAACAGACTACCACACCATCCGGATAATAAAAAAATGAAACATTTTTTTTTTCAAATACATCAATGAGCGAGATGCAACAAACTCATAATGCATGAATGATGCGCCGATGAAAGGATTAATATAAATATAACGACATAATGTCAGACCCATTCAACGCACAATAGCGCGTCTAGTGAGAACAAAAATTCACCTCACAAAATAAGAGAAAATATTTTCTCCAAGTAAAATATATCCGGCAGGTACCATGAAATAAACATCAGTTGCTGGCGATGCTAACAAAAATCACATACATATCAAAAAAATGCAATGTTATAGTAATGCGAATGATAACATATGGAAAAGTCATATAAACATATAAATCTATTGAAGTTTCATGTTATATAATGACTATCAACTAATGGATGGACATACTCAAAATTTGTAAAGTCATTCTATATACATATGACAATACAAGTGTATAATCTAACAAATAGAAGATGGCATCCACATAGAATAAATCAATTCTGTATCTCGCAGATCATGAAAGCAGCATCCACGTAGTATGTAAGGAAGACATATCGCAACATCAAGGTTCTCAAAAGCACTCCGTACCTGGTACTAGTTTGCACTGAGAACAATATAAATGACACAATTAGCAAGATGCTATAATGTACTATAATTACAAATACATGTTTAATTGTTAAATGTGGCCGCATTAATTTTTTCGACCTTTATATATGTCAACTCAACCTTCTCCATTACACTAAAGATGGCAACAGAGAAAGAAAACAAGTAATTTACCACTCTAAGGTGACAGCAAATGTGTTAATATATATTGTTATAGTGAAGAGACATAAGTCTAGAAGTGTATCAAGAATATCTAGGACACAAGACTTAAGTGGACTCATGTGGCCATCTAGACAGTATGTCTGCCATCACATTATCCAGACCACGGATAGCTCGCACCGTGAAATGAAAAAGTTGAAGAGCAATAGCATATCGAGTAGATCTCGAGCTCTTCAAATTCTTACACTGAATAGCCGTAGGAGCTTTTTGGTCTGTCTCCACAATGAAATGCGCACCAAGAAGGAATCTTTGTAACTTAAGGATTGACCAAACCATAGCCAACAACTCACGGTCTAAAACCGAGTAATTCCTTTCTGCCGCATTCAGTTTCCTAGAAATATACATTATAGAATGCAGAGTTCCTGAATACTCTTGCATTAGTGCCGCTCCGATCCCTGTGGATGAGGCGTCACTACGAAGAACAAAAGTCTTATCAGCAATAGGTAGCCTTAAGATAGGTGGGGATGAGAACAAATTTTTAATCTGATCCAATGAAGCCTGACATTCTTGGGACCAGCGCACCATGTTAGGAGACCCTTTCTTCAATAGGGTTGAGAGTGGTGCCATGATAGAGGATAGATTCTTAATGAATCTTCCGTAGAATTGTATTAATCCCAAGAGACTACGTACTTGTTTTTTTTTTGTTTTAGGCACCGAGATATTTAATATCTTAGAAATGTTTTGGTCTTCTGTCTTCAATAGACCATGACCAACTCGATGACCCAGGAAAGAAATTTCACTAAATCCAACCTAGGCTTTAGAGGGTTTTGCAGTCAAATTATGCTCGCGTAGAGTTGACAGCAATTCATTTAAACCCAAATAGTGATCTTCCCAAATATTACTGAAAAGACAGATGTCGTCTAAGTATGCAATGACATCTGAACGATATGAGAGAATTCGACGCATCATGCGTACGAAAGTAGCCGGGGCGTTCATAAGCCCGAAAGGCATAAAATTCCACTGAAACAAACCCCTAGGTGTTGAGAAAGCAGTGAGAGGTTTGGCGTGTTCAGTTAACGGAACTTGCCAATAGCCTTTTGACAAGTCAAGTTTAGTAAAGAATCGAGAGTTAGAAAGTCTAGTAAGTAGATCTTCTAATAAAGGCATAGGTTCAGCATCGAATTTCGTAACTTGGTTCAATTTGCGATAATCTACGCAAAGGCGTATGTTATTGTCTTTCTTTCGAACAATAACCATGGACGAAGAGTATGCTGAGGTGGATGGTTCAATTATCTTCAATTGTATCATCTCATCCAATTCTTTCTCGACTTGTGCTTGGAAATGAATAGGAATAGGATATGGTCTTACTCTGATCGGAGTATGATCAGTAACTATAATGTCATGCTCAATGACATTTGTGTGTCCAGGAATGTCGGTAAGGACATCCTGAAATGCTTGTAGCGTAGAAGATACTTGTCCCTGTTCTTTAAAAGACAAATTAGAAGAAACAGTAACGTTTCTCCATGATTCCGTAGAAGTAAGTGGAATCACAGGAAGAGGTAGATTGACTTCCGAAAAAGTGGTTTCCTCATCCTGTATAACTGACAGGGATGAGATATGACCTTGTTGGACTGGAGAGTCGTCCGTTGCCTGGAAAAAAGCTGCAAATAGTCTGGTCGCTCATGATATTCCGTAAGCATATTTATATGGAAGGTTTTATGCATTCCATCAATATCGACAACATAGTCGACATCGGAAATCTTCGAGACTATTGCATATGGACCTTTCCATGTAATAAGAAGTCTGTTCTCTCTGGAAGGGAGTAAAACAAACGCTTTGTCTCCAGGACAAAGTTGACGTAGCCGTCTCTTCTTATTAGCAAATTGTCTTGCCTTTTCCTTTGCAAATTCGGATGATGAAGTTGCTAGCTTGCATGCTTCAATAAAAATTTTTCTGAGAGCAATGACATACTCATATGAAGATTGTGTGTCATTGTCGATATTATCAGCAGTTATAAGATCATGCAGCAAAGACATAGGACCGCGCGGTCACGCGCCAAAGACAAGTTAAAAAAGAGAAAATCCTGTATGTTCGTTGGGGACCTCCCTATAGGCACAGAGAGCCGCGGGTAGGACTCTGTCCCATTCCTAAGGATGATCCTCAGTTATCTTCCCCAGTAAGTTCTTGAGTGTTCTATTAAGACGCTCAACTAACCCATTAGACATTGGGTGATAAATACTACTCAAATATCTTTTAATGTGCAGAGTAGACATTACCTGCGACATTGTCTCTGATATCAATTGTGTGCCATGGTCTGACAATATTTCCCCAGGAAAACCTAAACGAGAAAATATAAGCCAAAGAGCGTCTGCGATATCAGCAGTGGAAATGCTCTTAAGAGGAATAGCCTCTGGCCAATGCGTGCACATATCAACGCATGTAAGGATAAATTGATGTCCCCTGGCCGATTTAGTCTTAAAATGGCCAATGATATCTATAGCCATTTTCTGAAACGGCCGAATAGGAATGTCTGCAGCCTGAATAGGCGCAGCATGCCGTGGACCTCTAGATTTCACCTTTTGACATATTTTGCAAGACCGGCAATAAATTCGTATGTCTTTATTGACAAATGGCCAAAAGAAAGACCCCAGAACTCTCGACTTAGTTCGGGGAAAACCCATCAATCCAGCACACTGAGAATCGTGTGCATGTTGAAGAATTAAAGCTCTCATTCTTTTGGGTACGTGAATTTGAGAATGCATAGTCGCGTCTGAGTGTTGTACCATACGCACTAGTATACCATTCTTCATAGTGATATATGATTTGCGATTCGTATTCTGATTCGGATCACCGTTTTTAGCGAGAAGAAAGAATTTCTTTAAAGACGGGTCTTTTTCTTGTAACTTCACAAACGAGTCATGCGAAATCACCAAGTGATCATCTTGGCTACTTACTTCATTAACTTCAATAGATGAAGTTTGAGGAATAAGAGCTTGTGCTCTTGTTACCACTGCATTGGCTGTTTGCATATTCCGTTCTTCCCAGGTGGCAATTTGCTGCGGGGTGCATTCCTTAACCCCGTGAATACGACCGATTATAAGATCCGCAATAGGATTAGGTAGAAGACACGCGTGGACATCTCCCGTAATGAAAGGAGTAGCAATGTGAATAATAGCAGTCGAGTAATTTTCTACTGTGCTACCAAATGTTACACATTTAACTATTTTTCCCTTGCACAGCGAGGATCTATAAGCGATTGCTTAACCCCAATAATAGTGCACCCAGAATCAAATAGCACTGAGACTGGGTTACTATCCACGAGACCTTTATGCAAGATAAGCGATCCTCTCCCGTCATGCGCAATTGCAGCAGGGAGAGCGGGCAGAGGGTGACCACAACTTAAAGTAGTTACAGTGGTCGGTTCAAATAATGTTGAGCATTGGGTGCATTTAGATGCTCTCCCAAAGTCAAAAGCAGCACAAGTGACAGCATTAGAATTTGTATTATCGTTCACTTGATTATTAGCACCATGAGACTCTTGTTGTACAGAGTTTTCCTGGTGATATGATCTCTTTTTCTTGTATTGAGATCTACCACGATTATTATTCCCTCTGAAATTATCATAGTTTGATCTACCTTGACCACCGCTCTGGTTCGAATCCCAGTTTCCATAATCACTATTGTCATTACCCCATTGATTATAGTGTTTACCTGTTTGGTTTCGATGCCCCCGCGAAGGATAGCCTTGAAAGTGTCTATAGTGACTACCTCTCCGCAAATTTCCATAATTATTGGACCCGAAATAACGAGGACTATCTGATCGCCTCCAGTTCTTTGAAGAAGACCCATTATATGATGGGTTACCCTGATTCTGATCATAATTACGATTGCTCTTCTTATTGAAGTTGTGTTGAGCACCTTGGAATTTATTCATAAAGTTAGGGCCATATGGTGCTGCAGAAGCAACCGGCAATTCTTCTTTCACTTTAGCATTGCTAACAGTAGCATGGGGATGTGCAGTGACGTACTGGCAACAGTATTCTTCCATGTCTTTTATGTCCTTAGGTTTACGCTCATGAATAAAAGCAAGGAAAGACTCATTGACAGATGACATAACTTTATCTCGAAGTAATAAGTCCATAATGGCTTCATATGTTTTTTTCTGTTTTAGACAGCTCAATCCAACATGTGAATGTAAGACAAATCTTAGTAATAAAGTCAGAGAACTCTACTCCAGTTTCTGGTAGCATTGTTTTAAAACGAAGACGATAATCTTCTTCTTTTAATTGATATCTTTTAAGTAATGTTGCCCTGACAACATCATAATTAGTTCTATCAGTTTCCTCTACTGCCATTACAGTACTTAATGGTTCACCTGAAAGTAATTCCATCAGTTGTCCGACATATTGTTCCTTATCTACCTTATGCGTTACGCATGTTAATTGAAATCTATCAAGGTAGAAGGTTATGTCGTCCTTTAGAGGGTTGAAAGGAGGTAATTTGACCTTATAAGTATTCTCCTTTATCTTCCCCAAAGTTGCTTGAGGGGCACTCATATTCATCACCTTTAACTTCTCTATCTCCAAAGTTAACAGTTTTTCTTCATGTTCCATTTGTGCTTTCCTTTCCTCAGCAGCAGCTTGAAGTTTTCTCTCTTCAGCAGCAGCTTGAAATTTCCTCTCTTCAGCAGCAGCAGCAGCAGCTTGAAGTTTTCTCTCTTCAGCAGCAGCTTCTCTGTTTAATCTTTTATTTTCAGCTTCAGCAGCAGCTTGAAGTTTTCTCTCTTCAGCTTCTCTTTGTTGCTGTATTCTTCTATCTTCAGCTTCTCTGTCCAACTGCATTTGCATCCTTTTCTCTTCAGCCTTCTGTGCCTTGGCATATTGAGCAAGTGCAAACTCTTCCAATTTCTCACCAGTTTTGCCAAGGGATTTCCCTTGCTCAATAAAGACATCTAATGTAGACATTCTGTCTAATAATATGAGATCAGACCTGAAAAATTGAATAAATTACCTTATTCCAACCTCAATGGGAGACAAGTCTGTAATACTTGACTTGTATACTCACTTCACTTTATCTATCCCAATCTCCGTGGGAGACAAGTCTTTTAATCAAAAACTTGTATAATCACCTTGTTTCTTTATAATAATATGATCATAAATAACCTCTATCTGAAAAGTGCATCATATTAACAATAATAGTTCATGACCAAGTATATATATAGACTGTGTATGATAAACATGTATACGATAACAATACAAAGACAAGAATATAGAACAACCGAAAACGTTCGCAGAAGTCAAATGATAAATAAAGCTTAACTAAATCTAATGTTGTAAAAAATTACAATGATAACTGCGAAAAAATCAAACCAAATGACAACACTGTTATAAACAAAAAGGTGTATAGAAATAAATGAAAGGAAGGAAGAGAGCAGACAATTACAAACAAAACAAATCAAAAATCAAAGAATGGAAAAAAATAACGAAAACGACACTAACACATCTCATCACAGCTAAGAAAAAAAAATGAAAAGTAGCAACACACGTCGCTCGCAATTTCCGCTGTGGGAAATATGCACAGTCCCTACAGAAAACGCTCTCAATAGAACCTCTGTCACGTGGTATATTCTAAAGGAGTCACCTTCCCAACCAACCCGCGAAACATACACACTAACACAATATGTAAACAAAGAACATGTGATATGTGAATACACAATAAAGAATGTGTGTAGAGGAAGGCTCAGTTGAACATAAATAAAGGCGCAGTTTACTACACAAACGGGCCACTTATCTTAAGCACAATCCTCAAACACCCGCAAAGATGCAGTACAATGCGGTACAACTGTAAACAACAATGGAAGACACCGTAAACTTGACTACCGTTGAAGTGTAGCTACCGTAACTTGACAAACAGGTAGTGGTCTCCAAAGTGTAGTATATGTAAACAACAGTTTGACCTCCTGAGCTTTAACGTAAACAACGTGACTTGACAATATATGTCCATTGACGACCGTCAAAATGTAGAAAGTTGTTTATCTCCAACGTACAGCGTAAATGAAGCTCATAAGTATCTGTGGTCCATGAAGCATTATAAAGTTTTTACCTGCTTACCACTGTTCGCTGCATATCTGTCAATCCACAATGTTATGTAGACACCCACGAATCTGGTCCACCAGACGTAACAGTCTGTTGTGACAGTCTAGTGTTGCGTTGTTGAAACAGATTAGTATAGCCCCATCAACTGGGCACCAGATGTAACATGGTGTTTTGGTGACTGTTTATTACCAGATGTTAAAGTCTGTTTGCTCGTGTGAATTCTGGTATATGTACCGTGTTGAAGTGTCGCTGAGTAGGCGTGTCGTTGGTCACCAGGACAGTGTAATATGGACGTGAATCTAAGTCACCAGCGTGAGGCACTGCCAGGATGTAGTGAAGTCACACACACAAACAGCATACATGTTTTCTCAGGTGTGTAGAACAAATGATAAGATGTTGTAGTGAGTAATGGTGTGTGTATACAGCAGATCGAGAACACAAAGTCGTATAGGCTCTTATTTAGGAACACACAAACTCACTCCACTACACGTAGAAGTCATAGATGTGGTTAATGCAGATGACTTTCTCTTCAACATTTATTACAGCAATAATACGTACACGGACAGCATATACGTATGTATAAACGAGTGGCGTTCAGAAAGTAATGCACCACATCGTTTTTCTCAGCTGCTGTTTATTCAAAAAGCATGAAATTTATGCACAATATACATGGATATGTCATGTA
The DNA here is from genome assembly GCA_024509875.1 of Oreohelix idahoensis. Taxonomy (NCBI): domain Eukaryota; kingdom Metazoa; phylum Mollusca; class Gastropoda; order Stylommatophora; family Oreohelicidae; genus Oreohelix; species Oreohelix idahoensis. The sequence goes on from JAMPIV010002299.1 coordinate 493,212, forward strand.
AACATCGGTATTATTCAACATAATCCCCATCAATTTGTACGGCTTTATGCCAGCGGGAAACAACTGCATGTATTCCTAGCCAGTACCAGATTTTGTCTTGATCATGTAGCCATTTCTTCGCTGCATGAATCACTCCTTCATCATCTTCAAACATTGTCCCACGGAGTGCATCTTTAAGTGGACCAAACAGATGAAAATCAGAGGGTGCCAAATCGGGACTATAGGGTGGATGGGGTAGTACAGTACAGCCCAATTTGGTGATTGCTGCCAACGTTGCCAGACTTGTGTGAGGGCGCGCATTGTCGTGAAGGAGAAGCAGGTCTGCTGGATTCTTGTGCGGCCGAACTCTGCAAAAACGTTGATTGAGTTTTTTCAATGTCTTAATGTAAGCTTGCGAATTGATTGTCTCTCCTCTTGGCATAACGTCCACAAGAATCACACCTTCAATGTCCCAAAAGACAGTGATCATGACCTTTCCAGCTGAAGGAATTGTCTTGAATTTCTTTCTTCTTGGTGATTGCGGATGATGCCACTCCATTGACTGTCTTTTTGTCTCAGGTTCAAAATGATGTGCCCAGGTTTCGTCGCCTGTAACGATCTTAGCCAAAAAGTTCTCTCCATCAGCATTGAAACGCTCCAACAATTCAGAAGAAATTGCTTTCCTTTGCAATCGGTGGTCATTTGTGAGACTTCGAGGAACCCATCTTGCGCAAACCTTAGAAAATCCGAGAGTTTTTTATAACTGCATTTGCACTACCAATGCTGACTGACAGCTGTAAGGCCAATTGTTGAGTAGTGATTCGCGTATCAGTAAGAATAATGCCCTTAGCGCATTTCAACATTTCTGCGTTTGGTGGCTGTGGCAGGACGTCCACAGCGAGGCCGATCAAGCAGCTCCGTATCTCCACTTTCTCATTCTTTGATTCTCTGAACCAAGCGACTGACTGTACACCTGTCGACTGCAAAACTTCCATACACATCACATAGACGCTTGTGAATATTCACAACAGTTTCCTTCTCTGCAATGAGAAATTCTATCACAATTCGCTGTTTATAACGCAAGTTGCTAACACGCTCCATTTCAACGGTTTAGGGCAGCCGTATTATTTGGCCGGTTGCGGTGCAATTTGGTGCACACAATTGGCACATGCCATATAGATAAATATAACAAAGGTCAAGGTTTATAAATAGAAGTATATATTTAATATCACAGTGTTTTTTTTCCAGTTGTCAAATATTTCTTCAAATATTTTTCCAATTGTAAAATACTTCTTCAAACGTTTTTTCCAGTTGTCAAATATTTCTTCAAATGTTTTTTTCTAGTTGTCAAATATTACTTCAAACGTTTTTTCCAGCTGTCAAATATTTCTTCAAAGATTTTTTTCAGTTGTCAAATATTTCTTCAAATGTTTTTTCAAGTTGTCAAATATTTCTTCAAATGTTTTTTTTCTAGTTGTCAAATATTTCTGCAAACGTTTTTCAAGTTGTAAAATATTTCTTCAAATTTTTTTTTCTAGTTGTCAAATATTTCTTCAAAATGTTTTTTCCAGTTGTCAAAATATTTCTTCAAACGTATCTTCCAGTTGACAAATATTTCTTCAAATGTGTTTTTGTCCAATTGTAAAATAGTTCTTCAGATATTTCTTTAAATAATTCTTCAAATGTTTCTTCCAGTGGTCAAATATTTCTTCAAATGTTTTTTTTTATTTTATTTTATTTTATTTTTTTTTTTAGTTGCCAATATTTCTTGCAGCTGTCAAATACTTCTTTAAATATTTCTTTATATATTTCTTGCAGTTTTCCAAACTTTTCATTAAATATTTTTTCCGGTTGACAGTACTTGACAATTCAAATAATTATTGCAGCTGTCAAAAGGGTACATAAGGGAAGAGAGATATTTTTAGATTGAAAAAGGTGAAGTGGTGACATTGTCGGAGTCAACTATTCTTTTTATGTAAAAAACGATAGGGAGTTGCGGTGTTGTTTGTATATTGAATTTGAAAAGACCAACCTGGCTCAAGATTGTTCCTCAGATCGGTAAATCCCACAAGAGCTGACGTACTTTTTTGTTCTTATTACAACGGCTAACTGTGTTACCGCTAGTTATGAAACCAGATCGATGGTCAGGCAGACTTCACGAGGAAACCATTGATCGTAGACCTCGTAAAATGCCGTTAGCAAAGAGGGTCGAACGGCTTCAGATAGAGTGGGTGTCGTCAGCGCTAAATATGGGCTATCGGTATCCAGCTCGCATAGCTTGTTAAAATTCAGACTTTTTGCCTGGGCTTATTCACGAAAACATGTTTTCTCAATGTTCCATTATGGATGGACATGCGTTATTTGGAGATAAGGCGGCCGTTGCAAATATGCCATGCTCAAAACACGGTCGATGACAATCTGGGCGAAGATTAAGACACGGACAATAAGATAACGAAGGTGCTGTTGTAGCACGGAAAAATACGTAATCGTTTCCACCCAGACTTGTAATAAATAATTACGATAAAGTGACATCTTGAAAGAGGTTATAAATAATAGATATGGGAAGTAGTGAGTTTGTAAACATGACAGGCGAAACGGAAGACGCAAAACCTTATATGGTAATGGAGACATCTTGTGTACTCTTGACTGTATACAGAATAACACAACGAGAAGTAATACACAACAGCACAAACAGAAGGTGTACACAATTACACAAACATGCAGTATACACAACAACACAAACAGACGGTATATACAACAACACAAATGGTATTCAAAACGACACAAAAGGTAAAAACAACAACACAAACAGATGGTATACACAACAACACAAACAGACGGTATACAGAACAGCACAAACAGACGATGTACACAACAACACAAACAGATGGTATGCATAACAACACAAACAGGCGGTATACACAACAACACTCATAGTATACACCACAACACGAAAGGTATACACTACAACACAGCCATTATACATAACAACGCAAATAGTATACACAACAACACAAGCAGGCGGTATACACAACAACACAAATAGTATACACCACAACACAAGAGGTATACACAACAACATAAAAGGTATGCACAACAACACAAACAGTATCCACAACAACACAAACAGTATACAAAACAACTCAAATGGTAGGCTATACACAACAACACAAATGGTATACACAACAACGCAAATGATATACACCACTTAACAATGTAAATGGTTCACACAACAATACAAACAGACGGTATACACAATAACACAAACAGACGGTATACAAAATAACACAAACAGACGGTATACACAACAAAACAAACAGACGGTATACACAACACAAACAGACGGTATACACAAAAATACAAACAGATGGTATACACAACAATACAAACAGACGGTATACACAACAACACAAACAGACGGTATACACAACAACACAAACAGACGGTATACACAACAACACAAAAAGACGGTGTACGCAACAATACAAACAGACGGTTTCATGTTCCTGTTGAGACGGAGGACTGGAGATGATGAGAAAAATTTTACGTTAGTGACACGTGAGCCAAGGGACGGCACTCTGTTTTCATGTTTTGTTTCATCGTGAGACAGTGTGTCCTCCCTTGGTTCAGCACTACAGACATCATCAAGATGGATTCCCACTGTGAACGATGTCAGGTCAAAATTGTCCATTAGAAACATCGGAATTTAAACTGATCACTCAGCGTTTACATCATCATCATCATCATCACCTCCTTCACCATCTTATAGTGCAATGCGCATCAACTAATTCACACCAAACCATCATGTGAAGTGCCATCTTTCCGTATCTTTATTATTCTGTCGAGGTCTTGCGTGCAATTGTCTTCTTTGTGTGTTTTTTTCTTTTTATCACGTTCTTTTCCACTACCTTAAAGATTCCAGAACAAAAACTACCTTGTAGTGCAATCAGCTGTAGTCTTCACTGTATGTCCTAACTGTATGTCCTAACTGTAGTCTTCACTGTATGTTCTAACTGTATGTCCTAACTGTATGTCCTAACTGTATATCCTAACTGTAGTCTTCACTGTATGTCCTAACTGTATGTCCTAACTGTATGTCCTAACTGTATATCCTAACTGTAGTCTTCACTGTATGTCCTAACTGTATGTCCTAACTGTATGTCCTAACTGTATATCCTAACTGTAGTCTTCACTGTATGTCCTAACTGTATGTCGTAACTGTAGTCTTCACTGTATGTCCTAACTGTATGTCCTAACTGTATGTCCTAACTGTATATCCTAACTGTAGTCTTCACTGTATGTCCTAACTGTATGTCCTAACTGTATGTCCTAACTGTATGTCCTAACTGTATATCCTAACTGTAGTCTTCACTGTATGTCCTAACTGTATGTCCTAACTGTATGTCCTAACTGTATATCCTAACTGTAGTCTTCACTGTATGTCCTAACTGTATGTCCTAACTGTAGTCTTCACTGTATGTCCTAACTGTATGTCCTAACTGTATGTACTAACTGTAGTCTTCACTGTAAGTCTTAACTGTATGTCCTAACTGTATGTCCTAACTGTAGTCTTCACTGTATGTCCTAACTGTATGTGTTAACTGTATGTCCTAACTGTATGTCCTAACAGTAGTCTTCACTGTATGTCCTAACTGTATGTCCTAACTGTATGTCCTAACTGTAGTCTTCACTGTATGTCCTAACTGTATGTCCTAACTGTATGTCCTAACTGTATGTCCCAACTGTATGTCCTAAGTAATTCTAACATCTTTTCTTGGCTTCTTCTTCCTTTGGTATGTGCTCAGTCTTTCTATTTTAACATGCTGCGGTATGATATCAGTTGTCACCATGGAGTCGAAGAATCGCTTTGACGATGATGTTCATGATGTTCTGTCGCTTGCTTCCAGGTTTTCTTCTTTTGTTTATTACCCAGTTGGCTGTATTGAATTTCAGATATATACCCCACGATCTTTTTCAGCAAATTCTGGCATTCTTGTATCCATGGTTTTGGTCTTTGAGATTCTCGCGGACATAAAATAAAAAACAATTTGGATTCAAGGATATAAGACTGAGGGCACAGAAACTGGCGAATGCTCTAAGGGAAGAAACTCTGTCTGCGTGTGGATCTCATCATGAGACAGTGCATCCTCCCTCAGATTCACTTCGTCCTTGACCTCAACGTTGTTTACAAACTGGTCGTGCTGATGACACCATCTTGTGCAGAATAGACATCACGTGACCGTGGAATACTTCCTCCTAACATGACAAAAATTATTCCTGGCATCACCAGATAACTAACACCTGACATGACAATACATATTCCTGGCATCAAGAAATAGCTGACTCCTGACATGACAATACATATTCCTGACATCGATAGATAACTAACTCTGGACATGGTCAGGTTACGGGAATCACGTGAATGGCACGATAAGAGAAGCCATTCTGGGCGGTAAACAAATCTAACTGTAGAAAGGTAGATCTCTAGCGCCACACTGTTTTAAAGCGTGTCTATGTTTGTGACGTGTTTGTCTCCCCTGCTTCGCAGTAGTTGTCCAACAATGGCTAAACGTAGAGTATAATGATGAGGTATTCAAAGGTCATCAACCTTCGCTGCTCTTGGTAGAGATATAACAAGATGAATGATGCTTCAACTTGTCGTAACTTTGTATGAGAAATAAGTCTTGTGGATAGTGGTCCCGTTTAGAGTGTAGAATGATAGTGAAGGCTCTGTGAAAATAAGGATTTAGGAAAGAGAGATAGTTGATTCACAAGTGCTGGGAAGAGTAGGGACAGTCTCTGTTTACGACAATTTGTTGTCTTTCAAAACTATTCCTACCACTCGTCTGAACAAACAATTGTTTGCCAGGTTCCAGACACTCAGGTGCACACATCAATTTGGTGCTTCATGTACACAGACGTACGTGAATACAGCTACAAATAACGAATATGGGGTACTTTGGGCCTGGGTATTCCAACACAAATAATAAAAGTTTTAATACGTTTATTATCAATAAAAATTACTCACAACAGGTATCAGGTTACAATCATAATCATAGTGTACAAAATACAAATAGCAAGGTGGGGGGAATGGGGTGGGGGGGGGGGTTAGAAGGAGTATCCAATACGCCCTTCCCGCTTGTATTTATCAAAGAAAAAAATAACCCAGTCGCGAAAGACGGGGGGGGGGGGGGGGGGGGGGGATGATCAGAGATAGGTAATTTAACTCAACAGTAAATTTATTTCTCTGAAAAAAAAAGTTACAATATTATGTATAGGGGTTGTAAAGAAAATCGTATTTTGTTCTCAAAGGTTTTCCCGTTACTTCCCAGAGCTAAGGGGGGGGGGGGGGGGGGTTGGTGTGTGGAACAGAGTTAAGAAAATCTCATTTAAGAAAACTATACAAGGAATACAGACAAAAGGTGCTCCAGGTAAGTTAATTATAAGGGTTACAGAATAAATCTCCTTTTAGTCACGCAAGCTAGTGAAGGCACATGTACTCTCACACACTTACCGAACGTGTAATCTAGCTGTTACCCGATGATGGTTTTACTATGTTGAAGATTACTTTGAAAGTTACTGATGCATTATTGATGAACTATTAAATATTATAACTGATGACTGGTCTTGGAGATTGAATAAATGGTGATGGGTGTTACCTTAATGGTCAAACTGTTCATACGCCCACACAGAGCAGAACAGTAATTCTTATATCACGCGAATGTTGAAATATCAAATTCTGTAAGACTAACATACCACTGCTACACACGAGATACTGTTAGTGAATTCAATCTGTTTGTTGACCTAGATTTCCGCCACACAGGCTATTTATGATCCTAAACTACGCCACCCAGGCTAGAAACGCGAATACCTATAGTCACATCTCCACTTCTCATAATCATTAGCGCTCTACAACATCAACACTAGATCCTCTCAGCAACGGTCGGCATTACCGTGCTAATGTAATAAATAATGGCTTCCTTAACTCTTTAAGTCCCAATCGACTTTATAAAGGCTCAGGGGTTAGATGCGCTTGGCCCAATCAACTTTAAAAAGCCTTTAGTATATGTGCCTCTGTTTGAAACTGTTTCTAATTATAACTACCCACAAAGTCATTTCCGACTGCAAGTACATTCTTTTAAATACCGCATGTGTTTAAGAGTGAACATGTTTCTGTTTTGAGATATTTATTTTAGATTTTTAAAGCGATTTTTTTTAAGCGCATATCCTCCATTTTACCTTGAATAACTAATCATTTTTTTAAGCGCATATACTCCATTTTACCGTGAATAACTAATCATTTTTCAATAAAAGCTTTTATGCTTGTAGCACAAGAGTAAAGTACATCCATTTACCTTCAGTTTTATATACAACAACAAAGTTATTTATGCATATGAACATTTAAAAAAATTATTTCCAAATAACAACAATAAAAACGCACTGGGGTGGCCATTTTTGCTTGGGCCAAACCCACTTTTTTGCTTGGGACTGAAAGAGTTAAATCTGCTCAATAAAGACGCTCTCAACATTGGCGCTTTAATGTAGATATGGATCCTCTCAATTATAACAAATGGCCTCCTTAAATATGCTTCATCAAAGACGCTCTCAACCTTGGCGCTTTAATGTAGATATGGATCCTCTCAATAATAACAAATGGCCTCAAACGATGCTTCTAACATCAGCATTATAATAAATAGACAATGGATCCTTTTCCCAGCAAACGGTTGTCCTCACCGTGCTATCAATAATAAATGGCCTCAAACGATGCTTCTAACATCAATAGTGAATACTCGCGGCAATTTCTCGCAAGACTGCTCTCCATGGCAGTCTGCAGTAATCTCGCCTTCACTCATCTTGACATTTATATAGTCAAACATAAGTCCTGGATCCTTACCTCTTCAAAAATACTCACAAACACAATTCTCCAATAAACTCAGGAATTATAGGCCTACACAAATCATGGCCTCTATAACTTTTGCACAACGCAGGCATACTCAAAACACACACTGTAGGACCGACCTCTCCCGTCGGTACCCAAAAACAGAATGCTCTTAGTTCACACACTCTAGTCCCGCCTAAAAAGACACGAGACTCGGCTGTTTAAAAAACACAACTCAGTCTCGATAATTGCATGGGCTAGTCACACGAGCTCACTCACAGCTCACGACAGTTCAGAGAAAACACATCTCCGCAATTTGAACTGCCCAGTGTTCGCCCCGCTTACCGACCTGGAAACTTCTCGACCACACGAGGGAATTCCCCTAATACATTTTTAACTTAACATCAGCTTAATCAAGCAACGTAACCCGCAATCGAATCTATTCGCTTAACATTTTCAAGATCACCTCCCTTTGATAATATTTACTCTGTATCACTAGCACTCCGTGGAAATTATACAGAAACAGCACTAAACAATTGACCTACGTGAATTGTCTGTTCTTCGGTGTACAGCCCCAGATTTAGCGGGTTCTGTCGTTAACAAAAGGTCCCGAAATCGCTGGACGTTGAAGCTTAATTATACTGTTTTTGTTATATATTTAAAAAGTTCCAGGGAAAGGCACGGTCATAGGTACAGGTGGTGATACTAGTGTGGTCACTTAGATTCGCCGCTGTTGGTGAAAAACTTAAGCGTACTGTCAAAGACTAAACACTGAGGTATATTTTCTTCAGGGGGTTGTAAATCCGATGAAAATTACTTGACAGAAAGTGTTCAGGTAAATCTATGTTCTTTCTCACAATTTGAGTAGTAAGTAAAATGATTTCGACTGGCCAATGTTCTTCTCCAGTTTAACTTTAAAAAACTTTATGAATTAGGAGTTTACAATAGTCTTTGGGTGTGCTTTGTTTCTGATAACTTCAGTTAGCTGAATCTCACAGGATCGCCACAAAGATTAAATTGTAAAATGTTTATAAGTCGTTGACAGGACTCTGTGTATAATTAATTGCTGGGATGCAAGGTTTGAATGATCATTCGTCTAGCACAGAAAATAATTCACTCAAATAGCCAACAATTTAGATGAAATCTAGCAGGGATTCGACTATGTGCTAGTGAATCTTAGAATTCTGGCAAAACGAATGATAAAATGCAGTTTTCAGAGTTCTTTATTTATACTATTCGGCATATAAGTTGAAAGGTACATGTGAAATTTTCACACCTTTCTTCATCTTGAGGAAAATCGAAATCCTACACCGCCCGTTCGCTGCATGTTATTCCATTTGCTGGTCGTTCCGTCTCTCCTGTTCGTGTCCATCTTGCGAGCGGTTTAACGGTTCGCATGAAGATGTGAAATTCTTGCGAGACGTTGCTCGACTACTTATGTGGCTCCAGTGTCTTTGAGGTTAAAGTCGCTTTCCCGATAGGCTCTGGCAACACCCATAAGGCAGGTACGAACGAAGGGTGTCGCCAAATGCTTGCATTCTGCTCATATTTCTGAGCCCCCTGCTGAAGGTGATTCGGCAATTAGTAATGTTTTAGCTCTCCATGTTTAAGTATTTAAAGCAGTTTGATTCATGCGGGTGTAGACTTACAATTCACTCAAAGAGTAATTAATCCAACAATAATTTTAAAGTTACTGATAAACAGATTTAATAATCACTTACGGGTTAACAATGTAAAATAAATTATGGTGTTTATAAAAATGAAGCGAAAATATTTATCATCATCGAATGATATAAATTGTTGTGGAACTTATAAAAAATGTGGAAATAAACTTTGGTTGCGCTGTTATAGTACTTAGCCTCCAGTGTGCGGTCGGTTGGCATCTGTTTCAACCGCTGTTGATTCCCAAATGTGCCTTGGACTATTCCTTTCTACAATAGTCAAGTGTTCTGGCAGCAACCTCTCCTGCACAAGGTCAAAGTACCTGCTTAGGTTGTCAAGTCAAGCGTCTTCAAGGTCCGTCTGATGAGGTGTCTAGCGTCGACTGCTGGTACCTTGTACCACTAACTTAGAGGAAAACAAATGCCTTTTTTGAGTATTGGGTCTCCTGATAAGAGCATCAGGCGAACTCCGCTTCCATCTACCACTTCTTCTTCCTCAAAAAATTGTGCCCTTCCTGAGCGTTTATTTTAACCCCAGTGAGTCGGAGAAAATTGCTTTTCGACAGCAGAATCGAAAATTTATATATATATATATATATATATATATATATATATATATATATATATATATATATATATATATATATGTGTGTGTGTGTGTGTGTGTGTGTGTGTGATGGGGCCGGAAAGACGCCCCCTTCATGTTCAAGGCATATTTATCGCCCATATATTTTCGATGTGCGCGCAGCACGCTGGGGTGTAAAAATTCTGACGAGATAGAAGATATATGTGTTTAGGCCACAATAAAGCCTAAACTATAATTGTGTTATATTTGATAGTCGTGTGTTATATTTGATAGCGGTAGGTTTTATCTGTGTTTTCGTGCCTAATAAAGCAAATATCGCGAGTGTTATTTATGCGGCCAAATTAATACGCCTAGCGCGCAGTAAGTTGAGTGATTAGCCTAGTGCCTATATAAAGCGTGCGATGGCCAGCAGCGGCCTTTCATAAGTATCAGTCCAGACGAGAGAACAAACGAGACGAGGTGACCGGTTCGTATGAAGTATTCATATGCTCATGCAGTAGTGGTGTCGGTGGCAATCTGTGTTACATGGTGAGATTGCCAGCCTCATGCACAACACCATACTAGTCTCATTGGACGACATGCATGAGTGTGTGTGTGTGTGATAGCTGAGTGTGTGCTCTTGCAGAAGTGGTTTCAGTAGCAATCTATGTTACACGGTGAGATTGCCAGCCTCATGCACAACACCTTACTAGTCGCATTGGACGACACGCATGAGTGTGTGCGTGTGTGGATAGTTTAGGGTGTCAGGTGGCGTTGGAAGGACTGTTTGGCAGTGTGAAAGTATCGTTTTATTTAACTATGATTTTAACTAGCCCGTGCTTTGTTTTGCCGTTTCAGGATTAGCAACTGAGCACTAGCTGGGTGGGTGTTTGTTTGGTTGTTTGGTTTTTGTTTCACTTTGTTATTAATGTTTAATGTTTTGTTTCGTTGTGCTCTTAGTCCACCTGATAGGGTTGTAGAAAATAAATACAGAGACCCTGCTTAAGAATCAGAGTTTATATTGTTGATTAGGGTCGGGTGCGAGTGTGAAAGATAGAGTGAATCACATATCAACAACATCATCATCATCTTCTTTTCTCGCCCACCCTATCATAATATATAGTATAAATATAGATATATGACTATATAAATATAAATATTTATTAATATATATCATATATATATATATATGTTATAGATATATATATATACGAAGGGTCATTCCGAAAAGTAATGCACCAAAAATCGTTTTTCTTTCTCATCTAATAATGAAGATAGAAGCATGAAGTTTTGCACACTTCAAATATTGCATGTGCCAATTGTGTGTACCAAATTGCACCGCAACCGGTCAAATAATACGGCTGCCCTAAACCGTTGAAATGGAGCGTGTTAGCAACTTGCGTTATAAGCAGCGAATTGTGATAGAATTTCTCGTTGCAGAGAAGGAAACTGGTGTGAACATTCACAAGAGACCTATGAGATGAGTATGGAAGTTTTTGCAGTCGACAGGAGTACAGTCAGTCGCTGGGTTCAGAGAATCAAAGAATCAGGAATTGGAGATACGGAGCTGCTTAATCAGCAGCACTGTGGATGTCCTGCCACAGCCACCAACGCAGAAATGTTGACATGCGCTGAGGGCATCATTCTTACTGATAGGCTAATCACTACTCAACAATTGGCCTTACAGCTGTCAGTCAGCATTAATAGTGCAAATGCAGTTATATAAACTCTCAGATTTTCTAAGGTTTGCGTAAGATGGATTCCTCGAAGTCTCACAAATGACCACCGATTGCAAAGGAAAGCAATTTCTTCTGAATTGTTGGAGCGTTTCAATGCTGATGGACAGCACTTTTTGACTAAGATCGTTACAGGTGACGAAACCTGAGCACATCATTTTGAACCCGAGACAAAAAGACAGTAAATGGAGTAGCATCATCTGCAATCACCACGAAGAAAGAAACTCAAGACAATTCCTTCAGCTGGAAAGGCGATGATCACTGTCTTTTGGGACATTGAAGGTTTGATTCTTGTGGACGTTATGCTAAGAGGAGAGACAATCAATTCGTAAGCTTACATTAAGACATCTAAAAAACTCAATCAACGTTTTCGCAGAGTTTGGCCGTACAAGACACACTAGTCTAGCAACACGGGAAGCAATAAAACAAAAATAAAAAAAAAACCACCAAATTGGGTTTGGGACTACTACCTGCTCTCTATGGAGCCTGGGGCCACTTCTGCTGTTGGTTCTTTATGAGTAAACCGCACAGTTATTTGCAGGGATGAGGTTGCCAGCCTCATATGCCACTGTACATTCATAAGCATCTTATACATGTCAAAATGGAAATTTTAAATACAAAATGTACATATTTCAACTTACCCCCAGTTTTCCTAATTTTGTCGGGCAACGGATTTAAACAGCGTCAAATTATCCTTTAATTTGTGATAGAGGTGATTTATTTATTTATTTTCTGAAAACTTATTAAGATTCCGTCTCTTTCAGGTGAGTTAGGTGCCTAACTTAGAGCACTAGAAGTGGGATCCGGGAACTTAAAGCACAAAGTGATGCCTCTGGGGCTACTGTTTTATAAATTATAATTCACTTCCAGTACTATGGCCTGTCCTATATTAAGGTCCTAATATTCCGTGTTCCTGGTTGTCTATATTTTCTTCTCGAAGCAATTGGAAGTCAGTGAAATAGTCTTACAACGATGCAGCATATAAACGAAATTGTCCGGATACGCACCCAGGCTGCTGCGTTGAGGAGAAGTCCAAATAGGAGTAGTCGATCTTAGCATCTCACATGCCAAACCAATTGCCTATACGTGTCTTACTTTTTTAGGGGTTTATTCTCCCACTGCCCTCCTCTCGTGTAGAACATAACTACATGACAGCATAAGATGTTTCCATTTACGTATGATTTTCAAACTCCATTACCATATAAGGTCTTGCCACTTTCGTGGATATTTTGTCATGTATACAAACTCACTACTTCACAGCTCTAACATTATACTCCTCAACAAGATGTTACTTTCTTCTAATTTTGTATCACAACGAAGTCCATCTGATGGAATTATTACGTAACCGTCCATGCCTTAATCTTTATCAAGATTGTTATCCTCCTACATCCCAGCTAGAACGATCGTGTATTTGCGCACGTCATGTTTGCTAAATAGTGCTTTATCATTATACAAAACGGGGCCGTGTATCTTCTCCAGACAAAAAAATTATGGGTTAACAATAGGAATTCTGCTCAGTATAGACTCTTTCTCCGGCTGGAGCTGGCGACAAGCGAAAAGTTAAGGTGGCAAGTCGCCTTCGCTAAGCATCGCTGATAACCAAGGAGAAAATAACCAGGAGAGCGTGGTGGGTGAGAGGTGGGACAAGATAAGAAAACGTTGAACGATAAAAATAGAAAACAACTAATCTGAAATAATTAGCACCTACAAGGAATGACAGAGAAATACTGCCGGACAGGAGAGAAGACCCCCACAAAAATAGAACGAACGTATTTCGTGACAATGTTTAAGATTGGTTTGGTTTTGGTTTTAAGGACTATCCTTATTGCACACGGACAACTCCATCAGTGCTCCGATCTTCTCCCTTAGATCACACAAGGATGATCTCAGCACAGTGCACGAACTCCGTAGCACCGGCTAGAATCCCAGTGTATGTATATAGGAATCACACATTATATAAATATTATTATGGTGGGTAAGTTTTTAATTTTTAAATTTTGACAGGGCAGCCGCTTTATAGCCTACAATTGACGATGTCCAACTGTCGTGGGATTTTTAACGTGCGCAACTTGCTCACGGGACCTCCTATTTTTTCGCTCGTTTCCGAGAAGGCTAAGCATTTGATCTAACTACCCAGGAGACCCGGGGGGGGGGGGGGGACATCATTACGACCACTGGTTCTGAAAACTAATGTCCATAAATTATATTCCCTCTACTGGGAATCGAACCCGGTACCTTAAGAATTCGAGGCGGACGCCATACCTCTTAGCCACTACGACCCCATATGTTAAAGAACGTTATCCAATCAAAACCGCATTCACTAACATCAAAACAAATAAATATTATGTGACAAACTTGCTCTCGCTTGTGACATTCTTATTTGTTTAGGTAGAGTTGTCTTCAAATCTTTACTTCTTCTTCTTTGATCCTTAGCCGCCGACCGTCAAAGCAGTCAGTGGCCGTCACGCCTGTTGGCGTCTTGTAGGGCAACCATACATTGATTCCACTTTGCTCGGTCGGTGGCCATCCTTCGTACAGTTCCACAACTCTGGTTCATTCTTTGCATCTCAACCTCCACAGTCCTCCGCCAGGTTGTTTTTGGTCGGCCTCTCTTTCGTTTTCCTTCAGGGGTCCAAAGCATAGCTGTTTTTGTGATGGCATCGGGGTCTCTTCTGAAGACATGGCCAACCCAGCTCCAGCGTCTGCCAGCTATGATGGTGTGCATGTCCTCTTGCTTGCTACGAGTAAGCATATCTTGGTTGGTGATGGTACTCGGTCAAAAGATTCGGAGAATTTTTCTTAGGCATGTTGTGTGAAAAGAGGACAATTTCGAAATGTCCTTCTCTGTAACTCTCCAGCATTCCGCACCATAGAGAAGCACAGAAAGCACACAGCTCTGATATAATCTTAATTATTATAAATATTAATTTACTAGCTCTATGAATTTACAAAAACATTCATTCGGGTGCAAATTCACTCAGTAATGATTAAATCAACTATAGTTTTATATTTACATATAACAAGTCCTGTGAAGATCAAATTATACAAATCACTTGTATTATCTATTCTCTTGTATGGGTGTGAGGGCTGGACACTCACTTCAGATACGGAGCGAAGGATTCAGGCTTTCGAGTATAAATGTTATAGAAGAATTTTGCGCATTTGCTATAAAGAGCACAAAACACATGTCTATGTTAAAGATAAAATAAACACCTAAGCAGGCCACCAAGAACCACTTTTGTCAGTAGTGAAACGTCGAAAGCTTGCCTGGTATGGGCATGTAACTCGTCATGACTCCCTTTCGAAAACGATCCTCCAGGGAACAGTCGAAGGTAAGCGGAGAAGGGAACGCAAAGAAAATCCTGGGCTGATAACATCAAAGAATGGGCAGGACACGATTTTTCCACACTTGTACGCATTGCTGAGGATAGAGAGCAGTGGAGGACCCTGACTGCTGATGCTTCCACCATGGCACCCCTACGACCCATGACGGGTTACGGGTTGAGATGAGATGATAATAAGTTTAATAATCAATTATTGGTTAGCACGACTTAAAATTAAAAAATGTGATTTTAACAAGGAAAATAATGAATTAATTTTGATCATCCTATGATGATATTAAATTTTGGTGGATAAGAGAATAACATTGGAAATGTTCATTACTTGAGCATATATGCTACTTAGCTGACGATGTGGGATGAGCTGGCGTCTGCTTCAATCGCTGTTCGTTCCCACTGGTGTTTTGGACGGGTCCTTCTCTTCGTGTGTCAAATATGGTGGCAGTAGCACATCCCTTGAGAAATGAACAAAGCACAGTATACAAAATAATTAAAATCATTAGCGGAAAACAAGAAACAATATTACATTATTATGCAAACAATATTACATTAGTAAGAGATAAGCAAGGAAATCTCATCACGACAGCAGAGGGACAGGAAACAAGATGGGCAGAGCATTTCAGAGAAACTCTGAATAAGGAACCACCTGTCACAGCGCCCCTGTTGATGATACCGTCATCGTATCAGAAGCCTGGCTTGTAGCGCCGGTTCAAGCGCCCTATGTCATCGCGGGCTTTACATTTGTCTGTCCCAATGTAAACGCTCCCCTTTTGTTGGCCCGTGGTTTGATGTGATCGTATAGTGGTTAATTTATGTGGTGGACAGTGGTGGGTGAAAGAAGAGTTAAAATTTTTTCCAACCTCAGTAGATTGGACCAATGAATCAAAAATTACGACCCCAATAGAGGCACACAATGAAGACACAGTCTCTTTAAAAGTTAACAGTTCTTTATTTAGTTCCAGTTCAAGTTTTAGGTTGCTTCATAATCTGACCTGTTCTTTCACACCATTAGACCATCATTCATTATGTAGGGTTCTCCCCTCCCGAAATCCTTGGGATAGGCGTTTGCCTTAAACCATTGTTTGACATACAAGTCACCTTATGCCTTCCTTCGTCTCTATCGCTCTTCATCATTAAACAGACTTACCCCTTCTATTCGTTTTCTTGGTTGTTCAAGATGTAGTATTTCATGTTTGTGAGCCAAGCGGCCATAACAGGTTTAATTGCTATCTGGTTCTTTTCCTCAGTTCTTTCATTTTCTTGATCTTTTCTTCTGACTAGATGGGACACCCTTCTGGTTCAGTCTTCATCTTGTAACCTTCTTTGTATGTCTCCTTGTGTCGTCATCGTTGTTCCGTATGACGTGGTTGGTCTCTCGAATCCCTTTTCTTTTTCCGTAACCCGCATCGAGAGTATTTTTCTCTTCCCCTTATAGTCGGTCCATTATTCTTTTTATTTCGTCATATCGACCCGTATGTCACTGCTCCTGTGACACCACCAGAGACACAACTGAATGTTCTCTGAGGCTGAAAATGATCTAGATGTTAATACAGACATTACACGAAAAGAAGAAATCATCACAGCAATCAAAGGGTTAAGGGATGGAAAAGCCCCTGGCCATGATAACTTAAATGCAGAGCTATTTAAGACAGACCCAGAGCTAGCAGCAGAACTATTAGAACCACTATTTGCACAAGTCTGGAAAACAGGGACAACACCAACAGAGTGGAACAAAGGAATAATTGTCAAATTGCCCAAGAAGGGAGATCTTGCAGACTGCAATAATTGGAGAGGAATCACTCTTCTCTCAGTTCCCAGCAAAATACTAGGCAGGATAATTATAGAGAGAGTCTCAAAAGCAGTAGACCACAAACTGAGGAAAGAACAAGCAGGATTTAGAAAGAACAGAAGAAGTGTAGATCATATATTTACCCTCAGGAACATTATAGTGTAGTGCTCAGCCCCTTATCAACCACAATATTTTTAACAGTCATAGACTGGGTGATGCGCCAAACAACAGAGGGCAGTCCAAGAGGAATAAGATGGACTACATTTTCTACATTGGAAGATCTGGAATATGCAGATTACATTGCACTACTAGCACATTCACATCAACACATCCAGGAAAAAACGGATAGACTTAATAAGTATAGGCAGCAGGTGGGGTTTAACATCAATCTAAAGAAGACAGAGGTCATGACGCTCAATGTGAGCAACCCTGATCCAATATCAGTAAGGAATCAGCAACTGGAACAGACAGACACCTTCACATACTGATAAGGGTGGATTTGAGCTGAAGTGGTAACTTGCCACCCTTATCGACACCTGGTATTAAAGTGTAAGATGTAGGTGTCTTCTCTGATTTAGGATGTTGCTGTGTATGTGGTAGTGGAACAGTTCACAGGGTTATCACACAGGCAACATGACGTGTAGAGTCATAGAAAGGGTAACTTCGTTGTATAAGTTTCTTCCATTTATTGCACGCCACAAAACAGTCATGATACTTATGACATCAACATAGTTAACGAGTTCAGCAAGATGATATGGCACATTGAAAACAATTTCTGTAGTCAGCAATGACAGCTGTTGTATATATGCGTCATAAGACATCACAGTTCAATAGATTCAGAAATTCATAAATCATAGAGTTCTAGTTCGTGAAGCTGTATAAATAATAATAATTTCTATAACTTCTGCAACAGTGTCAGCTACAGATCTTCAATGTTCATAAACAATAATAAATGCTCCCATTCTGATGCTAGCAGATCAGTTGTATACAATAAGTCCGTTCACTGTCTGCACGTGAATAGCATACATGGGCTACAGGTCAGCTCGACCTTTATAATGTTCCTAAGTCTAACCATCTGACTTGGACGTGATCTCTGATATAACGAATCCTGGAACACAGACAATAGTCTTGTTGGTCTAGAGCGACCCATATATATTTAACTAGTTCAGGTATACAGATACCGGTGACTTAATCCTAGTCAAAGTACCTCTCCATTTTGAATCACACAGGCGAGCAAATAGGCGACAAAATGACGAACCTCTAGATGATAGCATAAAGTTCGATACAAGAGGAATTACCTTATTTCGGAAAATCAACCATGAACATATGCCTCCAGGCAGGCGTGAATAATACTGGGAAATAGTCTAGTTAGCTAACTAACTCACAAAGACACTGTATTTCCCTCAGAAAATCACAAGACGCAGTTGCGTCTGCTCGCTTCTTAAACCATTTCTCAACTGCCGAACTGGGCGGAACACACAGAACGAACTCCCAGCTTTTGACATGCGCGAACGACAATCTCTGAGTTGCCGTTCACAATAAGACGATTCTAAGAACATTCGAGATAAAAGTCTTACACAGTCGCGCCTTTTATGGTCATGAAAAGAAGCGTTAAGAAAGGTTTCAGACATCTACCATAGTTGACTGGTACTACCAAATAAGGAGATGTGGTCACGCTTCGTTCAAGAAATTATAGACCGAACGTGTCTCTATACAAGAGAAGGCAAACTCCTAAAAAATTGTAGTTTCGATAACTCGGATTATGTCCCTTTGACCATAGAAAACATAATACACACTTCAGTCAAAAAAATGATCATACATATGAAAAAATGTTTATACAAACGAAAAATAATAATGATCCGTGCGTAACATTACCGCACCCTCCCTGGAAAAAAAAAAAAAATGAAACATTTTTTTTTTTTTAAATCCTGGAGCCGGAAAAAATCTAGGCTCCTAACGCACGTATGATGCGTGGATATATACCTAACAAATTAGCTCAACGCATGGAGCGACACTGAGATCATATCTCAGATCCTTAGAGAAAAAATTTATCTAAGTATACGCTGATATATTCCAGGAAGGTGCCACCAACACACGCCACAATGATGGCAACAACATAATGACAATCAAATTATTCTCATACCAATATATGAAATTAAATATATTATGTGTTATCATACAATGTGTTGCAAATAGCGGTGTAATTTACTAATATACCGCACTATATTATTACATTATATAAAGTAACAGTAATTAATAAGTAATACATGTGTTGATCTTCGGTGACATAAAACATTCAATAGAAGAAGATGTGGACATCATCCGCTCCCAATGTAGGACAGGACTTGATATCCTCAAAGTTCCACAATGGACATAAACTCGCAGACTTCAATGATGTGCTGCGAAAATATCAATAACACAAATCTTAAAGACAACTGGTAAATTTCTTAATACAATCCTGAAAATAATTTATTTAAATGTGGCCGAGTGATCTTTTGGCCCGTATATCACTAACTAAGCCTTCTTAAATAATTACATGGTACAATGTTATAAATTTCCCTCAAAAAAAAAAAGTGAGACAAAATCTACTAACATGTCATTATAACATTGGACTGTATATCAGGAAATATATATATATGACAGAAGAATCATGTGGAATCGTGTGGACATCTGGACAGAATGTCTGCCATTACATTATCCGAACCACGGATAGCTCGAACCGAGAAATGAAATGGTTGAAGAGCTATGGCATAACGAGTGGACCTCGAGCTCTTCAAGTTTTTGCTCTGAATAGCAGTAAGCGCTTTCTGGTCGGTTTCCACAATGAAATGTGCGCCTAGAAGAAATCTTTGTAACTTCAGAATAGACCATACCATAGCCAATAACTCACGGTCTAAAACCGAGTAATTCTTTTCTGCAGCGTTTAATTTCCTAGAGATATACATCACCGGATGCAAAGTATCAGAATACTCCTGCATTAGTGCTGCCCCAATCCCTGTTGACGAGGCGTCACTTCGAAGAACAAAAGTCTTCTCAATAGTAGGTAACTTAAGAATAGGTGGAGATGAAAATAGGGCTTTAACCTGGTCCAATGAGGATTGACATTCTTTAGACCAGCGGATCAGATTAGGCGACCCTTTCTTCAATAAAGTAGAAAGCGGTGCCATAATGGAGGACAGATTCGGAATGAATCGTCCGTAGAATTGAATCAAACCTAATAGACTCCTTACTTGTTTCTTCGTCTTAGGGACCGAAATGTTAAGTATTTTTGAAACATTGTGGTCCTCTGTCTTTAAAAGACCATGACCAACCCGATGACCTAGGAAAGAAATCTCGCTAAATCCTATAAAGGCTTTAGAGGGTTTTGCAGTCAAGTTATACTCGCGAAGAGTAGACAGTAATTCGTATAAACCCAAATAATGATCTTCCCAAGAATCACTGAATAGACAGATATCATCTAGGTATGCTATGACATCTGTACGATATGCGAGAATTCGCCGCATCATGCGTACGAATGTAGCAGGGGCGTTCATAAGACCAAAAGGCATGAAATTCCATTGGAATAAACCCCTAGGTGTAGAAAAAGCTGTAAAAGGTTTGGCACGTTCAGTTAGCGGGACTTGCCAATAACCTTTAGACAAATCTAGTTTGGTAAAGAATCTAGAATTAGAAAGTTTATTGAGTAGCTCTTCTAATGAAGGCATAGGTTCAGCATCGAACTTCGTAACTTGGTTCAATTTGCGATAATCTACGCAAATGCGAATGTTATTATCCTTCTTTCGAACAATAACCATAGACGAAGAGTATGCTGAAGTGGATGGTTCAATGATTTCCAAACGTATCATTTCATCCAACTCTTTTTCGACTTGAGACTGGAAATGGATAGGTATTGGATATGGTCTGACTCTGATAGGATTGTGATCAGTTAGCACAATGTCATGTTCTATGACATGTGTGTGTCCCGGGATGTCTGTAAGAACATCCTGAAATGTTTGCAACATCGAAGAAACTTGTCGATGTTCCTCAGCGGAAAGATTTGGAGAAACGGTCACGTTTTTCCAAGATTCCGTAGAATAAAGTGGGACCATAGAAAGAGGAAGATTGACATCAGAAAAAGTAGTTTCCTCATCCTGTATAACTGACAGAGATGAGTACTGACCATGAGTTGCTTGTGAATTGTCCGTAGCCTGGAAAATAGGCTGCAAATAGTCAGGTCTTTCATAAAATTCTGTGAGCATATTTATGTGGAAAGTTTTATGCTTTCCATCAATATCGACAACATAGTCGACATCAGAAATTTTGGAGACTATTGCATATGGACCTTTCCATGCAATTAGAAGTCTGTTCTCCCTTGAAGGAAGTAGAACGAGAGCTTTGTCACCTGGACAAAGTTGTCGTAGACATCTATTCTTATTTGCAAACTGCCTTGCCTTTTCTTTAGCAAATTCTGAAGACGAAGTTGCTAGTTTGCATGCCTCGATGATCTTTTGCCTAAGAGCAATGACGTACTCATAAGAAGATTGAGTCTCATCGCTAATATTATCGGCAGTGATTAGATCGTGAAGTAAAGACATAGGGCCGCGCGGTTGCGCGCCAAAGACAAGTTCAAAAGGGGAAAACCCCGTATGTTCATTGGGGACCTCTCTATACGCAAAGAGAGCCGCGGGTAAGACCCTGTCCCAATCCTGAGGATGATCCTCAGTTATTTTACCAAGTAAAGTTTTCAGAGTCCTATTTAAACGTTCGACCAACCCATTAGACATTGGGTGATAGATACTGCTGAGAGACCTTTTAATGTGTAGCATAGACATTACCTGTGACATAGTGTCTGATATAAGTTGAGTGCCATGGTCTGACAATATTTCTCCGGGAAAACCCAAGCGAGAAAATATCAGCCAAAGAGCGTCTGCGATATCAGCAGTTGAGATGCTCTTGAGAGGTATTGCCTCTGGCCAACGTGTGCACATATCGACACATGTAAGGATAAATTGATGTCCTCTAGCCGACTTAATTCTAAAAGGACCGATAATATCTATTGCCATTTTTTGAAAAGGGCGAATAGGAATGTCAGCAGCCTGGATAGGCGCAGCATGTCGTGGTCCTTTAGATTTGACCTCCTGACATACTTTGCAAGAGCGACAGTACATTCGTATGTCCTTGCTCACAAATGGCCAAAAGAAAGCCGCAAGAACCCTCGACTTTGTACGGGAAAAACCCATATGTCCAGCACATTGCGAGTCATGAGCATGTTGCAATATTTGCAATCTCATGCTCTTAGGCACAAGAATTTGTGAATGAGTGGACGTAGTCGAGTCTTGTACCATACGTACAAGTACGCCGTTCTTCATAGAAATCCAAGATTTCCTATTAGTGTTCTGATTAGGATCACCTTTTTTTGCTAGAATGAAGAATTTTTGTAAAGAAGGATCTTCTTCTTGCAATTTGATAAATGAGTCACGTGTAATAGTCAAGTGACTATCTTGGTCATTTACTTCATCATTATTAGTTAATGAAGTTTGAGGTGGATCCAGAGCATGTGCTCTTGTGACCACCGCATTGGTAGCTTCAATGTTTTGCTCTTCCCAAACAGCAATCTGCTGTGGGGTACATTCCCTAACTCCGTGAATACGACCAATAATAAGGTCCGCAATAGGGTTTGGAAGTAGACACGCGTGGACCTCTCCCGTGAAGAAAGGAGTAGCAATGTGTATTATAGCAGTAGGATACTTTTCTAACGTGCCACCAAATGTGACACATTTGATGACTTTTCCTGTAGCACAGGATGGATCTACAAGAGATTGCCTAACGCCGACAGTAGTACATCCAGAATCAAACAACACTGAGACTGGATTACTATTTACTAGCCCCTTATGTAATATAAGAGAACCTCTCCCATCATGAGCAACATTAGCAGGAAGAGCGGGCAAAGGATGACCACAGCTTAGAGTACTAACGGTTTTCGGATCAAATAAAGTACTGCATTGGATACATTTATTTGCCCTACCAAAATCAAAAGATGAGCATCCGATAGCATTATGGTCTTTATCATTATTAACCTGTTTATCTGCTCCCTGAGATTCTTGTTGAACAGAGTTTGTCTGTTGATATCTTTTTCTCTTATGTTGCGATCTACCGCGACCATTATTGCCTCTGCAATTATCATTAAAGTCCCTACTGTAATTTTTATCCTGGTTTGAGTTCCAGTTTCCATAACTGTCATTACTATCTCTATGCTGTTGAGAACCTCTATTATCTTGGTATTGAGGTCTCTGCATAAAATATTTCCCTCTATACCGATTACCTTTGTGAAAATTTCTAAAGTTAACCGGAGTAGAATAACGTGTAGTATTCGGTTGTCTCCAGTTCTGGGAAGAAGAATCACCCTGGAATTGATCACTATGGTTCTGGGCATAATTACGATTACTCTTTTTATTGAAATTTTTCTGGCTACCCTGAAATTTACGCATAAAATTTGGGCCATAAGGTGCTGCCGAAGCAACTGGGAGACCTTCTTTCACCTTAGAGTTACTAATGGTTATGTGCGGATGCGCAGTAACATACTGGCTACAGTATTCTTCCATTTCTTTTATGTTTTTAGGCTTACGCTCATGAAGAAAAGATAGAAAAGCTTCATTAACAGAAGACATAACCTTATCTCTAAGTAGTAAATCCATAAGAGCTTCAAATGTATTTTCTGTCTTAGACAACTCAACCCATCGTAAAAAAGTAAGACGGATGCCTGAGATGAATTCAGAGAATTCAACTCCAGTTTCTGGTAACATGGTTTTAAATTTAAGACGATATCCGTCCTCGTTAAGTTGGTACTTCTTTAACAATGCCGCCCTGACAACCTCATAGTTGTTTTTGTCAGGCACATCTACCATACTCAACAAAGTCAAAGCATCACCTCTAAGTATCTTGGACAGATGATACACATATAATGTTTTATCTATATTATGCACATTACATGCACTTTCAAATCTATCTAGATAAAATGTTATATCATCGATTGAGGGATTAAATGCTGGTAGATTAAGCTTGAAATCCTTAGCATTAGTCTTATTTGACACCTTATTTGCATCATTAGCATTACCAGTGTTCAATAACTTTAACTTCTCTAACTCTAAAGCTAAGACTTTTTCATCATGTTCCATTTTTGCTTTTCTCTCATCAGCCTCTCTTTGTAACCTTCTTTCTTCAGCCTCAGCCTGTAACTTTTTTTCTTCAGCCTCTATTTCAAGTCTCTTATTTTCAGCTTCTTTTTCAAGTCTCTTATTTTCAGCTTCTTTTTCAAGTCTCTTATTTTCAGCTTCTTTTTCAAGTCTCTTATTTTCAGCTTCTTTTTCAAGTCTCTTATTTTCAGCTTCTTTTTCAAGTCTCTTATTTTCAGCTTCAGCCTGAAGCCTCTTCTCCTGAAATTCTGCTTCTCTTTTTTGTTTTTCCATTTCCATTTGAAATCTTTTTTCCTCCACCTGCATCTGCAGTTTCTTTGTTCTATTTCAGCCTCTATTCTCTTTTGTTCAGTTTGTTCTTTCATTTTCTTTTCTTCCGACTTCAATGCCTTGGCATATTGAACAGTCGCAAATTCTTCTAATTTATCACCTGTCTTCCCAAGGGCTTTACCCTGCTCAATAAAGTACTCAAATGTAGACATGATGTCTAAAATGTGAGTACAGAACCTGAAATAATTAATTATCTTATTTCAATGTTAAATAGCAACAAGACTTAATAAAGTGCTTGTATAATCTCTATGTTGAACCCAATCTCTGTGGGAAACAGGAGTTGACACCAACTTGTATTATCAAATGTATAATAATATCACAAGTCACTTCTTAATCATCAGTGCACTACCCAAATCAGTGCATAACCATCAGTTATTTATCATAACTGCACTACAATAGTGCATAAGCAAAAAACCACCAGTTTGTTATGATAAGTGCACTATAGACCAATAGTGCATGAGCATATATTAACAATAGTGAAAGCTAACTATGCAAGAACTATGTAAACAATAACAAGACAATGTAAACAATAACAAAGGTCACCAACAATGTAAACAATAACAAAGATCAAAGTCAATGTAAACAACAACAAAGATCAGAGTCAATGTAAACAACAACAAAGATCAGAGTCAATGTAAACAATAACAAAGATCAGAGTCAATGTAAACAATCAACAAAGATCAAAGTCAATGTAAACAACAACAAAGATCAAACAATACGAAAACATTCGCATAAGTCAAATACACAAACAGCAAAACTAAAAAGAAATATGCGAAGATATGACTAACAAATGACGCTACAGTGTATACACAAAAATATACGTAAAGAACTGAATAATAGCAAAGGGGAGACCTACAAATACAAACAATCGAAATCGAAACTAAAAAACACAAAGAAAGAGAGAAAAGAAAAAAGAAAAAAAAAAATATATATATACAAGAAACAAAAATAAAGCACAACTCGTCACAACTAAACAGATATAGCAACGATTGTCGCTAGCAAATTTCACTGTAGGAAATTCGCACAGTCCCTAACGAAAACGCTAACAGTAGAACCTCTGTGACGTGGTATCTTCTACTGCAAGACTCCGCCCAACCGAGAAAACCCGCTGAAATATAAACATATAAATATACAAATAACAAATAACATATAACATATAAACATGTATCATGAAAACAATAGGAGAAAGTGTGAAAGTACAGAAGGCTCAGTTAGAACATAAGGGCACAGTTCACAAACAAAACAGGCCACTTAACTTCTATAAATCCAGCGTCAGCACGGTGCAGAACAGGATGTAATCAGCATTCTGAGGATAATGATCCAACGTTGATTAACTTCTGCTCCCATAAACAGCCATGACGAAGGAAAAGAGCTTCTAATACTGCAACAGTTGTTACGGCACTTGACCTTCTGAATCTTCTAAATTGATTTAACCGGCACTTGACCTTCTGAACCCGCAACAGTACCCCTGAGACCGGAACAGTTGTTACGGCACTTGTCCTTCTTTTCACCAGATCAGGAAATCCATTCGCTCGGTACTTGTCCTTCTAATTTTACATAAACTTCAATATTGCCGAGCAGCGCCGGGTAGTTTCAAAATCAGCAACTGTCAGAAAATCCGGATACTTTCAATAAAATTTCTTGTAAGGTGGTAGTTGATGCTGTAGTTGTATCTAGTATGATGATGATGTCTGGGTTTGCTGACCCCCTTGATAGCTGGAATCAGAGTGAACCATCCTATGGCCACCAAAAATGATATGGTGCGCCAAAATATCAGATGATAGAACCAGCTCTGGCCACCAAAAATGATAAGGGTGGATTTGAGCTGAAGTGGTAACTTGCCACCCTTATCGACACCTGGTATTAAAGTGTAAGATGTAGGTGTCTTCTCTGATTTAGGATGTTGCTGTGTATGTGGTAGTGGAACAGTTCACAGGGTTATCACACAGGCAACATGACGTGTAGAGTCATAGAAAGGGTAACTTCGTTGTATAAGTTTCTTCCATTTATTGCACGCCACAAAACAGTCATGATACTTATGACATCAACATAGTTAACGAGTTCAGCAAGATGATATGGCACATTGAAAACAATTTCTGTAGTCAGCAATGACAGCTGTTGTATATATGCGTCATAAGACATCACAGTTCAATAGATTCAGAAATTCATAAATCATAGAGTTCTAGTTCGTGAAGCTGTATAAATAATAATAATTTCTATAACTTCTGCAACAGTGTCAGCTACAGATCTTCAATGTTCATAAACAATAATAAATGCTCCCATTCTGATGCTAGCAGATCAGTTGTATACAATAAGTCCGTTCACTGTCTGCACGTGAATAGCATACATGGGCTACAGGTCAGCTCGACCTTTATAATGTTCCTAAGTCTAACCATCTGACTTGGACGTGATCTCTGATATAACGAATCCTGGAACACAGACAATAGTCTTGTTGGTCTAGAGCGACCCATATATATTTAACTAGTTCAGGTATACAGATACCGGTGACTTAATCCTAGTCAAAGTACCTCTCCATTTTGAATCACACAGGCGAGCAAATAGGCGACAAAATGACGAACCTCTAGATGATAGCATAAAGTTCGATACAAGAGGAATTACCTTATTTCGGAAAATCAACCATGAACATATGCCTCCAGGCAGGCTTGAATAATACGGGAAATAGTCTAGTTAGCTAACTAACTCACAAAGACACTGTATTTCCCTCAGAAAATCACAAGACGCAGTTGCGTCTGCTCGCTTCTTAAACCATTTCTCAACTGCCGAACTGGGCGGAACACACAGAACGAACTCCCAGCTTTTGACATGCGCAGAACGACAATCTCTGAGTTGCCGTTCACAATAAGACGATTCTAAGAACATTCGAGATAAAAGTCTTACACAGTCGCGCCTTTTATGGTCATGAAAAGAAGCGTTAAGAAAGGTTTCAGACATCTACCATAGTTGACTGGTACTACCAAATAAGGAGATGTGGTCACGCTTCGTTCAAGAAATTATAGACCGAACGTGTCTCTATACAAGAGAAAGCAAACTCCTAAAAAATTGTAGTCTCGATAACTCGGATTAAACAATACACTTGCTCAGCGCTAATTCTAGTATTCGCTGTTTTAATGATCTATGCTCCAGCTTTTTGTCTGCCGATAATATTTTTTTCCGTCTGGCGCAGGCATATTTTACCGCCTCAGTGCGGTTCATTATGTTTTCATAGTGGAAGTATGTTATTGTTCAGTATCAGAGTCAGGCGGCCCATCCATGTTTTTCTAAAAATAGTGTCCAGCTTGTCTGCGAAGCTGAAGTCAATACTGTGTTTGCAAAAATTAGTTCTGGTATGATCTGGCATGTCTGGGTGATGTCGATTCAAACTCAACCATTTTCAGTTTCTCCGTAACAGTGCGTCGTCAATGAGAACGGTGAGTCGGTTTACCAAAATTATCAAGTCCTGAATCAAGTCGCTAATGCCTGACTTGCAAGTCGAGTCTCGAGACGAGTCGCTGGGGTGACTTAAGTCAGACTCAATTCTGAATCTATTGAGTCAAGTCGACAACACTGGCTTTACGACATGACAGTTTTTTTTTTTTTTTATCTTCTCCCTTCACTCTAAAATGTTTCATCCCCGGATCAAGCGCACAGGAAGGATACAGTGACATTTCTTTGTTTCCTTGAGTATGACTACATCCGAAAATCGCACATGTAGGTTACGTTTATCAGTAAAATAAAAGTACGCTTTATGTTATATATCAACATAGCTTAACAACGATTTGTTTACCCAACAAAATGGCCGCCTAATAGGAACCGCAAAACCTGTGACGTCACCTGAATCTGAGTGTTTATTGTGGTTGCATCTAGATGTTCATATCTCGTTTATTGTTATGTCCGTGTTACTTGTCGAGGCAGGTTTTTTTGTTTGTTTCTGTTATTGCACAGACTTGTTATCTGACTGTTCAAGAACAAACAAGGTATTGTCAAAACCCAGTAGCCGTACACGCAGAACATTATTACTTATTTTTCGTTATTGACAGTTGCCTTAAAACATGACAGGGGTTAAAATTATACATTTGTGTTGGCGTTTGAAGATTGGTACTGGACTTTGCTTACTTGCATGTAGTAAAATCTTGATTATTTCGA
The DNA here is from genome assembly GCA_024509875.1 of Oreohelix idahoensis. Lineage (NCBI taxonomy): Eukaryota > Metazoa > Mollusca > Gastropoda > Stylommatophora > Oreohelicidae > Oreohelix > Oreohelix idahoensis. Next base: position 521,804 of record JAMPIV010002299.1, read on the forward strand.
TACAGTAAAATCTTGATTATCTCGATAAAGTAAAATCTTGATTATCTCGATAAAGTAAAATCTTGATTATCTCGATACAGTAAAATCTTGATTATCTCGATGAAGTAAAATCTTGATTATCTCCATACAGTACAATCTCGATTATCTCGATACAGTAAAATCTTGATTATCTCGATAAAGTAAAAGCTTGATTATCTCTATAAAGTAAAATCTTGATTATGTCGATAAAGTAACATCTTGATTATCTCGATGAAGTAAAATCTTGATTATCTCGATAAAGTAAAATGTTGATTATCTCGTTACAGTACAATCTTGATTATCTCGATACAGTAAAATCTTGATTATCTGTATAAAGTAAAATCTTGATTATCTCGATAAAGTAAAATCTTGATTATCTCCATACAGTGCAATCTCGATTATCTCGATACAGTAAAATCTTGATTATCTCGATAAAGTAAAATCTTGATTATCTCTATAAAGTAAAATCTTGATTATCTCGATGAAGTAAAATCTTGATTATCTCGATGCAGTAAAAGGTAGTTATTCTGTGAGTGTGTGTGTAAAGGTAAAGGTCAAAGATTCCGTTACACGCCCATTTAGGCCCATATTTTCTTGATCCTTGACACACTAGGGATGATGTGGTCAGCATCACGCTGGCCGCCTTAACCTTCCAGCGTTCCTGTGGTACCCTATTCATGAGGCTGGGGCGACCACGGAGCAGTTTGCGGTGAAAAAATCATTTGTGGATCGAACCATGGACAACCGAGCTTGGTAGCCAGTGTGTGTGTTAATTAGAATAAAGGGATGTAACGGCGAGTTACCCGTATCACAACTCTTGCACATCACATATAAGCAGACAATAAAGTTGAACATAGAGAAAAAGACAACAATGCAACAATTCTGCCATTCATTCATTTTCTTCTATGGCATTTGTTAATTTATTGTTGCAGTTTTTTCAGACAAGCCAGGACCAAAGAAAAGTAGGATTTCAATAAAGAGGACTCGACCAAGTATTGAGGATCTTCTAAAATTAACTAGAAAGAAACCTCAACTTTACAATACTGGAAACCACACAGACCTCGGAATCTATATACATGATAATAGTGGGATTAGAAATAATATTAATTCCCAGACTACCTGTAAGACGGCCTATTAACTCGTCTTCTTCTTCTTCTTCTTTGATCCTTAGCCGCCGACCGTCAAAGCAGTCAGTGGCCATCACGCCTAGTGGCGTCTTGTAGGGCAAACACAAATTGATTCCACTTTGCTCGATCGGTGGCCATCCTTCGTACAGTGCCCCAACTCTGTTTCATTCTTTGCATCTCAGCCTCCACAGTCCTCCGCCAGGTTGTTTTTGGTCGGCCTCTCTTTCGTTTTCCTTCAGGGGTCCAAAGCATAGCTGTTCTTGTGATGGCATCGGGATCTCTTCTGAGGACATGACCAACCCAGCTCCAGCGTCTGCCAGCTATGATGGTGTGCATGTCCTCTTGCTTGCTACGAGTAAGCAGATCTTGGTTAGTGATGGTATTTGGCCAAAAGATTCTGTGAATTTTTCTTAGGCATGTTGTGTGAAAAGAGGATAATTTCGACATTTCATTCTCTGTAACTCTCCAGCATTCCGCACCATAGAGAAGCACAGAAAGCACACAGCTCTGATATAATCTTAATTTTGTGCTTGTGCTGTATTGGGAGGACTTCCAGATGTTGTTTAGGCTAAAGAAGGCTGTTCTCGCCTTATTCATTCTGATGTTGATGTCTTTGCCTGCCCCGCCGTCTGGTGTTACTATGCTTCCTAGGCATGTGAAGGTATCTGTCCGTTTTTTCCTGGATGTGTTGATGTGAATGTGCTAGTAGTGCAATGCCATCTGCATATTCCAGATCTTCCAATGTAGAAAATGTTGTCCATCTTATTCCTCTTGGACTGCCCTCTGTTGTCTGGCGCATCACCCAGTCTATGACTGTTAAAAATAGAGTGGTTGATAAGGGGCATCCCTGTCGTACTCCTGTCTTCACCTTAAAGGTTAGGTTGCTCTGACCAACACTACACGTAAAGTTGGCATAGATGCTTTTTATGATTGACACTATGCAGCTTGGAATTCCATATTAACCCGTGACCCGACATTATTCGGAAGTCTTCCTGTGCCAGACGTCTGTAAATTATAATCCGATACGGGGTTGTAGTACAAGGGGAGAAATTTCGTGACATGTTCCAACATAATAACTTTCTTAAACAGCTTGTTATGTTCCCACATCATAATTGTCTTAAACAACTTGTTATGTTCCCACATCGTCATTTATATGGAGCCACCAAGCAGCTCGTTCCTTTGCAGAAAACCTGTCCCAGATCATGCAGGTGACCTTTTGATTGGTTTCTGTAGCAGGTTGTCACACATGATGAGGTTACGTTGCCAGCCGCGTGCACGCGGGTTTTTCAAGTGTGCTGTTTTGTTTCGACATACTGACCATACAAAAAATGTTCACAAATTATAAATTTAAAGGTGTTTTCATAAGTCAGCTCATGCGACTCCTTGAACACAATTTCATGGAGGACATGTGAGTTGGATGTCTGTTTGAAAATCATTGTAACCAAATTTATATAAACTCACACATTTATTTCCGTTATTGGCTAGTGGAACATAGACCTTCAAGAAGTTCACGCCAAACATGTCTGTCTTGTGCCATTCGTTCAGTTTGTTTCCATGTTTTCTTTATCTCTTTCATGTATGTCTCCAGTTCTCTTCACTTTTTATTGAGAGTTTATCTACCTCTTTTACCCTGGTGGTTTCACAACAATGACTGCCTTGTAAGTCTATCAGATAGTTTCTTCACGTGTGTACTATAACGTGTGTCCTCACTTTTTGTTCCACTGGCACTTGTCTGGTTCTAGTCATCAGTTCCACTGGCACTTGTCTGGTTCTAATCATTAGTTCCACTGGCACTTGTCTGGTTCTAGTCATCAGTTCCACTGACACTTGTCTGGTTCTTGTCATCAGTTCCACTGACACTTGTCTGGTTCTTGTCATCAGTTCCACTGGCACTTGTCTGGTTCTAGTCATCAGTTCCACTGACACTTGTCTGGTTCTTGTCATCAGTTCCACTGGCACTACTCTGGTTCTAGTCATCAGTTCCACTGACACTTGTCTGGTTCTTGTCATCAGTTCCACTGGCACTTGTCTGGTTCTTGTCATCAGTTCCACTGGCACTACTCTGGTTCTAGTCATCAGTTCCACTGACACTTGTCTGGTTCTTGTCATCAGTTCCACTGACACTTGTCTGGTTCTTGTCATGAGTTCCACTGACACTTGTCTGGTCCTTGTCATCAGTTCCACTGGCACTTGTCTGGTTCTAGTCATCAGTTCCACTGGCACTAGTCTGGTTCTTGTCATCAGTTCCGCTGACACTTGTCTGGTTCTAGTCATTAGTTCCACTGGCACTACTCTGGTTCTTGTCATCAGTTCCACTGGCACTTGTCTGGTTCTAGTCATCAGTTCCACTGGCACTACTCTGGTTCTAGTCATCAGTTCCACTGACACTTGTCTGGTTCTTGTCATCAGTTCCACTGACACTTGTCTGGTTCTTGTCATCAGTTCCACTGGCACTTGTCTGGTTCTTGTCATCAGTTCCACTGGCACTACTCTGGTTCTAGTCATCAGTTCCACTGACACTTGTCTGGTTCTTGTCATCAGTTCCACTGACACTTGTCTGGTTCTTGTCATCAGTTCCACTGACACTTGTCTGGTTCTTGTCATCAGTTCCACTGACACTTGTCTGGTTCTTGTCATCAGTGATACTAAGAGGGTTATGTTTCAAAGGTATGTGTGTTCAAGTCTACATCATCGCCACACAGGCTAGATTATTAAATATGAGTTATCACTGTCACTGGGTAGAATATTGCAAGTGGGTGTGTGATAGGGTAGACACTCACATCACAAGGCACGTACATAAGAAGTCATTGAATCGTGTAAACGCCTGGTGACATTTAACAAGGGTTTATTCAGTCACCACATAATCACGTTCACATCAATGTACAGTTTGAATTACTACACGAACACGTAGGCATTAATATAAAGTTCACAGTGAAAAATACACACTATCCCCAGCGCTCAACAGACTGCACACTCGGCAGTTAATAATATCATGGCCTATAATGTCCTCACGACTCACAAGACTGCACTCCTGGCAGTTAATAATATCTTGGCCTATAATAGCTTCATAACAGCTTCATAAATCTCTATAATGCAGTTAATACATAATATGGCCTGTCCTACTCCTGGACTTATAATAGCTTCATAACAGCTTCACAAATCTCCACACTGCAGTTAATACATAATATGGCCTGTCCTACTCCTGGACTTATAATAGCTTCATAACAGCTTCACAAATCTCTACACTGCAGTTAATATATAATACGGCCTGTCCACATCCTGGCCTTATAATACATAATAGGCTATACACACAGCGAAAACATAAGTCGACATATCAAGCACTGTACAGGCATACACTTCGAAAAACACAGGGCTGCCTTAATACTTAATGCCCCAGGACTCTACTCCTACACGGGATCACACACACTAGTCCCGCCTAAAAAAACCGACACGAGAATCGGCTGTTTAGAACACCGCTCTCAATAACACATGCAGCCTAGCTGCGAGCTATTCACATCGCTCAAAACAGTACAGAATAAATACATCTCAACATTTGAGATTAAACAGCGTTCACACGCTTTTCTGTACTCTGTCACTCAAAAATAGAAGGAGATATTTCTATTATAAAGTTAAACAAGCCTCCGCTTAATTGAGCGCACAAGTACCGTAACTCACAATCTACCCTGCCCAAAAACATATTCAGAATTACTGCCCTTCATAGGATCAACTCGCTACAATCAGTTCCACTGGCACTTGTCTGGTTATAATCATCAGTTTCACTGGCACTTCTCTGGTTCTAGTCATCAGTTCCACTGACACTTGTCTGGTTCTTGTCATCAGTTTCACTGGCACTACTCTGGTTCTAGTCATCAGTTCCACTAGCACTTGTCTGGTTCTTGTCATCAGTTCCACTGACACTTGTCTGGTTCTTGTCATCAGTTCCACTGGCACTTGTGTGGTTCTAGTCATCAGTTCCACTGGCACTACTCTGGTTCTAGTCATCAGTTCCACTGACACTTGTCTGGTTCTTGTCATCAGTTCCACTGACACTTGTCTGGTTCCCTTCATCAGTTCCACTGGCTCTTGTCTGGTTCTTGTCATCAGTTCCACTGGCACTTTTCTGGTTCTAGTCATCAGTTCCACTGACACTTGTCTGGTTCTTGTCATCAGTTCCACTGACATTTGTCTGGTTCTTGTCACCAGTTCCACTGACACTTGTCTGGTTCTTGTCATCAGTTCCACTGACACTTGTCTGGTTCTTGTCATCAGTTCCACTGGCACTTGTCTGGTTCTTGTCATCAGTTCCACTGGCACTTGTCTGGTTATAATCATCAGTTTCACTGGCACTACTCTGGTTCTAGTCATCAGTTCCACTGACACTTGTCTGGTTCTTGTCATCAGTTCCACTGGCACTTGTCTGGTTCTTGTCATCAGTTCCACTGGCACTACTCTGGTTCTAGTCATCAGTTCCACTGACACTTGTCTGGTTCTTGTCATCAGTTCCACTGACACTTGTCTTGTTCGTGTTATCAGTTCCACTGGCACTTGTCTGGTTCTAGTCATCAGTTTCACTGGCACTTGTCTGGTCCTAATCATCAGTTCCACTGGCACTTGTCTGGTTCTAATTATCAGTTCCACTGGCACTAGTCTGGTTCTAGTCATCAGTTCCACTGGCACTTGTCTGGTTCTAATCATCAGTTCCACTGGCACTTGTCTGGTTCTTGTCATCAGTTCCACTGGCACTTGTCTGGTTCTAATTATCAGTTCCACTGGCACTAGTCTGGTTCTAGTCATCAGTTCCACTGACACTTGTCTGGTTCATGTCATCAGTTCCACTGGCACTTGTCTGGTTCTAATCATCAGTACCACTGACACTTGTCTGGTTCATGTCATCAGTTCCACTGGCACTTGTTTGGTTCTAATCATCAATTCCACTGGCACTAGTCTGGTTCTAATCATCAGTTCCACTGACACTTGTCTGCTTCATGCCATCAGTCCCACTGGCACTAGTTTGGTTTTTGTCATCAGTTCCGCTGACACTTGTCTGGTTCTAGTCATTAGTTCAACAATGATGATTTTGGCACACGACTTCAATCCTCCTATTCTGCTCATGCGCGTAGAGTAACACGGTGGTTGGAGTGCTAGCTCCACGAGGCAAAGGGACTGGGTGTCATATAGTAGGTCTATCTTTATCACTCTCTATCTTTTTCAACATCTTTCTTATTTTATTTTCTCCCACATCTTGCTCTTTCATCGCGGTTAAAGTAATCTTTCTTAATCACGACTTGTATGTAAAGTTTAACTTTACACGCCTTTGATTAATCCCCCAACCTTGAGTTATCTTGCTGAACACGCCTGGCTCCACCAAAATCTTGGGAAACGCACATGGCTATAGCACGAATTCTTTTGATACATAATCCCCCGGGTAAACGTCACGAGACATACCACATTGCAAACTATCACCCCTGGGCGCGGCCGAGGGACAATGTGGCGTTGACTTTTGCACGCTTTATTGTTGCTCTCTGTTCTACTGCTTTTATGTGCGGCTTCCAGGTGAGTCTCTTATCCAACTTGACTCCCTGGTATGTTGGATTTTCCTCGATTAGAAGCTCACTTTCATTTAGTTGCAGTTTGATCGTTTCTCTGAGATTTGACAGTGAGAAGCAGGTTGCCACCGTCTTGGAGACGTTTACCTGTACTCACCAGTCTGATGCCCATTTACCGATGGTATTTAGTGCTACTTGCATCCTGAGCTTTGCAGTAGGCAAATGTTCAGCAGCACACCAGGCAGCAAAATCGTCAGCATGAAGAGCCCTGGAGATATGCCCGGACAGTTTCTCTGCAATATCATTTATATATATGATGAAAAGTGTGGGGGAGATAACTCCTCCTTGTGGCATACCCTGTTGAAGAGTGACGCAATGGCTCAGTTTCCCGTCAAGTTTTACTCTTGCTGTGCGGTATCGGAGAAAGTCTCGTATCCAGCTGAACGTTCTCCCTTCAATTTTGTTGTTGAGCATCTTAAGGAGGAGTCCTTCTTTTCATACCTTATCAAAGGCTTTTGTCAAGTCCACAAAAACAGCCAGTACCTTTTTTTCTCCTGAAAGGCATTTTCTACTTCTTGGGCTATATATACTAGCTGGTCTTCGGTGCTACGGTCTTTCCTGAATGCTGACTGTGTGTTATCAAGCAGATGGTTTTTTTCCAGATGTATCAGTAATCTTGAGTTCACCATTCTTTCCTTTACCTTACCCAGACAGCTCAGAAGGCTAACTGGTCGGTAGCTGGACTTGCTTATGTTCTTCTTTTGTTTCTTTCTGATGGAAACAATGATTGCTTCTCGCCATCGATCTGGAAATTTTCAAATACTCGATGATTGATTGAAGATTAGGAGGAGCTTGTGCCTGGCTATAGGTCCCAGGTTCTTGATCATATCATTGGTAATACAATCTTTTCCGGGAGCTTTCAAATTCTTTAGTTTTGTTATGGCGGCACTTAGTACTCTCATAGTAAGGGATGACTTCATGCTGGTATCTGGGTTTTGGTGCTTCAGTTTTTCTTTTACTTCCTTACGTACTTCTTGGATACGTGCATGTGAAAGTGATGCGGTGCTTTCTTCCTTGTAGAAATCTGCCTAGATGTTTGCTGTCATCTTTCCTGTGTGGAATTTTTTATTTTCCTTGATGACAGTCTTACAGTAGCTGATTGTTGTTTCTTCATTTAGTACTCTTGTCAGATTCCACAGCTTGCACGAGTCCTTTTCCATGCTGAGACTGCTGGTCTTCTGGTGCCAGCTCCTTTGGATTTCAGCTTTCCTTTGTTCATTAAAAGCTTGTTTTATGCTGTTGTGCCTCTGGGTGTTCTCTACTGTGGGATTCTGCTCCATAGTTTCCCGTGCTTTATTTAAGTCACTGTTGAGTTTTCCCAGGTTGTCACTCCAGTATGGTTTGTAATCTCGTCGTTTACCTCGTGGAATTGACTTATTTGCTGCTTGGATGATTGCCTCACTGATGATGGACATGTTTTATTGATGTTATTTGAGTGGGTAATGTTCTGACAGAGGTCATCGACTTGTTCTTTAAAAAATCCCCAGTTTGCTTTTTTGAAATTCCAGCTAGGAGACATATTAATTTGTCCTGCACTTCTTACCTCAGATATCTGTAACGTGACTGGTACATGGTCACTTCCCCCCCAGTTGGGTATTTACTGTTCTAGTGGTGAGTCCATTTATGTCATATGTAGCCATAGCAAGATCTAGTGTGCTCGTTGTTTTCCATCCTCTGGAATAGAAGGTGGGATTTTCCTCTCGTTGGTTTATTAGAATGAGTTTATTCTCTTCCATCCAATCTTCCATCTCTTCTCCTCTCGGATCTGTTGCTTCATAGCCCCAGCTGGGTGAGTGGCTGTTGAAGTCACCCATAATGAGGTGTCTCGATTCTGCAAGCTTCACTTTGTTTAGCTCCAGAGTTGTAGTTGGAGGGCTGTAGCAGTTTGTGATCATCATGTCTCCACAGGGCAGCAGTGGTTGGACTGTTATGTACTCAAGTTCGTCCTCACTAGATCTGTGTATCTCTACCGCTGGAATTGAGGTTTTAACAAGTGTGAGGATTCCTCCCTTAGTTCTTTTTGCCCTGTCTCGGCGGAAGGGTTCGTATCCACGAATGAAGAAATGTTGGGTATCTTTTAGATGAGTTTCTTGGATGCAGATTATATCAATGTTATTTTCCCTGAGGAATTCTTGTAACTCCGGTTTCTTGTTCCTCACTCCCTTCTGCATTCCATTGAGGCACTATAAGATAGTGGGTTGGTTGGTCAGTTGCTCTACTTTGCCTTCCCCCGACCATTTGGTTGGCAAGGCACCGGTTGCTTGGGTGGGCCCTTTCGAGGCTAGGGGCCCGGCCCCGCTCCTCCGCGGTTGTAGCTGATAGGAGCGACTCCATGACGTAAGTCGAGATTGTCGCATGACTCCATAGTGCAAAAGCGTGTGTGCCCTAATTTTTCCCGGTGTCTGCAACGTAGCTGACACACTCCGTCTTCGGCAGGCCGGGTTGTGTTTGTTGTTCGGGGTTGTCTCCCACAGCCTTTCCATCTCCCGGTGGTAGCTGCAAGGCAGCAGGTTGGTTTGTTTACCGAGGTTTACCTTCCCCGTGGCTAGAGCTTATAGCAGCTCTTACTCGCTTGATGCACCCGTCATAGGACATATGGTGGATTTCAGCAGCGGTATCAGTGACACCTGTTACCCTTCCCTGTCCTGCCGGGAGGACATCGCCGTTTGGTCTGCGGCTGCTTATTCGTCTAGCAATACTGACTTAATTCGCAGCTGCCACACCATATCTGGAGGTCGTTCCACTATCCGCCACCTGTGGACGCGCCTGATTGGGGTCGGTCGCTCCTTTTGCCAGGAAGCACGGCACTATTATAGATGGTCGCTATGCGCACCGCAAGGGACGGATGAATGTTTTGCGTAGTAAGTTGAGCATTATTTGTTTACCCCTTTAATGGGAAGGCTATGTCTGAATCGTGTTCCAAGAGGAACTCATTTTAAAGTTTATTGATAAGTGTCATAGACGTGTACTCATATTACCGGATATATTGATTGGATCTACTAATGCCTGCTGGAAATTATGATGTCATATGTGGATTTGTTGTGTAAAATAATAAATATGGAAAATACCAATGGGATTGTGCAGTCAGGATTATTATCAGTATGTTGGCTATTTTTAAAGCATTTATTTGCATTGACTGTGGCACGTTTATGAGTGAGCCTTGCGGGCCATGTAATTGCTAACCCTAGACAACTGAATGTAAACAAGCATAACATGGACTTCATTTATGATAACTCCGACGCCACAGATAACAAAGGGCTTGTGACTTACCCAGGAATGTGTGTTGCACGATGGTAGCTGTGGTGAGATCAGTGATACCCTTGATCAAAAGTACATTAATAATTAATTAAATAATTAACAAGTAGTAAAAACTATTTTAACGCCCGTGTTTATTACCCGTCATCGTCACCGATGCCTCAGGTCGAGCTGTAATTTAAAAGTGTTCGCGCTAAGCAAAATAATAGCCTATCCCAAAACCCGCCCGCGTTTTCGTCACTCCGTCTTGAGAATTTGAAATTGACATGAAATAGTTTGCGTGCGGCTTTTTATGAATCTAAAAATAAACTAATGCACTGTATTGTATCCAAGTTGCATGGTAACCGAGGTTTGAAAATGTTATGCTATTGCGTGAGAAATCACGACCACTTGGTCCCGCCACTTTCCTTAGGCTAGACAGTTAACTACGATTCAAATATACATTGAGAGAAGGGGAAGTGGGGGTAGACCGATACTGAAAGTGGAACTCAAAATGACTTTCGATATGCACCTATATATATAAAAGGATGGTTGGTGTAGCGGGAGGTTATTTCAAATTTTTTAACTATGTAAGAATCCAGTTACCAGGATAGTATGCCAGTAAAGAGTTCTGGTCTTACAAATAATACCCCAGTCTTAGAAATAAGCACTGGTGTATTGATATCATAGAAATAGTCAGACTGTGAAAACCCTGGCCAGTTGGTAAGAAGTTGTACCAGGATTTAAGGTGTCTCCTCCCTGTGACTATCTTATGATTTCTTATTTTCTAGGGGATAATTAAAATGAACATTCACTGTAACCACAAATGTAATAATGAATAATTCCTCAGGTACAGTTAAAATATTTTAATATTTACACTAATATTCTATTTCTGCTGGTTGGAACAGAGCATTAAAATATATAAAAAATATTCACACAATTACTATTATTGTCTGTTTAGACTTCAAGATCTTGGATAATAAAGTTACTGAAAACTGGAATCACTTTAACTGTATCACTTTTCTTTTAGTCCTCTGACTTTACACATTACTGTCCTCATTTGACTGAATGCTTTAATGGTTTTAATACTGTTCTCACTATTGGCTGTTTATTCATATATGGGTGGTCAGTGTCTTAAGTGACACTTATCTTTTCAACTTGACACTGCTGACACTGAACTGTCCTTTGTAGATATCAGACTTGGTAGACCCAGCTATAGGGATGCCAATGGCCAGTTGAAGTTCACTCTTTGGGGTCCTGCACTTTTGTGGGATTGCCTCTGATGAATAGTATCTGGCTAGACATGTAGCTGACTAGCACAGATGTCAGACCAGTCAGTCATCAGATGTCACCGTTATACAATCATAGTAAGTAAGGACATCATTTCAGTGATACAGAAGTATTAACATTTCAATTAATTGTAACTGACTAGCACATAAGTCAGACTAGTCAGTCATCAGATGTCAAAGTTATACAGTCATAGTAATGGACATCATTTCAAAGATACAGAATTAATATTAACATTATCAGTAATAAACATCATCTGGTTTATTCCGCTCCTGTACATCCTTTACTTATTTATAACTTGATCTTTCCAAACCATATCAGGTACAAATTTAAATACTGATGCCATTCCTAGCATCTACACAAAATTAATACACAAATAGATAAAGTGAGTGCCCGACTGACCAAACGATCAGGTTGCTTTCTTCAGTAGTACAACTACATAGTTGTTGAATTGAAGCCTGACTATGGTACACTCCAGTTTACCAGCTGTAAATGGGTACTCAGTTGTGCGCTCGAACTAGGGAAGGAAAAGGCAGCGAGGAAGGGAACTAGCCACGTAACCTCGTAAAAGCGGTATCTTCCATGATGAAGCTTCTAACATTTCATTTGCCTATGACAATCTCTGCCATGGGACTGCCTTTATCTTCGATGAGATACAGCATTTACTATGATAGATGTTATCTACATTTGGCTGTGGGGCTAGTTGTGATTAGTTTTTGTACAAGCAACAATCATCCACAAAGCACATGTTTAGATCATATTAAAAATAACAATACATTATATCAATGAATATTCTATGTGCATATTTTGTGAAGTCTATACGAACCTGAAATTTAAAAAAATATTATACACGGTAGTTATCATGATTTCGCTTACCCTCAGACTTCAGATACTGTACTGAAACATTTTCTGGCGATCCGCTCACAATTCAAATGGTACATGGGTAGTGGCGAAACTCTGCCTCCAGTCTGTCTCAAACCTCTTTCGTTGTGTCCTTCGTTGTGTCGCCTTTTTGTTGTTGTTGTTTTCGTCTACTATGTTGCTGTAATACCCTGTTCAACCAAAACCCATTGAAGGGTTACAAACGGTTATATTGGGGTATATAGTGTGTTGATATCTTCGCTGGTATCACTTTCCTAGTCCTGAAAAGGACTGGTCCTAAAAAGGACCGCTAGCTAACTGTCTGGTTATCTCTTCGTTGTTTGTCTGTCGTGGCGTGTTCATGGTGTTCATTTCCTGCCTTCCTATCTGGCTTTTGCCGTTTTGTTAGTTTTTGCTTTCCTAGTTTCTGTTTCTTTTGTCTTCCTGCTTTCCTGTATCTGTAGTAGTGCTTTTTCTATTATTGCTGGTAGAAGTTTTTCAAGTGTTTCTTCGATGACTTCTTCGTCTGATTGCTCGTTTGTTTTGGTCGCTCTTGTGTTTGATGTCATTTCCTCAATGGCTCTTTGCTCTGTTTCGATTCTCTTGAGGATTTTTGAGTTTTCTTCCGTCAGTTCTGTCAGCCTCTTTACATCTGCTTCTATTTGCTGCTTAATGCTTTTCATGTCTTTCATCATTTCTCTGATGTTCTGTATATCTATTACGTCTTCACCGCTGTCCTTTTCGTCTTCGGGAGCCTGCTTGCTTCTGTTTTCGACCTGGAGTTTTATTTTCAATTGTTTGACTTCAGCGGTCAGCTGGTGTAACTGTCGTCTGTCAATCGTGCGTTGTTTTTTTGCAACATCTGCAGCCACTCTGTGTTTTGCCTCCTTGAAGGGGATGTTTTTGGAGACCGCTTCCTTCAGGATGCTCTTTGTTTCCTGGAACATCGGGCAGCCTCGGTATCTAGCCCCGTGGTTTCCGAGGCAGTTTGCACAGGTGCGGTTTGAGTTTATTGCTTTGTAGTTGGGGTCCTCCTTCGCCTTGGGGCAGTCGCGATATAGGTGGCCACCCGCACAATATCGACAGACTGCATCTCTCCTGCACGTTTTCTTTGTGTGCGAGAACTGCTGGCAGTTGGAGCACTGTATCACCGGAGGGATATATGCTTCTGTCCTCTTTGATGTCTCTTTGAATGTCAGTCTTTCAGGTCTTGTCACTCCTTCAATTTTTACTACCACCAGATTGGTATCTTTTCCATTCCATGTCTTTAACCTCTCGACCTGTATGACCTGGGCACCCGTGTTTTCAGTCTGTAGGCAACCCTGGACTTCGCTAGCGGACCATCTTGTATCCACCCCTCTTAGCACCAACTTCTTTGTTGTCTTGCTGGTCTCCATCACTACTTTTATCTGGTGAGGCAGCATGAATTCTTTCGGGCCAGCCTCCAGTTCTGTCATCAGTGAGGTTGTCTTATCCGTGCTGTTGAGCGAAAGCACGACTCCCTTTTCGTGCCTCCGTACCTTAGAGATGCTTCTCCTGCCAGTTATTGTCTCTAGGATGCTGATCACTTTGTCATCTGGTAGGGCCCTGAGTGAGGCCTCACCTCCAGACATCTGTGTGATCTTAACCATCCTCTCCTGTAGTGCCTTGTGGCAACCGGCATTGCTTGGTTTGCGCAGGTGACGCACTCTGTTTTCCGTCTGCGTTAGAGTGTGTGGTGTGTAGGACGGTCTCACGTTCTGTTTTGTTGACTCCTGATCACTTTCTGTAGTTGTCTGATCACTACACACTGGAGCCTCTACTATGGCGTCTTGCTTTAGTGGTGTTTTTATCTTCTTCGGAGTTTGGAGCAGCTTCCCTGGGGCAGCCACAGCTGTCAACTCGGCATCGTGTGGTGGTGTCATCGGTGTCTGGTGCAGCTTCTCTGTGGTAGACCGGGTTTCTGCTGACGATTCGGGCACGTGTGGTGGAGGCAACATGGATCTAAGCTCCTGTTTTCTTTTCTCTTTCCTTTCCAGCGTCTGTTCTATCCCCTGTATCAGTCTCTTCACCCTCTCACGCTCAGGGTCTAGGCCGTGGACGTTTGCAGCTGCCCTTTTCTCTCTTCTTTCCAACCATCCCCTCATCTTCTCTAGCTGGTGTAGCAATCTCATCGTTTCCTCATCCTCTGGATCTTCATCATCTAGGCCAGGGACGCCTGCATCTGCCCTCTCCTCTGTCTCGCAAGGAGGCGGGCCCCTCAGCCTCTCAGTGGTGTCGACACACGTCGCAGCTAACTCCGTCGTCGTGTCTAGAGTTGAAGGAGGACCGGTCTCAGCACGAGTACTTGGGGAAGTCTTGCTCTCTGGCTGTCTGGTTTTGTTGTTTGAAGCTTTGTTATTCCCCTGGCTGTTCTGCGCTGGTGGGCTGGCGTGTACCTTCCTCCTTTTGGCGTGTGGTTTATTTCTGGTCATTTTGACGATAATGCGATCTATTCTCGGATAGTGGCGTCCTGAGAAGGACGTTGGTGTCTTGTGAAACGTGTATGGTGTCGCCTTTTAGTTTACCGATCCGCTATATATAAGTCTGTGACGGACGTATCAGAGAGCACTGACGTCACAGCTTAAGACTCGGCTGAAATCCCTTTCCGAAACAGCGATTTCACCCGATCTGTACGTTGCCTGAAACTTTCCCTGTCTTATCCACGGCTTATATATTATCCATACTGTTCCATCCTATCTTGTTTTATACAGCCGATATATCTCTATCTTCCTATCCATGTACTTCCACAACACTGACTAACAAAAATGAAATTTTTTTTTCTTTCTCTAACATTTCTATGTTTTTCTGATCAATTTTAATGCGCTGTTTTTAAATCTGCAAACCGTTTTTCTCTATCAGGTCGGGATCTCTAGAAATACGCAATTGAAGTTTTTTAACAACGCATACAGTATTACAACATCATTTGTACAAGAAGTATAACAGTTATGTAGGCTTGAATTTCTTTGCAGTCGACTTTCGTCGGTGAATGGCATGTGGTACATCGCGATGAAGCATCCAACAATAATCAGCAAGCATGGTCACACTCCACCGTCCTTGATAACGTGACTCCATTATGGCGATATCTTGATGGAATCGTTCTCCATGTTCATCGCTGACTTCGCCAAGGTTGTCAGGGAAAAAGTCAAGATGCGAATCGAGCAAATGGATTTTGAGGGACATGTTACAGCCCATAATTCTGTATGCATCTATGCACTGCTTAACAATATGCACATAGTCGACAGATTTGTGATTTCCCAGAAAGTTATCGACGATCGATTTGAATGCCATCCATGCGCGAAGTTCACTACCATGTAACAAGTTCTCGAATTGTTTGTCTGCAATAACTTTCCTAATCTGAGGTCCTACAAAGATACCTTCCTTTATCTTTGCATCGCTAATCTTTGCATCGCTAATTTGCGGAAACTTTTCTTGAAGATAAGTGAAAGCTTTGCTCGTTTTATCTAACGCTTTTACGAAATTATTCATGAGCCCCAACTTTATATGTAACGGTGGTAAAATGATGCATTCTTTGTTAGCTAATGGCTCGTGTATTACATTTTTATGCCCGAGCTGCATACGATCCCTGATAGGCCACACCTTTCTTGCATAATGTTCCTGTCTGTTGCGACTGTCCCATTCACATAGGAAGCAACAAAATTTAGTATACCCAGTCTGCATGCCCGTGAGAATTGCAATGACCCTTAGGTCTCCACAAATCCGCCATTGGTAGTCATTGTACTTTATTTTTGCCAAAAGTATAGCCATATTGTCATAAGTTTCTTTCATATGAACAGAGTAGGCGACTGGAATTGATGAAAATAAATTTCCATTATGCAATAACACGGCTTTTAGACTAGTCTTGGAAGATTCGATGAAAAGTCGCCATTCGTTGACTATGTGCTCATGACCGAGGTGCACCATTAGACCTTTTACATCTTTGCAAAAGCAAATGTCATCATCCATCTCAAAGTATTGAACAAGTTCTCTGTGTCTATGACGAAATTTAGATATCGGAGTATTGGGCGCTAAAAGATTCCATTCTCTGAGTCTCGAACCGAGTAATTCCGCTTGTCCTTTGGTGAGAGCGAGATCACGTATTAGATCTGAAAGTTCTGAATGGTTAATTAAGTGAACACCATCATTCACCGGTACATAATCCGAGTCAGAATTAGTTTCTAAAGCAGGTAAACTATCACTTTCTGATGGTTCATTCACGTCCAACGGATATTGTTCTGGTGGAACTGGGATCGGACACGTGATTGGATCATGAGGCACTGGTTTCGAAACCGATTCAATATTTGGATAAACCACAGACTTTCTAGTTTTAAAAGTGAAACCATAGATATTTTTCAAGCAGAAGTAACAATCAGTAGCGTGATTTGTCGGTTCACGCCATATTACTGGCACTCCAAAAGGCATCGACTTATGCTTCGGCGATTTTCGTAACCAACCTGCCAATGTATTTGCACAAGTCGAACAAACTGCATTTGGCTTCCAAGATTTATTTGCATCATCAACTTTCGAATCGAAATAAAGTTCATATGCTTTCTTTAGCAATGGTGTAAAGTTTTTCTGGTGAACACGATCGGTAAAATATCAGCACACGTAACAGAACACATCAGCCGAATTTCTACAACTTCTAGAAGCCATATTTCACTCAAAATTATTTCAAAATACAGTAACTATTTGAAATATAACGTAACATATGTCATGCATCTTTTAGCAGTATAAAAAGTAGAATTATTTTGCATTTTATTTTATTTTTTTTTTTTTTTTTTTTTTTTTTGCGTTCGCCCGCTAATACTCGAGGCGAAATCTCAGGTTATTATTTAATGTCTAACCTGACATTGATTTTACGTGAGTATCCCTTTATTTCTTGTACAGAGACAGGTGTCCCTCGCCATTCAGGCAAATACTCGCCGATTTCGGAGGTACCCATTGCAGCTGGGTCGGCTCAGGAGCCGCCAGTCCCTGGTCGACGACACTCCTTCAAATGTCCTCGCCAGGTCTCGAGTTAATCCAGTCCAAATCCCGGTCGACGAAAAATCCTCAAATGCCGTCGCCCGGGTTTGATCCTGTATCACCCGGTCGCCAGAGCGGTGTTGTAACCACTACGCTAGCGCGGCTCCCAAGCATTTTATTAATTTTTAAAAAGTTATATAGTAAAAATGAAACGGAGCAAATAACGGTTTCCGAAAAATATATTTATTCACAAATATCTTAAGAACCCGACGTGATAGAGATAAACGGATTTCAAATTTGAAATCAGCGCAAGAAACTGACCTAAGAACACTTATTCTTATATAAGAAAGAAAAATGTTGTTTGTCAGTGCAATCTGTTACTTGTTGATTTAAATATTTAGAACAGAAGTGGGTTTACAGGCTTTCGGCTTAACTGTAGACAGCCGTAATATGCATATATCTCCGTAAATGTTAACTTCCTTCTGTTTTTCCTTATATACAGTTATACACAATCCTCTCCTGGACTACAAGGTGATATCCTTCTCCCAAAGATTCCCTTATGCTCTTATATATCATTGCCGATTTCCTATGTCTCATCGACATTTTGCCGATACACCGCCATTTTGTAAGCGGCCGGCCCTGTGACAATCGATCGGTGAATGGTCTGTAAACTACCAGAAACCACGTTTGCAATGCATTGAAACCAATTTTGCGACAGTTGGGGTGATAAAATTAATATTATTATTTATAACAAATCCTCCATAATCCTTATAATAAATTTTATGAATCTGTGACGATAGAGTTTATTAATAGGGTAGTTCAGAAAAGAAAAACCCAATATGCATAGAGAAATACAGAAATGAGAACGGCAAGAAAGATTAGCATAAAAATTATATATACTGGTAGGGTATAGTCTTCTGATAAATAATATGTTTCAATATCAAAAATCGCACGAGTAATAACCAAGATATTGTAAAAATACTATATATTTTTGGACAGTGAAACAGACAGACTCTCGTTCTTGCTTATTTATTGGTAACATTTTTGGGACGCAATTTTGAAAAGAGGCATTGGAGTGATTCAAATTTGATTGAGTAACGCTAGGAGGAAGGGAGAGGTAGAAAATGTTAGCCCAAAACGATACATATTTTGCAGTGTAATAGCATGGGCAGACTGACCAACAGACTAAGAAACACATAGTATGTTTGGGGTTTGGTTTTTCAAATTCAAGTCAAAATTGGTAGTCGCTTGATTTCATTGGCCAGCCCAAATGATATTAGCAAAAGCTTACAAGGCTCTTGGCCATTTGAATAAAATTCTTACGTACCAAGGGACGATGAAAACAGAAGTGTTGATTTTAAAATAAAAAGTCAAACAGTTTAGACAGTGGCAGAGAAAAACTAGTGCCATATTTGTCAGTCATCGTTACTTGTGTGTTTATATTTCATTGAATTGTGGTAAGGAGAGTGATTTATTATTATGTATTAATAAAACTGCAAAAGGCTAGATACTGCTATTGGGAAAAGTGAAGGACATGCCGGGAGCAAAAATTATTGAGTCCTAAAATTGTATTGTGTTTGAATATTGCATATTGTTATGACTATGATTATTATTATTATTATAAGATCAGAACATACTAGGAACCCTCTGTGTTCCATGAACACTCATCAACATGCCTAGAGCGTTTATATTTATGAATAGAAGAGAAAATCATACAGAAGGAGAGGTGTACTCCATTTAATTGCATTGAAGGCAACTATGTAAAATGACAGTGGTGTATCCGAAATTTGGACCTGTGATGTGGTCACAGTAGGATGTGAAGTCATATGAATTAGGGGCTGGTGCACTTGTATGCACACGAGGCTGACCCCACATATCATGCATAAATAGTTAATTGAAGTATCACTCAGATATGAAAAGGCCAGGGTGTCTTTTTTATTGCAGGGTTTTATTTCCTGTTACCAACCGGTGACAGGAAACCTGATGAAATAAATAAGAAGACAGAAAAGTCTCGAGTGAAACTGTTACTGTATGCTGTTAGCCAGAAGAAGTTTCTGTGAGCTGACGTTCTATGCAGAGCAGTGTTATACGAGTGAATCTGCATACAAAATCTAAGGTGATGTGCCACAATCTGGGCACTCAAACATTTCATCTGTGAATAAATTGATTTCCCTAAAATTAACTATAATGATCGGGGCGTGATGACAACAGCTTCTCAAATAAGTGACTCACACTACTATATATATATCACTGAACAGTTGTGAATACACCTACAGGAACATTATAAGTTATCGTTATAGGACAAAGAGTCCCTTTAGTTAATTATTAGTTGTAAGATACATTTTCCTCAGTTTCAAAGACCTGTCCAAAAGAGTTTGCAGGACAGGCAGAATAAAATTGTAAAAAAGAATTAATGTTCAAACTTAAACCACAGACTTATTACTTTACTTGTAGGGTGTTATAGTAGGTTGTTTTGATGTACCATCATTTCATTTCATTCCCTAGACACTAGCCACATCAAACACCACACACTAGAAATAAAATACAGCACCGTGTGAGATCTAGAGAGGTAGCGTTAGGTACCATGAGAACCCATCATCCTCATCATCAACTATTAGACTCAGGGTCTTACATAGCTTGACCTCACATGGTTGACACATACACAGCAGTATTTCTTTTTCTTTATAAAATCTTAACCTCTCCAGCAAATTAAACTTGCAACATATATTGGGACGCTCGTTCCGAGATTTTTAAATTCTCATAACATTACTACATAAATTGGGGTCCTGTTCTGGGAATCAGCATTATTAACATCATTTCTATTTAACCCAGGGAATCCCCATTATTAATATTACCCAAGATTTGGGAAATTGATGAATTGTCAGAGCCTGGAATAAATTAATTAGAGTTGTACTTAGTATAGTAATAGATTTAGAACATTTTAGAATTGATCAGATGGCGGACTTGACCAAATTTCGATCTGCTGCTGAACAGACTGCCAGAGAGATGGGAATGGAAGGGTGAATTCTGATTCAGTATGAGACATCAGAATGTGATAAATTTATTGAACGGGAAGATAGAAGATTAGCTGAAGAGAGAAAAATTCAATTACAAATTGAAGCAGATAAAGAAATTAAAAGATTACAAATTGAGGCTGACAAAGAAGCAACGGCATTAGAGGCTGATAGGGAGGTTGAGATTAAACGGCTCCAATTTCAAGAAAAGAAATTGGAGGCTGAGGCTAAGAAACGAGAGGCAGAAAGAGAAGAAAAGTGATTGGCTGCAGAACGGGAGGCAGAAAGAGAAGAAAAGAGATTGGCTGCAGAAAGAGAAGAAAAGAGATTGGCTGCAGAAAGGGAAGCAGAAGATAAAAGATTAGAAAGGGAAGCAGAAGATAAAAGATTACAGAGGGAGCACGAGCTACGACTAAGGGAGTTGGAATTGCAAGGCAATGCTCCTGAAAATGGTCACAGCCCATCTACCTCTAATGCTACTGCCAGTCAGGGGGTCTCTAACTCAGCCATGGCGTTTCATTTAGATCATTTTGTTGAAAGGGATGATGACATAGAATCATATTTAAGTAGATTCGAGATTTTAGCTGCAACCTATGGGTTAGAAAAAGACAGGTCGAGTCTAAAGTTATCCCAGGCTCTTCGGGGAGCATCTTATGAAGTTTTTGAAAAAATGAGCAGGGATGACCAAGACAACTATGACATGTTAAAACAAGCTCTTTTGATTAGATAAGAGAAGAATGGTGAGTTTTATAGAAAAAGGTTTAGAAATGCCAAGCTTTAGTCTGGGGAGACATACCACCAATTCTCTGCCAGATTGGAAACATATTTGGAGAAATGGACAGCTCTGGGGGAAAACCCAAGATCTTAAAGAGATGATCATGATAGAGCAATTGAGAGAGTCCATGGCTCCAGACCTGAGAAAATTTCTCATGGAACAAGGTGCAGAGAGATTGGGTGAGGTACTTAATGATCACTGAGAGGTATCAGGCGGCCCAGGCAGAAGTAGCTGGCGCAAGAAAGAAACATATAGATAACAATAAAGCCCCACAAAACTCAAATAAATTTGATAATAGAGTTCAGGGAAACCGAGGTAAGCTCAACTTTGTTAGGCCAAGATTCGACCATAGAGATAGAAACCCACAGTTGAATGACCGGCCATTCAATGACAGGAGACCCTTCAGACAGGAAGGAAAATATTGTAAAATATGTAGGATGAATAATCATAATACAATTGACTGTGGTAGGAAAGTTCCTCCATATCGCGAGGCATGCATGATAACAGTGAACAAGGGAAGAAAGAAGGACCTGCCTACAGAACAGCATGAACCTCATCATCCCCCCATCTGTGAAGAAGTGACATGTAATGGTGCCAGAGTCAGTTGCCTTTACGATTCCGGTTTGGAATATGACTGTTGTGAGTGCAACCCTGGTGCACCCTGACCAGTATACCACAGAGAAAGTGGAAATGCAAGGGGCCCTAAAGGGAACAGCCACCATGACACTTCGCGTAGCCGAGATCAATGTCAAGACTAGGTACATGGAAGGAGTAATTAGAGCAGCCGTGTGTGACGACCCTAACTACCCGCTGGTGTTAGGAAAGAAAATGTGTTTCTAGGTCTTATGATAGGAATATTATTTGTGCGTATGATTTATCACGCACGTGTGTGCACTATGTAGTGTATGAGAGACTCCTAGCGCACGGGTTTCTAAGATCTAGAGAATGACGTCAGAGAGTGATGTTGAAGGGTCAAGCCGGACTGATCGTCCGTAGTATATTGTATTGTGTCCCTGATGAATGGGAATTATTTCTATGGAGGACAACTGGTTTTCTTATCAGAAGCCAATGTCAAGATGTATATGTAAGTCTTGCACCCATGTGTTGATAAATAATCTTATTGATGATTTTAAGTGATGTCTCCACTCATTACTGGCATCTAGCTGGAGTCCTCATGTCAGGATTTCAAGAATGGATCAGATGAGCTGATAGCTTCACTTGTAAACGTAGTGGTAATCCTACGAGAGGAAATATTATTTAATATATTGCAAAATTGTATTACGAAGTGCCGACATCTCAGTCATGGCACGTATTGGAGAGGTTAGCCAAGGATAGTCGCTAACATGTATTTTATCTTGATGTAAGGAACGTGACTAATGCTGTTTTTACACCAGCAAGCTCCAAGTTTGATTTCTGTAACTCATTTGTGAGCTTAGACACTGTTTCTTGTAATTTTTTCTTTTCAGCACTATCCTGCTAAAAAAAATTGCTTTTTCCTGTAGAGCAATCTGTTTGTTTTTCTTCATCCGCTCCTTATTTCTTAATTTCTTTTTGTTATCATCCTGCCTGTTGTTACGGATTATAACGTGTAAAACCTCATGCATAAAATTGTGTCTAGCCTCATTATAATTGCACACAAACGGACGCAGGTATGCTAACACATCCGCCAGATCTCTAGCCATTATCAATTGAGGACCTGAACGAAAGTTATCGTTAGCAAAACCCCATAAGGCTTCTACCGCATTAAACAAAAAACCATCCAGCATGTATTTCTCAAGTGCTGGGCCTCGTAATCTATCATCATATTTACCTTCCTCAAATAAATAATCCAACCCAGGCCTCATATCGTCTGGATACGTATCACAATCCATGGTGATTCTATCTTACTTACTTAGTCGTTCCCCTTCTACCGTGAGGTGTAGAGGTTTGGAAGAGAGAGCGCCAGACTATTCTATCGGCTGTCTTCCTCCCGGCCTGGTTCCATTCTAGTCCTCGGTTCTTCAAAGATTGTCTAATGTTGTCCTCCCAGCGGACTCTGGGTCGTCCTCGGGGTCTGGATCCTTGGCTCTTTGTTTCCCATGCTTGTCGTGGTAGCCGATCTTCTCCCATTCTGCAGACATCCTCACATAATTTCTGCAAGACTTGTAGAAGCTCTGTATAGCATGAATCAGAGGTGCTGGAATATTCTTCCTTGCCAAACAGTCCCAAAGTTTGCTCCAAGGGACCCTGTCAAACGCCTTTTCCAGATCTATGAAACAAAGATGGATCTCACTCTTATACTCAAGGGCCTTTTCACTCAGCTGTCTGAGTGTTAAGATTAGGTCTTGAGTACTTCGGTTGCTCGGAATCCGCACTGGACCTCATCCAATTGTGGCTCAGCTAGGCGTCGGAGTCTCTGCTCTAGGATTCTAGAGTAGATTTTTCCAGGGACACTGAGAAGGGATATGCCTCTATGGTTTCCACACTGTCGATTGTCACCCTTTTTGAAAATTGGTGTTATGATGGCGATCTCCCAATCCTTTGTTATGGTCTTGTTGCACCATGCTGCCTGTAGGACCCTTAAGAGTAACAGGTCACCTGATGCTCCCATGTACTTAACCATTTCTGGTGTTATACCATCATGCCCTGCTGCTTCGCCCATCTTGATTTTCTCCAGTGCTGCCTTCAGTTCTTCCATCTTTATGTCATCTTCATCACCATTGGTTTCCTCTTCTGTGCTAGTGGTTTTCATTTCTGATGTTTGACCTTGCTCACCATCAAAAAGTTCTGAGAAATATTCTTTCCATCTTTCCATTACTTCCTTCGGGGCAGTAAGCAATTTGCCTTGCTTATCCTTAATAAATTTGAGAGGGCATTGTTTTTCCTTCCTCATGTTCTTTAGGGTCTTATAGAACAATTTCTGGTTTTCTTGTGCATCTTTTTCTAGCTTTTCTCCAAATTCTTCCCATGACTTCTGTTTTGCTGCTAACACTTTGTTCTTTACTTCTGTTCTGAGTGTCACATATTCTCTATATTTTTCCATTTGTCCTGTTGTGTTTTTAGCTCCTAAGTATTGTTTCCATGCCATTTTCTTCTCTCTTATTTTCTCTTTGACTTCCTCTGTCCACCAAGGTGTCCTCTTTCTCTGGTTTCCAAGTCGGACTTCACCACATGCTTCTGCAGCAGCTGTCTTTATTATATCCTTGAATTTAATCCAGAGGGTTTCCAAGTCATCAGGTTGTTCTTCTGTGTTGCTCACCGCTGTAGCAATAAGCCCCTGATATCTGATCTTAATTTCTGGCTCTCTCAGCTTGTAGGTCCTAATGCTCATTTCTCCTGCTCGTTTACTTGGTTTCTTTCCTGATGTTGAGCAGTTCCTAGGCTGAGACTCTTTCAGTTGTTCTTTTGATTGTTAGCAGGTAGTGATCACTTCCAATCTCTGGCCCCCTCCAGACTCTTGCATCTCGGACATATTTGAATGAGCTTCTCCGAACAATGGCATAGTCGATCACTGACTTCTCATTCTTTGTTGGTTCACATCTAGTGTATGCATGTATGCGCTTATGGGGGAACTTTGTGTTTGTAATGATCAGATTCTGCTCACTGCAGAATCTAAGGAGTCGCTTTCCATTATCATTGAGAGTATCTTCTCCATATCTTCCGATAACTCCACCCCATCTAGCATGGTCATTTCCAACTCTGGCATTAAAATCTCCGAGCATGATAACTTCATCTAGGCAGTCATCCACTGTCCTTTGAAGCAGCTCGAAAAATTTCTTCCTTGACCTCTGCTCTCTCATCCTCATTTGGCCCATACACTATGACCAGGTTGACTATGGTTTCTCCTTCTTTTAGTTTCACAACCATAATGCGCTCTGAGACAAAGTTCCACCCCTTGATACTATCTTTTTGATTTTGGGCCACAATGCAACCAACACCCCCTTTAGCTCTTTCGGATATGGGTACACCACTGTAGAGCAGCATGTTGCCATTGAGATCCATGACTCCTTGTCCTTTTTTCTTTGTTTCCGTTATAGCCAGGATTTCTAGTTTTGCTTTCCTCATCTCTTCCACCAGCTCCTCTTCTTTCCCATTTATACTTCTTGTGTTCCATGTTCCATAAGTCGTAGTCCGTCGTCCGTTCCAGTTCGTCGCCTTTAGAATCAGTCCGGTTTTCTCTCTTGTGTTACTCGTAATCGTGGTTTAAAGCAAACAGGTGATTGGCCTGTTGTGCCTTTGCATGGTGGAGGGGCTGCCTCCTTACGGCCTCCATGCAGGCCGCCCTCCTCCTTTTTCATCCGGGCTTGGGACCGGCATAGGCGGAGTTGGTGATTCAATCACCGAGTGTAAACTTGTATTGAACACTGATAATTATAGAAGCCTATGTCCCTTTGAGTTTATAAAATTACCTTTACACCTCAGATAATTAATATCTTTTCAAGATATCCAAAAATATTCGCCAATAAAGTAACATACGTTCTTGTGCATAGACCTTGTCAATTCTCAATTATTATGCACTAAATCCTATACTAAACAGTTAATAGAATACATAATGCGCGATATGAGAAGACTTGATAGCATACATACATAAACACAGTTTCCCCAACAACAAAAAACCACTTATCTTGCAAATAGTCCCTTCTTTTCCCGTTACAACCGATGGGCATCAGATGACACACCATAAGCAGACTCCCATGTCAACTCTAACTCCACCTTGACACAGTATGCTATGTTGTCGTACACAGCACTGGAAACTGGAAACAGTACACGTACTAACTTGTTCCCTGTGTCGTCGCGAAGGTACACTGTCTGACACTCTTGTTGAAAAGAGTTACTTGATATTTCGAACTTGCATATATAACTGGAACATAATGTAACTCATAATCCAGATATCACTGATGATGACGAATCAGGACAGGTCGTCATAACCATGTCAAAGTTTACTTGAAAATTTCACTCTGAAACGTAGAACTGGAAACGCTGCAGGAATGTCATAGGAAGGCATGTAAACACAAGACGCATCACCGTGTCACCGATTACAGGTCATGAGCGACACAAAACTGTCTGTGAATAATAGAGGCGTTGCCGATTACAGGTCACGATCGACACAAAAACTGTAGAAGATTCGCCTTTGTTTCTTAACAATGTAGAAGTAAGAAATGGCGTTCTAAATCCAAGCCACGCCCACACAGGGCTTTTCATTGCTCTTATAACGCGAATTCGTGGTCATTACGCCCGAAAAACTGGGCCACCAATTATGTAAAAGTACTTAATTTTATTTGGAGTCAGTACTGATAAAGTCTATCCCAGGGTAATTGGTACTGTTAATGTATATTTGGTAGAGTATATCTCTGTTGAAGTGATTAGCCTGTTGTAGTACATGCGCCCACACATGGCAGATGATAAATATTAAGATTTCTTAGTAGTAAGGCCACTGTGTATCATGACGCGAATGTTGTAGGAATACGATTCAAAATAACTGGAAACCACCAACTGAAACCACTTATTTTTTTGGCTTGGTTTTTGCCACCACTGTTGAAGACCACCATAATAAATGTTGCAGATGAGAAATAGGTTAGGACTGAACTGTTACTGTGTATAAAGTCTGTAGTGTGTGGTATGGAGGGTACAGTCACTCACCCTGAACTGTCAAGCATATATCAACGAATCAGACTGGTGTTCATTTCCAATTGACAGCCCATAATTTATTCACACAGCAACATCAATCCGGTACGATACACTACACAGGTACAACAGCATACACAAATCCAATAAGAATCAATTGCGCAAAAATGTCATAGCTCTCCAGTATGATGTAAACCCTGTTTACATCGCAGCTCTAATGTTACATCAGTAAATCCACCAGAACTACTGCTGACAATCGCAGTACTAATAAATTCATTCATACGTTGGCCTCATCATATTTTAACCATAGAGCTCGATTACAGAATAGTGGTGCATTTCTCATCGAATATGCCCAATAACAAAATCCCTCAAATGACTGCATCCACCGCAGTTACAAAACACGCCACACAGGCTTAAATCTATATATACTCAAAAGACTGTCTGCTCTGCAGTCTACAAGTAATCTGGCCTGCACAAATCCTGGCCTTATAATCTCTTCAATAACTTTAATATCTGTTCATGGATCCTTTTCAAATAATATATGTAATCATCAGCGCTATCTCTTCCTGTAGCTTGCAAACACCGCAGTGCTACTATATATGTTCTTGGATCCCTCCAATAGTAATATATGGAATCGCCAGCGCTCTCTCTTCCTGTAACCTGAAAACATCGCAGTGCTACTGATATATATATGGATCCTCCGAGCAATAATACATATGGCCTCAAAGAGCAATAGTACGTAGGAAATCATAGGTCTGTACACACAAAGACCCATAGCACATCTCTTAAGAATAATGTACCTTTTTTCCTATCTTATTTACCCTTATCTTCTTCAAAGAGCAATAATACGTAGGAAATCATAGGTCTGTACACACAAAGACCCATAGCACATCTCTTAAGAATAATGTACCTTTTATCCTATTTTATTTACCCTTATCTTCTCTTATCTTCAGATAATCACACCTAACTAGGCAAGTAATAGGCAATGATGCCTGTACCAAAATCCACAGATACACTTCGAAAAATAATCAACATCTTTCTCGAACACTACCCTGGGAACACACAAAAGACACAGGGCTGACTATTCAGTCAACGCCCAAACTTAGACTCTCTTCTTCAGACTGCTACGGGAACACACACATCTCCCGCCAAACAGTCACCGGAATCGGCTGTTCACGGACTAGCCGTGAGCTTTCCACAGCCAGCCGAAACCAGTACAGAATAACTAAATGACTAGCGCTCACGACGCTTTCTGTACACTCTGTTTTCTAACATATAAATGTTTAAACAACTCACAATTAAACAAGCCAACAAGTGCCACAACTCTAAATTCACACTGTACAATCAGCATAGTACGGATCACTTCCCTTTGACCTTAACAATATCACTGAACAGTTGTGAATACACCTACAGGAACATTATAAGTTATCGTTATAGGACAAAGAGTCCCGTTAGTTAATTATTAGTTGTAAGATATATTTTCCTCAGTTTCAAAGACCTGTCCAAAAGAGTTTGCAGGACAGGCAGAATAAAATTGTAAAAAAGAATTAATGTTCAAACTTAAACCACAGACTTATTACTTTACTTGTAGGGTGTTATAGTATGTTATTTTGATGTACCATCATTTCATTTCATTCCCTAGACACTAGCCACATCAAACACCACACACTAGAAATAAAATACAGCACCGTGTGAGATCTAGAGAGGTAGCGTTAGGTACCCTGAGAACTCATCATCCTAATCATCAACTATTAGACTCCGGGTCTTACATAGCTTGACCTCACACGGTTGACACATACACAGCAGTCTTTCTTTTTCTTTATAACATCTTAACCTCTCCAGCAAATTAAACTTGCTACAGTAGCCAATGACAGCGGTTTAAGCCTCTTAGAAGCCGAGTACAGAGCGAGACAAGGAACAATGGGCCCCACCATAATACTCATGACAAGTGTCACAAGATGGATTTTAGATGGACCTCTTTCTGATCTCTCTTTCACTACGGCAGTAATCAGTTACATTTGTTGTAATGATTTTATTGCTTTTTTTCCAGACCGCCCCCTTTTCTTTCTCTGCTAGGCAGTAGATATTTGATATTGTCAAAACATTTGACACTCCTTGTTGCTATATACCTCACATTTGCTAGGCGCGGCACAGCTTTGCTGAGATTAAGCGCTGGTAAACAAATATTGGTCTGCTTAGTTTTCGGGTAGAGTTGTGTGCTTAAGCCAGAGATAACAAGATTACTCGTCTGTGCAACACATTTGGGACAGACACGTATGACATAATCGCTTCCTGTCCGACTTGTTATGACAATATTACTTTAGATAGCAATAATTTGTTACATCTGAAACACATTGTCGTAAGAGTTTACAGATGTGTTGGTGAGTTCGCTTGCCAGGGTGTCGTGAGAAATTCTAATCCACATATATAAATTAAAAGTAAATGTAAAGCCTAACAAATAAATTCTATAAAAGGAAGAAGAATGGTAAAGAACAGTGCTGTCACAATGACAGTACTCGAAATCCCCTTTGTTTTATGCTTCGTCTGCAAATTGTAACGTTTCCACGTTAAATATAAGCCATTGCATAATACAAGCGTTTCCACAACACATTAAAACGGGTATTGCATTTCTAAGAAAAAACATTGAGAGGCACACTGCGTATGACCTAAATTAATTACACTACGAATGGACAGATGGATGTAGGATGGAAAGAAGGGAGGGCTGAAAATCAGGAACGCATGCAACACTAAACACGCGTCTCGCTATTAATGCCACCCCCAACAAGCGTAACGCGATATACAATTACTACTATCACGCGTGTAAGGCCACATGCACTAACTTTTTTTCAGACGGACAATGATAAAAACACTACACACAAGAGAGTTAGGTTTTGAAAAACATGATTAATGCTTATTGGAAATATGACATTCTACTGGTTTACGTCTGAAATCCTGACAGAACAGTTAAAAAGGATGCGGACAGTGGAAGTTAAAAATAAACAACTGAGATCGATAAAAGACAAGAATTTTAAATGGGCTATTTGTTCTCATGATAATCATATAATTGGGTACCTTAAGACTAGTGGACTTGGAATATATAATAAATTATCAAAATGGTCCATTAGATACTAAAATATTGGTATAAAACATAGGGAAACTGGCATGGTCTGGTCATATCTGTTAGATAAAATGGCATGATGTTTTTGAAAACACGTAGAGGAACGAAAGCTGAAATAGTACGGAGTAAAAGATTGGCTGGAATTTAAAGCAAGCCGAGGTGTGATTGGCTAAAATATCTATACGAATCTAGTTGTTGATAGTAACGCGTAGTAAATGGGATACAATTTTTTTTAATTCATTCAAAATATAGTAGGCTTTGGGCGATTGGTCGAAGCATTTGAATTGAACGAAATAGTACGCTGCTCGTTGCCAGTTTCAAAAGATTTTCATAAGAGCAGGAGCGATGTCAGACTTGTGCTGTGGTTTATAAATTATATCGACCGAAAGCAGTCTGAAACAGTGGGCAGATCTAGATATGTGCCATTCTCTAGTGCCTTATTCGTCGTAACCTGTGTTATTTCCTTTCTATGTGGTAAGATTGATTTTATTGACTTTTTTAATTTGAAAAATTGGTTGTGTATAAGAAAAGGCCATGACAAAAGGTTGTAACTAAATGGTTCCATGGCAGGCTTGGGCATGGCCTAGTTGTTGATGTATTATACCATGGACCATTTGAAAAAGTGAGACTACTATCATATATATATATATATATGATGATCATGCTGAAACATTACACCTATCTTATTGCATGGTGAAGTATGGCTGGAATGACAGGTGTTGTCTCCATAAGGTAAAAATGAAAAAGAAAACTGGTACTATTGGTTCCATCATATGAAAGTGGAGAAGCTTGGTTGTCAGAATGAGCTGACCATGTTCTTTTTATTACATGCATGTTTACAGGTAAAATTGGGGGAATTAGTTTGATATTAAGACAGGATCATACTTGCTTTGACAGGGGTTTCCTGCTGGTACTTGGCTGATGCTGTCAGAAATATTCAGCACTAGATCAAGTCATCTCTGACAACAGCTGTTAAGAGAGAGATTGCAGACCAGAGGACCTGAAGCGTGTGGCCAAATAGACTGAAATCATTATGGATCCCAGGCACAGATAAGTGATATCTGGCCTGGAGCAACTTATCATTACTGCATATTTGCTAGGACAATCTCCTCAAGTGAATAAACTTTTCCTCCAAAACTAAAAACAGTACAACAGAGTCCATAAGAGTGATAAAGAGAACAATTGGGATGATGTATATCCCTTACCAGCTTCAAGGAACAAGTAATTAGATAGAGAAAAAAATACCCAGTTGAAGATTGATTTCATGCATTATGGACATATGGACACATGGTCTATTGCCTTCGTCTTAAATAAGTTTCCCATGCAGCGGCGTCTTTATACATAATTGTAAATATACAAAATTGCATATACATACAAAATTCCATCACACTGATTATCAATGACTAAAGTCCTGGCCAAAAGAACAGTTAGGCTCAGGACCAATAAAGCTTAACAGAAAATTTTTCATTTTAAAACTTAACCGCTGGAGTTAGTTGATTTTATCTTAGAAGTTAATATTTGTTGGTATATGTTTTGTATTGAGGTTATTCCACACACTCACTTTTGCATTACCCTAGACACTTAACCAAGCCAACATTCATATTGATTAAGAATTAGTTTGATTGAGATAAAAATGTGGCAGTAAGTAAGGTCATCTGAATTACACACCAAACCTATTAACTTCAGATACCTTCACAGCTGATCTCAGTCAGTACACTACGTACTTTATACTAGAATTAAGTCCCAACTCACCACATTAATTGGTAGGCTTGTCCGGGATTTGTAGTTGATATATGTAGGAATCTCATACAACATATATTAACTAACTCCAGGAATAAAAATTAGCAGTAGGATATAAATTCAAGATTGTATTACTGGTCTTAATTGAGGTTAGGAACATCACTAAGAGAGTATCAATAAGTAAGAGGAGATTTTGCAGTGATAGGTTGTTCCACCAGTAATAATTAGTTAATAATTACCTTAATTAAAGTAGAATTGTCTTAGAACCTTAGTAGATCTACTTGAGTTAGAATGGCTGACTTGGCCAAATTTAGATCTGCCGCTGTACAGACTGCAAAAGAGTTAGGAATGGACGGGAAAATTATGATTTCTTATGTCACTGCTGAATGTGACAAATATATTGAACGGGAAGAAAGAAGATTAGAAAAAGAGGCCGAAAGAAAGTTAGAGGCTGAAAAGGAAATTAAGAGGTTGCAGATTGAGGCTGAGGCTAAGAGGTTGCAGATTGAGGCTGAGGCTAAGAGGTTGCAGATTGAGGCTGAGGCTAAGAGGTTGCAGATTGAGGCTGACAAAGAGGCTAAAGCATTGGAAGCAGAAGAAAGAAAATTAGCTGCAGAAAGGGAAGACAAGAGATTAGCTGCAGAGAGGGAGGCAGAAAAGGAGGAGAAGAGATTACAAAGGGAACACGAGTTACGACTAAGGGAGTTTGAGTTTCAAGGCCATGCTCCTGAAAATGGTGCCAGTCCCTTTACCTCTGATGCTACTGCTAGCCAGGGAGCCTCAACCTCAGCTATGAATTTTCATTTAGATCATTTTGTTGAGAAAGACGATGATATTGAGAGCTATCTAAATAGATATGAACTATTAGCTACCACATATGGGTTAGAGAGAGAAAG
This sequence comes from Oreohelix idahoensis, assembly GCA_024509875.1. Taxonomy (NCBI): domain Eukaryota; kingdom Metazoa; phylum Mollusca; class Gastropoda; order Stylommatophora; family Oreohelicidae; genus Oreohelix; species Oreohelix idahoensis. The sequence continues at coordinate 554,067 of JAMPIV010002299.1, forward strand.
GTGGAGCTTAAAGTTATCTCAAGGACTTCGTGGGGCAGCTTATGAAGTTTTTGCTAAAATGAGCAGAGGTGATCAGGAAAATTATGACATGCTAAAGCAGGCTCTTTTGTTAAGATATGAAAAGAACGCAGAATTTTATAGAAAAAAATTTAGGAATGCTAAACTACTGTCAGGTGAAACCTATCACCAGTTCTCTGCACGAATAGAGACATACTTGGAGAAATGGACTTCTCTGGGGAAAACCCAAGATCTTAAGGAAATGGTCCTTATAGAACAATTAAGAGAGTCCATGGCTCCAGACCTGAGAAAGTTTCTCATGGAACAAGGTGCAGAGAACTGGGTGAGTTGCTAAATGTTGCTGAAAGGTATCAAGCAGCTCAAGCAGAGGTAACAGGTAATAAAAAGAAACAGGTGGATAACTTTAGGGCACCACAGAACTTTAATAAATTTGATCCTAGGGATCAAAACAAAGGTAAGCACCAGTTTGATAGGCCACGGTATGACAATAAAAATAAAACCCCACAATTCGATGAAAGGAAATATGATGAAAGAAAATCTTTCAACCAAGGAAAAAGGTGGTGTAAAAATTGTAAGATGAACAATCATGACACTGACCATTGTAGAAGGAAACCTCCTCATTGTGCTGCTATGACATCTGGGAAAAAGGAAAAAAAAGGTCAAACCTGCAGAACTACAGGAACCATACCATCCCCCAGTGTGTGAAGATGTCATCTGTAATGGTGTCACTATAAGGTGTTTATATGATACCGGTTTAGATTACGATTCCGTTGTGAGTTCTCACCTGGTGCAGGCCGATCAATACACCACAGAAACAGTGGAGATTCAAACTGCAACCAAGGATGTAGCTACCATGACACTTCCCGTCGCCCGGATAAAGGTGAAAACGCGATATGTGGAAGGAATCATAAAAGCAGCAGTGATAAATGAGCCAATCTACCCTCTGATATTGGGGTGTAGATATGTCTTCTTGGGGAATCCCAAGAGACCTGTGATATTGGCAACAGTGCAGACCAGATCACAGTCTAAAAAGGAGGAGGATAATCCAATAAATACTCATCCAGATGAGATGAGGAAGGCACAGGCTGAGGACAAAACACTCAAGCCGTGTTTCAAGAAGTTGCCAAAATCTCATACACCTCCAGGCAAGGGAGAGTTTTATATGAAGAACAAGCTGATATATAGGAAGGCTGGATCTGAATCCAATGGTCACGGACAGCTGGTCCTTCCCACTTCATATAGGACTAAAGTGTTGGAACTAGGGCATGCGATTCCCTTCAGTGGTCATATGGGGATCAGCGCAACAGGACAGCGTATAGCTTGTCACTATTTCTGGCCAGGAATAACTGAAGACATCAAACGATATGTAAAATCCTGTCCAGAGTGCCAACGAGTAGCACCTAAACATTGGACTGCACCAGCAACTCTGGGGGAAATGCCCATAGTGGGAACACCCTTTGAGAGAGTTGCCGTGGATCTTGTGGGACCTCTCACCCGAACCAAGAGAAGGAACAGCTACATTCTGACTCTGGTGGACACTTGTTCTATGTGGGGAGAGGCGGTAGCCCTGTCATCGATTGATTCTAAACATGTGGCAGAGGCATTACTCACAATTTTCACAAGGTTAGGCTTTCCCAATCAAATCTTGACTGATAATGGCTCTCAGTTCAAGGGGAAACTAACTGAAGAAGTTTTCAGGATCTTCCAGGCCAAACACTTCCATTGTAGTGTGTACCATCCCCAAGGGAACGGCCAAGTGGAAAGATTTAATGGCACGTTGATGTCGATCCTGAGAAAGTTGGCACACGAAAAACCAGATACATGGGACCAGTACCTGCCCGCCGCCCTCTTTGCTTATCGGGAGGTACCCCATAGTTCAACCGGTATGGCCCCGGCAACATTATTGTTTGGAAGGCCAATAAAAGGTCCACTGGAAGCTCTGTTAAGAACGTGGACTGATGAAAAAGCAGAGGAAAATATCACATCCTCATACCAATATGTGAATGAGCTGACCACTCGTTTAAAAACTGGCTGGAAACTTGCCAATGAAAATTTGAAACAAGCCAGGAAGAAACATGCTGCCTATTATAACAGGAAGGCGAAAGACAGAGATTTGGCTGTGGGAGAGAAGGTACTGCTTCTTCTCCCCGGGAGTCAGAATAAGTTACAGATTGGATGGCAAGGTCCATATACAGTTCTAGAGAAGGTGTCTAGAACAAATTATAAGATAGATAAGAAGGGGAAAGAAAAAATCTATCATGTGAATCTCCTGAAGAAATATTTGGAAAGAGAACATCAGGAAGAGACACATTTGTTGACCTTGTCTATCGCCATGGAGATGAAAAAGGAACCACTTTCATCATTTGAATATCCATTACACCCCTGTGAGACAGCGGCACAGGTGAAAATCAGTACACATTTAACGAAAACTCAGAAAGAGAGAGTGCAACAGGTTCTAGATACTCATACAGAGGTGTTAACCGACCGACCAGGGCATACAAACTTATTGGAATATGATATGAAACTTATAGACCCCACACCTGTCTGTATGAAACCATATTCGATTCCTTTTGCTAAGGAGAAAGCTTTGAAGGAAGAGATAGACTATTTGTTGAAGGAAGGAATTATTTCGCACAGTGAATCTTCATATAGTTCCGGTGTTGTACTCTTAAGGAAGCCCTCTGGAGAACATAGACTCTGTATAGATTACAGGAGACTGAATGCTATTACAGAAGGACAGGTGGATCCATTGCCGGATACAAATCAGTTGTTTGCCAGGCTAAATAAAGCTAAATATTTCTCAAAAGTGGATCTGAGTAAAGGATACTATCAGATTCCAGTAAAGCCTGAGGTTAGACCATACCTAGCTTTTAGTACCTCAGAAGGACACTATGAGTTTAATAGATTGCCATTTGGATTGAAGAATGCGCCTAGTGTCTTCTCTAGAATGATGAGAAAATTATTGGACCCTCTGAATAATCCATGTATCGCAAATTTCATGGATGATATCCTTATAGCAACAGAAACATTTGAGGAACACATTGACTCTCTGAACATGCTGTTTAATCGACTTAGGGAAGCGAATTTAACAGCCCGACCAACCAAATGTTGCGTTGGATGTAAAGAATTGGAATTCTTGGGACACACAGTTTATCAGGGAAACATGACCCCTGACCCAAAGAATTTAGAGAAACTAAAGAAAGCCCCGAGACCACAAACCAAAAAAGACGTGAGATCCTTTGTCTCATTATGTGGTTTCTACCAAAAGTATATCAAAAACTTTAATTCCATATGTGCACCGTTAACTGATTTGACACGTAAGGGAAATCCAGATCGAATTACATGGACACCACAATGTGAAATGGCTTACCAGGAATTGAAGGAAAAGCTCACAAGCAAACCTATTTTGAAATTACCTGACTTAAGTCAAGAATTCATTGTAAGAACGGATGCCAGTAATATCGGGTTAGGTGCAACTCTGCTACAGAGATCAGATGCATTGGATGGGGAATTAAGCCCAGTGGCATATGCTAGCAGAAAGTTGAATAAAGCTGAAACCAACTACTCAACTAGCGAAAAAGAATGTCTTGCAGTAATATGGGCGATAAAGAAATTCAATATTTATCTGTATGGGAAGGCATTTAAGTTGCAAACGGATCACAAACCCTTGTCGTTTCTAGCGCAGGCTAGGCATGAAAACTCTAGGTTACTCCGATGGTCCTTACTTTTGGCTCCATATAATTTTAGCATTGAGTATATATCTGGAAAAACAAATTTGGGAGCGGATTTTTTAAGCCGCCATCCGTGTGATGAGAATCATCGTAAGCCCCAGAAATAATAATAAATTTCTCTATGTGTATATAGAATTATAGACTGACATATAACGTCTGTTTTAAGAGGGGAGGATTTGTCGTGAGAAATTCTAATCCACATATATAAATTAAAAGTAAATGTAAAGCCTAACAAATAAATTCTATAAAAGGAAGAAGAATGGTAAAGAACAGTGCTGTCACAATGACAGTACTCGAAATCCCCTTTGTTTTATGCTTCGTCTGCAAATTGTAACGTTTCCACGTTAAATATAAGCCACTGCATAATACAAGCGTTTCCACAACACATTAAAACGGGTATTGCATTTCTAAGAAAAAACATTGAGAGGCACACTGCGTATGACCTAAATTAATTACACTACGAATGGACAGATGGATGTAGGATGGAAAGAAGGGAGGGCTGAAAATCAGGAACGCATGCAACACTAAACACGCGTCTCGCTATTAATGCCACCCCCAACAAGCGTAACGCGATATACAATTACTACTATCACGCGTGTAAGGCCACATGCACTAACATTTTTTCAGCTGACAGTGGAAGTTAAAAATAAACAACTGAGATCGATAAAAGACAAGAATTTTAAATGGGCTATTTGTTCTCATGATAATCATATAATTGGGTACCTTAAGACTAGTGGACTTGGAATATATAATAAATTATCAAAATGGTCCATTAGATACTAAAATATTGGTATAAAACATAGGGAAACTGGCATGGTCTGGTCATATCTGTTAGATAAAATGGCATGATGTTTTTGAAAACACGTAGAGGAACGAAAGCTGAAATAGTACGGAGTAAAAGATTGGCTGGAATTTAAAGCAAGCCGAGGTGTGATTGGCTAAAAGATATCTATACGAATCTAGTTGTTGATAGTAACGCGTAGTAAATGGGATACAATTTTTTTTAATTCATTCAAAATATAGTAGGCTTTGGGCGATTGGTCGAAGCATTTGAATTGAACGAAATAGTACGCTGCTCGTTGCCAGTTTCAAAAGATTTTCATAAGAGCAGGAGCGATGTCAGACTTGTGCTGTGGTTTATAAATTATATCGACCGAAAGCAGTCTGAAACAGTGGGCAGATCTAGATATGTGCCATTCTCTAGTGCCTTATTCGTCGTAACCTGTGTTATTTCCTTTCTATGTGGTAAGATTGATTTTATTGACTTTTTTAATTTGAAAAAAATTGGTTGTGTATAAGAAAAGGCCATGACAAAAGGTTGTAACTAAATGGTTCCATGGCAGGCTTGGGCATGGCCTAGTTGTTGATGTATTATACCATGGACCATTTGAGAAAGTGAGAACTATCATATATATATATATATATATATATATATATATATATATATATATATATATATATATATATATATATGATGATCATGCTGAAACATTACACCTATCTTATTGCATGGTGAAGTATGGCTGGAATGACAGGTGTTGTCTCCATAAGGTAAAAATGAAAAAGAAAACTGGTACTATTGGTTCCATCATATGAAAGTGGAGAAGCTTGGTTGTCAGAATGAGCTGACCATGTTCTTTTTATTACATGCATGTTTACAGGTAAAATTGGGGGAATTAGTTTGATATTAAGACAGGATCATACTTGCTTTGACAGGGGTTTCCTGCTGGTACTTGGCTGATGCTGTCAGAAATATTCAGCACTAGATCAAGTCATCTCTGACAACAGCTGTTAAGAGAGAGATTGCAGACCAGAGGACCTGAAGCGTGTGGCCAAATAGACTGAAATCATTATGGATCCCAGGCACAGATAAGTGATATCTGGCCTGGAGCAACTTATCATTACTGCATATTTGCTAGGACAATCTCCTCAAGCGAATAAACTTTTCCTCCAAAACTAAAAACAGTACAACAGAGTCCATAAGAGTGATAAAGAGAACAATTGGGATGATGTATATCCCTTACCAGCTTCAAGGAACAAGTAATTAGATAGAGAAAAAAAATACCCAGTTGAAGATTGATTTCATGCATTATGGACACATGGTCTATTGCTTGTAAATAATTGCATATACATAGTTGTAAATATACAAAATTCCATCACACTGATTATCAATGACTAAAGTCCTGGCCAAAAGAACAGTTAGGCTCAGGACCAATAAAGCTTAACAGAAAATTTTTCATTTTAAAACTTAACCGCTGGAGTTAGTTGATTTTATCTTAGAAGTTAATATTTGTTGGTATATGTTTTGTATTGAGGTTATTCCACACACTCACTTTTGCATTACCCTAGACACTTAACCAAGCCAACATTCATATTGATTAAGAATTAGTTTGATTGAGATAAAAATGTGGCAGTAAGTAAGGTCATCTGAATTACACACCAAACCTATTAACTTCAGATACCTTCACAGCTGATCTCAGTCAGTACACTACGTACTTTATACTAGAATTAAGTCCCAACTCACCACATTAATTGGTAGGCTTGTCCGGGATTTGTAGTTGATATATGTAGGAATCTCATACAACATATATTAACTAACTCCAGGAATAAAAATTAGCAGTAGGATATAAATTCAAGATTGTATTACTGGTCTTAATTGAGGTTAGGAACATCACTAAGAGAGTATCAATAAGTAAGAGGAGATTTTGCAGTGATAGGTTGTTCCACCAGTAATAATTAGTTAATAATTACCTTAATTAAAGTAGAATTGTCTTAGAACCTTAGTAGATCTACTTGAGTTAGAATGGCTGAAAAAGAGGCCGAAAGAAAGTTAGAGGCTGAAAAGGAAATTAAGAGGTTGCAGATTGAGGCTGAGGCTAAGAGGTTGCAGATTGAGGCTAAGAGGTTGCAGATTGAGGCTGAGGCTAAGAGGTTGCAGATTGAGGCTGACAAAGAGGCTAAAGCATTGGAAGCAGAAGAAAGAAAATTAGCTGCAGAAAGGGAAGACAAGAGATTAGCTGCAGAGAGGGAGGCAGAAAAGGAGGAGAAGAGATTACAAAGGGAACACGAGTTACGACTAAGGGAGTTTGAGTTTCAAGGCCATGCTCCTGAAAATGGTGCCAGTCCCTTTACCTCTGATGCTACTGCTAGCCAGGGAGCCTCAACCTCAGCTATGAATTTTCATTTAGATCATTTTGTTGAGAAAGACGATGATATTGAGAGCTATCTAAATAGATATGAACTATTAGCTACCACATATGGGTTAGAGAGAGAAAGGTGGAGCTTAAAGTTATCTCAAGGACTTCGTGGGGCAGCTTATGAAGTTTTTGCTAAAATGAGCAGAGGTGATCAGGAAAATTATGACATGCTAAAGCAGGCTCTTTTGTTAAGATATGAAAAGAACGCAGAATTTTACAGAAAAAAATTTAGGAATGCTAAACTACTGTCAGGTGAAACCTATCACCAGTTCTCTGCACGAATAGAGACATACTTGGAGAAATGGACTTCTCTGGGGAAAACCCAAGATCTTAAGGAAATGATCCTTATAGAACAATTAAGAGAGTCCATGGCTCCAGACCTGAGAAAGTTTCTCATGGAACAAGGTGCAGAGAGACTGGGTGAGTTGCTAAATGTTGCTGAAAGGTATCAAGCAGCTCAAGCAGAGGTAACAGGTAATAAAAAGAAACAGGTGGATAACTTTAGGGCACCACAGAACTTTAATAAATTTGATCCTAGGGATCAAAACAAAGGTAAGCACCAGTTTGATAGGCCACGGTATGAAAATAAAATAAAAACCCCACAATTCGATGAAAGGAAATATGATGAAAGAAAATCTTTCAACCATGGAAAAAGGTGGTGTAAAAATTGTAAGATGAACAATCATGACACTGACCATTGTAGAAGGAAACCTCCTCATTGTGCTGCTATGACATCTGGGAAAAAGGAAAAAAAGGTCAAACCTGCAGAACTACAGGAACCATACCATCCCCCAGTGTGTGAAGATGTCATCTGTAATGGTGTCACTATAAGGTGTTTATATGATACCGGTTTAGATTACGATTCCGTTGTGAGTTCTCACCTGGTGCAGGCCGATCAATACACCACAGAAACAGTGGAGATTCAAACTGCAACCAAGGATGTAGCTACCATGACACTTCCCGTCGCCCGGATAAAGGTGAAAACGCGATATGTGGAAGGAATCATAAAAGCAGCAGTGATAAATGAGCCAATCTACCCTCTGATATTGGGGTGTAGATATGTCTTCTTGGGGAATCCCAAGAGACCTGTGATATTGGCAACAGTGCAGACCAGATCACAGTCTAAAAAGGAGGAGGAGGATAATCCAATAAATACTCATCCAGATGAGATGAGGAAGGCACAGGCTGAGGACAAAACACTCAAGCCGTGTTTCAAGAAGTTGCCAAAATCTCATACACCTCCAGGCAAGGGAGAGTTTTATATGAAGAACAAGCTGATATATAGGAAGGCTGGATCTGAATCCAATGGTCACGGACAGCTGGTCCTTCCCACTTCATATAGGACTAAAGTGTTGGAACTAGGGCATGCGATTCCCTTCAGTGGTCATATGGGGATCAGCGCAACAGGACAGCGTATAGCTTGTCACTATTTCTGGCCAGGAATAACTGAAGACATCAAACGATATGTAAAATCCTGTCCAGAGTGCCAACGAGTAGCACCTAAACATTGGACTGCACCAGCAACTCTGGGGGAAATGCCCATAGTGGGAACACCCTTTGAGAGAGTTGCCGTGGATCTTGTGGGACCTCTCACCCGAACCAAGAGAAGGAACAGCTACATTCTGACTCTGGTGGACACTTGTTCTATGTGGGGAGAGGCGGTAGCCCTGTCATCGATTGATTCTAAACATGTGGCAGAGGCATTACTCACAATTTTCACAAGGTTAGGCTTTCCCAATCAAATCTTGACTGATAATGGCTCTCAGTTCAAGGGGAAACTAACTGAAGAAGTTTTCAGGATCTTCCAGGCCAAACACTTCCATTGTAGTGTGTACCATCCCCAAGGGAACGGCCAAGTGGAAAGATTTAATGGCACGTTGATGTCGATCCTGAGAAAGTTGGCACACGAAAAACCAGATACATGGGACCAGTACCTGCCCGCCGCCCTCTTTGCTTATCGGGAGGTACCCCATAGTTCAACCGGTATGGCCCCGGCAACATTATTGTTTGGAAGGCCAATAAAAGGTCCACTGGAAGCTCTGTTAAGAACGTGGACTGATGAAAAAGCAGAGGAAAATATCACATCCTCATACCAATATGTGAATGAGCTGACCACTCGTTTAAAAACTGGCTGGAAACTTGCCAATGAAAATTTGAAACAAGCCAGGAAGAAACATGCTGCCTATTATAACAGGAAGGCGAAAGACAGAGATTTGGCTGTGGGAGAGAAGGTACTGCTTCTTCTCCCCGGGAGTCAGAATAAGTTACAGATTGGATGGCAAGGTCCATATACAGTTCTAGAGAAGGTGTCTAGAACAAATTATAAGATAGATAAGAAGGGGAAAGAAAAAATCTATCATGTGAATCTCCTGAAGAAATATTTGGAAAGAGAACATCAGGAAGAGACACATTTGTTGACCTTGTCTATCGCCATGGAGATGAAAAAGGAACCACTTTCATCATTTGAATATCCATTACACCCCTGTGAGACAGCGGCACAGGTGAAAATCAGTACACATTTAACGAAAACTCAGAAAGAGAGAGTGCAACAGGTTCTAGATACTCATACAGAGGTGTTAACCGACCGACCAGGGCATACAAACTTATTGGAATATGATATGAAACTTATAGACCCCACACCTGTCTGTATGAAACCATATTCGATTCCTTTTGCTAAGGAGAAAGCTTTGAAGGAAGAGATAGACTATTTGTTGAAGGAAGGAATTATTTCGCACAGTGAATCTTCATATAGTTCCGGTGTTGTACTCTTAAGGAAGCCCTCTGGAGAACATAGACTCTGTATAGATTACAGGAGACTGAATGCTATTACAGAAGGACAGGTGGATCCATTGCCGGATACAAATCAGTTGTTTGCCAGGCTAAATAAAGCTAAATATTTCTCAAAAGTGGATCTGAGTAAAGGATACTATCAGATTCCAGTAAAGCCTGAGGTTAGACCATACCTAGCTTTTAGTACCTCAGAAGGACACTATGAGTTTAATAGATTGCCATTTGGATTGAAGAATGCGCCTAGTGTCTTCTCTAGAATGATGAGAAAATTATTGGACCCTCTGAATAATCCATGTATCGCAAATTTCATGGATGATATCCTTATAGCAACAGAAACATTTGAGGAACACATTGACTCTCTGAACATGCTGTTTAATCGACTTAGGGAAGCGAATTTAACAGCCCGACCAACCAAATGTTGCGTTGGATGTAAAGAATTGGAATTCTTGGGACACACAGTTTATCAGGGAAACATGACCCCTGACCCAAAGAATTTAGAGAAACTAAAGAAAGCCCCGAGACCACAAACCAAAAAAGACGTGAGATCCTTTGTCTCATTATGTGGTTTCTACCAAAAGTATATCAAAAACTTTAATTCCATATGTGCACCGTTAACTGATTTGACACGTAAGGGAAATCCAGATCGAATTACATGGACACCACAATGTGAAATGGCTTACCAGGAATTGAAGGAAAAGCTCACAAGCAAACCTATTTTGAAATTACCTGACTTAAGTCAAGAATTCATTGTAAGAACGGATGCCAGTAATATCGGGTTAGGTGCAACTCTGCTACAGAGATCAGATGCATTGGATGGGGAATTAAGCCCAGTGGCATATGCTAGCAGAAAGTTGAATAAAGCTGAAACCAACTACTCAACTAGCGAAAAAGAATGTCTTGCAGTAATATGGGCGATAAAGAAATTCAATATTTATCTGTATGGGAAGGCATTTAAGTTGCAAACGGATCACAAACCCTTGTCGTTTCTAGCGCAGGCTAGGCATGAAAACTCTAGGTTACTCCGATGGTCCTTACTTTTGGCTCCATATAATTTTAGCATTGAGTATATATCTGGAAAAACAAATTTGGGAGCGGATTTTTTAAGCCGCCATCCGTGTGATGAGAATCATCGTAAGCCCCAGAAATAATAATAAATTTCTCTATGTGTATATAGAATTATAGACTGACATATAACGTCTGTTTTAAGAGGGGAGGATTTGTCGTGAGAAATTCTAATCCACATATATAAATTAAAAGTAAATGTAAAGCCTAACAAATAAATTCTATAAAAGGAAGAAGAATGGTAAAGAACAGTGCTGTCACAATGACAGTACTCGAAATCCCCTTTGTTTTATGCTTCGTCTGCAAATTGTAACGTTTCCACGTTAAATATAAGCCACTGCATAATACAAGCGTTTCCACAACACATTAAAACGGGTATTGCATTTCTAAGAAAAAACATTGAGAGGCACACTGCGTATGACCTAAATTAATTACACTACGAATGGACAGATGGATGTAGGATGGAAAGAAGGGAGGGCTGAAAATCAGGAACGCATGCAACACTAAACACGCGTCTCGCTATTAATGCCACCCCCAACAAGCGTAACGCGATATACAATTACTACTATCACGCGTGTAAGGCCACATGCACTAACTTTTTTTCAGACGGACAGTGATAAAAACACTACACACAAGAGAGTTAGGTTTTAAAAAAACATGATTAATGCTTATTGGAAATATGACATTCTACTGGTTTACGTCTGAAATCCTGACAGAACAGTTAAAAAGGATGCGGACAGTGGAAGTTAAAAATAAACAACTGAGATCGATAAAAGACAAGAATTTTAAATGGGCTATTTGTTCTCATGATAATCATATAATTGGGTACCTTAAGACTAGTGGACTTGGAATATATAATAAATTATCAAAATGGTCCATTAGATACTAAAATATTGGTATAAAACATAGGGAAACTGGCATGGTCTGGTCATATCTGTTAGATAAAATGGCATGATGTTTTTGAAAACACGTAGAGGAACGAAAGCTGAAATAGTACGGAGTAAAAGATTGGCTGGAATTTAAAGCAAGCCGAGGTGTGATTGGCTAAAATATCTATACGAATCTAGTTGTTGATAGTAACGCGTAGTAAATGGGATACAATTTTTTTTAATTCATTCAAAATATAGTAGGCTTTGGGCGATTGGTCGAAGCATTTGAATTGAACGAAATAGTACGCTGCTCGTTGCCAGTTTCAAAAGATTTTCATAAGAGCAGGAGCGATGTCAGACTTGTGCTGTGGTTTATAATTATATCGACCGAAAGCAGTCTGAAACAGTGGGCAGATCTAGATATGTGCCATTCTCTAGTGCCTTATTCGTCGTAACCTGTGTTATTTCCTTTCTATGTGGTAAGATTGATTTTATTGACTTTTTTAATTTGAAAAATTGGTTGTGTATAAGAAAAGGCCATGACAAAAGGTTGTAACTAAATGGTTCCATGGCAGGCTTGGGCATGGCCTAGTTGTTGATGTATTATACCATGGACCATTTGAGAAAGTGAGAAACTATCATATATATATATATATATATATGATGATCATGCTGAAACATTACACCTATCTTATTGCATGGTGAAGTATGGCTGGAATGACAGGTGTTGTCTCCATAAGGTAAAAATGAAAAAAGAAAACTGGTACTATTGGTTCCATCATATGAAAGTGGAGAAGCTTGGTTGTCAGAATGAGCTGACCATGTTCTTTTTTATTACATGCATGTTTACAGGTAAAATTGGGGGAATTAGTTTGATATTAAGACAGGATCATACTTGCTTTGACAGGGGTTTCCTGCTGGTACTTGGCTGATGCTGTCAGAAATATTCAGCACTAGATCAAGTCATCTCTGACAACAGCTGTTAAGAGAGAGATTGCAGACCAGAGGACCTGAAGCGTGTGGCCAAATAGACTGAAATCATTATGGATCCCAGGCACAGATAAGTGATATCTGGCCTGGAGCAACTTATCATTACTGCATATTTGCTAGGACAATCTCCTCAAGTGAATAAACTTTTCCTCCAAAACTAAAAACAGTACAACAGAGTCCATAAGAGTGATAAAGAGAACAATTGGGATGATGTATATCCCTTACCAGCTTCAAGGAACAAGTAATTAGATAGAGAAAAAAAATACCCAGTTGAAGATTGATTTCATGCATTATGGACACATGGTCTATTGCTTGTAAATAATTGCATATACATACATAGTTGTAAATATACAAAATTCCATCACACTGATTATCAATGACTAAAGTCCTGGCCAAAAGAACAGTTAGGCTCAGGACCAATAAAGCTTAACAGAAAATTTTTCATTTTAAAACTTAACCGCTGGAGTTAGTTGATTTTATCTTAGAAGTTAATATTTGTTGGTATATGTTTTGTATTGAGGTTATTCCACACACTCACTTTTGCATTACCCTAGACACTTAACCAAGCCAACATTCATATTGATTAAGAATTAGTTTGATTGAGATAAAAATGTGGCAGTAAGTAAGGTCATCTGAATTACACACCAAACCTATTAACTTCAGATACCTTCACAGCTGATACCGCTACATTATGTTCAAAATTTGTCCTTGTCCCTTCTTCCCCCCCCCCCCCCCCCAACCAGAATGTTTGAAATGATTGAAGCTTTTACTTAGCTTTATAACAAACAGATGCGGGGGAGGACAGTGAATATAACCTGACACGCTTAAGTCTTAAGACACTGTGAAGATCGCTTGCCAAGACGACACAACCAAACCTTGCCAGAGTGAAGCCGAGAATTCAGAATTTCATTTTATCAGAACGGACCTTTTTATTGGAGAATCTAGACGGACTTTAAAACAACCTAGAAAATCTCTATCATTTTAAATAAGGAAACCCGGAATATCTGAGGAAACTGAATACACGGAATCAGAGAGGGAATAAAAGTTAAAATTAACGACCCCAAGGACACGTGTAAAAAGGCATCAGCTAGTGCCTTAACTTCATTCATCTGAGCAAAACGTCTGTGAGCCAGGATTGGCGTCAGTTGTTGGCGACTGCTTTATTGCAAGTTTCGTAAGGAGAACTAAACGCATCAGTAGTCCCAAGTTCCAAATGGAGCAGGGAGGGAAAGATGAAAGAAATTATGTCATTAGAATTATAATACTTACAGGTACAAATCAGTGTAAACATAAATGAAAACATATTCAATTTATATTGTGAACACTTTTCAAACAGTGGAAAAGTAAATGTAAACATATTATATCTGAAATATTAACCTTTTCATTTAAATGTAAAGTAACTATAAAAGCTATGTAAAGAAAGTTTTCTCTCGAGGGATTAAAGTTAATTCTCATCGACGGTGAATTTTGAGGTAGAGGGATGTGGAATAGGAATAGGGGACACATCGGTATGTGTCGGGAAACTCAATACTCAGCATTTTGTTTCTATTCTTTTACCATAGTTGTTGGTAGTGGTACCAGTTGAAAGGTACTATCTCTGGAACAAGAAAGGAACAGTGGCCTGAGCTTTAAGACGAGAGACCAACTTTTTAGACTCTCTTTGTCACTGCTGGGAACGAGCTGCACCCTACATCCTTTGACCAGCGACGAGCATTATCAGTGATCAGTCCATCAAGAACCAACCCAGCGGGGGCAGAAACAACCACTGGCAGCTAAGTGCAATATATAAGCTACCAAATTGAACTTTCTTCATAGAACCTGTTATCAATCAATGAAGAACCTTCATTTTTTTTAACCTATTCAATTATTTTCAAACTGTTAAAACTTAGCTGATTATTAAGTTGTATTATTTGTAAATTTACTAATTTAACGTCGATTTAATCATTTTAATTGTACTGCATGTTTGTCTCAGTCATTTTACTAAACACACTCAAAACAGAGCTATACCAGAATAGTAAGACTTCCACTAAGTAAATCAGAGGTGGGGGCTTGAACGAGCTAAGACTAATCATTGCTTAATTCTTCACAAAAGTTGTCGGCAGATTCTAGAATTAACGTGCTCAGTCAATGCAGCATTGTTTTCGCTTATCTGAATTTCTTGTGAACACTAAATTGAGATAGAAGCGTCATTACCCTTCTATTTACAAATCTGCCAAGAGTAATCTTGTGCGAAGGTAGACACCTTTGATGCCCATATTAGATACTCTTGAGTTTTGGCCACTATTGGACCACTACTGCAAAGCATGGGAGGAAATTCAGTCACAATACGCAAAGAGACAAAACACAGAAAGCTTTGTGACAGAGGAGGCATAGGTCTCTGCATTAGCCAGCCAATCATCAAACACCTGTTTATCGTGCAAAAGGACATGCAGCGCGGCATTGAAAGTTGTTGCGAGATCCTACCCCCTTTTAGCCAGTGACACGCACTGACTAGGGACAAGAGAGAGTCAAGGACAAAACCACAATATGGAGGCCTAGCGATTGGCGTGTCAGCCGAGTTACGTCTGTTACGTTGGGGTTTTGAATATACAAATATGTTGGCAGTATCGTGCTTATACGTAAGTGAATGTCATGGGTGTCAAGGCACTTCATTCAATGGCATATAAGTTGACAACGATCGTCGTGGATGGGTCCACATAGAACAGTAGGTTTAATTACACGTAGAAATACAGTTCATGATAAATGTAGTTACATACAATTATGGCAGGCTCCTACAGTCCGTGTTATATCGTCTCATATATGGCCCCAGATAGAATTGTTACCGCGTAGATTAAACTGCTAACAAAACTAAGTGTGGTCAACATGTAAAATACATAAATTATTCTTTAACAATTTCTCCGGACGGTAGGCTAAAAAAAAAAAAATCATGAAATAATTTTATTTTTTTTCAACAATATTACCAAAAAATTTACATGAAAAATCGCAATGAGATTTAAGGAAAAATCGCGAAAAAATGTGTGAACTAACTGCCAGATATGTTTACAATTAAAAATGTCTATGGCTTTGTCCAAAATTAATTATAAGTCAAACGAATTTTAAGAGAAATATAAATATAACTAAGGTTACTAAGTAGAGAATGTTGTCAGTAGTCAATAAAATAGAGTTAAGTCTAATACAATACCTAATAAGCATGTACAAGAAATTATTATCTAACCATAGTTATAGTATAATTAATTACTTAGGGTAGAAAGATAATAATTAATTTATCTAACTAACAATAGTAAGTTTAATTAATTAACTAAAGATTGAAGTATAAAATCTGCATTAATGAAAATTATTAACATCGCATTATAAGTCTAATACGGAATATATAATGGCAATATGCTCCAAAATCCAGGAAAAAGCATTCCATAATCCGTGTATCTCACAAAGTCATGAGCAGTAGCGATTCAATGTTATTATCCTAAAAATCAATAGTGACACTGCATATTATAAAGTCCAACGTTTCAATCCAGCAGTAAACAATCCTGGTAAGTATTTTGACTATATGGAAGGCGTACATTCTTGCTACACTTCTGTTCAGTGGAAATTCGATCTCCAAGTGCAGGTAGATCTCAACGAATTGTTCAGTGAGCTATTCATCAATAAATTAGTATGATGTCAATCAATATACGAAAAATGTACTATTTCAGGCTTCAAACGAAAGTGACTTGCATGCATCAAAAATGTGTATGTCTGTCAATAAATGTCAAGAATTACTTGAACGTTTCTTGAGTAGCAATCAGTCTTCAGTTATTGAAGTTGGATTTCTTGACAGAAAATCCGCGACCACATTGTCAGATCCGGGAATGGACTGAATATCAAAATCAAATGGCTGGAGCAAGATTGAGAAGCGAGCGAGTTTCGGGTTTCTGTGATTAGCTCGTTTCAAAGCTGCAACCGACTTTTGGTCTGTATGGATTATGAAGGGCGCTCCGAGCAGATATCGCTCCAATTTCTGTATTGCCCAAACGACATCGAGCAATTCTTTCTCGATCACGGAATATTTCTTTTCAGTCTCTGACAGTTTCCGGGAAATATACAAGGTTGGATGAAGAATTCCATTGTCCTCTTGCATAAGCGATGCTCCCACTCCGAAATTACTAGCAACTGTTCGAATAATATATACTTTTGTAATATCAGGCAACCTCAAAATAGGAGGTGTAGAAAAAACATCTAAAAAATTTTTAAACGCTATCTGGCAATCATCTGACCAGTTTACCTTTATTGGCATTCCCTTGCGTAACAACGACGATAGAACAGACAACTCATGCTGCATTGGCTGAGCATGAGGATAATAATCAACAAATATAATGCCTATCATAGGTATAATAGATATAATACAGAGAAATAAAGACATTTTGCCAAAGTGGAAACGACAGAATAAGTGTGCTCTACAAGAAAAGCCTAAAATACACAAGTCATGTAGGAGCAAATGACTAGGCAAGAGAATGAACGATGACTGAACTTGCTGAGTCATCATATGACGTGACATGAACCTATAGGCATGTCGGTAGTGGAATAAACCATCACTGGCAAATGACTAGTGTCAGGAGCAAAAGACATGGTACAGCAAAGAAAAATGCCCAAAATAACCAACATGACACTGTGAAGAAAACGAGTTAATATCTGCGTGGAGAAGAATCAGGTACCAATTGTAACTTGAGGGAATGGTAGTGAAAATAAGCACCATTTTCCCGCTCAACAACCATACGAGCGTCCCTATTGGTGTAGAAGGAAACCAAAGCCTCACTATATTGAATATTGGGAGAGGACAAAAGACGTACAAACTTGACGTCTGCAGTGAAGTGAAAAAATCACCCAGTGCCTGCCATGTAGTACCAGGTGGCAGATTGCGCATTAATACGGTGCGTGAGTATGCACTTTTACCAACATAAGATGTCCCAATATCACGAAACTGTGAGCAGGGATGGCGAGCATGTTTAGTCACATTAGAAGCATTGTTAGTTTTATTTCTCATGGATGCTCTAATACTATTAAATAATGTATCATACTGATCGAACTTAGTATGATACCTATCAGCATGTGAGGCTGCAGATTTGAAGCATGTCGTAGCAGACAGCTTACTAGGCAAAGTTACAACTTTGTTTACAGACGTACTGGTCCTAGTTGTACCATTTAAGTTCACACTATCCTTAACTTCCAACCCCATATGTAACACCATTACTCATATTAGTAAATTTTTGTTCACTCTTGACAATCTCATCTACCCTCTTAGGAGCAGATGTAATGTGAGCATGTCTCCATGACTCACTCCCAGAAATGGCAGCATAGTTCCGACTGGAAACATTGGCATCAGAGTGATATCGAGGAAGTTGTACTTGCCTCGACGTTATTTTGTTACTTTTTCAGGTTGTGCTGACCCGTTTTTAGTACATTTAGCATTACTGGCATGTCGTACAATAGGTTTGTCATACCTGATGTTTGACAATATATTCTTGCTTAACACGACATCCAGCAAACTAGCCCTCGTTCTTAATTAAGTAATGTCTAAATTCTTGAGTGAGATTTCTTCCCTTTTCCTCCTATTTACTTTCTCCAGGTTTTCATTCTTACACTTTTCCTCCGTGAGTAATTTCCCATAGTTGGCCACCTTAGTATTAGTCAACCGTACACGTTGATCATGAAGGCAACTGAGGTTTTGATTTGCAAGCTCAAGTGCTGCCAATTTTGACTCACACTCCATACATTTCAAATTTTCATCATGTTTATCCATAATTACCACCTCCGGTAATTTATGCAATTCAGCTTGAGCCTGTGCCAATTTGTTTCTCTCAAGAGTCAAATCGTCTACTCTTCTCTTCTAAGCTAATTCACCCTGATCTCTTGACACTTCTAATATGTCAACCTTTAATTTTAAACTAGAAACCTCAGATGTCAATTCATTAATCTGAGTCCCCTGTGCATGACAATCCAAGTTTAAAGCTGCATTAAGCTTTTCAAATTCACCCATGACACTCTTTTCTTTGTCTAGTAATTTTTTTAGTGAGCCAATCTCATTCTCCAGTTCCATTTTCTGTCGAGTAGTAAAATTATAAAATCTCAAATTATCCGATTTCAGGAGCGCCACCTTGTTCTCATACTCTCTTTTCACCTGCTCCAGCTCACTAGTAAAATCCTTTTCCTTACATCGATGTTCGTCCTTATTCTTATGAACATCGTTGTTGAGTATAGCATAACGTATGTTATTTAATATATGACCATGTAGTACATGGGTGTAATTTCTCAGAAAAAGACGCAAATGCACACGCAGTAATTCTGCCAAGTCCTTGGCAATAATTATATGAGGAACAAAATGAAAATTCCAACTCACAAAATCTTCTAAATCTGATGCCGCCTGACATAAAAAACGGTCCCTCATAAATTCCTCAAGTGCTGGGCCTTGTAATCTATCATCCCTGCCATCCTGGAGAAGATCCTTCAGCGCGGACACTATGTCCGACGAAGACATTTTGTCTAATTAATAATGTGGCTTACTCAGTAGAAAAATTGTGGCTAGTGGCCTACTAACATACTGCAAGCAATAATTATTGCTATCATACAATATTTGCATAAATCACTATGCAAGCATATTAATATTATATAATAAAAAAAAAGAAATAGGAAAAGTAAAGAAAAGTACTACACAAACCAATATCACAACACGAGATGAGAAGACACACAAGAAAAAACGTTTGTAAAACCAAATAAAATTCTACTAGAGAAACAAGACGAAAACAGCAAATTTGGTCAATCTACAACAAAAAATCTAAAAATAGACACATACAGGACCCAACAGGATTACAGACAGCTGATTTGTAAAGAAACTAAGCGAAACCATGGTTAGATCTACAAATTGTTCACAAACGATGACACAAATAAGAAAAATGAAACGGAAATTAATGAAAATACAATATAGATAAACAAAACGTTACAGCTAAACATCTATGTTTGAACAAATTCAGTAACATACAGAATATTCGACGAGTTATCTCGAGTCTGATCTTCTGCTCACATGAAAATGTTTTAAATGGCCCTACAGAACGATTTTGAATCTGCGATCGTCCTTAGAGATATTAGAGATCCAAAGTTCCCACCAACCGCCCACGAAGAGATAATTACAGACATAAATATACATATTACATACATAAAAGGTATAAATTACGAGAGGGTCTGCCAACAGTAAGCTGGAAATTTTTTTTTAGCACAGATAGTATACTTAGCTTAAACTGCAAAATAAATCTTCGCCGACGCCAGTATACACAGTGGAAGGCTTCACTGGGAGGTAGACTGGTGGCTTGAAACTTGCAGACCCCTCAGGTACCGTACATGGCAGTCCCGCACAATTGATTATATGGCCACAGCAGGATTGAAAGCTAACATCTAATACTATATTTCATACAAGACCCGAGCAGCTGACATCTAGTAGTAAAATGTACGTTGGCATGACGTCCAGTACGCATGCGCCGTATAGCTGGAGTTTATGCAAATCTTGCCAACGGTGAAATATTCGTATAAGATCTTTGAAAAATTGTTTTCATTCACTGTATCTTCAACTTTATATGAAAAAATCCTTGACAATACCATTCTACATCACTGGAACACCATTTTCTCACTGTTACGTTGGGGTTTTGAATATATAAATATGTTGGCAGTATCGTGCTTATACGCAAGTGAATGTCACGGGTGTCAAGGCACTTCATTCAATGGCATATAACTTGACAACGATCGTTGTGGATGGGTCCACATAGAACAGTAGGTTTAATTACACGTAGAAATACAGTTCATGATAAATGTAGTTACATACAATTATGGCAGGCTCCTACAGTCCGTGTTATATCGTCTCATATCTGGCTTATACACTAGAGGTGCCTAAACAGGTTACCACCTAAGTAGCGACAACCAGAATATGGAGATAATAAAAATATACTCCCATAAAATATTCCTCTGCATAGAAATAATCGAACTTGAATCCTGTAGTTCGGCATCTTCAAAATATAAGTGGCGACCTTCGCAATATTTATGCCACATAGGAGAACTGTTAAAACTTCAGTAAACTTGGGAGCGATAGCATCAACGTCTTACTCCGACGGATTCATTCAACGAAAGGCCTCGAACTAACGGTCTGCATACATTAGTGCAGAACCTATTACATCATCGTTACCTAGAGACGTAAACCTTATATCGCGTTCATTATAATATAAATGGTGCAAAAATACATCATGTTGGCCCCAGATAGAATTGTTACCGCGTAGATTAAACTGCTAACAAAACTAAGTGTGGTCAACATGAAAAATACATAAATTATTCTTTAACAACGTCACACATCCAATGTCGGAACACATTGGTAACCAGAAATACAATGTACCGCGAAGTTCGCCAGAGATCAGTACGAAGTGTCCAATATCGTGGTGAAGAAAACGTTTCCCAAGAGCTTAACCTGAATAAACTTGTTCATTCCTGTGTGGATAATTAATTCATATCTGGGAAGTTTATAGTGTTCTTAAGGAGTTTGCGGAGGGAAAAGGAGGTTAGTAAATCTGTTAAAAACTATTAATAATTTTCATTAGTCTTTAACTTAAGATTTACCTTTGCACCTAGCATCAAAGCTAAATGTGCGGAAGACAGTTTTTCAATTAATCCTTCTCTTAAAAGATTATTTAAATCAAAATATTTTCCTCTGAGATTATATGAGGTAATTGATAGTTCGTACTTCACCTTCATCTAGATTGTTAGATCATCATTACAGGCTTACATGTGCACACACTCTCATTCGCGATATATTTAACACTTCTCATGTGCGTCTCATGTCATATATAATTACTAGAGAATTAAACTCAAGGAGATCAGTAGTGAGGAGTATTCTAATATATTAGACGTGAAACTTACGAAGCCACTTTGTCTGTCTTCGATGTGTCCAACAGAAGTCTGAGTCTACACCTTATGTTTTTGGCGTCTAACCATAAAGAAACTAGCAAAGTATACGTCTGGACAGCAGAATTAGCAATTTAGGACATCCGTCACTTCCTCAGTTAAGAAGGAAGATTTCTTGCCCAAGTTTTACACTGGGATTGTGCAGCATTGTATTCTATTTTGTCAAGTGCTCAGAAGTTGATTCTCATTTACATCAAGTTCTTCTTCTTCCTCGTTCGTCCTGAAAAGGACGTTGGTTGCGTTGTGTCTGTTTACACCGGAGCTGCGATATCTGCGCCTTTCGGCCGACACATCCGACTTCAGCATGGCATTTTTGGGGACCGGGTTTGCCTTCCCTCTTTGATCCCTACTCTCTCAGCCAGACTGCAGTGATGCAGCCTATTTTCAGGACCACCACGTGGAGGTTGAGTAGGGTCTTGGTCAGCTCTGGTTCACTGACCCTGATGCAGGCAGTCAAGTTATGGGTCACTGACTGCATTCTCTATTGCTGCATCTTTGGCTCCCATCACGTTCAACTCACTCAGCAGCTTACCGCCAGAGTCAAGCTAATGCACGCACAAGATGATTCTCATATTTACATCAACACACTCAATAATGTATTCCCTGAGTCAAGAGTACATACTCCCAAGCGTATTCTCATAATTATATCAAGTCCAACGCACTTCAAATAATATTTTATTAATCAAGGTTTCATATTTACAAGTTGAGTGGCATATACAGCTAGCATGTTCAACTCCCTCCAAAGCATATTTTTTGTAGGTAGGTAACATTCTACATTTAGATGAGATTGGGGGATCTTTCGCTATTTACGAGATCTGAGGACAGAAGCTAAGGTCGTCGGGAAATAGAACACTTTTCATAATTTACTAGAAAACACTATCTAGTGGAGAGCATTCGCATTTTCTTCTTTTTGTCCTTTTCTCGAATAGGTCTCTTTCTTTCTTAACGAGCCAATTTCTGGAGACCTTCATGATAAAATTCCATAGGCCATCCCCAGCGACAACTACCGTTGTAGTTGCATAAATAGCAACTTACGACACCGGGTTTGACACCATGTAGCTTCAACTTCCAGTCTACTCAGTTGTAAAATGTGTACCAGATTTTGCTGTTCAGTTAGGGAAGGCAAAGGCAGGGAGGAAGGAATACTTGCAAAACTGAAACTTAGTATATGTAAATTTCTCTAACATTTCCCTCCTCTACGGCCATCTCTGCTATGTGACGACCTTTACCTTGTTAATTGAAATAATGAACACGATCATGTATGGAGATGTGAACGTGTATCAATGACTGATCCAGAATCAACATTTTCAAATCGATGAACAGCTTTATTAGTGTAACTCGAAGTTTTGGAAATATTTGCTATTTTTTCAAATTCTGAACAAAATGTTGTAAACCTATTACTGAACACTCCAGTCCGACAATGGTCGTCATATTTTCGCAAAATCACATGATGCCCACACAATATTTAAGAAAGTCTTGTCATTTGACAGGTACGAGCACAGATCACGTGATTTGTATTTACAATCAGCTCCTGACAGTCATGATACAGTAACATCTTCTAATGTTTCAATAGCCGATCTAGACTCCCTTTACAGAGTGGTTCCCAAACTGTGTTTATAAAACCCAGACTTCGTAAATATGTAGCGACAAGGATAATAACAAATGTGGGAAGACGGAATGCTGTCCCTCAGGGTTTTAAATGACCTATATAATGACCATGTATTCTTTCCGCAACCGTTCTGATCCATATTTTTTATAATATGTGAGATCATCACATTTCTTTTTGTTAAATAATCTTGTTGAATGTGTGACTCCTTATGATGACCATTCTGTTGTTTATTTTTTTTATTATATTCACACCTCGTAAATAAACTTGCTCTATATCTCTCAGCTTTTAGTGACAGCATCTTGATATAGGACCAAGCTACAGTGGTGGCTCCGCGCTTCATATGAAGCAATAACTGGAATGATGATGATAAATCTTTCAGTAAGACAGTTAATGATGATACATCTTTCAGTAAGACAGTTAATGATGATATGTCTTTCAGTAAGACAGTTAATGATGATATGTCTTTCAGTAAGACAGTTAATGATGATACATCTTTCAGTAAGACAGTTAATGATGATATGTCTTTCGGTAAGACAGTTAATGATGAAATGTCTTTCGGTAAGACAGTTGATGATGATATATCTTTCAGTAAGACAGTTGATGATGATTATATTTTTCAGTAAGTCAGTTGATGATGATTGATAAATCTTTCAGTAAGACAGTTGATGATGATACATCTTAGAGTACGGCAGTTGATGATGATATATCTTTCAGTAAGACAGTTAATGATGATATATCTTTCAGTAAGACAGTTGATGATATATCTTTCAGTAAGACAGTTGATGATGATTGATAAATCTTTCTGTAAGACAGTTGATGATGATGTATCTTTCAGTAAGACAGTTGATGATGATGATATATCTTTCAGTAAGTCAGTTGATGATGACTGATAAATCTTTCAGTAAGACAGTTGATGATGATACATCTTTCAGTAAGACAGTTGATGATGATACATCTTTCAGTAAGGCAGTTGATGATCATACATCTTTCAGTAAGGCAGTTGATGATGATATATCTTTCAGTAAGAATGTTGATGATGATATATCTTTCAGTAAGGCAGTTGATGATGATATATCGTTCAGTAAGACAGTTGATGATATATCTTTTAGTAAGACAGTTGATGATGATGTATCTTTCAGTTAGACAGTTGATGATGATATATTTTTCACTAAGACAGTTAATGATGGTGTATCTTTCAGTAAGACAGTTGATGATGATATATCTTTCAGTAAGACAGTTGATGATGATATATGTTTCAGTTAGACAGTTGATGATGATATATCTTTCAGTAAAAATGTTGATGATGATATATCTTTCAGTAAGACAGTTGATGATGATATATCTTTCAGTAAGACAGTTGATGATGATACATTTTTCAGTAAGACAGTTGATGATGATATATCTTTCAGTTAGACAGTTGATGATGATATATCTTTCAATAAGACAGTTAAAAGAATGTCTCTTATTCTTCTTCGCACCTCTTAGAAAGGGTATTATAAGAGAACAAGGGTCGCAATGTGACGCCACTGCCAGTTATCCCCTGCTTTGTTTAACATCTTCCGCGAGATAATCCTGGCAGAGATTGTGGATGGTCACACAAGAACGATGTATTACAAGGCTGACACATGGACTATGTATTAAAGGTTGACACAAAGACGATGTATTATAATGCTGACACAAGGAAGATGTA
Source organism: Oreohelix idahoensis (assembly GCA_024509875.1). Classification (NCBI taxonomy): domain Eukaryota; kingdom Metazoa; phylum Mollusca; class Gastropoda; order Stylommatophora; family Oreohelicidae; genus Oreohelix; species Oreohelix idahoensis. The sequence continues at coordinate 578,996 of JAMPIV010002299.1, forward strand.
TTAAATTGTGACACAAGGACGATATACTACAATGGTCACAAAAGGACGATGTATTACAATGCTGACACATGGACGATGTATTACAATGCTGACACAAGGACGCTGTATTACAATTGTCACACAAGGACGATGTATTACAATCAGAGTTGCAGACGACATCAAGGCACTGATGGAGAATTAGCTAAAAAAAACTAATAACTAAGCTAAACTTCACCTCCAGAAAGACAGACACGGAGATCAACGCGGAGAAGACCCAGCTAATGACAAACAGTAAACCAGGAATCACAAAAACCACTGACACGGACCGTCACGTTCTAGCAACTGTGACCTAGTTCTATCAGCAGGGGAATATAATTAGCGAACAATAAATCATTTTATTTTTTTCTTTGTTTGTTTCTATAATTATCGAGTGTGCTATTATTGTCTAATGTTATCCACCCATTCTACTTCTTGTCAATTTTTGTTATCTCTCATTGTACTTCTGGTTTATTTTCTAATGCAACGCATTTTGCACACAGACAACTTTCGTTTTCTGTGTTATTTTTTAAATGGCCATGCATGACTAATAGAACAGTGTTGGTATGAAGATTGTGCTGACTGTAATTAACTATACAATGTTGGTATGAAGATTGTGCTGACTGTAATTGACTATACAATGTTGATATGAAGATTGTGCTGACTATTTTGACTATACAATGCTGGTATGAAGATAGTGCGGAGTGTAATTGACTATACAATGTTGGTATGAAGATAGTGCGGAGTGTAATTGACTATACAATGTTGGTATGAAGATAGTGCGGAGTGTAATTGACTATATAATGTTGGTATGAAGATTGTGCTGATTGTAATTGACTATACAATGTTGGTATGAAGATAGTGCGGAGTGTAATTGACTGTACAATGTTGGTATGAAGATTGTGCTGACTGTAATTGACTATACAATGTTGGTATGAAGATAGTGCTGAGTGTAATTGACTATACAATGTTGGTATGAAGATTGTGCTGACTGTAATTGACTATACAATGTTGGTATGAAGATAGTGCTGAGTGTAATTGACTATACAATGTTGGTATGAAGATTGTGCTGACTGTAATTGACTATACAATGTTGGTATGAAGATAGTGCTGAGTGTAATTGACTATACAATGTTGGTATGAAGATTGTGCTGACTGTAATTGACTATACAATGTTGGTATGAAGATAGTGCTGAGTGTAATTGACTATACAATGTTGGTATGAAGATTGTGCTGACTGTAATTGACTATACAATGTTGGTATGAAGATAGTGCTGAGTGTAATTGACTATACAATGTTGGTATGAAGATTGTGCTGACTGTAATTGACTATCACTTAGCCGTTCAGATTTGCTGAACACCACAATAGTGGGTATACAGATGTCGCTTGAAAGTTGATTTATTACTTGAATTGGGTGAACGAACTCATTAAATTATTTCTTTTCTTTATTATATTTTCTTACAAATTTTACTACAGCTTTTCCCCTTAATGGTACGCATCATCATGTGAATGCAAATTATGGAAAATCAATAAACGAACAAGACAAAAAGGGAGATAAAGAGAAGTGGTTTTACACGCACACGAATGTTAATAATCGTAGGAGCCAGGAAGATATGACAACAACAAAAAAAAAAAGAAAGAAATGTAAAACCATCCAATGAGAAATCAGGACCAGAAGAAAAAAGAAGCCCTCCGTCATATTATATTAATAACATTAAACTATGATCACGTTGGGATGACAAAGAAACAGGATGTGCAGACATAGGCCTCACTTCGTCTCAGGATGGATTGGCTCCATATTGATTTCCATACTCTTGTCTGTCAGTAACTCTGGTGTTTTCAATATGCCAATCGTATCCGTGGAGACCACACGCGCTGGACTCTGTAGACTATAACAAGACCCTATACGACATCAGGTATTCAGTCCTGGACTAGCAAGGCCGTAGATAGCACAAGCTTGCTCAACAATGACGTGCAGTACGACAGCCATCCTTATCTATCTTATAATGGAAGGATTCAGATATACGCTTACCATAACTTCTTTCAGGAATACAACTGACTTTCCAACTGGAAAAGTAGAATCTAGCCAGATTTTTTCTCTTCATCTCACACAAAACAATGTTGTCGGAAGCCAGCTGTATAAAGACATTTTCAATGAATTAAAAGATTGTAACTGGGATAAACTTGTTCTGTTGTCAGATGACGTAAACATGAAATTTGCCCATTTATTCCTGAGCCTTTTTCACTCTCATGCAATGAGTATAGTGCATTATGAGGTATCATATATAACTGCCGAGGCCCTTCGAGTAACAATGTGGCAATGTTACCATGAGAAAAAGTTCAGAAATGTTGTGTGGCTAAGCGATAATCTCGAACAGATTATTGTGGTCATGACAATGGTTTTTAACAGGGAGCATTATGGTTATGGCGCCTTGATGCCACATGATGTAAAAATAATCTTAGTGTCTTCTGTAAAAGCTGTACAGGACGCTGAGCAGAAGTTGAAGCACGTTATATTCGATAATGTTGCTGTTTTTGTTAGACACGAAGATCGTTTAGTCAGTGACGAGGTGTACACTCTAATATGGAAGGAGCGTCGAGAACGTCAACTTGAAAAGATCATCAGATTAGAAAACAGAAATGATGGACAAAACTGGTGTAGAATCTTCCCAAACATAAAACGTGGCCTCAACGGGAGAATTCTTAAAGGGCTTGCTGTGGAGTCTGTGCCATTTTTAGGAATAACACTCGATCCTGTTACTGGAAAAAGAAAGTATGGAGGATTCATTGTTGACATCCTAAACGTTATGGCACTTTTTCTGAATTTTACATACGTCCTTGAACCTGATCCTAACCAAGCTAATACCATTACGTTGAAAGGTTTCCAAAAAGCACTTTCGGATACAGATGTTGATTTTGGAGCGGCTTTGTCAACGGTGAACATTATCCATGGTACAAACATGTCAGTAACTTATCCAATATTATTTGGTAACATCAGTGGTATTTATGTCAGACGTGAGCAAGGCATGGGTAGCAAACTGATCAGTCTTTTACAACCAGGTATCTATTTGTTAGTATTGTGCTGCATTATTTTCACAGCTATTGTTTATAGTGTGCTAGATGGCATCAATCACAGACAACAGACAGCTGAGACTTTCAACAAAAACGACTTGCACGTTTTCTCCTATAAGGATACAGATAATAGAAATGAAAACTTCCAAAAAATTCAACCGTTATGTTCATCAATCACCACTGTCGACCTCATTTTCGAGCTCATTGGCACAACACTTAACCAGGGTAGTCTCCCGTCTCCTACACATTTCTCCACACGGCTTCTGCTGTGGTGTTGGTGCACTGTGGCTTTGTTCCTGACTACAGTGTTTACATCCTGTTTGACCGCTGACCTCGTTAATGAATATGGAAAACTGCCTTTCAACTCTTATGACGAAATGATCGCGAGAGGGGACTACACATGGGGAACTGATGTCCAAACCACCTACGATCTATTAATGAGAGACATTAAGGGTGCAACTCAAAGAAAGTTATATGATGGAATGGGCATTATATCTACCGATGACTCTCTGGAGTATACTTCAGTCAACAAAGTAGTTTCTAAACTTGAATCGGAAAAATTTGTTGCTTTTTTGTTTAGTTTCAGTATTGAGTTTCTGTGTTACAGAAAAAAAGTACCAAACTTGGTCATAATTCCCAACGCGTTGATGACAGCTAATCTTGGACTTTCGTTACCTCAGAACTCTACGCTCACTGAAGTTCTATCTGAGGCTATAATAAAGCTTACAGAATGTGGCATTTTTAGTGGAATAGGCAGAGAGTACGCACGGAACATAGATGTTGACCCTGTTGGTGCTGACTCAAGCTGTAGTGCGCCTGTCAACTTTAACGTCTTTGTGGATTGTATTCTCATTTGTGCCTACTTTTTGACCATCTCGGTTTTCGTGTTACTTGGAGAACGTTTGTTTATAAAACTGAAATCTTTACGTGAAACATTTGTCAAGGCTAGCGATGGCTGACAGATCTTGAAATCATCATTCTCATCATTAATAAATGAGGCGACTGTTGGCAGCTGCTCTGTGATACATAAACTCCAATTAATATTGTTAGTGGTGTTTGTTTGATACAGTATATAATGCCTGCGTCATAAGCAATCATCTATTTGGCAGCGAGACATGGATAACTTATGCTAAGCAAGAAAGAAGGCACAATACCTTCCAACTACGGTGTCTAAGCGACACACCTGCTATTTCGTGGAAGGACAAAGTGACAAATGTCGAGGTGCTGTCACGTGCTGGTCTTCAAAGATTATTATACACTGTTTAGACGGAGCAGACTATGCTGACTTGGCCAGGTCCACCGAATGGAAGATGGTTTAAACAGCTGTGACACTAAGCTGTCATGTTAGATAAGTAAAATGTGACGAAACATACGTGTGCATTTTCACATTTTAACATTTTGGATGTGTGAAGAAATGGGACGGACTATCCCATTTTACCCCAGTATCTTAGATACATTGTTACAGAAAGTGATATTTCCGAATCCACTTTACACTGGATTATTTTACAAATTCCAATACCTACAAGTGTTAGAATGACACAGCGTACACAGGACCAGTACCTACAAGAGTTAGAATGACACAGCGTACACAGGACCAGTACCTACAAGTGTTAGAATGACACAGCGTACACAGGACCAGTACCTACAACTGTTAGAATGACACAGCGTACACAGGACCAGTACCTACAAGAGTTAGAATGACACAGCGTACACAGGACCAGTACCTACAAGAGTTAGAATGACACAGCGTACACAAGACCAGTACCTACAAGAGTTAGAATGACACAGCGTACACAGGACCAGTACCTACAAGTGTTAGAATGACACAGCGTACACAGGACCAGTACCTACAAGAGTTAGAATGACACAGCGTACACAGGACCAGTACCTACAAGTGTTAGAATGACACAGCGTACACAGGACCAGTACCTACAAGTGTTAGAATGACACAGCGTACACAGGACCAGTACCTACAAGTGTTAGAATGACACAGCGTACACAGGACCAGTACCTACAAGTGTTAGAATGGCACAGCGTACACAGGACCAGTACCTACAAGTGTTAGAATGACACAGCGTACACAGGACCAGTACCTACAAGTGTTAGAATGACACAGCGTACACAGGACCAGTACCTACAAGTGTTAGAATGACACAGCGTACACAGGACCAGTACCTACAAGTGTTAGAATGACACAGCGTACACAGGACCAGTACCTACAAGTGTTAGAATGACACAGCGTACACAGGACCAGTACCTACAGGTGTTAGAATGACACAGCGTACACAGGACCAGTACCTACATGTGTTAGAATGACACAGCGTACACAGGACCAGTACCTACAAGTGTTAGAATGACACAGCGTACACAGGACCAGTATCTACAAGTGTTAGAATGACACAGCGTACACAGGACCAGTACCTACAAGTGTTAGAATGACACAGCGTACACAGGACCAGTACCTACAAGTGTTAGAATGACACAGCGTACACAGGACCAGTACCTACAAGTGTTAGAATGACACAGCGTACACAGGACCAGTACCTACAAGTGTTAGAATGACACAGCGTACACAGGACCAGTACCTACAAGTGTTAGAATGACACAGCGTACACAGGACCAGTACCTACAAGTGTTAGAATGACACAGCGTACACAGGACCAGTACCTACAAGTGTTAGAATGACACAGCGTACATAGGACCAGTACCTACAAGTGTTAGAATGACACAGCGTACACAGGACCAGTACCTACAAGAGTTAGAATGACACAGCGTACACAGGACCAGTACCTACAAGTGTTAGAATGACACAGCGTACACAGGACCAGTACCTACAAGTGTTAGAATGACACAGCGTACACAGGACCAGTACCTACAAGTGTTAGAATGACACAGCGTACACAGGACCAGTACCTACAAGTGTTAGAATGACACAGCGTACACAGGACCAGTACCTACAAGTGTTAGAATGACACAGCGTACACAGGACCAGTACCTACAAGAGTTAGAATGACACAGCGTACACAGGACCAGTACCTACAAGTGTTAGAATGACACAGCGTACACAGGACCAGTACCTACAAGAGTTAGAATGACACAGCGTACACAGGACCAGTACCTACAAGTGTTAGAATGACACAGCGTACACAGGACCAGTACCTACAAGAGTTAGAATGACACAGCGTACACAGGACCAGTACCTACAAGAGTTAAAATGACACAGCGTACACAGGACCAGTACCTACAAGTGTTAGAATGACACAGCGTACACAAGACCAGTACCTACAAGTGTTAGAATGACACAGCGTACACAGGACCAGTACCTACAAGTGTTAGAATGACACAGCGTACACAGGACCAGTACCTACAAGTGTTAGAATGACACAGCGTACACAGGACCAGTACCTACAAGTGTTAGAATGACACAGCGTACACAGGACCAGTACCTACAAGTGTTAGAATGACACAGCGTACACAGGACCAGTACCTACAAGTGTTAGAATGACACAGCGTACACAGGACCAGTACCTACAAGTGTTAGAATGACACAGTGTACACAGGACGACACGTTATCAATAATTGTTGATCTCATTCTTTTACATATTCAATAATTTGTTTTATTTGCCATCTTTCTTCAGCCTATCCATATGAAAGTAGCATTACTACAGCCTATCCATATGAAAGTAGCATTACTACAACCTACATGCCCCGTGTAGTCACGTGGGGTCTCTGATGAGACAAAGATAGGATATGTTCACTGCTCCCTCAGTCATCTCGTTTTGTCCCATTTCTCCTTCTAGTTTCAGATTACATACTACTTTACAGATCATAGTTTCCCATTTAAGTTACACATTACATACTACTTTACATTTCATAGTTTCCTATTTAAATTACACATTACATACTATTTTACAGATCATAGTTTCTCATTTAATTTACACATTACATGCTGCTTTACAGATCAGTTTCCCATTTAATTTACATATTGCATGCTACTTTACAGATCATAGTTTCCCATTTCATTTACACATTGCATGCTACGTTACAGATCATAGTTTCCCATTTAATTTACACATTACATGCTACTTTACAGATTACAATTTCCCGTTTAATTAACACATTACATGTAACTTTACAGATCATGATTTCCCATTTAATTTACACATTGCATGCTACTTTACAGATCATAGTTTCCCATTTAATTTACACATTACAAGCTACATTACAGATCATGGTTTCCCACTTAATTTACACATTACATGCTACTTTACAGATTATAGTTTCCCGTTTAATTTACACATTGCATGTTACTTTACATACCATAATTTCCCATTTAATTTACACATTACATGCTACATTACATATCATAGTTTCCCATTTAATTTACACATTACATGCGACTCTACAGATCATAGTTTCCCGTTTAATTTACACATTGCATGTTACTTTACAGATCACAGTTGCCCGTTTAATTTACACATTACATGCTACTTTACAGATTATAGTTCCCTTTTAATTTACACATTGTATGTTACTTTACAGATCATAGTTTCCCATTTAATTTACACATTACAAGCTACTTTACAGATCATACGTTCCCATTTAATTTGCTCATTGCATGTTACTTTACAGATCATAGTTTCCCATTTAATTTACACATTACATGCTGCTTTACATGGAGCCGCGGTAGCATTGTGGCTAGTGCACTGGCTTCCTAGCGCAGTGGTCTATGGTTCGATCCCAAGATGAGGTGGGAATTTCTTAGGCCACAAACGGCTCCTGGGTCGACCCAGCCCCAAATGGGTACCAGAGCAACTCTGGGAAGGTTGAGGCGGCCGGCGTGATGCCGACCACATCACCCCTAGTGTGCCGACGGTCAAAATAATATGGGCCTAACATCATATTCCCAATATGCCTCAATGGGCGTGTAACGGGTTCCTTTGCCTTTTTTTTTACATATTATAGTGTCCCATTTAATTTACACATTACATGCTGCTTTACATATTATAGTTTCCTGTTTAATTTACACATTACATGCTACTTTACAGATCATAGTTTCCCATTTATTATACACATTACATGCTACTTTAACGATTACAGTGTCCCGTTTATTTTACACATTACATGCTACTTTACAGATTACATTTTCTCATTTAATTTACACATTACATGTTACTTTACAATTACGGAAACAACAACAAATAAATATTAATTTGTGGTTGCCCTAAAGACGCCACTAGGCGTGATGGGAAACAACGGCAAATAAAATCAATTTGTTGTTGCCCTTAAGATGCCACTAGGCGTGATTGGCCATTGTCTGCTTTGACGGTCGATGGCTAATGATGTAGGAAGAAAAGAAGAAGAAAGATGTTACTTTACAGATCATAGTTTCCCATTTAATTTACGGATTATGTGCTAATTTACAGAACATAGTTTCCCATTTAATTTACATATTACATGCTATTTCACATATGCTAGTTTCTCATTTAATTTACACATACATGCTTAATTTACAGATCATAGTTTCCCATTTAATTTACAGATTACAAGCTAATTTACAAATCATAGTTTTCCATTTAATTTTTCCCATTACATGCTACTTTAAAGCTCATAGTTTTCCATTTTATTTACACATTACGTCCTGCTTTACAGCTCATAGTTTATCATTTAACTTACACATTACATGTAACTTTATAGCTCAAAGTTTCCCATTTAATTTACATATTTCATGCTACTTTACGTATGATAGTTTCCATTTAATTTACACATTGCATGCTACTTTACAGATCATAGTGTCCCATTTAATTTATACACTACTTGCTGCTCTACATATTATTGTTTCCCATTTAATTTACCCATTACGTGCTACTTTACAGATTATAGTTTCCTTTTTAATTTACACAATACATGCTACTTTACAGATCATAGTTTCTCATTTAATTTACACATACATGCTTAATTTACAGATCATAATGTCTCATTTAATTTACAGATTACATGCCAATATACAAATCATAGTTTCCCATTTAATTTTTCACATTACATGCTACTTTACTGCTCATAGTTTTCCACTTTATTTACACATTACGTTCTTCTTTGCAGCTCATAGTTTCCTATTTAATTTACACATTTTATGCTACTTTACAGCTCATAGTTTCCCATTTAATTTACATATTACATGCTACTTTACATATGATAGTTTTCCATTTAATTTACACATTGCATGCTACTTTACAGATTATAGTTTCCCTATTAATTTACACACTACACGCTACTTAACATATTATTGTTTTCCATTTAATTTACACATTACGTGCTACTTTACAGATTATAATTTCCTTTTTAATTTACACAATACATGCTACTTTACATATCATAGTTTCCCATTTAATTTGTACATTACATGATACTTTACAGATCATAGTTTCTCATTTAATTTACACATACATGCTTAATTTACACTTCATAGTTTCCCATTTAATTTACGGATTACATGCTACTTTACAAATCATAGTTTCCCATTTAATTTGTCACACAACGTGCTGCTTTACAGCTTATAGTTTTCCCTTTAATTTACACATTACATCCTACTTTACAGTTCATAGCTTCCCATTTAATTTACACATTACATGCTACTTTACATTTCATAGTTTACCATTTAATTTAGACTTGGTAATAGGAACTGACACACAAAGTGGTTTTTTTTTTTAAATTGATGTTTATTTTAGGCTGTAGATTAAAAAAACGTAATTAAAACATAACCATGTTCAGTTTGGTTTTCGAGTTACAGCATCGAAGTGTTTTGTTTGATGTTTGTTACAACATTATGAGTTGTTTAATTTATTTTAAACTTTACATGTTAAATTACGACTGTTGCGCACATATTCTTTTGTATGGAATTATGCGACGCACGGATTACTGTAGGTAGGTAGGCATACAAATGTATTGTATGACTATTAGATATGAACAGTATTTATTTTGAAATGCTCTCATGGTCAAAGTTATATCACCCATGATTAATTCATATTTTTTTTGTATGGGTGATCTCTCTTGAATATCGATTTGGCGGATGGATCTAGACTCCGTTGATCTATTCTTTGTTCGGACAGAAAACAGATTATTCTTGCTTAGGTTTATGCAGGGATGTTTATGGTCCGAGTCTATGTTTACTCAGTGTCTGTTGGAGACGATTCGGTCTTATATCGGGTTATCTTTGTATGTCTATGTCGGACTATTTTCCTTGTACTATATTTTGGGGTCAGGTGCTTTTCGGCGCATGAAGATACGTTAGGGAGTTCTTCGGTGATGTAGAAGCCTATGGCGGGAAGTCATGTCTTAGACCTGCCCAAAGTTTGTGATCTCTTTTTGATTATGGGAACGAAGATAATTTCTTCTGGGATGGTTAAATCCATGAGTTCCCTAGTGTTCATTCCATAACGCGAGGAGAAGAGCGTTTCTGTGTTTGCTAGTGGTTTTTTCCTATGCCAAGGTAAAGAACTGTTTACCGAACTTTTTCAATTCCTAGCCTTAATATGGGCAGACAGCTACATGAATTGAACCATGTCAGTATGTCGGAACGACATGTTATCTAGCAGCACTGATTATGTATATATGCAGCAACTATGAGGAAAAAATATGCTGAATGTTATAGAAACAGTTATGTTCATGAACTGCATCTTTATTGAAGCTTCATTGTGCATCATTATCGTGAGCGAGGCTCACAAGACTAGAAGCCATTTTGGAATGCTATTTATTGTTGATCATTTACCAGAGAACAGGGACGCCCTTATTATCAGGTGATGATAAAGAGATCATACTTATGAAAGGAAAACCTACTATTGGTAGTTTAACGTTTTCTCAGGAAATATTGGCTGAACTGTATTTAACGGAATCTTCGCTAGAGTGCAAGTTACGTTTATGCTAAAGAGGTTCGGTCTAGGAATCAGGTTGGAGCCTTGTATATTAACTGACATGATCAGTCAGTAAGGCCTGATGAATATTTATATAAGATATGGAACTCTGAATGCTTGTATCCTGACGTTCCATTGTGATTTTCCTCAACATGAATGCCAATTTATTATTGTACACCGTGGGTCAACAATATGCTATTGATGTCGACCTGTGTGCCTGTAACTGTACCCGTTCTGTCCAAGTGTGTGCGTCAAATTAAACTATTGAAACGTCCACAGCTAGTCTGCATCAGTAACTTCTAGATACGTATGAATGAGTGTTTGAACCTTCAGTCAACTCCACAGAACAGTCTACACATTCGCGTATTGACATTTATTGTAACACTCATTATCAACAATGCATGCTTGTCGGGGCCTCATTGTGTTCCAGGACAAGGTGACTGTAAAGGGCAATTTTTACTATCTTGCAATATAATACATTTATATACTTATTATGTTCGCAAATATTTTGTAATCAAAGTATTTCCTTTTTAAGTGCTTAAGGAGAAGTCATTTTTGAGTTACTTCCCTTGAAAGTAGTTCCGTCATCTTCGATCGGACTCCGCGGACGAGTCTAGGCCTACTGCGATTTATTCTTTGGCTGGGTAGGAATAGATTGTTCTTGCTTCAGTATATCTATGGCCTGAATTTATACGTAGTGTTTGTATGAGTAGGACGAGTCTGTCTTATATATGGATATCTTTTCATTTCTAAGTCGAACTATGTTGGTTGTCGCTAGAAAAGGTCAAAGGCTATGCAGCGGAAGTATCGCTAGCAAGGGGTGTGATTCATGGCCGTCATCCTGTCTGGATGTCGAATTTTGTTGTAGCAGGCCTATCGCCGAAAAAGTGATCTATAAATCAATGGGGAAAAGTGATAGTCATTTAGACATGTTGTATGTACTTTACCCCAGTGTTTATTCTCTTTTGCCAAGGAATGGCAAAGTTATATTTCGCATAGAAAGGTAAAACCACAATTTATTATGAACTTGGGCTTCGCCATCGTTGTCGATAAACAGATGCACAGTGGTACTTTTGAAAAGAATATTTATTCAAAGGAAGACGACATTCCTATGTATCAACACTAGATTGTATGATATTATTCAATCACCTCTATGAGAGAAGCTATGAAGAAATGAGGACATTTAACGAATGACCAATTTTGGGTCTGGGTCCTATAGTGAGTGAAACTCACGAGAGAAGAACAGCCATGTTGAAATTCATATACTTTGTATTTATCGAGTGAGAAAAAGGGATGCCTGTACTATCGCTCGATGAACCAAGAGATCACTGCTACATGTGAGAACCCATGTCTGGGATTCCTATATCTTTATGGAAAATATATATATATTGAACTTTACGTGAAGGGATATTCACTAGACGAGGTTAGGTCTAGGAGCCTTCCTATATATTGGTTATGGTCTGACGTGCCCAGTCAGTAAAGCCAGATGATTTACATGATGGAACTCTGAATGCTTATTTACGAATGCTCCATTATGATATTTGCCAAGCATGAATGCTAACTTAAGATGATATTCCTGTGATCAACATTATGCTGTCTATGTCGACATTTGTTCCTGTAACCATACACGTACTGTCCAAGTGTGCGTCCCATTAAATGTTATAAAAAGACCACCGTAGTTCCAGTACTTCTTGAATTCGAACAGTGTGAGTATGAGTGATGTACTACCAACCTGTCAACTCTATCGAATCATGCTACCATTCGCGTTCTGACATTCACATACACACTCATTGTTTACACTCACATTCTTGTCGGAGCCTCATCACGTTCCAGGACAAGATAACCTGTATGACCAAAACTGTGCTGGGTTTAATGAGTTGACAATCGTTACACTTTACTACACCAGTCCCAACATCTACATTTATCAACTGGTGGACATTCACGTCATTTAACAAATAAAGCGTGATTCAACAACTAGTAGCCAGTATGAGTTAACAACTAAACAGAGTTTAACAACTGGTGTGCCAGCTTCCTGGGTCAACCTGCACAGTGACCATATTGAGAAGTAAACTACTGAGACCAGACGTTCCTTGGGGTCTGTTACGACACACAAATACATCAGCAGTACAACTCTACAGTGATGTCAGCGTGACCTGTCCTGTCGACAGTATGCGGTAACTAGGTCAGCGTTTGTTGACATTTGGTTCGTTGGACATTTGCCATACAACTGACAGTGTTACACAGCAAGCTTGGTTGAAACATAGAACATTACACATCAGGACTGGAGAATATTTGACAGTGTTTGCGAAAGGAAATGTTATTGAACTGAGAAGTCCTACATCGATTGTTATCATTCACATCAACGATGGAGCTTCTATTTCTGTGTTGAATTTAAAATAATTAGACCAGAAGTATTTGTTTAATAAAGTACCACAGTACTGTACTATTAGGCAGTGTAACTGAGCCTTCTTTACAACACATTCTTTCTGCAACACTCTATTTACATCATATTGCCATACTATTTATGCAATTATGTATTTATGTTTAAATATTTATATGTGATATTTGTTTGTATCCAGCGGGTTGTTGTTTTGGTTGGGCGGTGTCACACAGCAGAGTATCCCACGTAATAGAGGGTCTGATGTGTGCGTTTCTATAGGTGCAATTTTCTTGATTGAAAATTTGCTGCGACAGCTGTTGCTATTAGTGTTAGCTGTGAAGACTGTACTCATTGTTGTTTTTGTAATATTCCTCTGTTCTTTAGTTTGTTTTGATTTGTTTGTAATTTGTTGGTCTACCCTATTCTATCTTTCAGTTCTATTCTCAATTTATATTTATATACTGTGGCGTTATTTGTATTTGTTATCCTCTTGCGGTTTATCTTTTATTGTTTTCCCATTTCATTTATTTCATTTCCGCAAATGTTTTCATGTTCTCCTGTATAACTGTTTTGTTTTGTGCCTGATCGACATACACTATTTAAAATATAGTTGATCATATAAATTGATGTACAAGAATCAACTGATAGTTAATTGCTATTACTAAAGGTACACAGTTGATGATATAAAACACTATTTCTGGTGCACTGCACTTATATTATAGAGTGAACCAGCAACTTATAGCTGTTATTATATAAGGATTTATACAAGACCTTTGTAAGGCTTGTTTCCCACAGTGATTGGGATAGTTAAGTACTATTTTCCACAGGTTAAAAAGTTATCATACAAGGTCTTTGATTAAGACTAAGAAAGTGAATTTATTTACTTTTGCAAATTACTGATCTTATTAGACAAGATGTCTACATTAGATTATTTTATCACACAAGGCAAGGCTCTTGATAAGACTGGTCAGCAATTAGAAGAATGGGCAGTTGCTCAATATGACAAAGCATTAGCTGCTGAAGAAAGAAAAGCATTGATTGAGGAGAAAAGATTAGAAGCTGAGGAAAAAAAAATTACAAAGAGAGTATGAACAAAAGAAATTGCAGATACAGACTGATGAAAAAAGATTCCAGATGGAAATGGAAAAAGAGAAAAGAAAAGATGAAGCTGCTGCAGAAGAGAAAAAATTACAAGCTGCTGCAGAAGAGAAAAAATTACAAGCTGCTGCAGAAGAGAAAAAATTACAAGCTGCTGCAGAAGAAAAAAGATTACAAAGAGAAGCTGAAGCAGAAGAGAAAAAAATTACAAGCTGCTGCAGAAGAAAAAAGATTACAAAGAGAAGCTGAAGCAGAAGAGAAAAAAGCAATAAGAGAGCATGAACACAAAAAAGAACTTTTAGCATTTGAGTTAGAAAAGTTAAAGTTAACAAACATAAGTGATGGTAATCAAGCATCTGGTGGTAATGGTAAACCCTTTACTTACAAGGTCAAGGTACCAGCGTTCAACCCTTCCAGTGATGACATAACATTCTGGCTAAATAGATTTGAACGCTCGTGTCGAGCACATAATGTGGACAAATCACAATATGCTAACCAGTTATCAGAAAATCTGAAAGGTGATTCTCTGACTAGTTTAAGTTTGGTTGAAGAGGCTGACAAAGATAACTATGATGTTATTAGGGCAGCCTTATTAAAGAAGTATCAGTTGTCTGAAGAGGGTTATCGGAAGTTGTTTAAGACAATGGTGCCTGAGGCAGGTGTAGAATTCTCAGAATTCATTGCAAGGACACGTCTTACATTTGATCGTTGGATTGAGCTATCCAAAACAGAAAAGACTTATGAAGCCCTTATGGACTTGATACTCAGAGACAAGATTATGTCAAGTATAAATAAACCTTTCCTCGAATTCTTACATGAGCGTAAACCTAAGTCTCTAAAAGAAATGGAACAATATTGTACCCAATACGTCACTGCACATCCGGACGTAGCTATTAGCAACAGTAAGGTTAAAGAAGGTATGCCAGTTGCTTCTGCAACACCATACAACCCTAATCACTCTCACAAATTCCAAGGACCTCAAAATAGGTTTAATAAAAAAGGTAACTATTACAGTTATCAGAACCAAGGTAACCAATCATTTCAGGGTTCTTCTTCGAATACCTGGAGAAGAGCTGACAGCCCTCGATTCAGGGGTGGTCATAATTACAGGAACTTTCGCAAAGGAAGTCATTCTAGAAACTATCCAAGTTTTCCTTCATGGAGACAACAAGATCATAATTACAGAGATACTCATTATAATGAATATGATGATAGTAACCAAAGGAGCTATGATTCAAACCCGAGTAGAGGTTATAATAGTGGAAACAATGATAAGTACAGAGGCAATAATAACAGAGGTAGAGCACAATTCAAAAAACATAAAGCTCATTACCAGGCGAACTCTGCACAGCAAGAGTCCCACGAAGCCTATAAACAAAATAAAGATAATGATGACTCTAATAATATGGCATGTGCCGCTTTTGATTTTGGGAGAGCATCTCAGTGCCCCCAATGCAAAACATTATTTGAGCCAACCACAGTGTCTACTTTAAGCTGTGGGCATCCTCTTCCCGCTCTTCCTGCGTCAATCGCGCATGATGGGAGAGGTTCTCTTGTCTTACACAAAGGTTTAGTAAATGACAATCCAGTCTCAGTACTTTTTGATTCTGGATGCACAACTATTGGGGTTAGGCAGTCACTCATAGATCCTTCTCATTCTACAGGCAAAGTAGTCAAATGCGTAACATTTGGCGGCACCATAGAGAAATACTCTACCGCTATCATTAGGATTGCTACTCCTTTCTTCACAGGAGATGTACACGCATGTCTTTTGCCGGATCCGATCGCTGATCTTATCATCGGTCGCATTCACGGAGTCAAAGAATGCACTCCGGAGCAAATTTCCGTTTGGGAAAATCAAAATATGCAATCTGCTAATGCGGTAGTCACTAGAGCTCAAGCTCTCAATATGCCTGAAACTTCATCTGTTGAAGATAATGAAGTGCATAACCAAGATGATCCCTTGGTAATTTCTCGTGACTCGTTTATAAAACAACAAGAAGAAGATCCGACTCTTAAGAAATTCTTCACTCTTGTAACGAAAGGTGATCCGAATAAAGATTCAAATTGTAAATCTTGGATTACAATGAAGAATGGCGTACTTGTACGTATGGTGCAAGACTCCACTAAGTCAAGTCATTCTCAGATTCTTGTACCCAAGAATTTGAGAGTTAAGATCTTACAACATGCACACGACTCTCAGTGTGCTGGTCACATGGGTTTTTCCCGTACAAAGTCAAGAGTTCTTGCGGCTTTCTTTTGGCCTTTTGTGAACAAGGACATACGGATCTATTGTCGATCCTGTAAAGTATGTCAAGAAGTCAAATCCAAAGGTCCTCGTCATGCTGCGCCTATTCAGGCTGCAGATATTCCTATTCGTCCATTCCAGAAAATGGCGATAGACATCATTGGTCCATTCAAGATCAAATCTGCTAGAGGACATCAGTTTATCTTAACGTGTGTAGACATGTGCACACGTTGGCCAGAGGCTATCCCTCTAAAGAGCATTACTACCGCTGACATTGCAGATGCTCTTTGGCTTATATTTTCTCGGCTGGGATTCCCCGGAGAAATATTATCAGATCATGGCACCCAACTGATATCGGATACCATGTCTCAAGTAATGTCTACTCTACAGATAGAGAGATCTTTGAGTAGCATCTATCATCCTATGTCCAATGGGATGGTCGAGCGACTAAATAGAACACTTAAGAACTTATTAGGGAAGATAACTGAGGATCATCCTCAAGATTGGGATAGGGTTTTACCCGCGGCCCTCTTCGCGTACAGAGAGGTCCCCAATGAACATACAGGGTTTTCTCCCTTTGAACTTGTCTTTGGCGCGCGCCCGCGCGGCCCAATGTCTTTGCTGCATGATCTTATAACAGCTGACAATATTGACGATGACACAAAATCTTCTTACGAGTATGTCATCGCGCTGAGACAAAAGATTATCGAAGCATGCAAATTGGCAACGTCCTCTTCTGAATTTGCTAAGCAGAAGGCAAGACAATTTGCTAATAAGAAGAGAACTTTACGACAACTTTGTCCTGGTGACAAAACATTTGTTTTGCTACCTTGTCGTGAAAATAGACTCCTTATTAGTTGGAAAGGTCCGTACGATATAATATCGAAAATTTCAGATGTTGACTACATCGTCGATATCAACGGGAAGCATAAAACCTTCCACATCAATATGCTTACGGAGTTCCATGAACGTCCTGACTATCTACAGCCTATTTTCCAGGCAACGGACGATTCTCATGTCAAACATGGTCATTACTCATCACTGTCTGTAATACAGGATGAGGAAACAAGTTTTTCGGATGTTAATCTTCCGCTTCCAATGATCCCACTTCATTCTAGTGAATCATGGAAAGACGTTACTGTTTCTCCTGATTTGTCTCTAGGAGAACGGCGACAAGTTTCGTCAATGTTACAAACATTTCAGGATGTCCTCACTGACATCCCTGGACAAACTCATGTCATTGAGCATGACATTGTTCTAACTGAACATACTCCAATTAGGGTTAGACCTTATCCTATCCCTATACATTTCCAAACACAGGTTGAAAAGGAGTTGGATGAAATGATAGATTTACAAATAATCGAACCATCCACTTCTGCATATTCTTCGCCGATGGTTATTGTTCGAAAAAAAGACAATAACATACGTCTTTGCGTTGACTATCGCAAATTGAATCAAGTTACGAAGTTCGATGCTGAACCTATGCCTTTACTAGAAGAGCTACTTACTCGTCTTTCTAAATCGCATTTTTTCACTAAACTTGATTTGTCTAAAGGATATTGGCAAGTTCCATTATCCGAACGCGCCAAACCTCTTACCGCTTTCTCTACTCCCAGAGGCCTTTTCCAATGGAATTTTATGCCTTTCGGCCTTATGAACGCACCAGCTACATTTGTACGCATGATGCGTCGAATCCTATCGTATCGGTCAGATGTCATTGCTTATCTAGACGACATCTGTCTTTTCAGCGATACTTGGGAAGATCACTATTCAGGGTTAGTTGAATTATTATCAACTCTGCGTGAGTATAACCTGACAGCAAAACCATCCAAAGCTTGTATTGGCTTTAGCGAAATTGCTTTCTTAGGCCATCGAGTAGGTCACGGTTTCTTGAAGACAGAAGACCATAATATCACTAAGATACTTAACATCTCTATCCCTAGGACTAAAAAGCAAGTGCGAAGTCTTTTAGGTCTCATACAATTTTATGGACGTTTCATTCCGAATCTGTCCTCTATCATGGCACCTCTCTCTACACTATTAAAGAAAGGGTCGCCTAACATGGTTCACTGGTCTCATGAATGCCAATCTTCACTAGAGAAGATCAAAACTATGTTTTCATCACCACCTATTTTAGTGTTACCTACAACAGATAAGACATTTGTTCTTCGTAGTGACGCTTCATCCACTGGGATTGGAGCGGCACTAATGCAAGAGTACTCTGGAACTCTGCATCCTGTAATGTATATATCCAGAAAACTTAATGCTGCAGAAAGGAATTACTCGGTTTTAGACCGTGAATTATTGGCAATGGTTTGGTCAATTCTCAAACTCCAAAGATTCCTTCTGGGCGCGCATTTCGTAGTGGAAACTGACCAAAAAGCTCTTACGGCTATCCAAAGTAAGAACTTGAAGAGCTCGAGATCAACTCGATACGCAATCGCTCTTCAACCTTTTCATTTCTCGGTACGAGCTATCCGTGGTTCAGAAAATGTGATGGCGGACATTCTGTCCAGATGCCCACATGATGCCACTTAACTGTTAAATATTGGATCTTTTTAATATGTATAACTTTACAACAGTTATTTTTTGTTTCTTTACTAAGATACACATTTGTAATTTAATAATAGAATGATGGTATCGCTACTTAGCGGTTTATTGATGTTTATTCACCGCTGTTCTTTGATGATTGTTTCTTCATAAATCATAAATTTAAGATTATAGTGTGAATTTTTGGTATGCATTGTATAATTACCAGAATTGTATTATACGTACATCACACCTTCCTGGAAACATTTATTCGTAGAGAAACAATTTCTCTCAGATTTTGAGATATATTCTCACCGGTCATATTAGGAATTATAGTTATTCCTGATATTTTCATCTGCGCAGTATTCTTGCGTTGTGAGCCTATTCTACGTGCTCCTAGATGTATTTAAAAAAAGAAATTTTATTTTTTTTTTCCCGGGAGGTGTGGTAAGACTGTAAAGGACAATTTTTACTATCTTGCAATATAATACATTTATATACTTATTATGTTCGCAAATATTTTGTAATCAAAGTATTTCCTTTTTAAGTGCTTAAGGAGAAGTCATTTTTGAGTTACTTCCCTTGAAAGTAGTTCCGTCATCTTCGATCGGACTCCGCGGACGAGTCTAGGCCTACTGCGATTTATTCTTTGGCTGGGTAGGAATAGATTGTTCTTGCTTCAGTATATCTATGGCCTGAATTTATACGTAGTGTTTGTATGAGTAGGACGAGTCTGTCTTATATATGGATATCTTTACATTTCTAAGTCGAACTATGTTGGTTGTCGCTAGAAAAGGTCAAAGGCTATGCAGCGGAAGTATCGCTAGCAAGGGGTGTGATTCATGGCCGTCATCCTGTCTGGATGTCGAATTTTGTTGTAGCAGGCCTATCGCCGAAAAAGTGATCTATAAATCAATGGGGAAAAGTGATAGTCATTTAGACATGTTGTATGTACTTTACCCCAGTGTTTATTCTCTTTTGCCAAGGAATGGCAAAGTTATATTTCGCATAGAAAGGTAAAACCACAATTTATTATGAACTTGGGCTTCGCCATCGTTGTCGATAAACAGATGCACAGTGGTACTTTTGAAAAGAATATTTATTCAAAGGAAGACGACATTCCTAGGTATCAACACTAGATTGTATGATATTATTCAATCACCTCTATGAGAGAAGCTATGAAGAAATGAGGACATTTAACGAATGACCAATTTTGGGTCTGGGTCCTATAGTGAGTGAAACTCACGAGAGAAGAACAGCCATGTTGAAATTCATATACTTTGTATTTATCGAGTGAGAAAAAGGGATGCCTGTACTATCGCTCGATGAACCAAGAGATCACTGCTACATGTGAGAACCCATGTCTGGGATTCCTATATCTTTATGGAAAATATATATATATTGAACTTTACGTGAAGGGATATTCACTAGACGAGGTTAGGTCTAGGAGCCTTCCTATATATTGGTTATGGTCTGACGTGCCCAGTCAGTAAAGCCAGATGATTTACATGATGGAACTCTGAATGCTTATTTACGAATGCTCCATTATGATATTTGCCAAGCATGAATGCTAACTTAAGATGATATTCCTGTGATCAACATTATGCTGTCTATGTCGACATTTGTTCCTGTAACCATACACGTACTGTCCAAGTGTGCGTCCCATTAAATGTTATAAAAAGACCACCGTAGTTCCAGTACTTCTTGAATTCGAACAGTGTGAGTATGAGTGATGTACTACCAACCTGTCAACTCTATCGAATCATGCTACCATTCGCGTTCTGACATTCACATACACACTCATTGTTTACACTCACATTCTTGTCGGAGCCTCATCACGTTCCAGGACAAGATAACCTGTATGACCAAAACTGTGCTGGGTTTAATGAGCTGACAATCGTTACACTTTACTACACCAGTCCCAACATCTACATTTATCAACTGGTGGACATTCACGTCATTTAACAAATAAAGCGTGATTCAACAACTAGTAGCCAGTATGAGTTAACAACTAAACAGAGTTTAACAGTGACCTGTAAACCTGACACTGTGCCCGGTTATTAGAGTTGACCAGTTACACCAATACACCTTTACAACGTGCTCTGGTATATACACAGTTACGGTGAAGCAAGTACCAGCGTTATCAATGTTATGGCACTTCATCCAGCCACAACACAGTCCTTATCAATGTGGTAGGCCAGATTTCTGGGCTTAACCTGCGCAGTGGACATTGCCAGAAGTTAACAGCTACTGATACCAGTTAGTTTCCCTGACGCCTGATACGACACACCAGCAGTGTTAGTCTACACTTGATTGACAGTTTCTCACGTGACCTATGAAGCGATTACTGTATCTAGGTCAATGCTTGTTGACATTTTTCTCCGAACAGGCATAATGAAACAGACCACTTGGATCAAGTGAATAGTTGACCGGGTTAGCAGGAAATGCAGTACTATTGAGAGGTGGATATATTTCATCAGTGGATCTTCTAGTGTGCTCAAAAAAAAAATTGAACAGTGTAATAGTTCAGTAAATAAATCTATTATTTAATAAAGTGGCAAGTTATTTTGATTAAAAATTGAGCCTTCTCTACAACACTCTATCCACAACACATTCTATTCATGATATATATATATATATATATATATATATATATATATATATATATATATATATATATATATATATATATATATATATATATATATATATATATATATATTGTATGCTATATGTATTTATGTTTACATGTTATCTGTTTATATGTAATAGTTGTCTATATGTCTGCGGGCCTGGTTGGGAGGAGACTAGTATAAGGTATACCGAGTAATATTGGTCTTATATTAGCGTTCTGTAGGGGCAATTTTCTTAATTGAAAATTTGCTTGCAACAACTGTTGCTATTTTTGTTAGTTGTGATGAGGTGTTCGTTTTTTCGTTGGTTTTGTTAATAATTTGGTGTTCCTTAGTTTTGTTTAATCTGTTTGTATTTGTAGATCTCCCCTTTTCTGTCAATTTATTTCTATACACCATTTATATTTATACACTGTGGCGTTATTTGTCTTGTTGATTCCATTGCAGTTGTCGTCACAGATTCTGTGATTATTTTCATTGATTTCTCTATTTGACTTAGTTGATTTCTGCAATTGTTTTCATATTGTCTTTTATGCTTGTCCTTTGTTAATGTCTTTGGTTGACATATGATATGAGATAATTGAGTACACGTATGTTATATTATAGACCAGTATTTTATTATTATTATTGTTGTACAAGGAAATATACAA
Organism: Oreohelix idahoensis; assembly: GCA_024509875.1. NCBI lineage: Eukaryota > Metazoa > Mollusca > Gastropoda > Stylommatophora > Oreohelicidae > Oreohelix > Oreohelix idahoensis. Next base: position 601,532 of record JAMPIV010002299.1, read on the forward strand.
GACCTTTGTAAGGCTTGTTTCCCACAGAGATTGGGATTGTGAGCTAATTAAGCAAGTTCATTGAGAACTTGTTCCTGTTTACTTGGAGATAGATTACATTATTGTTTCAAGTGATTGCTATCATTATTAGACATCATGTCTACATTGGAACACTTTATTGGGTTAGGGAAATCCCTAGGCAAGACTGGAGATAAGTTGGAGGAGTATGCTACCACTCAATATGAAAAAGCACAAAAATTGGAAATTGAGAAACTGAAAGCTGAGACTGACCAAAAGAACTTGCAGATGCAGGTGGAGGAAAGAAGATCCCAGAGTGAAGAAAAAAGATTAGACAGAGAAGCTGAACAAAGGAGATTAGAAGCTGAACAAAAGAGATTAGACAAAGAAGCTGAACAAAAAAGATTAGACAGAGAAGCTGAACAAAAAAGATTAGACAGAGAAGCTGAACAAAAATGATTAGACAGAGAAGCTGAAGCTGAACAAAAAAGATTAGACAGAGAAGCTGAACAAAGGAGATTAGACAGAGAAGCCGAGGAGAGTAAGGCAAAAAGAGAACATGAGGAAAAACTATTTGCATTTGAATTAGAAAAATTGAGATTGACAAATATGAGTAATGTTAATCAGTCAAATGGTAACAGTGGTAAACCCTTTACTTACAAGGTCAAGGTACCAGCGTTCAATCCTTCCAGTGACGATATTACATTCTGGCTGGATCGTTTTGAACGCTCCTGTCGAGCTCATAATGTGGATAAATCACAGTATGCTAATCAATTGTCAGAAAATTTGAAAGGTGATTCTCTGACTAGTTTAAGTTTGGTTGAAGAGTCTGACAAGGATAATTATGAGGTTATTAGAGCAGCTTTATTAAAAAAATACCAGTTAACTGAGGAAGGTTACCGTATTTTGTTTAAGAAAATGGTACCTGAATCAGGGGTAGAATTCTCAGAATTCATTGCAAGGACACGTCTTACATTTAATCGTTGGATTGAGTTGTCCAAAACAGAAAAGACATATGAAGCCCTTATGGACTTGTTGCTCAGGGACAAGATTATGTCAAGTGTTAATAAACCCTTCTTGGAATTCCTACATGAGCGTAAACCCAAGACACTAAAAGAAATGCAAGAATATTGTGACCAATACGTCACTGCACACCCTGACATAACTCTTAGCAACACTAAGATTAAAGAAGGTATGCCAGTTGCATCAGCAACACCATACAACCCTAATTATTCACACAAATTTCAGGGACCACAAAACAAGTTTGGAAAAAAAGGTAACCATAATAGTTATCAAAACCAAGGTAACCAATCATTTCAGGGTTCTTCTGCGAAGAACTGGAGACAAGCTGACAGCCCTCGATACAGAGGTGGTCATAATTATAGGCATTTCCGCAGAGGAAGTCATTATAGAAACTATCCAAGTTATCCATCATGGAGACAACAAGACCATAATTATAGAGATACTCATTATAATGAATATGATAATGGTAACCATGAGAATTATGACTCAAACCCAAATAGGGGTTACAATAGAGGGAATAATAATGATTACAGAGGTAATAATAATCGAGGTAGATCACCATACAAAAAACATAAATCATATTATCAGGCAAACTCTGCACAGCAAGAGTCACATGAAGCCTATAAACAGACTAAAGATAATAATGATGCTAATAATATGGCATGTTCCGCTTTTGATTTTGGGAGAGCATCTCAGTGCCCCCAATGCAAAACATTATTTGAACCAACTACGGTGTCCACTTTAAGTTGTGGCCATCCTCTTCCCGCTCTTCCTGCGTCAATCGCGCATGATGGAAGAGGTTCTCTTGTCTTGAATAGAGGTTTAGTTGATGGTACTCCAGTTGCAGTTCTTTTCGATTCGGGGTGCACCACCATTGGAGTGAGGCAGTCACTCGTAGATCCTTCTCGTGCCACTGGAAAAGTAGTCAAATGTGTAACATTTGGCGGCACCTTAGAGAAATACTCTACTGCTATCATTAGGATTGCTACTCCTTTCTTTACAGGAGATGTACACGCATGTCTTCTGCCGAATCCGATCGCTGATCTTATCATCGGTCGTATTCACGGAGTCAAAGAATGCACACCGCAACAAATTTCCGTTTGGGAAAAACAAAATATGCAAACCGCTAATGCTGTAGTCACTAGAGCTCAAGCTCTTAATATGCCTCAAACTTCACCTACTGAAGATAATGAAGTGCATAACCAAGATGATCCCTTGGTAATTTCTCGTGAATCATTTATAAAACAGCAAGAAGATGATCCGACTCTAAAGAAATTCTTCACTCTTGCAACAAAAGGTGATCCAAATAAGGATACAAATCATAAATCTTGGATTACAATGAAGAATGGCGTACTTGTACGTATGGTGCAAGACTCCGCTAATTTAATTCATTCTCAAATTCTTGTGCCCAAAAATTTGAGAGTTAAAATTTTGCAGCACGCTCACGACTCTCAGTGTGCTGGACATATGGGTTTTACCCGTACTAAATCTAGAGTTCTTGCGTCTTTCTTTTGGCCTTTTGTGATATATATATATATATATATTATGATGTGTAATAAGTTGTATGTATATTTAAACATATCCAAAAATGCTTAAGCCACTTGCCGCTGTCCAGATGAAATTTTCCCAGTAAATCAACTAAAATAATGGTGATTTTCATCATAACCCTTGAGTTATATGATACACGCTCATCATCATGTGACGTATTCTTTCCAGAACGTTGTCTCCATTACAGCTGCTCTGAACGCATCACGATTCTGGGCAAGTCAACCTACATCAGCCAAAGACAAGTTCAGACTCTCTGTGATGTCCTGGGTCCAACGTCGTCTAGGTCGACACCTTCCCCTTTTTCCCGCGACCATGCGTTCCATCACTATTTTGTCAAGACTATATTTTATATGACCGAAAAATTTCAGCTTCCTTATTGCGATGGTATTTAGGAGCCAATTTTCCTGTACGTTTAGTGAGTGCAGTACTTCTCTGTTGGTCTTCTTTTCTGTCCAGGGTATTCTCAACATTCTTCTGTAGCATTTCATTTCGAATGATGTAATCTTTTTTGCAACTGTTTTATTGAGTGTCCAAGTCTCGCAGCCGTATGTTGCTACTGGGAATATGCATGCTCTGATCAGTTGTAACTGATATATATATAGGGTGTCCATAAAGTCTCTTTACAATTTAACAAATTTATTACAAAGGCAATTGATGAGATATCTTATTCAGATTTGTTCTATATACTCAGTGGTTATCAAAGTTTTTAATCACATACCTTTATCGTATTTCAGGTACCCTGTTGGTGAAAGAGGTACTGTTTAATGAACCCCTAAAAAATGGCTACTCCTCAAGAGAAGGCACAATGTGTATCATGATCCCACACCACACATTCACCTTTGGACTATCTCAGTGAAGTTCCCTAGTCACATGGGGGTGTTTTGATCCCTATATTTTCACATTATGTGTGTTCAGTTTCCCTGAAAAATGAAAGGTTGCCTCATCACTAAAACAAACTCGGGTGAGGAACGTTTCATCCTCAGAAATTCGTTCCAGCATGTTAACTGCAAACTCTTTTCGTCTTGGTTTATCATTTGGCTCGAGTGCCTGTAAGAGTTGCACTTTGTAAGCGTATAATCGCAAGTTCTTGTGTAGGACTTTGTGCACTGTTGAACGTGGTAGTTCTAACTGTCTGGCAGCAGTACGGATGGACTTTGTGGGAGAATGATAAAAGGCTTGTCTTACACACTCGATGTTTTCCTCAGATGTTCTTGGTCGTCCACTCCTCCCTTTATCCAACACTGTCCCTGTCTCCATAAATTTCTTGTGCCATGCACGAATTGACGGTGGATCTCTTCCATACTTAGTTCTGTAGTTTCGCTGAGTCTGCCTATCCGATTTTGTTTCAATAAACCATGATACACATTGTGCCTTCTCTTGAGGAGTAGCCATTTTTTAAGGGGTTCATTAAACAGTACCTCTTTCATCAACAGGGTACCTGAAATACGATAAAGGTATGTGATTAAAAACTTTGATAACCACTGAGTACATAGAACAAATCTGATTAAGATATCTCATCAATTGCATTTGTAATAAATTTGTTAAATGGTAAAGAGACTTTATGGACACCCTGTATATATATATATATATATATATATATATATATATATATATATATATATATATATATATATATATATATATATATATATGAATGATGTCATCATCATCCCCTCCCTTCTCCACTAGAAGTCTGGGGTTACTTCTGGTTTCGGTTCCCTGGGAGATCTAACACGAAACAGTCGCCAGCGCTTTGCTGTGGTGGTTCAGGAATATTTTATTTTCACGTGCTGGGGTTGCCAACTTCGCAAGAACCTGTATAACCATCAGCAAGTTCAAACATGTTCAATTCAAAGTGTATAAAATATGTTACAACTCACCCCAATAACTAGGACACATACTTCTTGCTCAGTTCAATAGTCTTGGCAATTTGATAAAGTTGCCTTGAACACGCGTCTGTGATATTATTTCTATTACAGAATTCCTCTGTGAGTAGATCCTATAGGAGTCCGGTTTCTGTATTAAACGGTAGAGTTTCCTCATCGTATTATTCAAAAGGTGCTCCAATACTTGTTTTTCGTTCCTTAAGTTCAGAATCCTAACTTCTGCTCTTTCCTGGCTTCAATTCAAGCTGTCTGCTTTGGCGAATCGTGAATGCTGTATTTTATGTCTAAAATGTTCTACGTTTTTTTGTAGTTTTCCTACCCACGCTCACACCTGCCGTTTCCCACAAAACTTCCAATCAACGTGAATGTATATTAGCCTCTAAACTGCTAAGCCAATAGCTTTTGAAAGTGCATGTTATGATAACTTCCTCATGAACTTTTCTGCATGACTCAAACGTTTGTAAAATTCAAACAGTCACACTCCGTATATGGAATTGGTATTTCCGTCATTTCTCGGTAATGATTACTACTACACTTTCTTACAATTATCTTGCTTATAACAAGCCTGTTCCGAAGTTTATTGTCACATATCCGACGTCTCAGGTGTGTCTGTAATTTGCCACCAGACTCATAATTGACCGGCACTCTCTATGCAAACATGACACGTATGAATGGAAGAAGTGTGAACATTGGTACGAAAATACTAAATACTGTCGGAGATAGGAAAATAGAATGTGTCGACAATCGAATGGCGCACATAGTTAGTTTGCACAAAAAGTGTAGATCAATACTGCCGGAGAGTAAAAGAGAGTGAACCAAATCATGGTCTGGAGCCATCGAATATGGAGACCACACAGAGTTAATCTAATGAGTCGTAGGACTGTAAAACTGTTAAGAACTATCATGAGAAAAGTGACCAATAAAATCAAACAAAAAACTGGCAATGAATATGGCGAATTTGTAGAAGTTAACGGCACAAATAATACTGTAAAAACAGATCTTTAAACCCTTATCTGAAATCCTCAGGACAGCTTTGTCTCGGAAATCGGTTTATTTTTCGGTTCTCAAATGTAGACCACATCGTTCGAAAAGTATCCGGACTTAACCAAAATTGCCCAAGTGTACCAATTTGCATTTCATAACATATCACAAATTCACAAAAGATAGTCAAAAAACAGCCCAAATTGTTTTCGAAAAGTAGCCCAAAGTATCTCGATTTTCAGAATATTTCGGTTTTCAGATAAAAGCTATTGACTTGTATTGTAAGAACATGAACATTAACAGAAAGAGCTAATGCAGCAACAACAAAACTTCAGACATGACAATTGAAAATGAAGAGAAAGAGAGAGCCAGAACCTATGTTAGATGAAGTACGTGCGGCAATCAAGCCCAAAGAAAGGGAAATCACCAGAATGCGACGACATACCAACTTAACTAATCCAAGCAGGAGGAGAGGCCAGTGTCCGCGTTTATCATGCACTATGTGTGAAGATCTGGAACAGTGCAGTCTGGCCCAAAGCATGGAAAAGATCTGTGTATATCCCTCTCCCAAAGAAAGGCAATTTCAAACTGTGTACCAACTATCGTACTATTGCTTCAATAAGTCATGCCAGCTAAATCCTCTTGCAGATTATAAAATTTTTGAGGATAAAAAGGAAGTTAGAGCATGAAATACATGAAGTACAGGCAGGTTTTTAGACAAGTCAGAGGCACGAGGGACCACATTTTTAATGCGAGAAACATCCTCGAAAAATGCAGAGAATACAATGTAGATATTCACACCTGTTTCGTAGATTACACCAAGGCCTTCGACTGCGTACAACATCAGAAATTGTAGAACATCATGAGAAACATGGGGTTTCCGGCGCATTTGATCCATCTAATGGAAACACTATATCACGAACAACAAGCAGCTGTCAGGGTAGCGGGGGAAACATCAGGATAGTTTGAGGTGAAAAGGTGAGTAAGACAGGGTTGCATCCTCTCTCCATATTTGTTTAACATCTATGCAGAAAATATAATGAGAAATGTTAGGAATGATTAAGAATGTGAAAATTGTGACCTGTTCACAATTGGGGGAAATGCGATCCCAGAACTCAGGTACGCAGATGATACAGTTATTCTTCCAAACAGTGCCAAGGGACTAGAACTGTTAATCCTGTCTGTCAAAAGACACAGTGAGGATCAGAACCGTTTTCTGAACACAAATAAAAAACAAAGATAATGTCCACTGACAAAACAAGATGCCAACCAAAAGTTACCACCAATGATGGGGAAATTGAAAATGTCACAAATTTTGAATATCTTGGCTCCATAATTAACAATGGAGACTGTTCAAAAGAGGTCAGAAGGAGACTGGCCATAGCAATGCAGAGGTTAAATAAAATGAAGAACCTATGGCAAAAAACACGCACAAATTAATAAAAGTAAAACTTCTGAGAACGTGCATCTTTCCGATAGCAACGTATGGATGTGAATCATGGACCGCTACACAAACATTAAAGACAAAAATCGAATCTTTCGAAGCAAAGTGTAACAGACAAATTCTCAGAATATCTTGGACCAAGAAGAAGCAAAATATAAGCATCCTACACGACCTGAACATCGAGGAAAACGTTCATAAACAATATCATGTCCCGGAAACTGAAATACTTTCGCAACATTAAACGTCATAGTGGCTTAGAGAGAGCAGTGATGGAGGGCATGGTACATGGAAGGCGAGGCAGGGGTCGACCAAGACGACGGTGGACACAGGACATTGAAGAAACCTTGAACGTGACAATGGAGGAGGCAGGAAGGCTGGCTAGAGATCGAGAGTCTTTCAGGCGGGCTGTGATGAAACATGCTGCATAATGATGAAATAAACATAGTGCAGAAAATAGTTGTTGAAATAACAATTCTAAATAAACATAGTGCATAAAACAATTATTGAAATAACAATTCTAAATAAACATATTGCAGAAAACAATTATTGACACAACAATTCTAAATAAACACAGAGCAGAAAATAGTTGTTGAAATAACAATTCTAAATAAACATAGTGCAGAAAACAGTTCTTGAAATAACAATTCTTAAAAAAACATAGTGCAGAAAACAATTGTTTGAAGTAACAATTCTAAATAAACATATTACAGAAAACAGTTCTAGAAATAAGAATTCAAATAAACATAGTGCAGAAACAGCTGTTGAAACAACAATTCTATTTAACAGTACAGCAGAAAACAATTCTTGAAATAAAAATTCTAAATAAAATAAGTGCAGAAAACAATTGCTGAAATAACAATTATAATTAAACAAAGTACATAAAACAGTTGTAGAAATAAGAATTCAAATAAACATAGTGCAGAAAACAGTTGTTGAAACAACAATTCTTTTTAACAGTACAGCAGAAAACAGTTCTTGAAATAAAAATTCTAAATAAACGTAGTGCAGAAAACAATTGTTGAAATAACAATTCTAAATAAACATAGTGCAGAAAACAGTTATTGAAATAACAATTTTAAATAAACATAGTGAAGAAAACAGTTATTGAAATAAAAATTATAAATAAACAAATGGAAGAAATCAATTATTGAAATAACAATTATAAATGAACAAAGTGCAGACAAAATTTGTTGAAACAACAGGTCTAAGTAAACATAGTGTACAAAACAGTTTTTGAAATAATAATTCTACATAAACTTAGTGAAACAATTCTTAATAAACATAGTGCAGAAAATAGCAAGACTGTCAGAGCTTCAACAACTCGATACAGTTTGTTGACCTGTGGTAAAGTCTGACAGAATTGTTCTACTACTTTGACAATGTCAGGAGGTGACTGAATGGTTCAACCCTAAATGATTATTAAATTTGTTATTTGTAATTATACAAATTTAACTTCTATTTAATCATTTTAAATGTGCTGCATGTTTGTCTCAGTTTATTTACTGAATACCCTCTAAACAGGGATATACCCTAATAATAAGAATTCCACTGAGTAAATCTAGGTTAACGAGCTGAAATTAATAATTGCTTAATCTTTCACAAAAGTTGTGGGCAGATCATAGAGTTAACGTGCTCAGTCAATGCAGCATTGTTCTCGCTTTTCTGAATATCTTGTGGATATACCCTAGGATAGAAACTCTGCCAAGAGTAATCTTGTGCGAAGGTAGACACCTTTGAAGGCCCAAAGTAGATACTCTTGAGTTTATGCTACTGTTGGACTACTACTGCAAAGCAGGGGAGGCAATACCGTCACATTTACCGCCTTACTGGTGTTACGGTAGTTTAATTGGCATTGTCTGCTAGAGGTTAGCAGCATGCGATTTTAGGGGTTACAACGTTTAATGTAATGTAAATAAATATTATTAGCCTATTGAACGCTGTGACGTTTCAGCGTTGGTAGTCACGCACCGTGACCAAGAGACGGGACCCTTTTTTGCATGACCGTCGAACTAAGAAGACGTGTCCTATAATCCTTCCAGTAGTAGGCATGATATTGCCGCACATATGTTATTGCAGTACGGACATGGGTCAGTCCTATATTATTATGAAGAGAGGAATGTATCGAGGTTAGTAAATTAACTAAAGTCAAGGAAGGATGAATTTATAGTCCATATTCGTTTATATCGCCAGACGTCTAATCTCACTGTCGGCCGTTGGGTGTCCCAACCGCGCGTACATATAGTTACGACGTTCTGACTATAGTATTGCATATTATTGGACCAGGACTGTAATGCATGGATAGCATTTACGATGTAGGATTCAATTCTAATATATAATGTTTTTCATGATCAACCTCCATGGACTGTCTAATGTTTGAAATGTATATTAAAAATTGTGTGGACTCGAGAAGAGACTTATCACGTTCATTGAAGTTACAGATTCAACAATTATGATACTGAGTTCAAACCTTGTGACAGACAGAATGTTATTGACCCACATTCGCGTAATTATTCCAACAATAGCACGATCAAGAATTATTGAATCAATAAGAAACAATAGCCTTCCACAACGACCACTGAAGTAGAAAACGGGCCGCAACAACTGGTGGCCAGTGTGGGGAACGAAAGAAAGAAAATTTTTTTTCTTGTTTACATACTTTCACAAACTGTTTATGATTACAAGAAAGTCACATGATCTGCACAAATACGACGTGGAACACATGACGACGAAATGTCAATCTGACGTCACTACATCATGCGTAGATGCCCCACTTTGAAAGGACAGCCTTCAACGCATTCCAAATTTGATAAAGATTTGCATGATCAATAAGACCAGACGATGGAATATTGTTTTCAGCCAACAAGGAGCAAACAGTACTAGGCATTAATCTAGTCCGTTGATGAACTTGACATCGCCGGAGCATTTTAAAGATAAGTCTAGTTTTATGACTATTGTCATTCAGATAACACAATACTGAGTCCATTTTGTCTGTACGGGCATGTCTATTCTATGTTTCATATATAGATGTTATCTCTCTTTTCACCGTTTGTATTTTTCCTAATTCGTGGGTTGGTTGGTGCGGCGGTTCGGAATCAATAATATGGCTCTAAGGATGCCGATATTGATTTTGAATGTTCTGTAAGGCAGTTAATTCTTTACATTTCTTGCAGAGAACCCTATCGAAGATTCTACCGATCGGACTCTTCGTCTGCAATTGTAATTAATTGACTTCAGTATTTTAGCTGTGAAGTCGTGTTATAACTGGTGTATTTTAAATTGTATTCAGTTGTTATTTTATTCAGTTTTGTAAAGTAATGTTCGTAATCTGAATTGTTACTCTGACCTTACTATTTTTTATTTTATATATTTGTATAACCGTTAATGAGTCCATGTATACGTCACTTATTTTTGTGTACGCAGGTTAATTTTCTATTCAGTTCACTCTTTGATCTCTCACTTCCGGTTTATTCTACTCAGTTATAAATGCATTTTTATTGTGAAAATGTCTTTGTCGTATTGTAATACTGTTCTGTAATCCTTGGTTAACAAATTGTGTTGTTTGTCTTCATCTCATCCATTTATAATTTAATATTAATACTATAATTTATTCATTAATAATAGTGTAGATGAATATGATTAAATTGTTATGAATTTTAAGAAGGAATTAGGGACTTTGCACCAATTTGCAGTGGTGGTCCAAGAAATGGGCAATGCACTTTATAGCTCATGATTATGGCATAATATACAATGATTAATTATTATAAATTTATAACATATTAAGACATATTAAATGTTAATTAGTACACTTTCTCAGTACTACAGTGTGGACTTAGTAACTATTAAAGAGTAAATAACCTAATTATTTAGGGATAATACCCATATTTATTGAATACTAATGTTAAGTGCATGATATAATTTTATCATCTTAGATAAATAAATATCATAACCATTTATGATAGATATTAGTGGGTATATATATATATATATATATATATATAATATTTTTACAAAAATATTATAGATTTGTGGAACGTACAAATAACAGTACAGGAATATTGCACTTTCTTATATTGATTATTTATTCGTTGAGTAATTACGATTATCTACATAGATTCTATTGGTGATTACTATTCATTAGTGATTGAATACTTAAATAAATTAACGTCAAGATGCTTAACTTAGACTATTTTATTAAAAATGGTAAAGATTTTGGAAAAAAGGAGAAGTTCTCGAGGCTTATGCATTGGCTGAATTTACAAAATATAAAGCAGAAGAGGCGGAAAGGAAAGCGATTGCTAAGGCAGAGATGGAAGAACTTGAAAGAAAAGAGGCGGAAAGGAAAGCGATTGCTAAGGCAGAGAAAGAAAAATTAAGACAAGAAGAAGAAAGAAAGGTGGCAAGAGATGAAATCCTACGGATTGAAGAAGAGAATAAATTGAAACGACAGGAAATCATACTGCAGCAAGAAATGGAATTGCAACGGCTTAAATTGGAAACAGCAAAACTTCATTCGCAGGGTGCTGCAGCAAGCCAAAATGATAATGCTCAATCTGGATCTTCATCCAACCGACTTAAGGGCAATTATTACTTTAAGCTACCGCCGTTCAAGTTACACGTTGACGATTTGTCATCATGGCTGGCGCGCTTTGAGGATATATGCAAGGTCAATAACCTTGACAAAACTGCATGGGCACTTAAACTCAAGGAATTTCTGGATGGCGAACCTGCAAGTGCAGCACAAAATATTGATCCGACATTAGCCACAGACTATGAGGCCATTAAGACTTTGTTATTACGTCGGTTTCACTTGAACGAAGAGGCATGTAGATTACGTTTCAAAAGTTTGTTGCCAGATAATAATAAAGACTTTATAGGGTTTGTTGCTAACATACGCAATACTTTTAACAGATGGGTTGAACTGGCAGGTGTCAACAAATCTTACGACAAGTTAGTTGATTTGTTATTAAGGGATTAAGTGTTATCTTCTGTCAGCCCACCGTTCTTTGCCTATCTGCAAGAACGTAAACCAGATACTATTGATGAGTTAGAAAAAATTTCATTAAATTACTGCACTGCACATTCGAATGCGAACATTTCTGGCTCATTGATAAGAGAACCTCTTCCTGTAGCCTCCAATATGGCATATCACAATAATAACAAACCAAGAACACACAGTGTAGACTGAGGTAGGTTCAAAGGAAACTATGACATTAATTTTCATAAGGGACGTAATAGTTTTAACAATGACTTTAATAGAGGAAGACCACAAAATAGAAATTATTCACCTCAGTCCAGATACAACAATAATCCACGTAACTCAAGTTATAATCGGTCATATAACTATAATAATGGTAACAATTGGAACAACAACAATAATTATAGCTCGAGACACCGAGATAACAGTTACAATAGGGGACAACGGGATAATTCAACTGATTATTCTCGTCATCGTTCTCATTCTCGTAGATCGACAAATTATAATCATAATACAGGGGCAGCCGTTACTAATGCTACAACCCCTGGGGTTCAGAGTTCACCTACTAATAACAGAATACAGTCTTCGTCTACATGTTATGCAATGAATTATAACGTGGCAAATAGTTGCCCAGAATGTAATCTTATATTTCAGAAGGCAAAAGAGACGGTTCTGAACTGCGGACACATCCTCCCAGAAGTCAGTCTGGCAGTCAATGACGGAACAGGCTCGCTGATCTTCAACAGAGGAAAAGTTAATGGATCCGTCGTCTCAGTTTTAAGAGATTCTGGATCGACAACGATCGGAATCCGTCAGTCACTTGTTCATCCTAATTGTGCAACTGGGGAATATGTCAGGTGCATGACTTTTGGAGGAACAATAGAATGTTATCCAACTGCTATTATACATATTAATACACCTTTTTTCACAGGCAACGTTAAAGCATGCATGTTAAGGAACCCAATTGCCGACCGTATGGTGGGATGCATACATGGAAGTAAGGATTGCACACCAGAAGAAATTATTGAATGGGAAAAAATAATCTATGCATTGGAAATGCAGTAATAACAAGAGCACAGACTAAACAATTAGAGACTATGGATACTGAAAAAAGGGAAACAGACAAACATGAAAATATTGAGGTTCATTCTTCGATTGATCGAGCATCCTTTGCTGCAAAACAGAAGGAAGACAGATCATTAAAAAAAATTTTTGCACTGGTCAACAAAGTTGACAATCCTGCTATGAACAATAATAATAATCATTGGTTTATTATTAAAACTGACATATTACTAAGATGTTTTATGGATAAAACTCAAATAAGACAACAGGTCATGGTACCTTTTGCTTTTAGACGGTACATACTTCAACACGCACAATTCTAAGTGCGCAAGTCACGTGGGATATACTCGGACACGTTCTCGAGCATTATCTTCTTTTTTTGGCCGGGAGTATCACGAGATATTTCACAGTACGTACGCTCCTGTACGATATGCCATGAAGTGAAAGCACGAGGAGCCTTTCACACGGCGCCTATTCAGGCTTGTGACATATCTGTGAGACCCTTTGACAAGATGGCCATTGATATTATTGGCCCACTTTTACCATCAGCCAGAGGACATAGATTTGTTCTCACTTGCATCGATTTATGCACACGATGGCCAGAAGCCATCCCATTGAAAACCACCACCACCACAGATGTAGCTGATGCACTACATCTGATCTTTTCTAGAGTAGGTTTTCCTAGGAAGCTTTTATCAGATCATGGATATCAATTTATATCTGAGACTATGACAGAAGTAATGAAGACTTGGAATATAGATAGAAATCTCAGCAGCATTTATCACCCAATGAGTAATGGTGCAGTAGAAAGACTTAACCGCACACTCAAACAAATGTTACATAAAGTTACAGTTAACCATCCACAGGACTGGGACAGAGTACTCCCAGCCGTGTTATTCGCTTATCGAGAGGTGCCACATGAACAAACTGGCTTCTCTCCGTTTCAATTAGTCTTTGGCGCTCCACCAAGAGGTCCTATGGGACTAATAAAAGACTTATTGATTGACTCCGAGATGACTCAGGATACCCAGTCATCCTATGAATATGTAATTAATCTCCGGAATAATATTATTAATGCCTGCAAAACGGCAACAGCTTCATCTGAGGCTGCTAAAGCGAAAGCTAGAACTTTCCAAAACAGTAGTAGACGATTACGTCAATTATTTCCAGGAGATCAAGCTTATGTGTTATTGCCACTTAACGATAATAAACTACTCATCTCGTGGAATGGTCCATACCAGGTTATCAATAAGATTTCTTATGTTGATTATGTCCTGGACATTAAGGGACATCACAAAATATTTCACATAAATATGCTCAAACAATTTCATACTCGTCCTGAACATCTACAAGCTATTTTTCATGAACTAGATGACACTTTCGTACCTACATGTCACTATTCTAATTTGTCTGTTATCCAGGAAGAAGAATCTTCTTTTCCTGAGGTACAGTTGGCATTACCTGTACCTGTAGTACAATCTACTGAATCTTGGCGGGACGTAACCATCTCTTTGTCGGTTACACCGCAACAGCATCAACAGATTGCTGAGCTTCTACAATCTTATCCAGATGTGTTGACCGACGTTCCAGGTCGCACATCAGTCATTAGTCATGACATCACTCTTAACGATGATACTCCAATTCGGGTACATCCATATTCTGTTCCTCTACACTTTCTTACTAAAACTACTAAGGAACTTGAACAGATGTTATCTTTAGGAATTATTGAAACTAGTAATTCCCCATTTTCTTCTCCATTAGTTATTGTCCGAAAGAAGGACAATAATATTAGACTATGCGTCGACTATAGAAAATTAAATGCACAAACTATAGTTGATAGCGAACCACACCCACTTCTCGACGACTTACTGCCACGTCTATCTACCGTTACTATATTCACTAACATAGATTTAACTAAAGGTTATTGGCAGATACCACTAACCGAAAAAGCTAAATACTACACAGCGTTTTCCACTCCGCAAGGTCTATACCAGTGGAATGTGATGCCTTTTGGGCTTGTTAACGCTCCAGCTACCTTTGTTCGCATGATGCGACACATTTTTTCAGGTAGACCAGACATCATTACATACATAGACGACATATGCTTATTTAGTTCATCGTTTGAGGAACATTTTTCGGGTCTTAAATACGTTTTGGACACATTAAGAATGAATAATTTAACTGCGAAACCCACAAAATTACAAGTAGCGTTTCATGAAATAACTTTTTTGGGACACATCATTGGAGCAGGATATATCCAAACACTACCTAGTACGGTTTCTAAAATTTTGAACGTTTCCGTTCCTCAAACGAAGAAACAGGTTAGAAGCTTGTTAGGTCTAGTCCAATATTACAGCAGATTTGTACCTAGTTTGTCATCCATCACGGTTGTTTTATCGTCTCTATTAAAAAAGAACATGCCAGTGAAGGTGACATGGACTAGTGAGTGTAATAAAGTATTCCTTAAAATAATTGATATTTTTTCAAATCCACCAATTTTGAGACTACCTGATGCTTCCAAAAAGTTTTTTCTCCGCACAGATGCGAGTAATTACGGAATTGGCGCATGTTTGCTCCAATATCATGACGACATCATCCATCCATCCTTGTATGTCTCACGTAAACTGAAACCACTAGAGGTGAAATACTCCACTGTCGACCGCGAATTGTTGGCAGTTGTATGGGCGATAACAAAGTTGGAGAAGTTTCTGCTGGGAGCCCCATTCGTGGTCCAGACAGATCAAAAAGCCGTAGCATCACTACGACGGGCGAATCATAAAAGTCCAAAGCTCACCAGATTCGCTATTCTCCTTCAGCCTTTTGATTTCTCCATCGAGTACATTTCAGGAGCAGAGAACGTCTTGGCAGATACTCTCTCGAGAAACCCTTCCGATGTCGAGTAATGAACAATAATAACGTCGCAGATACTTACCCAAAATACATTGCTTTTCGACATAGAAAGTAACCATTGCCTACAATACACGTATCCGCTCACTAGAGACATGTTAAATACGAAATGAATGAAATCAAGTGACACTATGTTCGTATTTACTCCAGGACTTTGTTTGGAGTCCATTCATGATAAAACTATTTGAAACTATTTCGTGAATCAAGTGAAAATAATTCAAATGCTATCGAACGAATTCATGATGTGACATGAACTATTGTCGAGAACGTCGATACTTATGAATAGGAACACTTAAACATTTTTTCTAATCGGAATTCGCAAGGATCAAGCCTACGAATGGATCATCATATCCAACGTTAATTAATTTTAATTAAGTCGTTGAAATAATGGAAATTAAAATGAAATGTGAGATAAATATGAAGAAAAAAAATGAAATTTGGAAAAAAATGAAAGAAAGAAAAAAAAATAAAAACTCACATGATTCTTAGATAATGTTATTGTATGTAACTACTATATTATATAGTTAATAATTATGTTGACAAAATTACATACTACATTATTATTTAAATTAGTTAATTTAGATAGGTATTAACAACTTAACACTAAACTTAATTAATGTACAACACACATAACTAAGTTAAATTTATACATTATTTTCTTTCTCTACTTTATTTCTCATTTATTTATTTATTTCTCTCTTTAACATCTTCTTTCATTTTTCTTGTATTAGATTTTCAACAACTTAATTCTTATTACAAACTCAGTATAATTAATTAGTTTAATTTTAACTCTTTAGATTAGTCTGACGTGACATTTCATTGCTACATATTTTAAATTAATTAAATAATTAGATATCAACAATAGACATTCTCTTTTAGTTCATATAAAATTTATGTATAACATTTATGTATAAGATGATAATTAATATATGAGATGACTGTTAGTTAGTCGACATGACCACGACATTGTTCTAGACAGAACATCGTAGGCCATATGCCGCATTTTTGTTAAATTTTTGGTATTATTCATTCGGATAGGTTTTTGAAAAAACAAACATCTATCGAATAGATTTTTTTTCCCCCGGTGGACAGGGAATTGTTACGGTAGTTTAATTGGCATTGTCTGCTAGAGGTTAGCAGCATGCGATTTTAGGGGTTACAACGTTTAATGTAATGTAAAAAAATATTATTAGCCTATTGAACGCTGTGACGTTTCAGCGTTGGTAGTCACGCACCGTGACCAAGAGACGGGACCCTTTTTTGCATGACCGTCGAACTAAGAAGACGTGTCCTATAATCCTTCCAGTAGTAGGCATGATATTGCCGCACATATGTTATTGCAGTACGGACATGGGTCAGTCCTATATTATTATGAAGAGAGGAATGTATCGAGGTTAGTAAATTAACTAAAGTCAAGGAAGGATGAATTTATAGTCCATATTCGTTTATATCGCCAGACGTCTAATCTCACTGTCGGCCGTTGGGTGTCCCAACCGCGCGTACATATAGTTACGACGTTCTGACTATAGTATTGCATATTATTGGACCAGGACTGTAATGCATGGATAGCATTTACGATGTAGGATTCAATTCTAATATATAATGTTTTTCATGATCAACCTCCATGGACTGTCTAATGTTTGAAATGTATATTAAAAATTGTGTGGACTCGAGAAGAGACTTATCACGTTCATTGAAGTTACAGATTCAACAATTATGATACTGAGTTCAAACCTTGTGACAGACAGAATGTTATTGACCCACATTCGCGTAATTATTCCAACAATAGCACGATCAAGAATTATTGAATCAATAAGAAACAATAGCCTTCCACAACGACCACTGAAGTAGAAAACGGGCCGCAACAACTGGCTTTTATCGTTATGTGTATCGCGTGAGCAGGTGAAGGTTGAGCAGCAATCAACATGGCTCATGATCTACAGGTCATTTGTCGGGAAGAAAATGGACTAAGATGTATGACTCGGCAGCTCCCCGCAGCAAGAACACTGTGACGTAAGTTTTAAAGAATAGAGGAGAGAGTGATTGAGTGAAGGTGTGTGGATGAATAAAATATTGACAGAAGAAAGAAGCAGGCGCTATTCTATGAAGAATGCCTGTTTTCCCCTGACCTAAGGAGAACACTTCTCCCCCTCTTAATCAGGACAGTTCACTATTGTGAAACTGAAAAGGGAGATTATAAGGATAGTAATACTTGCCTCTTAGTGATCTGCAGAGAGATTACTGAAAGAATAAAGAATTTAGGCAGTGGTTTTGGCATCCCTTGTCACACTTTCTCTTCCCTGACTTCAGTTATTATATTATCTACAATTTCAGTGTATTTTGGCTCGTTTCCCCCAGGTTAAAGAATAAAAGACTATCTATTTACTAACAATGTTTACATTGAAACATTAACGTAACATAAAGAAAACAAAACAGACTCGATGTTTTTTTTATTTTTCATAAATATAAAATAGAATTTCCAAAAAAGAATATAGAAAAAAAAAAAGAACACCCAATTTTTGGTGTGGTTTTTATAAATGTAAAATAGAAGTGTGAATTTGGGTATGTTGTTGTTTTTCTAGAAAGGTTTTCTTCATTTAGACATATGTATTAAATCGGACGTATATGTTTCTCAATGCTGGTGTTAAATACTCAGCTTATAATTTGTGTGTATCTCCTTGGCCCCAAGGTTAGCCAAGTTATTTGTTCTGGTCTTCTTGAGAGGTTGGACCAATACTGCCGGATCCTCGTGTTTTTCAAGCTCCTCTTACAGTCTCAACTTTTCGTCTCAAGTTGCCAGAGTTGTGTACTACAGGAAGGCTGTATAGAGCAAACAAAAGTAATATCGGCTTAGCTTCGCGCTAAGCACAACATATCTTTGCCCGCCCCTCTGCAGGACTCAGTCTATCAGATTATTTGTGACCCCGACTAACGGGTGACATTCCAGTGTGGCTTTGCCAACCTGTATTATACCTTTCTGCCCCCATGACTGTATCAGTTTATAAATGCCGTGCTAGCCTGGCTAAGCAAAAACAAAACAGAGTTTGTAATTTTCTTAGACTGTTTCTATCAAGTGTTCTATCATCATGGGCAATTATAGAATACTTTTCCCATCCATATAACGACAATATTTATTTGCATTAAATACATGTCAAAAGCGATATTAAACACTGCGTATACATAAAGTAGGAGGAAAAACAGTGAATAGATTATCACTGACGCAGATGATAGACATTAGAAATTACTTATAGACATTAGAAATTACTTATAGACATTAGAAATTACTTATAGACATTAGAAATTACTTATAGACATTATAAATTACTTTTAGACATGAACAGTATTTTTAACTCCACCTGGGGCACAGGGTTCAACAGTTGCTAGATGTCTCCAGAAAGAATTCTTCTTCCGTCCTTAGCCACCGACCGTCAAAGCAGTCAGTGGCCATTACGCCTAGTGGCGTCTTAGGGCAACAGCAGATAGGTTTTCTTTGCCATTGTTTCCCATCGCGCCTATTGGCGTCTTTAGGGCAACGGCAAATCAATCCATTTGCTGTTGTTTCCGTAATCGAAGTGACTGGCAAACGGGTGATCAGCCCGTTGGTTCCAGAAAGAATTACGAAGATCGTAACTGTTGAGCGAAAGGAAAATAATTGACTATTGTTTTTTAGCAAAGTCTACTACATCCGTTACTAAGAGAACAGCTTTCAGGTCTGATAACCTGTTCTATTCTTCTAACAGGCCATCTTGGAGTGCGGTTTTACCCCGCAAGTTTGGTACCTATATCTAGAATTATAACGGTCAGCATGAAGACAACACTTATAAAAGAACTCGAAAAGATTACATGTCTCCAGCCAATCGATTATAGAAGAGACAGCTAGGCACAGCAACAAGATGAAATATTCAAGAGACTAATAGATCATCCAATGTTCCATAGAATGAATGCTCTAAGAAGGCAAAGACGCAAACGAAGCAACTGTGTAGAATAAACCAAACCACAGATGACAGCAGTTTCCATAAATGCAATATCAACTATCAAACCTGTCTACACTGCCCACAATGTTCCAGTTTGAAAACAAAATCGTTTCCCTGAAATGATAGAAAACATTCCTAGAATTGAAAGAAAAAAGAGTCAGACTGCAACAGATAGAAAATCCATAGCGACAAAATACATAAAGAAACATTACCACGCAATACTTGGACCCATGCATACACAGATGGATCAGCAACAAATGCAACAGAAAATGGAGGTGGGGGTGTCTTTCTGACCTTAAGCACTGGTGAACAAAAAAAAAGCTGTCAATGGCAACAGGACAATACTCAAGTAACTTCAGAGCAGAGGCCTTGAAAACTGCAGCAGATGTTATAATGACAGAAGAAAGCACAGAGAGACAAGTTGCTTTCTTTACCAATGCACAGTCAGTAATTGCAACGTTGAAAAGCCAAAATAATACAAACCTAGACAGAGGTGTACTTAAAGTATGTGGCACCCGAGGCGGATTCTACCTTCGGCACCCCGTCCCAAAAATATTCACACTTGCAAGTATATTTTTAACAGAAAGTACTATTATAGAAGTGTCCGATGGCACCCCTCTCCTGGCAGTCACCCGGGGCGGTCTGCCCCCTCGCACCCCCCTTAGTACGCCACTGGACCTAGATGACCTCAGAATAGATCTCCACAAACTATGTAAACGATTTAATAGTGTTGTGATGCAGTGTTGTAACATCACAGACACTGACAGACACTAAAGAGGCTGACAGACTGGCAAAAGAAGATGGGAACCTACCTCAGCCTGATGCAAGCGAAACTTTCGAGGAGGCAAAGAGTTTTATCAGAACCAGATACAGAAACAAATGGGATGTAGAGCATCCAGGTCATACACGAAACGATGCATACTACGAGCTCAATAGAAGAGAACAAGTGGTAATCTTCAGACTCCGCACTGGCCACACTAGATTGAGATATCATCTGTTTAACAAGCTAAATATAGGAACTACCGACCAGTGTAACTGTGGCACTGATCAAATGACTGCTGAATATTGGCTTCACAGTTGCTCAACATACGCGGAACAGAGACAGCGCATATGGCCGACTCCAGTGCCATTCGTGAAAAAGCTCTACGGAGATTCAAACAGCCTCAAACTGGCTACTACTTTCTTTGATAATATTCAAGTGGTCGTCTGAGAGTGTACGAAGAAGAAGAAGAATGTATTTCTATAGCCTTATCTTTAGTAAATGGTGCAGAACTTGATACCATTAACGCGAAGGCTGGATGGGGCTAGTTGTCATGCACATTAACACGTGCGGATTTGACAAAGAGGGGTGAGGATAAGGAAAGAATACAATTTGTATTGAGTCTAATTAAGCTTGGGATAAGGAAAAATATGAGGCCTTATATACTTTTTCTTTTTAACACTTCAGATCTGAATTAAAGATAAAGTAATGAAACATTACAAGCAAGAGGACATGCACACCATCATAGCTGGCAGATGCTGGAGCTGGGTTGGCCATGTCCTCAGAAGAGACCCCGATGCCATCACAAGAACAGCTATGCTATGGACCCCTGAAGGAAAACGAAAGAGAGGCCGACCAAAAACCACTTGACGGAGGACTGTGGAGGCTGAGATGCAAAGAATGAACCAAAGTTGGGGCACTGTACGAAGGATGGCCGCCGACCGAGCAAAGTGGAATTAATTTGTTGTTGCCCTACAAGACGCCACCAGGCGTAATGGCCACTGACTGCTTTGACGGTCGGCGGCTAAGGATCAAAGAAGAAGAAGAATGAAACATACGTCATATGTCATCATCACGTGACGTATTGTCTCCAGAACATTGTCTCCATAACAGCTGTTCTGAATGCATACCTATTCTTGGCAAGTCGACCTGCATCACCCAAAGACAAGTTCAGACTCTCTGTGATGTCCTGGATCCACCTTCGTCTGGATCGTCCCCTTCCCCTTTTTCCAAGGACCATGCCTTCCATCACTAATTTTTCCAGACTATTATGTCTTTTTATATGGCCGACAAATTTCAGCCTCCTTTTTTGTGATGGTATTTAGGAGCCAATTTTCCTCTACATTTAATGAGTGCATTGCTTCTCTGTTGGTCTTTTTCCGTCGTTTGTAGAATATAATAATAAACACATAATGACGACATTTATGTGGTTAGATGAGAGAAGTCTGAGACGGGCCGCCAACTTAAGCAGAACAACTGATGCGGTTAGATAATAGAAGTCTGAGACGGGCCGCCAACTTTAGGAGAACAATCGATGTGGTTAGATAAGAGAAGTCTGAGACGGGCCGTCAACTTTAGGAGAACAATCGATGTGGTTAGATAAGAGAAGTCTGAGACGAGCCGCCAACTTTAGGAGAACAATTGATGTGGTAAGATAAGAGAAGTCTGAGACGGGCCGCCAACTTTAGGAGAACAATTGATGTGGTAAGATAAGAGAAGTCTGAGACGGGCCGCCAACTTTAGGAGAACAATTAATGTGGGAGAGAGCAAATGAAGAAGACAATGAAATCTTGTGTAAATAACTTGTCTATCCACAAAATATTACACATAATAGCCAACGTTTCTCAAAGTCGACCATTTTATGTTTTGTTAATAACCCTCAATATGCTATACCCTGAGCTGTAGAAGAAGTTGTTGACAATCTCTTTCCAATTAAACAGCTTTCCCTCCAAATATAATATTATTTGTACAGCAAGTAGTCTACTGCTGGGAGTTAGAATGTCAGCATTATTGGAGCTTCATCACATGTAGTAAGTTCTGATCTTCTGACAAGGTTTGCTGGCTTAGAATAAGCTATAATTATCATGTTGAAAACTGATTAACTGGTACTGGAATTATAAAAAGATTGCCCTGAAGGACATTCTTTGAGAAAAGCAGACGTTTTCCAGACATGGCAAAACCACATCGCATTGACAAGTATAATATAAACGAGAATATTGTAAATTAAGGTTTCCCAGATTCTGCTAGACCAAATGGAAAAAACAGGAATATTTTACACTTTTTTTTTTTCATAAAAGGTAAGCAACATAATGGACGCCTGTTTAAATATATAGCAAAATAGAGTGTTTAAAAACACTTTGTTGTTTATAGTTTCATCGTGGTGAAATTGTAAACGGTCATCTAAATTCCCTAGATATCTGACATTTTCTTGTTGGAGCCTTGAACATCTTATATGCAAGTTAACCTTTCAGATTTTTATCCCACTATGTTTCCCATTCATCTTTAATTAAACTCTATGATTTAATCATCCCTACATTTATTAGATTTTTATCAGATCCACCTTTCTTGGCTTCTTTATCTGCCTTTTCATTTCCCTCTAAGCCAACATGCGAAGGTATCCAAGCGATTAAGACTGAACATCCTCTGGAATATAAGTATGTACGAAGTAGCCAGAAATATCTCCTCTGCTGTATAAGGTCTACTACATTCTCGTAAGTTTCTTAGTGCTTGAATTGTTGAAAGAGAGTCAGCTAAAATTGTTAGTTTCTTTGGAGGGTTATTAGAGAGTATATATCTAGTGCTTTCAGTATTGCCACCATCTCTGCAGTGAAAATGGATTTATTTTCAGTGATACTATACTCTTTTGGCATTTTCCATTGTGACGGTATTGCCTCCCCTACTTTGCAGTAGTGGTCCAACAGTGGCCAAAACTCAAGATTATCTAATATGGCTTCAAAGATGTCTACGTTTGCACAAGATTACTCTTGGCAGATTTGTAAATAGAAGGGTAATGACGCTTCTATCTCAATGGAATGTTCACAAAAGATTCAGATAAGCGAAAACAATGCTGCATTGGCTGAACACGTTAATTCTAGAATCTGCCGACAAATTTTGTGAAGAATTAAGCAATAATTAATCTTATCTCGTTCAAGCCCTCACCTTTGATTTACTCAGTGGAATTCTTATTATTCTGGTATAGCTCTGTTTAGAGAGTGTTTAGTAAATTGACTGAGACAAACATGCAGCACATTTAAAATGATTAAATCGAAGTTAAATTTGTAAAATTACAAATAGCAAAATTTAATAATCACTAAAGTTTTAACAGTTTGAAAATAACTGAATAGTTTAAAAGAAAAGGTTCATCATTAATTGATAAGAGGTTCTATGGGAAAAGTTCACTTTGGCATCTTATATATTGCACTTAGCTGCCAGTGGTTGATTCTGCTCCCGCTGGGATGGTTCTTTTTACACTGCTCACGCTTGTCGCTGGTCAAGGTTGTAGGATGCAGCGCGTTTCCAGGAGTGTCACGGAGAGTCTACAAAGTTGGTCCTTTGTCTTAAAGCTCAGGACACTGTTTCCTTCTTGTTCCAGAGATAGTACCCTTCAACTGGTACCACCACCAACAACTATGGTAAAAGAATAGAAATGAAACGCTCTCCTGAGTATTGCATTGCCTGACACGTACTTATGTGTCCCCTTTCTCCTATTTTAACTTCCCATTAACTCAGAATTTACCCTCGGTGAGAATTAACTTTGATTCCTCGAGAGAAAATTTCATTACATTTAAATGAAAAGGTTAATAGTACAGATAGAATATGTTTACATTTACATTTCCACTGACTGAAATGTGCTCACAATATAAACTGAATCTGTTTTCATTTACATTTACACTGATTGAAAAGTTTGAAACTTTCATTAACTTTAAAGTGAATATGTTTACATAAACATTTACACTGGTTTGAAACTGTAAGTATTATACTTAGAATGTGCATCATTTCTTTCATCTTTCTCTCCCTGCTCCACGTGAAACTTGGAACTACCGGTGCTTTTAGTTCTCTGTAAGGAAATAGTCACCCGTGTGTTACCGGGGCCCGAAAGGGGAGCAAAGAATAGTAACACTGTCCCCTGCCAAGCATGTCGTAGAAAGCGACTAAGGAGGGTTGGGCATGGGGCCGGTTACCCCATCCGGTAAAAAATTTAAACCACAAAAAACTTCAACAAATATGGACAAGTCAAATAAAGAAAATAAAACACAGCCATCCAAGACAGGGGAAGGTCCTCTCGTGGGAAGGCATATGATGCAACACAGAGAAAGCCGAAAGGAGTCTGTGTTGCTGACTAACCTTCTTTCTTCTAGGAGAACTTCCAGATTTGGCACCTGGAATGTTCGGACATTAAACGAACAAGGGAAAGTGGCGCAAGTAGCAGCAGAAATGAGGGAATACAAAATCGAGGTTCTGGGAATGTGTGAAACAAAGTGGAAGGGGGTAGACAGGAAGAAACTCATCACAGGTGAACTGGTGCTGTCCTCAGGACATGAAAACGAAAGTTCACACCACAGTGAAGGGGTAGCTCTTGTGTTATCTAAAGAAGCACAGAAAGCACTCATTGAATGGGAAGCTGTTGGACCCAGAATAATAACAGCTACTTTCAAAACAGCTAAAAAGAAAATTCATGTAAATGTCATCCAATGTTATGCACCAACTAATGACAAAGAAGAGTCTGTGAAAGAAGCATTTTATACTAAACTACAGGAAATTATGGATAAAGTAAAAAGAAGAGACATCACAATTTTGATGGGTGACATGAATGCAAAGATAGGTACAGTCAACACCGGATTTGAAGAAGTCATGGGAAAACATGGGCTAGGAGTAATGAATGAAAATGGAGAACTATTCGCAAACTTCTGTGCTTCAAATCAACTGGCTATAGGAGGAAGCATGTTTCCACATAAGAGAATACACAAGGCAACATGGATATCACCAGACCATAGAACAGAAAATCAGATTGATCATATATGCATAAACGAGAAGTTTAGATCATCATTGCAGGATGTAAAGGTATATAGAGGAGCAGATGTGGCATCAGATCACCATCTTCTGATAGCCAAAATAAAAATGAAACTCAAGAGATATGCAACAATGCAAAATTATAGACAACAGTATAATGTAGGACAGCTAAGAAATAAAAAAACAAGAGACAAATTTGCGGTCACAGTATCCAACAAATTCCAAGTGCTCCAACAGCTGGAAGAGGTAGAGAATACAGAAGACTATTGGCAGCAGGTCAAAACTGTATGGAAGGAGACATGTGAAGAAATACTGGGGAAAAGGGAACGACAACAAAAAGCATGGATAACAACAGAAACCATCAATAAGATAAAAGACAGAAAAAACAAGAAAGCAGAGTTAAACACAAGCAAAACCAGAAGTTCCAAAGCCAAGGCTCAAGAAGTGTACACAGAAGCAAACAAAGAAGTAAAAAGAAGTATCAAAAGAGACAAGAGGAAGTATATTGAGGAGTTGGCAAGAGAGGCAGAAGATGCTGCAGCCAAAGGAAATATGAGAGAACTGTATAGCAGCACAAAGAAGCTAACAGGGAAATACAAGCAAACAAGTTGCCTCATAAAAGACAAGAATGGGAAACTGCTCAGCAATATACAAGAGCAAATGAAGAGGTGGACAGAATATTTTGGGGACCTTCTCAATAGACCAGCTCCACAAAACCCGCCGGACATCCAGCCAGCAGAAGAAGAGCTACAAATTAACGGTGAAAGACCAACGAAGGAAGAAATAAAGAAAGCCATAAAGCTTCTAAGAGATGGAAAAGCGTCTGGACCTGATGGCATTCCAGCAGAGGCCATCAAAGCAGATATCGACACGGCTACAGAGATGTTATATAAATTACTTGGTAAAGTCTGGGAAAAGGAAGAGATACCAGCAGAATGGAAGGAAGGATATCTGGTTAAGTTGCCTAAGAAGGGAAATTTACAAGAGTGCACAAATTATAGAGGAATAATGTTACTATCAGTGCCAGGAAAAGTATTAAACAGGATTATCCTTGAGAGATTAAAAGAGTCCATAGACAAGAAACTGAGAGATGAACAAGCAGGTTTTCGACAAAACAGATCATGTACAGACCAGATAGCCACTTTTAGAGTAATAGTTGAACAAAGTCTGGAATGGAATTCACCACTATACATCGGATTTGTGGACTACGAAAAGGCATTTGACAGTGTAGACAGAGAATCACTTTGGAAATTGTTGAGGCATTATGGAGTTCCCCTGAAGATCATTAATTTAATAAAGAAAACATATGAAGACATGACATGCAGAGTTCTTCATGAAGGACAGCTTACAGAACCGTTTGGGATAAGAACAGGAGTGCGACAGGGATGCCTCTTGTCTCCATTTCTTTTCTTGCTGGCAATAGATTGGGTTATGAGATCATCGACAACACACAACAGAAATGGAATCCAGTGGACTCTGACTAAGCAGTTGGATGATCTGGATTTTGCTGATGACTTGGCTCTTCTGTCCCATAGCCGTAATCAGATGCAGGACAAATTGAAAACACTCGATGAGAGGTCACAGCAATTGGGTCTGAAAATACACAGGGAAAAGACAAAAATAATGCGAATAAATGCAGGTAATGATAACAGGGTTGAACTTGAAGAAACACCAATACAAGATGTAGAATCATACACATATCTTGGCAGTAATATAGACAAAGTTGGAGGGACAGACAGCGATATCAAAATAAGAATACAAAAGGCAAGAGGAGCTTTCATTGCATTGGGAAATATATGGAGATCAAGAGAAATAGGATCCAACACGAAAATAAGAATCTTCAACTCAAATGTGAAGTCAGTCCTATTGTATGGCTCAGAGACATGGAGAACAACAAAGACAACAACCAAAAAGCTACAGACTTTCATAAATGGGTGCTTGCGTAGAATAGAGGGATTAAAATGGTATGACAAGGTTACCAACGTGGAACTGATGACAAGAACTAGACAAGTGCCAGTGGAACAAGAAATGAGAAGAAGACGATGGCGATGGATAGGACACACACTGAGGAAACCTGTTGATAGCATTACAAGGCAGTCCTTGTTCTGGAACCCCCAGGGCAAGAGAGGCAGAGGAAGACCAAGAAGTACATGGAGAAGAGAGTTGGAAACAGAGGTGAAAATGATGAGGAAAACATGGAAAGAACTTGAGATGATGGCACGTGACAGGAGGACTTGGCATGTGTTTGTTGAAGGCCTATGCTCCTTTGGGAGTGGAGGGTTATGAATGAATGAATGAAGGAAATAGCAATAAAACAGTCACCAGCCCTTGCAGGGGTGGTTCAGGAAATCATCATTCTATACGCTGAGGCTGCCAGCCTCAAATGACTTGGACATCCCTAGCATGTTCCCCACATTAAAATTCACATGGCAATATATACATATTAGTTCACGTTAGAAATGAAAAATATAGAATGTAAAATGACAAATTACGCCAATCCTGGCTCACAGACTTTTTTGCTCAGATGAATGAAGTTAAAGGCACTAGCCGATGCATTTTTACGCATGTATTTGGGGTCGTTAATTTTAACTTTAATTCCCTCTCTGACCACCTGTGTCCAGTTTCCTCAGATATTCCGGTTTTCCTTATTTAAAATGTTAGAGATTTCCTGGGCTGTTTTGTAAGTCGTGATAAATACTCCATTAAAAGGTGTCCGATCTGATAAAATGGAATTCTTTATTCTAGGCTTTACTCTGGCAAGGTCTGGTTGTGTCGTTTTGGCAAATGATCTTCACGGTAAATTTGACTGACTGAAGCGTCAGGTTATATTTACTGTCCTCCCCCAGCTCTGTTTGTTATGAAGCTAGGCAAAAGCTCCAATCATTTCAAACAAAAATGTTGGGGTGGGGGAGGGAGGGGTGGGGGGTGGGCGATTTCAAAATATTCCTGACATGGAACAATTTTGAAAGTAATTCAGAGGTCACCTCTCCTTTATATGGCATGAAAACATCCGATCCCTGGCAAGCGAACTCACCAGCACATCTGTAAACTTATACGACAATGTATTTCAGATGTAACAAATTTATTACTTTACCAGAAAGTAATCTATTCGCAGACGGGTAATCTCGTTATCTGTCCCACACTCTGGCCTGTATCAGCGATTAGCAAATACGCTGGCGATTTGTAGGGCTAATCTGTAGCGGCCAAGCTTTGGTACACAAGAATTTGCCTGTCGTTAATATTATCTCTGCCGCTCCTTGCAAAGTTTTAGTGAAGGGACGGGTAAGAAACAGACGTGATGACTTATCAGTGAGAGGAGTGAAAGAATTTAGATACAAAATATCTGCTCCAGTGGACAGAGAAAGAAAATGGTGCGACTCGGAAAAATCGCAATAAAAGCAGTACAAAAATGTAACTGATTTCTGCCGTAGTGAAAGAGAGATCGGAAAGAGGTCGCCCCAAATACCATCTTGTGACATCCATATTGGAAAATATATATTCTTATCCCCAATTTGCCATTCCCTCCCTTGTATCCATCTGTGTACACAGTAATGCTGTCCTTTGATATTTGTTGTATACATATATTTTGGCTATGTTTTTAATATTTTCTATATTATTTGTTTTCGTTAAGTATTTCTGCTAGGTGGTAGTCCGTGTCTGGTTTCTCGATCTCCCAGGGTGGAACCACTGGCTTGTATTCACAACTATTATTAATTGATGTAATTAAAGTACACAGATCGCCAATTTCCTCCATACACGTCCATCCTGTAGGGTATCTATTGGTATTCATAGGATTTGCCTGAGTTGTTAGTTGACATCTGGTAAAAACTGTAAGTGCTGGGTGAGATTTATCTAACACAACTTTGTTCATGTAATTTAGTCTTAATTAACTCCTTTCTCCGTAATTCTAAGGGTAGAATTCCTAAAGCCACCTATAGAGCTCCCATTGATGTTGATCTGATTGCACGTGTTAATGTACATAAAGCTTGATGCTGAATTCTTGTTACTGTGTGCAGCAGTTATATATTATACTTCCATAATCCATTTTTCCTCTAATAAAAGATTTATAAAAAGTGATTTCTCAATGTTTGATACAGAACGAATAGTTTTTGACAATCTGTCATTTTTTATCTGTTCGTTTTTGTTCACTCATTATGAGTTGTCTTTCCGACTCAATCATTTTCAGTAAATCTTCATTCTCTTCTTTGAATTATGTTAATTTAGCCACATCTGTAGCTACTTCATGCTACCCAATCACCCCAACGGCACATCATCAACATGGTCAGTTATGACCTATGTCATTAGTGGGTCTGAAATTTAACTTTGTGAATATCTTTAAGAACTGTTATATTTACATTGATGCTGCATTCCTGCGAAAATGTGTGTGCGTTATTTATTATTTTTGTGTACCTTTTGATGAAAAATGCTTAATTTTCAATTCCATTAGGCGAAAAGTTTGGACGCAACTACAACCAATCTACGGTTCTGACACTTCTGATGCTAAAGTTTAAGATTAAGCACGTCTGCTTAGAATTTCTGCTTAAAATAGAATTAAATATGGAAAAATGGAACAGTTTGATACAGGATATCACGACGTGTTTGGTCTCGTCGCGACAACGCGAAAGAAAACAAACAGCGATACCGCTTGATCTGAAAACGGGAGTGTACATATGTTTATTATAAATACCTTGATTGAACTGTCAATGTAAAGGCCGATTTCCGATAGAGCCATTAGTAGTATTATTCTCATTTAGACTGGCTTAAATTTAAATTGTTAATTACATTTTTATTACCAACTGCCTAGTCTTTTGTTATTCCCTAGCAATAATCTATCCACCATGTAATCGAAGACTTAAAGCACGACTCGAATATTCCTTTCACCGTTGGTAACGGAATCAACAATATGGCCGGCAGGCACACTGTCCAGATGAAACCATTGATTTGAGGTTACAGCGCTGCAGGCAGAAATTGTTGGTCTTTCCTGCCAATTCACATAAAACTCTATTGTGAAAAAATGGATATCAACCCGTTGGCCAACCCAAAAGGCGTGAAACTGCTATGTGAACTGTGTCAGATTCCCGCCTACATCCAGTGCAAGTCCTGTAAAGTGACGTACTACTGGTAATGTTACGCTTTCTTTACCAGCATCATTATTATTATTATTTTAATAATAAAAGTATGCCATATAATTGTATACTGCTATGTAACAGGCTAAACAAATAAAGAAGTTCTGGCCGTTCTTCGACTCTAGTTTTTCTTCACAACTCAGGCTATTTCTTGTTGATTGGAATAACATCGGGACGTGCGTTTGATTTCGCCCAAAAGTTTTCAGTAAAGTGGCCAATTAATACGCCTACATTGTTTTATTTTTATTTTATGATGAAAAATATCCCGTTCAACCTCTGATGGGTTAAAGTTAGGATATATTAAATTGTTTTCAATTCCAAATAATATGAACAACTGCCGATATGAGAAAGTGGCATCACATTTGTCAAATCATTGTAAATAGGGACAATCACAATTATGCTTATACGTTAAATAAATAAAAACAAAATCAAGAAGAAACTCTGAACCATACATGCCACATGCTATGGTTTACCCATAATCTGTACAAGGTGTTTGCGTTTTCAGATGTGTACACCCTGTACATAATGCCTGTACAGGTTTTCTAACCCACTCCCCCTATTACTGTGTCTCTTTTTTTTAATAAGGTCCTATTGAACACAGGATTTCCCAGTCTGTTAGTGGTAATTAATCACAGAAATAGACTAAATGATGACACCATCACATTATTTTTACAGTGTAAAATAAACTCAGACATTTATTGTTTGGGTTTTTAAAAAAGTGAAGACCTGCTTTAAAAGGCAAAGTCCCTGTGCCTCTTTTATAATGCAGCCCACTGTAATTTATAATATTTTTACACGAATTAACTCTTTTGATATGTTTTTTTCCAGTCTTTGTACAGGTTTTGCGGGTCTTTGTACAGGGTTTTGGATTTTTTGTACAGGTTTTTCATCTCCGAGGTGTGGCATGTATGCTTTGAACAAGAATAATATTAAGGTGGAGGGGTGTAAAGGCCCAGTGGTTCAAGTTATATAACTGACTTTAACAGATATTTAATTGACTTTAATCTGTTAAAAGTCATATACATTGTAAGAACAGCATCAGACCTTCACATTCACTATATATTAACATTTGTTCATGTTAAATATTGTTTGACTATATTATGCAGTTTATTATCCAAATATTATGTATGAATAACTGCTGATATATGAAAGTAGCATTACATCTGTCAAATCATTGTAAATAGGGCAAAAGAAAATGATCAATTTTGCGTGTGTGCAAAAAAATTTTTTTTAAAGTTATGAAATAAAACAAATCAAAATAAAATAAAAACACCAAATAAAAATAACATTCAGAGTGAGGAGTTTAACGGCCTGGTGTTTCCTTTTACATATTTAATTGATTTTCACCTTCCATAAGTGATATATAATAAATTGTAAGAACATCATCAAACTTTCACCTTCCCGATTACTATATATTAACTTTTGTTCTTGTTAAATACTGTTTGACTATAATATGCAGTTCCCTAGGTCTGTCTATTCTTGACATCACTTCTATATTTATAGGTAAAGTCGCCCACATTGATACAACCTTAAATAAGGATACAGAGACATAGTAGTAAAGAATAAGGGTTCATCATCATCATCAGTTGCCATCTCCACAACGAAGGTTGGCTGTAATGGATCTCCAACGTCTTCTGTCTCTTGTCTTGATGGTGCACTCTGATAGACTCTTTCCTGTCCATCTCTTGATGTTGTCTTCCCACTTATAGCGCTGTCTTGAATAAGGGTTAGGATTAGGTTTAAACCGGAACCCAAATCCACACCTAATGACGTAAGCAGCTTAATTGGCCGCCATATTTTTAGATCATGATGTGTGATTTTACAGAAGAATATTTAGACTGCCATGTCTGGATAAAAGGAGTAATATCCATTGTGTTCTTACTGGATAAAGTGTCCCATCATCTTTCTGTGATTTCATGATGCTTCTATAGGTAGTTAATTTAATACTTTCATTCACAGCTCCACTGAACATCAAAAAGCAGACTGGGTTGGAATCCATGAAAAAGTCTGCAGCAAGCTTGCTTTCTTAAGGCAGCCAATTCCATTCTGGCCATCAAAGGAGGAAAGAGAAAAGAGATATAATGTAGTACAAGTTGAAAAGGTCAGTTTAAGAAGGCACAAAATTAAACAGTTTGTTACATATTTAATTTTTTCAACATTTATTTGTTCTGCTTCATGTCATGTGGTGAGTGATGAATGTGACAAATGTGGAATGTGACAATCTAAGACATTTGTAGACTTGCTGAAGTAGAACACTTCACATTTTAATGTCAAGATAAGATCTGACGAGAAGATGTCTGGGTACAAACTGTCACGAGTTGGATTTAAGTTAGAGTTATGCCCAAGTGTAGGACAAGACCCTAGTGTGAGAAAAGACTAAGATAATAGATTAATTATGAGAAATGACAGTGAATGTAGTAAGGTGAGTCTATTGGCCCGAGGAGGATAACCGAAATTAAATCTTCCTCGCCAAATCGTGACTAAAGAAATGCTATAAACTCACCACCTCTGGCTACCTTTAACAGACTAAAGGAGATAAGGTTAAACTAACACTACAGACACCACTGTACAGACAACAGTTAAGGACTATACAGTGACGAAGCTGATCCAGTGAACATTAAATAGGTTTATTGTACAAATCCACATAATTTCATAACATAGTAACAACAATATATATATAACGTGCCAGGTTTGCACTGCCCTGGAAAATAAAAAGAGGACTCAATTTAAATTTATAAGACACATCAAAATATGAACCCAACCACTCTCACTCATTCATTCACCTTGCTGGTGTAGCCGTGTACATAGCTGTTCCTTTGGAAACAGGCTATAAAAACCGGATTAACTCTTAGTATACGAGCGGCCTTTTAGAAAGGCCGATGATCGATCTGCACTAAATAATTTATTTATAAAGATAACATAAAGTGTTATATATCAAATTGTGAAGAAATGAAACCTCTATATTATGCACGTAACTAAATTGTTCAGTGGTTTTAAACATGCATTCACCTATACATTTTCGCTATTGATGGGGATCGATCATCGGCCTTTCTAAAAGGCCGCTCGTATACTAAGAGTTAACATATAAATTTCTACTTTCCGAGAAACAGATTAAATGTTAATTAGGATAGAGTCGCGTTACATGTCAAAATTAGTCACGTGATTTTTATCCAATCGTGAGCTCAGAAAAATTTAGAAGGGACGCGAATTTCCCCAACAGCCCAGTTAGTTAAAAAAGACGCGTCTAGCTAGTGAGACAAGCAAGTTTGTGCTGATAACGCAGTGGTTTTACTGCATGAAAGTTATTCAAGTTGAAGAATTAGAAATTCCAGGAATGATGGCATGTTCTCTTCAAAGTGCATTTTTGTGTATTTAAACTCTATATTCGAAGTCTGTAAGTAGGAACTAATTACTATACAATTATTGACATGTAGAAATTCAACGATTGTTGCAGATTTAGAAGAAAATTTATGGCTGCAGGTTGCACCTATGAGTTAAATGCAGAGATGATGAAATCTGCCCTGTACAAGCACCAATTGACAAATTGCAGAACATGAGCATATAACGTAACCCATTGAGAACAATGCATTAATCTGTCCGAAGTAGAACAGCTTATATGTAATTGGATCAACGCAAACTGGTATTTGGAAAGAAAAAGTAGACAGAAGTTGAATAAGCCTGATTCATACAAGTGTCGATTCCCCATGCTAGATTATTGAGAGCGACTTGCATTTTATATTATGAATGAAAAATGCATGTCTGTAACTTCACGCCATCATGTACATATTATGATTATTAAACAAAACGTTGACATCAAAAAGAGGTCGTAAATTGATTGCTAAGCCTTAACCATGAATGGAAGGAGGGAATGTCTGTTGAGAAACTTATAAATTCTTACTAACTGCTCACAAACTACAACACCTTAGAGGATAGTCCCCGAACCTGGTAAAATCCCGTAAGGCTGTAAGGGAGAAATTTCCAACTCTAGCAGTCTAGCTAGTTCTAGATCTAACACTCTCTGCAATTAAACAGCAACCCCCAATTCCCCACCCACAACGGCCACACTGGGGAAACAAAATCAGAATGATTACTTAGATTCTTACTACCATCTAATTTAGTGGCCCTCAACTGTAGCCACCACTCTCTATTACACTACTATCTCTATTGTCAATGGCTGCTGACCCTGCATGAAGACTATCTGCACAGCTGCTAACTCTGTCAGCGGTATACGCCACTAAGTCACACTCTGCACTGCTATGTAATAGACTTTTTCTAACTCTAAGGCTCAGAGGCTATCCTCTAAGAATAATATGAGACTCTGCAGGTCCCTGATCTATTTTTCACCATCTCTCTCTCGACTTCTCCTGCCTTGCTGCTCTCGTTTCATTTCAGCAACCGGGAAATGATATCCCTTTCTTCCTGGTTCTGACTCGTACTTCTGATGACTAGGCACTTGCCGTAGACTGTAGAGGCTTCTCTATTTGGCGAAAAAGAAAGCTGATTTTCCCTTGCTATGTTACCCCTCATTTAGGTTTAGGCGCTTCGGTATTATTGTGACCGAGCTTAAAAAAAAAAGACACACCAACCCGCTTGCTTGGGGTCGATGGGTGTGTATGAGCTTAGAGCTCCGGGTCTTAAGAAAACCCTTTTCACTGAAGACTGCGTCGCTGTCTCGACCTGCTCTTCCTCGCTCCCTCTCTGGGGCCACAATACTCAGAGCCGATACCCCACCACGGTACAAGCTCTTACGCCTCTGGCGTTTTTCTCTCCTGCGAAGACTGGCTACCTTTGCCAGCTGTCAGGAACAAGATTTATTGGCAACCCCCGCTCTTCGGGCCGTGACCACTTCTGTGGACACAAAAGACATGCCACTCTGTACTACAATACCAAAATACTTTCATATAATAAATTTTCATATAAAACGTAAACAGTGGATGCTTCAGTCACTCAAATCTAGCACAAACATGTAAACACCCGAACGAAGACTGCTCCCCTATTTCCCCTCTCTTGTGCACGACGATACGTAAATATTTACTGACCCTGGGTCATCTCCTCCCGACTACACCCTGTCTGTCTAGTAAACTCCAGACTCACTGATCAATACTTGATTATACACAGCTTGCCTCAAGCCTTAAACATAAAAAACAGGTAGGGAAACCTCCCGTACTTAGGCCTACTTTAACTTTGTAAGCGGTCTCAGGACCTTATCATCGTTTCCCCCTTATGATAAAAATGCACAACAATTAACTGCACATCAATGATTAAAATTCACCATTACATTTATATATTACATCTCTATACACAGAAATATATCTATCTCTATAGACTATATTTCCTAGAACTCATTAAATTCCATAACACAAAAATCAAATACTACTCTGCATAATATTTAATTACACAACCACTTAAGGCACCATAAATTTCCTTTCACCTCTACCCCACGTGGTTTCCCTGCAATTATATTTTAACTCCCCCGATAGAAAAATACTTAATTATCTACTCTATCCAGCCAGAATTCCTGTCCAAATAAATCCCGGTAAACTACGTGATTAAATTTTCCCGAAAAAATCCGTTCCCGTATTTTATTAGGAGACTTATCAGAATTAATTTCTCAAATGAAAAAAAATACACGCGCTTCAGAATATTCTGTAAATTAATATAAATCTAGGATGCGTGTATTTCTTCAGACCTTCTATTAATTCTTACAGAGCACACCTACGTAATATCTCTTATCACTGATATCACTGCTATCCTCGTAGAAATAATTGATGGCACTATAAGTTATAAAGTTCAAAAATAAATTAAATTAGTACCACGCCACTTTAAATTACTGACATACCAATACTGCGTTCCTTCAGCGTTAGAAGCCGACAATATGCTTGGATACACGGCCCGGACTTTCTGCCGACTAAGAGGCCCGAAATTGAAAACCGCGTACTTTATTTTAGATTTTCCAACGCTGACCCCCGACCTACTTGAGGCTAGGCATCTCACTACAACCAATAGAATTAAAGATACTCTAAAATTTTCCATGCGCTCATCTCTAAATTTAGAACCAGTGTATTCTTGCTTCCTTTAAATGCGCATGTATTTCCGGCTGCGTAACGTTACCTAACGTCGTCCGCTAGCGTGAGCAGAAACGAATGTGATTCGCTCTAACGTACGTTGGACTTTACCTGAGTAGGGGTCATCTCCCCTTCCCCACGATAAAATGACCGCGATAAAATTTAACAACGCAAAAAAATGGAATTTCAAGATCGCGATAATTAGAAAACGGCCGACTGGTGCCATTCAGTACTAACTTACGTTAATCCCTATAGAAAAAAAAACCCGCAATGACTTTACCTACAGAACAAATCTAAACACCCCTATTATTCAGAGAGAAAAAGAGTACTTCCCAATCTTTAATAGAGGGAAGACAAAAATGGCAAACTCAATAGTTACGACGAGAAAACGAAATGGGGCCTATTGAAGACTAAATCACAGTAACTCCATCACATTACCCCACCCTTCGAGGTCGGAGCCTGCCGATCTAATTTACTGTGGTCTTGGTGTTCAGATTGGTCCCTATCTATGTCTCCCGAGCTGTCTGTGATCGCTGAAGTTTCAGGGTCCCTACTGGGGTTTTCCCTGGCTGCCGCACTCCCAAGTTCTTTCTTCACTTTTCCTCTCCTGCGAGTTCTCCCACGTACTTTCCTAACGGTGCGTGGTAATGTATTACTGGTATCCGGCTGACTGACTGGGTCAGAAATCGCCGTAACCGTGCGTAACTGTTCACCGTTGTCCAAAGACCCGTGCACAATTCTCTCCTTCTTTCTCTCCTTATCTACTCCCATGCTCCTGTTGAAGGGCAGTTCTCTCTCTAGACCTGTGCCATCCCATGGTGGGTCTAAAACTTCCCTGGCTAGGTTTCTCAACAGACTGACCTGATCAACTGACCTGACCGACTGGCTCTGTAGAGGCCTGGCGAGGGCGACTATGGAGCTGCTCGCCAGCGGGGTTGTGACCGCTGGTACCTTGCAATGAACCTGAGAAATCGCGTGTATTTCTGACACAGGGTTTCCGTTCATTTTCTGGGTGTCTACTGAATCCTTACTGATCCCAGTAGCTTCTATCTTTGGAACAAGATAGGTAGTATCTGCCCCTGGCAGTGGTTCTGTGATCGCTCTTCCCCTACCAACATGAAGAGGGACAGAGCTCTCTAACATAGCCCCTTGCAAATTTGTAAGGCCGCTTTCCTCACTCTTTTCTGGCCTGAAAAGTTCGTGAGAGGTAACTGTAGACCACGGGAGTCCTCCGTCTAACACCCTGGTTCTACCCTCAACCTTGCCCTCCCCTGTGAGAGTTACTGGCGTCAGTTGGAATGTGTCCTGCAGTGACACTTGACGGTTTAAGATCCCGTTAGATCGCGGAGTATCTGAGATAAAGTACTCAGGGACTGGTTCCAATGTTCCTTGAAACAAATTGGAAGATCTAGCCAATTTTTCAGGCTCCTCGTTACGCGGGTCGTTTCCTGTAAACGAGATACGAGAGTTGTGGGGCCCATCTCCGTTTATAGGCAAACGGTCACTCAGATCACTGTCCTCCTCCGTCTGAGTCAAGTGCTGGTCGGATGGGGCTCCAGGGCTGGTTGGAAACATATGTTCGCTCGATTCGCCGTCTTGTGCCCTTTTAAGAGTGCGCTGGTCGTTGACATATGTGATACAGTTCTTGTCAGTATGTCCCTCTCCTGAAGGAGCTAATACCATCGGGGGCCTAGTTCCCGACAACAAAGAATGTATTTCCGAAATCAGAGGCGTCACCTGTGTTTGTCCGTTAGGATGAACAGGGCTGACAGGCGAATACGCCTCTGCAGTTAACATACCGCTGTCCTTAGAGGCTCCTAACCTCTCCTTAACAAGACATGGATGTTCGAGCTCGCTCGGGGCTCCGTGAATTAGGGGTTCTCCCTTTTCACTTATCTGGCCTGCAGTAGGCCCCCTTGCATCAGCAAGGATCGGAGTGGTCGGGTTCCCCAAAACTAAATGTGAGGCCCCTAGGATGAAGTCGTAAGCTGGCTGTGCCATTACAGCAGCTTTAATCGTGCCACGCACAAACTTGCACTTCACCTCAATATTGGCTACTGGAAAGCGCTGTGAGGCCCCTTTCCTTAAAACGCCACCAATATCAACTTTCTCCCCTGTCATTTGCCCGGGCTTCACCAGATGTCGGGCAACTATACTGGGGTATGTAAGACCGCTGTCGAATAAACACGTAGTCGCATTCCCGTTCACTTCTGCTGGTCCGCTGTTGGAGAACAACTTCTCCGACTGAATGGGTTCCCAGGTGTTCCCTTTCGTCGCTCTCACAGGCCTTAAGCAAGCCGCATGATGCACGGGTGGTTTATTCATACACCTGGAGGTCCAATGTGAAGTGGTCCGACAATTTCGACAGTATCTCTCATTATCTCCTCGGTTTCGGGCGGGGTCCTGAGAGTTTGGCCCCTGTGATCTGTTGTGAGGCTGGGGGCGCAGGTTATGACTGGAATGGGGCTCCTTGCGTGAAGGCCCCTGCTGCTGGTGAGCATGAGAAGACGACTGTGACGATGAAGCTCCTTTGTCCTGGACTGGCGGGTCTGGGTGTTTTCGTTTCTGGCCCAGTACTTCGGCCTGTGCCGTCTGGAACCTTTCAGCAAACAGAATGATCTGGTCCAGTTGCTGGGCGCCCTGCTCTGCCAGGTACCTCCTCAAATCAGGAGACATGGTTGCCTTGATTTGTTCCACCATTATTAACTCTTCTAATCCTTCAAAGGATTTAGCCAGTCCCGACAACTCTCTCCAGCGAGTGAGGTAATTCCGCAGCCTTTCAGCAAACTGAGGAAAGCTTTCCCCCTTCTCCAGATGACTTTCCCTGAACATGGTTTGGCATTTACGGGGGGTCCACTGGAATCTTTGCAACAAAGCGTTCCGTAGTGCCTCGAAGTTGTTTTGGTCGTCTATGAGCAACTTGTGGTAGACGTCATATGCATGACCTCTGAGGGACTGCGATAATTATAGACACCAAAGACTTTCATCCAACCCGTATGCCTTTGCCATCCGTTCGAATTTTTCCAGGAATATGTCAATTTTCTCATTCCCGTTAAGGAAAGAGTCCATCGGAAAATTCATGGCTGCCATCCGGGGGCCTCCATTTCCTGAGGTGTCTATCGCCACTGCTCCGGGGGAATCTCCATTAGCCAAACTGCCCTCCGAAGACCTGAGCTGCAGTTCCAGAGAACGCATGGCAAGTTCGTGCTGTCTTTCTGCTGCCTTTTCCCTTTCCTCAACTTCTGCTGCCCTTTTTCTTTCCTCAAATTCTGCTGCCATTTTTCTTTCCTCAACTTCTGCTGCCCTTTTTCTTTCAACTTCTGCTGCCCTTTCCTCTTTCTGATTATGCCTATCATTTTCTCTGATCATGTAGGCCTTAGTTTCCTCCTTGTCCATTCCCATGTCCTGAGCAGCGTCACGCCAGGCAGCTCGTAACTTGGCCATATCTGCCATCTTACCTGTACCTGCTGTAGCTTACCAAAGACAAGAAATGACAGAAAGAAAAAAAAAAGAAGGAATTACCTGTTACCTACTGAGGAATGCTATCTCTATAACCTCGGTCCCAAAACCCGAACTCAGCACCAGTCTGACTAATAACTACCTGAAAAATATTGTTATGCAGCTACTAAAAATTCCACCTTCCCGTTAAGAAAAAAAAAATCAGTTAGCCATCAATTACCTCTAAGTTCTATAACTAACCTATCACTACAATCCAACTGCCTGCAACCTGTGGAAAAACTTTCTGTGGAAAAACTTTCTGTGGAAAAACTTATAACTGGATCAGTTCTAATAGCTCAGTCTAGGGGATATTGAAAGAATCTATTCTCAGACTTCCCTATAGAAAACAATCTGTCAATCTAGATAAGATCCCAGAATTGATCCCGGACGAGCCCCCACTTTGTCACGAGTTGGATTTAAGTTAGAGTTATGCCCAAGTGTAGGACAAGACCCTAGTGTGAGAAAAGACTAAGATAATAGATTAATTATGAGAAATGACAGTGAATGTAGTAAGGTGAGTCTATTGGCCTGAGGAGGATAACCAAAATGAAATCTTCCTCGCCAAATCGTGACTAAAGAAATGCTATAAACTCACCACCTCTGGCTACCTTTAACAGACTAAAGGAGATAAGGTTAAACTAACACTACAGACACCACTGTACAGACAACAGTTAAGGACTATACAGTGACGAAGCTGATCCAGTGAACATTAAATAGGTTTATTGTACAAATCCACATAATTTCATAACATAGTAACAACAATATATATATAACGTGCCAGGTTTGCAGTGCCATGGAAAATAAAAAGAGGACTCAATTTAAATTTATAAGACACATCAAAATATGAACCCAACCACTCTCACTCATTCATTCACCTTGCTGGGGAAACAAAATCAGAATGATTACTTAGATTCTTACTACCATCTAATTTAGTGGCCCTCAACTGTAGCCACCACTCTCTATTACACTACTATCTCTATTGTCAATGGCTGCTGACCCTGCATGAAGACTATCTGCACAGCTGCTAACTCTGTCAGCGGTATACGCCACTAAGTCACACTCTGCACTGCTATGTAATAGACTTTTTCTAACTCTAAGGCTCAGAGGCTATCCTCTAAGAATAATATGAGACTCTGCAGGTCCCTGATCTATTTTTCACCATCTCTCTCTCCACTTCTCCTGCCTTGCTGCTCTCGTTTCATTTCAGCAACCGGGAAATGATATCCCTTTCTTCCTGGTTCTGACTCGTACTTCTGATGACTAGGCACTTGCCGTAGACTGTAGAGGCTTCTCTATTTGGCGAAAAAGAAAGCTGATTTTCCCTTGCTATGTTACCCCTCATTTAGGATTAGGCGCTTCGGTATTATTGTGACCGAGCTTTAAAAAAAAGACACACCAACCCGCTTGCTTGGGGTCGATGGGTGTGTATGAGCTTAGAGCTCCGGGTCTTAAGAAAACCCTTTTCACTGAAGACTGCGTCACTGTCTCGACCTGCTCTTCCTCACTCCCTCTCTGGGGCCACAATACTCAGAGCCGATACCCCACCACGGTACAAGCTCTTACGCCTCTGGCGTTTTTCTCTCCTGCGAAGACTGGCTACCTTTGCCAGCTGTCAGGAACAAGATTTATTGGCAACCCCCGCTCTTCGGGCCGTGACCACTGCTGTGGACACAAAAGACATGCCACTCTGTACTACAATACCAAAATACTTTCATATAATAAATTTTCATATAAAACGTAAACAGTGGATGCTTCAGTCACTCAAATCTAGCACAAACATGTAAACACCCGAACGAAGACTGCTCCCCTATTTCCCCTCTCTTGTGCATGACGATACGTAAATATTTACTGACCCTGGGTCATCTCCTCCCGACTACACCCTGTCTGTCTAGTAAACTCCAGACTCACTGATCAATACTTGATTATACACAGCTTGCCTCAAGCCTTAAACATTAAAAACAGGTAGGGAAACCTCCCGTACTTAGGCCTACTTTAACTTTGTAAGCGGTCTCAGGACCTTATCATCGTTTCCCCCTTATGATAAAAATGCACAACAATTAACTGCACATCAATGATTAAAATTCACCATTACATTTATATATTACATCTCTATACACAGAAATATATCTATCTCTGTAGACTATATTTCCTAGAACTCATTAAATTCCATAACACAAAAATCAAATACTACTCTGCATAATATTTAATTACACAACCACTTAAGGCACCATAAATTTCCTTTCACCTCTACCCCACGTGGTTTCCCTGCAATTATATTTTAACTCCCCCGATAGAAAAATGCTTAATTATCTACTCTATCTAGCCAGAATTCCTGTCCAAATAAATCCCGGTAAACCACGTGATTAAATTTTCCCGAAAAAAATCCGTTCCCGTATTTTATTAGGAGACTTATCAGAATTAATCTCTCAAATGAAAAAAAAATACACGCGCTTCAGAATATTCTGTAAATTAATATAAATCTAGGATGCGTGTATTTCTTCAGACCTTCTATTAATTCTTACAGAGCACACCTACGTAATATCTCTTATCACTGATATCACTGCTATCCTCGTAGAAATAATTGATGGCACTATAAGTTATAAAGTTCAAAAATAAATTAAATTAGTACCACGCTACTTTAAATTACTGACATACCAATACTGCGTTCCTTCAGCGTTAGAAGCCGACAATATGCTTGGATACACGGCCCGGACTTTCTGCCGACTAAGAGGCCCGAAATTGAAAACCGCGTACTTTATTTTAGATTTTCCAACGCTGACCCCCGACCTACTTGAGGCTAGGCGTCTCACTACAACCAATAGAATTAAAGATACTCTAAAATTTTCCATGCGCTCATCTCTAAATTTAGAACCAGTGTATTCTTGCTTCCTTTAAATGCGCACGTATTTCCGGCTGCGTAACGTTACCTAACGTCGTCCGCTAGCGTGAGCAGAAACGAATGTGATTCGCTCTAACGTACGTTGGACGTTACCTGGGTAGGGGTCATCTCCCCTTCCCCACGAAAAAATGACCGCGATAAAATTTAACAACGCAAAAAAATGGAATTTCAAGATCGCGATAATTAGAAAACGGCCGACTGGTGCCATTCAGTACTAACTTACGTTAATCCCTATAGAAAAAAAACCCG
Source organism: Oreohelix idahoensis (assembly GCA_024509875.1). NCBI lineage: Eukaryota > Metazoa > Mollusca > Gastropoda > Stylommatophora > Oreohelicidae > Oreohelix > Oreohelix idahoensis. The sequence goes on from JAMPIV010002299.1 coordinate 644,936, forward strand.
CAATGACTTTACCTACAGAACAAATCTAAACACCCCTATTATTCAGAGAGAAAAAGAGTACTTCCCAATCTTTAATAGAGGGAAGACAAAAATGGCAAACTCAATAGTTACGACGAGAAAACGAAATGGGGCCTATTGAAGACTAAATCACAGTAACTCCATCACACAAACCAAACTAAAAGCCTAGATCTGCATATTAACATTTTGAGGTTTTAATACTGCAGCCCTAAGAATGTCAGATTATCATTCTACTGCTGTACCACAGACATGGGATCAAAGGTTATGTCATGTCCCCAAAATTCTTTTGTCATAATTTATTTTGAATCTATTTTTAGAATAGTAATTTACTAGTTTTCTTGTTTTGGAAGTAGTTTGTTGTTTTCAGAGACAAAATCTTTTAGATGTACTCGGTATAAAGCAGACAGAATCAGTAGCAAAGGCAAAAAACATGTCCTTTAGACCTTTTTGTCATGTTATAATGACACGATGGGGTCCTTTGTCAATCTAGTTTTTAATCCATCTTTCATAATCAATGAGAGCAGGCTACTGCAAGACATAAAAATAAAGGCAGTACATCACCAAATCTGACTTGAATGTTTGATTGTCTAGTGAGGTTTTCGTAATGCATATTGTCTAGTGAGGTTCTAGTAATACATGTGAGGTTCTAGTGATGCATATTGTTTAGTGAGGTTCTTGTAATGCATATTGTCTAGTGAGGTTCTAGTGATGCATATTGTCTAGTGAGGTTCTAGAGATGCATATTGTCTAGCAAGGTTCTAGTAATACATATTGTCTAGTGAGGTTCTCATAATGCATATTGTCTAGTGAGGTTCTCGTAATGCATATTGTCTAGTGAGGTTCTAGTGATGCATATTGTCTAGTGAGGTTCTAGTGATGCATATTGTCTAGTGAGGTTCTCGTGATGCATATTGTCTACTGAGGTTCTAGTGATGCATATTGTCTACTGAGGTTCTAGTGATGCATATTGTCTAGTGAGGTTCTAGTGATGCATATTGTCTAGTGAGGTTCTAGTGATGCATATTGTCTAGTGAGGTTCTAGTGATGCATATTGTCTAGTGAGGTTCTAGTGATGCATATTGTCTAGTGAGGTTCTAGTGATGCATATTGTCTAGTGAGGTTCTAGTGATGCATATTATTAATGACAAATGAAGTGTAAATTCAGTATCAAACCAAAAACTGCAAATTATCACACACACACACACACACACACACCTTCTTTTATCTTACGAAGAGACTACCATTTTAGGACAAAGGAAAAAACACACATTCATGTGCACACACACACATACACACAAACTGGAAATGTTACTTAACTCTATTTACAATAATTGGACAGGTGGCATGATGCCACCGCCAGGTATCGTGGCATGATGCCACCACCAGGTATCGTGGCATGATGCCACCACCAGGTATCGTGGCATGATGCCACCACCAGGTATTGTGGCATGATGCCACCGCCAGGTATTGTGGCATGATGCCATTGCCAGGTATCATGGCATGATGCCACCGCCAGGTATTGTGGCATAATGCCACCGCCAGGTATCGGCAACTGAACATGTTATCTGGAACTAGAGGCACTATATTTTAATGTTACCCATCAGAGGTTGAAAGGAATATTTTTCTTTATATATAAAAAATTTTAAAAAGTGATTGATTGAATGATTAACAAGGGCCCCAGCTAACTGGCTGACTGATTGGTTTGTTGATTGATTGAATAGATGACAAGTACCCTACCTAAGTAAAAAAAATGAATGGAAGAATTATGAAAGTTCAGTCTGTTTATAACTATGTTATCTTTATGCGGGAAGTGTTGCATTATTTATCTGATTTATTTATAACTATATTTATACAACAATTGCCACATAGTTACATTATTTGTGCTTATAGCTAGCTATGTTATCTTTAGTACAACAAATGTGACATTATTTACAATGACATTTTTAGTACCAAAAAAAAAAAAATGGGTTTGGTCTAAACAAAAATGGCCACTCTAGTGTGTGTTTATTGAAGTCTTTTGCAAATAATTTAAAAGAATGTTCATGTGCATAAATATCTTTGTTGTTAAATATGAAAAAAAAGGTAAATGGCCGTACATAAAGTATGATGAAAGATTTCATTGAAAAAATATTAGTAATCTAAGGTATTTGTGTTGTTGTTGTTGTTTAACTAGGACTGTTGAGCTTCTCACAGCCAAAACCACATTGAAGATTCCTTGGTATTATCTACACTAGGCTTTTCCTGTGGCTTTTCTGCCATTCCAAAATGTGTTGAGTTGAAGTCATGAGCTCCAGTTATCCAGCATAGCTTACATCATACATGCCACACCTCAGAGATGAAAAACCTGTACAAAAAATTAAAAAAACCTGTACAAAGACCCGCAAAACCTGTACAAAGACCCGCAAAACCTGTACAAAGACTGAAAAACGTAACAAAAGAGTTTATTCATGTAAAAGTATATTCAATTAGATGGTTCTGCACCATCATAGTGACATGCGGCCTTTGCCTTTTTAAGCATGTCTTCACTTGCTTTAAAACCTAAACAACAAGAGTTAGAATTTATTTTGCATTGTAGAAATGCTGTGACTGTATCATCATTTAGTCTATTTCTGCAGTCCGTGTGAATCTTTTTCATCATAGAGAAAGACCTCTCACAGTCAGCATTGCTGTGAGGCAATGTCAATAAGCGTTTCACTATGACTGCCAGACTGGGAAATCGTGTACGACCAGTGCTAGTTTTCAGGTTGATTATGTCAAGCCAGTACCTAGAAAAGCTTCTTTTTTGTCCAGCGTCAAATCTTGAAATACATTCATCAGGCAGCAAACAATAATCTTCAAATTCATCCTTTAACACCTCTTGGTCTAAATGTGGTGCAAAAGTGTTGGCCAGCTTACAGATTGCTGTATATTGAACTGTGTCTTTAAAGGCTGGATCAAGAATTTTGATATCCTTAAGGACTTCATTCTCAAATGGAAATTTATCCAATATCTTTTTCACAACAGCAACATAAAAGTTCCTCACATCTCTGAAAAATGAATTTCTCACTTGAGAACTTATATCTAACTCTTCCAGTAATGTCCTGTTGGACAGACCAACAGCAAGTGTATGGTCATCATGCTGTAGATCACGTTCAGCATACTTTAACAATCTTATATCTTTCACCTCTTTTACATATTTCATCTCTACAAATTTGACAATAAATTTTCGTAGCAGACGATCCATTTCATCCATCATACCACCTATTTGGGACTCATCTGTCTGAAACAATTTGTTAAATTCAGTCAACAGAGGTAGCACAAATTGGAGAAAACGTAGAGTCATCTGGGTCAGTGGTGATTTTAGTAACTGATGAATGTTTTTGACACGGCATGGTTTTTCCATATCGTCGTGGCTCTCGAAGTATGAAGATAGAGCAGAATATTGATTTAAAATTCTGTCCACTACTTTCTGCAAAGAAAGCCAGCGAGTCTGGCAGTGCTTTAGTATGTCTAGTGCATCCACTCCTGTAAACAGTTGAAACTCTCTGTATGATTTTTTTTTTTTTCCGTTTTGAGCTATGCTCAAAATGATAGAAGATATCTATCAAAAGGTCATCAACAGGAATAGTCAGCTGCTTTATACCCTCCTTGGCACAAAGATTTGCAAGGTGGCAAATACACCCTATACTAAACACATCAGGGTTCTTGCTCTTGATTCACGTTAGTACAGAGTTTGATTTGCCAACCATTACATTGCAGTTGTCACTTGCAAAACCTATACAGTTAATCCATGGGATTTGTAAGTCGCTGAACACAGCATCAATATCACTGAAAATAGCTTCACTGGTTCCACCAGTACCGACCGGCATGCCCAGCAACCTGGTTCTAGGTCCTATGCCATCTTCAAATACCCTCGCCATTATAGCTAAACGCTTGTCAGTTTTTCTATCATTTGACTCATCGATCATCAAGGAGAAAGGTGTCTTCCTGCATAATTTGATGACTGGCTCCGTTGCAGATGGAGCCAAGCAGTTTTTAATAATGGCTGTTGTTTTGGTTCGCTTGCATTTGAAACGTTTGGCAATAGCACTGTCCGGAAACATCTCAGCTGATAAGTCTGAAAAATGGTCAGCTATAGAAGCAGCTATGTTGTGTTGAGCAATAAAATTTGCAAATAAAACTTCAGCCCTCGTTATTTTATCATCTTCTTGTTGAGGCTGAGTAAAGAAGGCCTTGATAGAACTTCCGTTCTTCAGCTGATAGTTCCTTTCATGCAGTTTTGTTTTGAAATGCTCCCTCACATCGTGTAAGCCAGATGCCATCACTTTAATATCTCTATTGCATATTCTACAGTATGCATGTGAAGAGCCTAATTTGGATGTCTCAATAATCCCAGGGAATGTGGTTGTCCAGTCAGATTGAAACTTCCCACGACGTTGATCTTCTAACCTCCTTTTTTTAAAGTTAGGCTCAGCCATGCTGTTAGATGGATGCAATATTTCCTGCTAGACAGAAAAAAAAAATATTAATGTGAAAAAGTAAATACAAATATTAATAATCAATTTGAAAAATATAATTATTTGTAATTTTAATATTATATAATGAAATAGAATCTTGGAAAAAAATTAATACAATTTATGGTTGAAATGAAGAACAGTTGCTGTGTTTTCTATAGTGCCTTATAAAAGTACAGGCCTAAAGAGACCAGTAATAAGCATTATGGGTTAGGAATCTTAAATTTAAAATCTAATAAATTTTTTGCTAAAGCTGGTAATGAAAATATAAACTAGCGCTGGCGTAATATTAGCCTGTATATTTTCTACCGAACTTCAAAAATTGGAATAGCCGTTAAAGCCCAACTGGTAGTTTTAAATAGACCTTCCCATACAAATTTTAATGTCAATCAAACATTGATAGTAGGCTAATTAATTATTTAATAATTATAAATCATTGAATGACCGTAATGATGACCACCAAAGGCAAAATAACATTGTTTTTTAAAGAAACGTAACTCCAAATAAACTTTTCTCTGATCGAGTTAAGATGTAAATTTTCCACGCTATTGTGGTTTTTTTTTTTTTTTC